>JAUIMM010000115.1:13550833-14779166 GCA_031769625.1 Taudactylus pleione | reverse complement strand
GTGGAGATTCCAGCGTTCAGAAAGCTGACGCCGGAATCCCAACACTTATCAGATCCTCGAAGGTAAGTAGTGGGGTGAGGGGGAAGGTTGTTAGGCACTAGTGGGAGGGCTAGGGTTAGGCACTAAGGGGGGAGGGTTAGGTTTAGGTTGCAGGAGGGGGAGGTTAGGTTTACGTACTTGTGGGGAGGTTAGGTTTAGGCATTGGGGAGGGAGGGTTAGGTTAAGGTTACTTATCTAAAGTCATCAGGATGCAGACGGCGGGATTCTGACCTCCGGGATCCGAGCACCTATATCACGTACCCATCCCCTACACAGACTTTTAGCCTGCTCCCCTAGGTAGTGATAGAGAGACTCAGCAAACGACATACATTTTATTTGCATCACACAGCTGCTCTGCTGATCAGGCTTCTGACTGGATAGTTACAACACATAGGTCAGAAATGTCGTACACACATACATACATCTCATTTAGAACTTCCCTAGCGTTTCTGTCAAAAACATAATGTATCCAGGTGAGCCGTAACTAGACTTTTTGGTGCCCTGGCCCAGAAAGAGCTTTGCCCCTCCTCCCAATATTTAAAATAAGGACATAAGGTGTGCGCTCAAAAAATTAGCGTGGCCTCATGGGGAAGGGGCATGACAAATCTGATTTGTCCTGTACGATGATGAATTAGTACCAATCCCTGTACCACTGTTATCCAGGTGTTGGTGCGAAATACAGTGTGAGTCCAATGCCTGCAGTGATGATACACAATAATTATGCAGTATAACTCACCAGTTCTAGATATAGGAGAGCGCTGGTGAAGCTGCACCTTTAGCAGGATTTGTCCATCAGAACAGCTGTGCACAAGCCTGGAGCCGGCAGTGTAGATCACCGGTTAAAGGTATAGAAAGAGTGTTGTTTGTAGTGTATATGCAGCAAATATCAGTGGCTGTTAGAGTCCCAGGTACAACAGTATTTTAAAATGAGTGCATTAAATAAAGGATGATGTGACTGAAGGTGCTTGGGGAGGTAGCCACATAAAGGGGGAGTCAGCCATAGAGGAGATAGGGGTGGCTAGGAAATGCCGTGGAGAGGAGGAAGTTACAAGTGAGAATGATTATAAACAGAAAATTAACAGGTGTCACCGAACAGCGCTCCCTGCCCTTTGGTGCCCTGTGCCATGGACATGTTGCACCACCCTAGTTACGGCCCTGGTATGCAGTGTGTGATCTCCAGGCTTGTATTATCAATAAAAATAGCAATACTATGTCAATGCTGTTTAATGGTTTTCCTTATAGCAAAGTTAGCGGAATCATGTGTGGTTGAAATCTCAAAGTTATTACTCACTTCGTTACAGTATATATAATATTTTCTGTTTGTCCCTTCATATATTGATCGTGCTTTCATCAGACAAGTGACAATAATATCAGTGCTATAAATACGTTCCTGGCATCTCAATCCTATTTGTTGGAGTTGTTTCTCTACAATAATTATCTGAATATTTTTGTAAAACAAAAGAAAGTGGGAAGTAAAATTTTAGAGATAGTAGATAGTTTGAACTTCGGCTAGGCTGCTAATGGCAAGACGACGTGAATTATCAGAGTTTGAATGGGACATGATAGTGGGTGCCCGACGGATGGGAAATTCGATATCCGAAGTTGTGCGGACCTTCAACATTTTTCGATCTAAGGTGTATCATGTTTACTGGGAATACCTCATGGAAGGCAATACCACTCACCGTGGACAGCGAAGTGGCCGACCATGAGTGTTTAATGATCATGACCAGCAGCGTCTGCCAGAGTTGTCCGTGGTAACAGATAAGTGACACTGGCTCAAATCACATCCACATTCCATGCACTAGGTACCAGACTCATATCCAGCTGGTCAGCGCAGCGTACTTTAGCTTCTGTTGGATATGGTAGCAGAAGACCCACCAGCGTACCCCTGTTAACACTACGACAACGGACACAGTGCCTCACCTGGGCTTTGGATATCGCTAATTGGACCCTGGAGGTCTGGCAACATATGGCGTAGTCCAATGAGTCATGTTTTCAGTTGTTTTGGGCTGATGGCAGGGTTCGGGTGTGGCACAGACCCCATGAGACCATGGACCCCTGTTGTCAAGAAGAAAATGTGCATGCTGGTGGTGGATCCATAATGGTGTGGGGTGTGTTCTTGTTGCATGGGTTGGGTTTGTTGGTCCACCTGAACCACGTCATTGACCGGTAACCCCTACGTTGCAGTGCTTGATGACCATTTCCAGCTCTTTCATGGACTTCATATACTCCCCACAACGATGGAATATTCCAGAAGGATAACGCACCATGTCATCCATGCCAAGTTGTCCAGAATTGGTTTGAGGTGTATACTGGGGAGTTCAGACAAATGGTGCGGCCACCACGTTCGCCTGACATGAACCCAATCATGTATTAAGAAGTTTCATTTTCAGGACATTCCTGCATCTTTGAGAAATATTAAACCCAAGTCTAACTTGAACCAGCCTCTGCTAGTCCTTATGACGTTTTCAAGAATGTTTGATGCTTCCCCTAAAGAAGTCTCCACTTGTTTCAGATCCAACTTGTCCAACTGAAATACAGGCTCTTAAGAATTTGAGTAAGCGACAAGACATTATCATTAGAGGGGCTGACAAGGTGGACTCCATTGTTATAATGGACTCACTGGCTAATCAAACAGAATGCAATAGATTATTGTCTGATGTTTCCAAGTATAGTGCATTATTCAAACATACTACTGTATCTCTTGCTGTAACTCAAGATATGAGTTGTCTAAATCTGTCAGCACTTTATTTCCTATGTCTTATATTATACTAAAGTTTCACAAAAATGCAAAAAGTCCCCCGGGCAGACATGTCATTTCGGCCTGGGGATCACTGTGCTATCCGATTGCTGTTTTTCTGGATACATACAGTACCTTTATTTATAACCTTGTATCCAGAACTTGGCTACCTATCTTAAAAATACATTATCTTTAGTGTATTGCCTTTCTTTGATTGAAAAATGTGCCTGATAATTGTGTTGTTTGTTTTGTTGATGTTATATATTCGTATCCCACATGGGGAGGGACACGCAGCAGTCAGGCCCCATCGTAAGCAAATGCGTATATTTATGAGGTTGAAATGGATTTGTTTTTCACTAATCCTTCAGTAAAACAATGGGGTCAATCCAATTAGGTGTGAATTGTGAGGTACGAGTTGCTATTTTCTCGCACTGAACCAGTCAGACTGAATTAGCATTTAGAGATGGCAAGGAAAATTTAAAAAATGTGGGGACACTGTGCTAAACCCCTTGGATACCTCCCCCCCCCCCCCTGTTGACTAATTAGGCAATTGGAAGTTTCATATTAGCTTAATTAGTCCAATTACATGTAATTTTGGGGGGTAAAAAAAAAATTTTGTCCTCAAAATAACCCAAAATCTATTTTTCCGTTGGTTTAGGCACCCCAAATTTAATTGCAATATTTTTTTGAAACATACTTGTGTTTTATATATTTTTTTACATTGTTCAAAGTGCCCTCAAAGTTCCCGAAAATCACCTTTTTTTCCTACTTTGTTTGCATTTTTCGTTTGAGATTAAACCAAAAAAAGTTAGTTGTTTTTATAATTTTTTTTTTGCATTTTTAAAAAAGCACAAATCAGCCACTTGATACCATTTAAAAACAAAAAGGTAGGTATCTACGTGCGCTTGACCTGCTGCCTACCCACTACACAGAACGGAATAGGAGTATCACTTCCCTCTATGGTAAGATAACTAGGTAGCAAAAAGTTGTTCTGAATGTGAGATGGCCTGGTGAAATAACAAAATCTACAAACAGAAAATAAAATGGAATACTTAAATTGTCATGGTGTTTAGTCCACATCATGGCCCTCATTCAGAGCCGTACGCTCTGAGCAGAGCGCACGCTCTGAATGAGGGCCGGGCTCCATTTTCATGGAGCGTCCTCCTGGACGCTCGTATAGCTGTGGGTCACCACCCACAGGCTATACGAGCGTGCATTGTGATGGTCGCACCATCGAATTTGCGAGCCGGAGCCTGCGGTTGAGGTTTTCAACCGCAAGCTCCGGAGTGATTTTGGCTCTATCAGAGCCAAAATCACTCCCACTGACATCACTAGTGATGTCAGTGGGCCGGCTTCTGACGGGAGGCGTTCCCTTAGGAACGCCCCCGTCAGGGAGGCACGCCCCCGGCACGCCCACCAAAGGGGGCGTGCTGTCAATCAACATTGACAGCACGCCCCCTTTGATCGGACACAACGAGCGAAGGACTTTCCTTCGCTCGTCGCGTCTGACGCATGCGCACGACGGAGCTCCCTCCGTCGTGCGCATGCTCAGTCCATAACATCGACCCACTTGCGAGCGGACAGCCGCTCGCGAGTGGGTCTGAATCAGGCCCCATGTTTTCAACTACTATAGCCCGTATTCGATTAGCGGCGAAAAGTCGGAATCCGCAAAAAAGTATCGCGGATGACGTCATTTCGCCAAGCTGAATTTTTTCGTTGTATTCAATTGCAAAGACTTTTTGCATACGTGGAAAGTCAATGCAGTGTAATAGGTGAAAAAGTTTTGCCTATGAATAGCATGCGGAAAAAAATGCAGAATTGCGGTTTTGGGGTGCAAAGGTGCGGAAACCACTCTGCACCCTTGGGACATCCCCCCAAAGGATAACTGCATCAAAAATCCCTGAAAAAAAGTGAGGAACACCCCAAAAAATTACATTGAAAAAGTACAAAGCAGGGGGTACACACTTAAAAAGTAGACTTTTGGGGGGCCTGCAAGTATGGGGGAGGTGTTTTTTTGATTGCAGGTGCGTTTTTGGCGTCACTTAAAACTTCACTTTAGCGATTTTAAACCATGCTTGCACTCATTTTCAAGTACCCCAAATTTGACAGGACTACTATTTTTCTTGAAAAAATACAGCTTAATTCACCGCTTGTGCAAAGACGCTATTTAGAAGAAATTGACAGTACTTAAGTACCCCAAATAGCTTCAGTAGGGTTATTCGGGGACATCTATATTGAACCTCAATGTTAGTGCATCTTTTGGGGGGTGTCAGGCTGATTTCCCCATTATCGACAGCACTTTTTGCCTGTTAGAGTTTCGCCAGGACGCGTTTTCGCGTCCTTTGAAATTGAATACGGCAAATAGCGGGGGGCGCACGAAAAGTTTCCGCGGTCAAAACACGCGATGTAGGCGAAAAGTCCGGCATGCGGAAAAAAATCGTGGATGCGACACTAATTGAATGCGGGCCTATGGTGACTCTCATGATGACATAATGCAAAATAATCAAGTTTCAGAGGTACATCGGACACTGATCCTTATCAGTCGCTGTATAATTGGCCTACCCCACTCACAATTGAAGGGGGTAAAGCCTGGCATATCAAGGTATCTTTTATAACTTATAAAATAATGAATCTTCATTCATTCTTTTCCCAAGCATGCAGATATATAAACAGGGGCGTACCCTACTCACAGTCAGCGAGTTGTTGCCATGCACTTCAGTGGTATCTTTAATAAGGGGGGATGGGAAAAATTATCCCCGTTTTCCTCCTTTTAATAAGATCAGACGGGGCTTGCCACATTACCGTTGTTATCAGTACAGTAAAAAGAAAGCGGTAATAATCGTTTTAATAGATTTTATTACCATATAATGCATAGAAAAAAGTCAATAAAACAGGCTACACGGTTCCGTTGATGGGTAATGTGGATAAATAGATGATGAATAGGAAATAAATATAACCTGAAGAGATGGTTTGGAGAGTCTGGATCTCTGCAGCCACAAAGTAAATAGTTCACAGTGTCCAGTAAAGAATGCAGTAGTCCAACCCCTTATCATCGCGTTTCGATTTGACGCCACAAATCTTTGTCAATGTACCATTTTAACACTTTCTCTACTTTCCTAATGCCCACAAATTGCCTTCTATATGGGCCTGCTAATTAAATTGTCAATTTTGGGGGGTCCAGGATTGTCTCCCCACTTTTTCATGCACTTCTCTCACATCGCATTTGCAGTCAATTCGCACATCTCCTCTGCGAGTACTGCAAATAGGCATATTTAATTGGATTGGAAAATTCTCGGGTGCACACATTCGTGCAAAGTCGTCAGGTTTCATTAAATAAATGCACGGGTCGCTTGACCTGTAGGTATTTAATAACTGGTGATGTTTTCTTCCATCCCTACTCTGGATGAAAATTTGCCATCTTTCTCTCCTTGACCTGCAGTTCTAAAAATTTGTTGTATAGCTTCTGTCTTGCACATGTGGTCTGCACTACGTGGGCAAGACAGGAAGGCATTTCAAGGAGCGAAAAGCCCAACATAGTTACGCCATTAGGGCGGCTCCTTTGTTAAAGACAAGTGAAGAACCAGTTGGATACACCATTTTGCTCAGGCAGAGCATGGCATAGCCACCATCAAATGTCTAATTATTGATCAAGTCCCAGTATCACTAAAGCTGGGTACACACTGACAGATATATCTGTCCAATCTGTCTGGTAGAAAGGAAAATCTGGTCTGTCTTCCAGGGTTTTGGAGCAAATTTCTATTGGTATTTGCTCCCATACATTACCAGATTTTCCTTCCCACGAGACAGATTGGACAGATATATCTGTCAGTGTGTACCCAGCTTAAGAGGTGGAGATAGAGCCAAGAAGCTATTGGTCTTGAATCCAAATAAATTTTTTTGCTTGACACCTAAAGCCCAGCGGTCTAAATGACTCCATAGGACTTGATGTTATTTATAAGCTAGACTTACATGTCTGTGTAGGGGAACCTTCTAGGTCATGATACACCTTAGATATATTTCTGAAATTCTGTTTTTACCACTACATATATTTATACTTTTTCATAGACTGTTCTCAGAGCTGGTACGTGATGGCCATTTTTGGGTTGTTATTCTGGATGTCTTTCTCCTTTTTGGATGACAAAAAGAATCCTTTTCACCGTATTTTTCCATGTGGTTTTTATGGTATTTTTTATGCATTCATTTATTGTCAAATAAAATGTTTTTGTAAATACTTTCTTGTACTTTGTAAGCACAGTCTGGTCACCATGACTACCCAACACAGGTGTCTCTTGTAACAAACATCGTGTCCTGACGAAGGGTTTGCAATCCCTGAAACGTTGAATAAAACACCTGTTGTTTACTTCAATCACAGTCTCCGATTGCCGCCTCTTGTTGCCTGGACACGTAATGCGGGGAAATCAATTATTTTTATTGTGGCTTTAACTTATGGGTACCCAACTGAGCAATTCAATTGTTGCGCTCTGTGGAGCATGAACGCACACATTTCTGCACACAGACTCCCAGTTTTTTGGGCGCCCTAACCAGGACTTTAGATGGGTTTAGCTGTTTTACGCGGCTAAACTCTGTGCTTTTAGGCACGACAACAGCGAAACTTATGCGCGCCCAAAACAATTGTATTGCTCTGTCAGGCCATATTAATAATCGCTGTCCAAAAAAAACAATTACATTTCCCCCGATGACTCCAATATTACATCTTACATTGTTAAAAATGTAAAATACCTCCAAATAATATGCTGGTTAATTTTCATATATATTTATATGTATTACATACTATTTGTAATAGATATAGCACTCCTGGGTGTGTGCGCTCTGACAAGCACACGTTTTGGTGTGCGTTGTATGTTCAACCACCCAAGGCGTGCACAACCGCACAACCAAAAGTGGTATATCTATTGTATAAAATGGTCCCTGTTGTGACAAAGTAGTTCTACATGGAGAATGATGTAGGATGACACAGGTACAGAATTGGAGGTAAGAAGTTCAGAATAGGCTGCTTAAGTTTAATTATTTTTAAATAATAAACATTCAACTGGATAAGTGTATGTGAATAAAAGAGTAGTACATTAATAACTACTGTCACTGTAATACCCTGTTTACACTGACTTAAAAATCCTGGGTTGATGCACGTGAACGATTTTTGTTAGTGTAAACGGATCAACCCGTGTCCAGTGAGGGTTAGGTTTAGGTTACACAGCGGGGTTAGCGTTAGTTTTTTGGGGGGGAGGTTAGGGTTAGGCACCCCTAGGGAAGAGGGTTAGGCACCACTGGGGCGGGGGGTTAGGGTTGGGCAGTAAGGGGGGAGGGTCAGGTTTAAACACAAGGGGGGAGACTTAGGTTTAGACACTAACGGGGAGGGTTAGGCTACAAGAAGGGAGGGAGAGGGGGGAGGGTGAGTATACTTACCCAACCCCTGTCGGGATACCAACCATCAGGATGCTGCTGTTGGTATTGTGACAGGAGGCATCCCCACAGCCGGCATTACATACCCATTCCTGTTATACAGATTGCACATCCCTTTGTTTGCAGGTGTGAGTGGACATAAGCAAAAGCCTAGAGTGAGGTTCTGGATGAAATATTAATATTTCTCTAATCACTAGGAGCCTCCAACTTTAGGTTAGGTTAGGTGTGATTTTCAAATCGCTCAGAAGTATCATTTTAGCAATATGAGAGAGATTAATAATCCCACATTGCAAACACCTGAAATTTACATTCATATGATAGCTAATATAAAGATAAATAAGGTGAACACCCCATATGTTGGGTTATGCTTCAGCAGGATAAGTTATGAAGGATTATTTGGTTTTAAATTTGATCGGATTTAGCAGTTAGCTGGGAGGGTCCTAGAGTTAATTATCTAATCCACCATTCAGCCAGAACTGAGATTACATCATCCAAGGTGTGATGTTCGCCTGATAAAAGGTATTGGAACCTTTTTTTCAGGGTTCAAACTGAGGGATCAATGTCGCGTTGAAGTTTAACCTACATTCCTTGCATTTCTTATTGTTCCTTCCAGACAGATTAGCTAAGTGTTAAATTGTAATTTTTTCCTTTTATTTTAATTTGCTATACATGTATGTACATTTGTAATAATTTTCTTTGTAACATTCTTTTTAAATTAAGCATTCTTTATTAGTTTATTTCATATATGCTCCAAAAGGGATGTAGTCAGGTTACCGGTGGCCGGGATCTGAAAGCCCGACATGGGACTAAAGATAGGCGTCGAAATGCCGAGGCCTATCATTAGCCCCACGATGAAATCCTGATGCCCGGGATACCAAAAAAAGGTAAGCCAGGTGTCTTAGGTTGTAGCCACGGGGAGGCGGGGTGGGGCTATGTTTAGGAACCGCCAGGGGGCTTTAGGGATAGGCTAGTGAAAGGGTGGGGTTAAGGGTAGGCAACACTAGGGAGAGGTTAGGGTTAGACACCCCCTGGGAGGGTTAGGTTTAGGGTGCGGGAAGGAGGGGTTAGGATTAGGCACCAACAGGGGGAGGTTAGGGTTAGGCACTAGGGGGGGAGGTTAGGGGTAGGCACCAGTAATGGAGGGTTAAGCTAGGGAGAGGGGGTTAGGGTGCTTACCAGCCCCAGTCGGGATTTTCATCAGTCGGTCTTCCACTGTTGCTATTCAGCCGCCGGGATTACATACTGATTCTCTCCAAAACCCAATCGTTGAAGAGATTATTAGACCGCTAAGGGCTATGCTAGGGGGGCAGGTGGTCTCTTTGAGCAACTTTCCATCGGTGATGGCAGAATAATAAGCAAGGTATTTGTATTATGGCGCTATGGCTATAGCAGAGGTGCACCCCGAGCCAGAGATACTTTTTGTGGTCCCTGACAGGTGTCATTTCTTTTCAGTTCTAAAATAAGTTTGGCATTTCTGAGAGATGTTTTTGTTTACACTTGTGGAGTGATACAGCTGTGGCTTTGTGATGAGTGTGAATTAGATCAGACATTAGGTGTGCGATTGTTGGGAAATAATGCACGTTCATGTGATCTAGTGTATCGCTGGGATCTGACTCAATATACCACACAATTTTATAAATAAAGTTTTACCAGCTTTAAAATTATGGCAAAGTAATATTCATTTTTATTGTTCCCTGGAAACCTTTTACTTTTTTTTTGTTGCCAAGAAAGAGTAAAAAGAAAACAGATTTGTATATTGTTAATTAAGTATAATTTATTTGGGCTTCAGTAACAATGAGTAATTCAATGTGAATAAAGTAGCGCAATTGTTTTTTTCCCTATTCGTATTCCAATCCATTTTAGAAAATATGGCAAACTACAATTTATTTGCATTTTATTTTGTATTTAATATTGCGAGGAGTCTAAAGTTCTAGTTGTCCATCGTTGTTTGTTTGTTGTTATTTTGTTTTCTTCTCCAGTGTTAATGAGTACCTCCCTGGAGACAATACAGTTGTAGCCTGTATACCCTGCCTTTAAATAATGTCTCCAATGACTAGGATGCTTTTCTTTTTTTTTTCCCACTGCAATATCAAGGTTAATAATCTTCACTCTCCCAGCATTGCTGCTTCTACATAAGCTAAGTGTACCTCTCTGTTGCAGCTAAAAAAAATGCTTAATATTCTTTCTAGAACACTGTGTGAGGTTTTCACATTGTAATTAAATTTGCTTAGCACTGCAGGAAGGGGAGAATAAAGCAAAAAACTAAATGTTCTGAGAGTTATTAACAGTTGAACAAAGTTTTTTATCCTCTAATTTTTGTGTCTATTAATACTGAGACAGGCACAAGTAGGCAATAATCAGAATACGTCAGGTGGTTATGTATGCAGGAAGTGATTTGATGCATGATTTTTCTGCAACCCATGTGAAAGAAGATTAGTTATGGCAGAGACCTGCAGGCAGGGTAGGCAGAGCCTCCCCTGTCATACTCCCTGTAATGCTCCAGAGTTTTAATATAAAAACTGTGTTTTTATACGTGTGCGCCTCCCCAGTCATTGACCTCATCACACGTCACTGAATTATAGGTATGGTCAATATAGCGACGCCCAGACATGCCCCCCACCATCTATTAAGGCCTGATTTTTTTTTTTTTCCACCATCCTGTCTTGGTCTTGTGCGTAAGACACGGAGTACACATGAGATTTTTATCAAAGCATGCTTCAGCTTTTCTATAGACACAGAATATATACCAATATGTAGGCAGTTACTTCTCATGTTTGTGAAAGGATCAAACAATAACAGTTTCTTTAAACTCAATATCCTGACAAACTTGGTTGTATGTGCAGTGTATATTGTATAAATACTGTAGTTGTCCCCTGTCTGTCTCTGCTCATTAGTACTGTGCACCAACAGCATGTCACACACTTAGTGAGTGAAAGGTAAAAACACCACTATCTCATATAAATGTATTTAATGCAATGATGTGACACCAATAACATACCATATATGTGCACCCAGATATAATTCTGGAATATTGCCATTCCAAAATGTTTGTTATATAAATGTGTCTATTTTATTTTGTCAATTTCAGACTTGAATGTATAACGTTAAACAGAGCCGTAACTAGATTTTTTGGTGCCCTGTGCCAGAAAGAGCTTTGATGCCCCCCCCCCCCTTTTCAAATAGGGACATAACACACCCAAAAATGGGGA
Source organism: Taudactylus pleione (assembly GCA_031769625.1). NCBI lineage: Eukaryota > Metazoa > Chordata > Amphibia > Anura > Myobatrachidae > Taudactylus > Taudactylus pleione. Next base: position 14,767,757 of record JAUIMM010000115.1, on the reverse strand, counting down.
ATGGCATCATGGGGAAGGGCCAGGGAAGAGATAGGGGAGGCCAGGAGATGCTGGGGATGAAATTAGAGCAAGCTACAAGTGAGAATGATCATAAACAGAAAATTGACAGGCCTGAACAGTGCCCCTTGTCCTGTGGTGCCCTGTGCCATGGCACAGGCCACACTACCCTAGTTTCGGCCCTGTCGTTAAACCCAAATCCAATGTATTCATATTTCAGTGCCCTGACTGCATTTCTGTCCCATCGACTTTACAATTGGCATTATCTGTTCTTAAAGGAATTTTTTTGTTCTTTCCCACATATGAGTTTCCCATAAAAAAGAACAGCATGCATAAATAATTTAGAGGTTCTATTTAAATTAAGCCTTCTGTTCAGATGCATGCAACAGAACAAATTCTGATTTAAAGCCATTTCTTCATAGAAAAAGGGAAAGCTGTTTTGGAGCTTGTCTTTGATCATCAGATAATACTATTTGAATGATCAGACGGCACAATGCAAAAATGTGTCTTACCTATTCATTCATCCTTCACCTGTCTTTTTATTGTAAATCTAAAGTAATTTCTGTTTTTTGCATGAATAATATTATAGATTTCTGAACGAGTTCCTCTACATAAAAAAAGAAATAAAAATGTATTTGTATGTATTACACAAGGTAAAAACTGGTACAACGAGGTACACTTTGAACTACAGCTTGTCATCCCGCATGTACAATTAGCATCTAAACTTACTGTTCAATTTGAACCTCTGCATTTTGATTTCTCACAGTGAGGTGAATTAAGTTTCAAGGTTTCTTCTTTACCTAAAATATATGTGTATAAATGTATTATTTAAATAAGAAAGTGAGTTAGATACTAACACATATGGCATAAATCTTGGATACCAAGTTATCATGTCAGAATGGATAACTGACATATTCAACTAATTCTTATAGCGAAACGATGTCTGTCTTTGTAATTCTACAAACATTGTGGCATGAAAAAGAACCCTTCATGCTTTTAAAGAATTATGATCTATATCTTGCATTATTTTATGATGTCTAGCGCTGTTGATACTATTTATTCTTTCTATTTAATTATCATAATTGTTAAGGTGTATCCAAGGGTCTTAAAAACAACTGTTTCAATAACTATGACCCTGCTGGTGTCTACATGTTGCTGACTTATTCATTCTATTTTGTGGTGTCAGAATATATGGTAACTGTAAACTAAAATGGTTTCTCGACAGCTAGCATTGAGTGTTGAAAGTCACTGGTGTGTGAACAGATGGCAAGGGTAGCACTTTTTACTGTGTAATGACACAAACAGTTAATGGTTTAGTATTTAATTTACCTGTATATAAGCTGTCACAAATGGCTGTATGGAATCCTCTGCTGAGGGGTGCAAGCTGAGGTACGGTGCTAAAAGAGGAAGTCAGAGACGTGGGTCCGGTACACAAAGTCTCCTCATCCACGAGTACCAGTCCATTGGCAAGACCTGACCAACGGTGTGGAGTCTAACCAATCGGGAGGTGTTCTCCAGTGACCCCTCCAAGCAGGATGTGGGTTTAGCTGCACCCAGCTGGCAGGTCGCGGTCCTTTGGTCAGGTAACTGGTGCTCATGGGAATAGAGAGCCTTGCTACCGTGGCCCTCGAGGATTATGCTATACCCTTGTATAGCTTCCAATATATACACCAGAGGATTTAGGAAGCACAAAGGCACTGACGTTTGGATACTGTAGTGACAGTGATACTGAGGCTGGATGCTGTAGTGTCAGCATTACAGAGGCTGGACGCTGTAGTGCAGTGGTACTGAGGCTGGACACTGTAGTGACAGTGGTACTGTTGCTGGACACTGTAGTGACAGTGGTACTGTGGCTGGATGCTGTAGTAACAGCAGTACTGAGAGTGGAAGTGTGGTGACAGCGGTACTGAGGTTGGACGCTGTAGTGACAGCAGAACTGAGGCTGGACACTGTAGTGACAGTGGTACTGAGGCTGGATGCTGTAGTGATAGCAGTACTGAGAGTGGATGCTGTGGTGACAGCGGTCCTGAAATTGGACGATGTAGTGACAGCAGAACTGAGGCTGGACACTGTAGTGACAGTGGTACTGTGGCTAGATGCTGTATTGACAGCAGAACTTAGGTTTGCTCTGAACACTGGTGAGATGTCTAGGACTCACTTCTGCTCAACGACGTGGCAAATGATCCGCAGACAGGCGAGGTATATTGGATGCACTTCTGCACAACTAAGTGGGAAATGATCCGCAGACAGGCGAGATGTAGTGGATGCACTTCTGCACACCGAGGTGGCAAATGATCTGCAGGTAGGCGAGATGTTGTGGACGCACTTCTGCACAATAGTCGGCACTGATAAGCACAGGGAAACACGAGGTAGAACCTGGAACGAGATCTTCAGTAGACACTGGAAAATGACAACATTGCTCAGGCAACTTCCTGTGGTCCACAGTCTGGCTTTATCCCCTGCAGTAGCAGATCATTGGTGGGCAGCATCAGCTGACCACCGTCATGCTACCATTGGGTATAGAGTCATCAGGTGATGAAAAACTGTCATGGCCGTGTCCATGACGGCAACCACAGAAACCAGGCATGGCACAGTCCAAGGCAAGCTGGCATACCCTCCCTTTCAGGGTGGACTCCGAACACCACAATGTGTGCCACAAACAAGAAGAATCTTTGACTCAAAGAAATTCTGATTGAAGATCAAGGTACACAACTTCCAAAACATCTTCCAGATGGTCTCCCAAATCTCCAGATACGAGGAAGTTTCAAAACACCAGTAGAGACTGATAAATGGAATTTAAAAGATTAATCTGTCACAGAAAAGTTGGTCACAAAAAAAATTCATTGATTTTTCTTCCTACGGGATCGTCAAAACCATTTGAAGAATCAGGAGACTTAAGTTGAAAGGGATCCTTAACGGGATCTTCCGAAAACTGTATTTCGTCATGCTCCGGATCCGAATCCGTGTGTACTTCATCATTCTGATGACTCCTTGAGATTTTCCCCTTTGGACTGATTGTTTTTGTATCGAATTATTTAGAGAAGAACTCAAAGAAGTGCATTTGACCTCAATGGTAGAAGATGGTACACCAGGACTAGAGGCTCTATTGGGGCAAGTGTCTAGGAGTGGGCTTGTTGGAGAGAATCTTTTGACAACGGCAGTACTGAAAGCCACCAAATTCAGAAGGACTGGATCTTTAGCTTCCATTAATGGAGTAGCCCATTCCAACGCCCGTCCCCTGAAACTAGAAAGAAGAAATTTAACGATACTCGTAGGAGTAACACCACTGGAAGGGATCGGTTCTCATAATGACCTCAAAATATTGGAGTAACTCAAAATAGTGTGTCAAGTTTCCATCAAAAAGAATGTATTTAGGAGTACTAGAAAAATGTTGATCTGCTAGTTCATAGTTTGCATGAGGAAGGAGATTGTCAGAATAAGATTCACTAGAATTCAAACAGGTCTTAGTTGAAATTTCCCTTGAAGTGTTTTAGAGGTTGTATACCAAAGTCCGTAATTACTGCTTCACTAAAAGCTACTAAATCTAAAAGTATTGGATCTTTAGATTCATAAATAGGTTCAACCCAATACCAAGCTTCACCTTGAAAAGACGAGATGATAAACTCTATGACATTGGTAGGCTTGATTCCAAACGACGGAGAGGATTTCATAATAGCGAGGTATTGATCTACCAAAGCATACTGTAATACTGTGCTATGTCTCCATTAAAGCAAATGGGCATAGAAACATCAGAAGAATCCTAGGTGATACACACAGGCGCAGCAGTAGCATTATCTTGTGAATCTCTTAACTGAAGGGGTGTAGAAATGATTGACTCAGGCAAAACACTGGAAGCCTTCTGGGGAGTACCACCTAAGACCCCTCCTGTCATGGCCGCGTCCATGACGGCAACCACAGAAACCAGGCACGGCACAGTCCAAGGCAGTTCACATGGCACTAGGTAGAATACTCAGCACATACCCTCCGCTGCACCTGATGTCTGACCCCACGGGAGATCAGGGGAAGCTGGCGCAAAGGTGAGTAACGGCTGATCCTAGGCCGCAACCTGACATAAACCCTTTAAACTTTTGGTTTGTCTTAAAGAATATGTAATATTTTATTTTTCTTTTAATAATACTATCTTCTCTCCTTTATAGCTAGTGAAAGTAAATGTTGCATCACAATTGAAAGCAGGAGAGAATCTCCAGCGCTGAGAAAGTTACTTTATAGATCAAAACTCCATCAATAGGGGTGCTTTGTACTGTCACAGCACAAACGACTGAAATTACAGTAGTCCGTTTCAGAAACAGGGCACTCAACAATCTACAGCCGTGGCCAAAAGTTGAGAATGACACAAGTATTGGTTTTCACAAAGTTTGCTGCTTCAGTTTGTGACAAACAATGCCTTTTCCAGCATGATGGAGCACCTTGCCATAAGGCAAAAGTGATAACTAAGTGTCTCGGGGAACAAAACATCAACATTTTGAGTCCATGGCCAGGAAACTCCCCAGACCTTAATCCCATTGAGAACTTGTGGTTAATACTCTAGAGGCAGTTGGAAAAACAAAAACCAACAAATTCTGACACACTCCAAGTATTGATTAGGCAAGAATGGGCGGCCATCAGTCAGTATGTGGCCCAGAAGTTGAATGACAGCATGCCAGGGCGAATTGCAGAGATCTTGAAAAAGAAGGGTCAACACTGCAAATATTGACTCTCTGCATAAACTTAATGTAATTGTCAATAATAGCCTTTGACACTTATGAAATGCTTGTAATTTTACTTCAGTATACCATAGTAACATCTGACAAAAAGGTCTAAAAACACTGAAGCAGCAAACTTTGGGAAAACCAATACTTGTGTCATTCTCAAAACTTTTGGCAATGGCTGTACATGAAATAATCATTTTAATAATTTTAACCTTTAAAAATGTCTCAATATGTCATGATAAATAGTGGGCCTTTGTTATGCATACCACTGTATACATCCAGAGGCGTCACCGGCTCTGGTGACACCAGGGGTGCACTCTGACTATGCCAGCGCGCCGGAGGTGTGGCCAAAATAAAGGGGCATGGCCTTGTGGGGGATCCCGATGACTTCACTCTGGGACGGCTCAGCATCGCCGGATTGGGCTGTCAGCACTGTCGGCTCCTCTTCTATGACAGGAGCCAGGTGCTGCAGAAGAATGTTACACTGCAGCACCCGGCTCATGTCACTGCAGAGGAGCCTGCATTTTTGTGTCACCCACTCTGAGGTGACATCCAGGTGCGGCCCACACCCCCCTCGTGATGCCTCTGTGTACCACCACATACAGTATGTCATTAGACGTTTCAGACCACTCTCAGTCCATTTTCAAGACCACCAGCTTCACAGCAGCCGCCTTTCACATGCAGCATTCATTGGTGATATATATGTCAAGGTCTTCCGATCTGGCCAGTCCCTACACTGACTTTCAAAAATATGAGCATTGCTCTGCCACATTTGGTTCCAGCTAACACAGAGATTTTAAATGCAACTAATGCTTCTTACATTTGGGGGACCCTGCTTTTCAAATGTAAGACAAACTTTGTCAGTTTATTCCCAGGTGCTCATTAACTGAAATGCTAGGGTGTGGTTTTGTCTCTTTAAGCCAGGACCCATACTTATGGAAGAAGCACAAATTGCATTTAAAATCTGTGTGTTAGCTGTAGCCAAATGTGGCATAGCAATGCTCATATTTTTGAGAGTCAGTGTAGGGACTGGCCAGATGGGAAGACCTTGACTTGGTTAGTCAGCTGAACGATATTTTGCAACTAACATTCCCTGTATTTAAAGAAATTACAGTTTGAAAAGTCAGTGAGTGCCGAGTTTGTTCTATATATATATATATATATATACATATATACATATATATATATATGTATAAAATATATTTTTTTATATATTATTATTACTTTATTTTGAGTCTCTTTGTTCATTTAATACCATCACGTGTTCAGACATTGAACCAGTGCAGTGTATCTGGCCCTCATTCAGAGCCGCTCGTTAGCGGCAGTACGCTCGTTCCGAGCGATGTTTGCACATCTGCGCATGCGTACGCTTTTTAGTACGCATGCGCGAACCAGTCAGTGCGGCCGAAAATCGTTTGTACGCTATATAGCAAGTGCCTGCTATTTTGAGTGACAGAATGAGGCGTATGTGGGTGGTAACAGGGGAAGGTGCTTGAAAATGGGGAGTGGAGATCCGAACGCAGGCGTGCTTAAAGGTCAAAACGGTCGTTTTATGGGTGTGTATATTTAAAACAGCAGCGTCAATGACCACGTCACTGGGTTATTTTAGAGCCAGAACTGCTCGCAAATTTGTGGTAGCAAACACCAACCACAAGAATAGCGAGCAGTTCATACGCTGGTCGATGTACTCGATTAATCTAATAAATAGCGGACATGACGTATGGTGCGAGCGGCCAGGGGGCGTTTTTAACAAATAAACGAGCGTATGTTTTGCTCGTTCGTTCAGACTTAGAGGTGTGAACAGACTGCAATGTGCGTACGGATCATTTGAATAGCCACCCCTTGTTATTAAACGAACGACCGCAAATAGCGAACGGCTCTGAATGAGGGCCTCTGCTATTAAGATTTCTCACTATTCTAAAGTTTTTGCCGAACTTCTTACACTTGCTGCAGATTTTCAATGCTTTATATATATTTAGTGATGCCAATCTTCTTTCAAACTTTAGCATTCAGAAGTTTTGTAGTGATTTCACTATTTTCTGTGTATAATAAACTATATAAAAATATAGTGATAGCATCTGCAAAGTTAAAGATTAAAAACCGAAAAGAAAATGTTCCTGCCACCCTACCAACACAATCAGTTTGTGTGGCTGTCATACACAAATACACATACACAGTAATACATACATGTTTTGTAACATTTATGCTACCCTATCCCTCCACATTTTTATTTGTTCAGGAAAAAGTCTTTACACCTGTATGTGCATGCAGATGTGGCCCACAGCTGGGAGGGGAAAAGTGTAAACTGTTTTATGTTCTTGGACCCTATGAATATGTCACACCTTGAATATACTTGATATAACACACTTGAACATTTTTGGTTTTATTATGATTCAGTTGTGTGGTAGGAGTCAGGGACGGCACTAGCGGCGTTTGGCCTGTGGAGGCAAAAATCTTTTTTTTAAATTTTTACATATTACATAAGTCAATAGATCTTTATTATTTGAAGTTTTAAAATACCCACATATACAAAAAGTTCATCTTTCCCAATGGAACTGTTTGATAACTGAAAGATTAAAACTACTACCAAATTATTCACACACAAGATGGAATATGAGAACGATTATTCAACAATCATTTGGTTGTGGCTGTGATCATCAATTTATCTTATAAACAAACATTGCTCCGTGTTATTTACTGCTATTATTATTATTACCAGTTATTTAAAAGTTATAAATACTGTTTTAAGTAAAACTCTGGTGAAACTAATCATACAGCAGCTGCTTGATCAGATATGTATCTGTTTTTTTATAGCTTTTCGCTGATGTGGAAAACAAAGATGGGTGCCAGTTGTTTGAGCAAGGTTTCCGCACGCCTAACAAGCAAGAGACCCATACACTCGAAGCTATAAAACTAGTGGAGTTTCAGTTAAAGCAAGCTCTTTCTAAACTAATCACCCATTTGTTTGGTGAAGGTATGTACAATTCCTCAGACAATATAAGTGTTTGTCTTTACAACTTTTTTATCATCTGCATGTTTTTCTGACCTTTTCATTTGCAAACAAATGTAGTAACAAAAAAATAAGACTGTGTATAAACAGGGAAAGAAGTAAACCCCTGCTTGGAAGTCTGCAGTCTATTTGAGCCTATTGCATGTGGCCTCACGCCATATTGCAAATCCATCTTTGCAGATTGCATAGAAAAAGTCAGGCTCGACTAGAGATGGCCATCAACAGGTCAACCATCGATACTTTACACCTTTGATGGCCATCAATGCCGTGGCTGGAGGCGGAACTCAATAAAGGAAGGGGACAGATCCACAAAGGGAGCATTGTACCACGGGCGGAGCTAATCTCGATGCCCCAGGTGCCAAGGGAGAGAACAAGACAATCATTTACCATCAGTGTCAAACCATCGATAGTTGTTAAGCATCAAAGGTCGATGGCCGTCCCTGGGCTCAACGCAGCAAAGTTTGTCTCTGGGTTAGATGCTTGTTTACACATAAAAAGAGAATAAGTTTAAGTTTTGAGTGAGCTGTAGATCAGAAAAAAGCCAAGAATCGTCCACACAGATCCTTATAATGTTTAATCAGTTATATAAAATATTGCGTCCACTCTCAACTCTGTGCTTTTATTTTTATTTAATATTAGATATAGTCTTCCAGTTTGGTGTTATTTATGTCAGGAAGCTGATGTTTATATTTATGTAGTAATGGTGTCACCACTCATATATTTTCGGGGGGATGATTTATTGTCAACAGAGTCGTCTGACCTGTAATAGGAGAAAATAGGATGTTGGCCAGCATGGAGTGGGTAAATTTAAAGATATTTTGTGGAGAGATGTATATTGGTGCAGTTTTATTAATAGCCTTGTACATGTATGTTAGTGGAATTATTTTAAATGGCATTCAATAAAATGCATACATCCAGTAGAGGGCTGTATGTACAGGAACAGAACAAATTGTATATTTTACAATCTAGCCAAGCATTAAAAACAAAATTGTAGAAGTGCACATCTGGTTAGGGGAAGACCATATTGAAAAAATTTGCAGTAGTAAATGCATTCAGGGCATGAATTAAGGTTGTGCAGTGTCTTGAGTGAGATGGTGGAAATGTTTATTCGATGTATGTAACATAATTTTGGATTTAGATACTATGGGCCAAATGTAATAGGGTGAGAGGTTAGAAAAGTGAGAGTTTCTGACACTTTTTAAACTTTGCCAATGTAATAGAGTCCAAAAACAAAGTAACAGAGCGAACTTGCATGTTTTTTTAGATTTAAAAAACTCACGATTTAAAATCTCATTCAGATGTTTTCTCATTTTGAAGATAAAACTCAACCAATGTGAGAGTTTACTGCTAAACTCTCACATTTTCTAAACTCTCACCCTATTACATTTGGCCCTATGAGCGGACAGTCCATGGAAGATGATTTTTGTCCATGAAAGATGACGTTTTGCCCCTTCTTGAGACCCAATTTTTGGCGGGAAAAATCTGAACTTGGCGGGAAAATTCGAACCTATCCGAGCCTGCACATCCCTAATTTATAGAGATGAGAACATGATTGATGGAACATTTGATAGATATGTAAGTATATAGAGTAGGTAAACGGATGATTGCAATCCCTCCTCCTTGTATGCCTGGAAATGAGTGAATCGTAGGCCACCTTTAAAAAAGGGCTGTAGGTGAAGCAATGTGTGATTGTATGGTACATGCTTATGTCATTGGGCCTGATGCAGAAATGAACGAAGCTCACATCACAACTACTTCTTTATACGCAGCCGCGATGTGAAAATATGCTAATGCAGCAGGAGGCGTCTCAGGAGCAAAGACACCTCCTGACAACATTGCAGATCGGATCATCTATGAGACCCTGAGGTTACTCAGATTGGCCCTCGCAGCTCCTTGGCCCGAGGCCAGGAAGTCTGTGTTGGAAGACACAGATCCTTACCTCAGCACTCCCAGAAAATGAAGGCAACATGCCTCTATTTTCCTGAACAGAGGCCAGCACTGCCCCCACCCATCCGCCAAACGGCTGCAGTTTTTCAATCAGGCTGCGGCTCAGGGGTGTGTACACCCAATCTATCCTTTACACATATCTTTCATCACATCTTCCTATATGATGTGCTGCATATCAGATGGGACGATGTGTGCACATCGTGCAGTGTGTATGCACAACCGCACATAGTGTACAGGAACATCATTTAGGCCAGTATTCAATCAGAGGCGAAAAAGTTTCGCCAATGCAATGTTTTTGCCTCATTCGCTTGTTTGTACGCGAAGTTATCGTGTATTTTCATAATGTGCACTCCCACTTTTCATCCTATTCAATTGCAAAACAGGCGAAAACGCGGATGTGCGAATGCTGAAACTAGTGAAAAGGACTGCTTTTTTAGGGGAAATCAGTCTGTACCCCAAATAAAGCCTAAATGACCCTGGTAATCAATATAGAAGTGTATTAATGTATTAATGGGATTGTCAGTCACATCTTCATATTGAGCAACACGTTCAGCAGATCTGAAGATGCGACGAACGACCCCATGGGAGTACACGCTGAACGATTTGTCGTTCCGATCCGTTGGAAATTGGCAAATTGTTTAAAAAATCGTCTAGTGTGTACTCAGCTTTAGAGTGGCTATAAATTATATTTACCCACCTTGGTTTTTTTTTGTCATTTGCTGTGTTACAACCAGTAGCATGAGTTGATCCCAGACTCCCGGAGGCAAGTTAAAATTTGGTGCCATCCCCACCGTCACAGCCACTGACACTGTAATGTAGCAATTCACATACAGACAGGCTATAGATAGACGAAGGCAGCATGTGATGGTCTGACATGGAGTTCTCCACTAGTGTATGGCGGCTTCTCAGGTGCTGGTTAGGGGTTCCATGTATTGGGCGGTCATGACGGTACACTCCAGGTACATAATTACAGCCCTAAGTGGGATGAATATGTTGTGGACATTGGAAGAAGTGCCTCCTTCAGAGCTGGACCCTAGCGGCAGGCACCTCCATTGTCTCCCATAGTTCTGCCCCTGGTTACAACATAGAACCTTGATGGATTTAACAAAGTTTATTTCGACAAATCAGCACAAAATACTCAATAATATGCTAAAAAAATAATCCAGTCATTTGTCAAATTAATTCGGAACACAATGTTGGAACTATGTTGTAGCGTAGCAAAATGTAAAGAAAAAATATTACCAAAGGAGTTGAGTAACTTTTATAACCACTGTATCTAAGCGCTTGACTCAACCTCTTGTTTCTTACTTCTGAGGCTGCACCTTCGTACTGGAGCTAGTGCAGATATGACTATAGTCCGGACATGGACTGCAACAAGTACATAGCTAGTAACTGGTGGGTACTGTCTATACAGGTACTATCACAGAAATTTCAATGCTTTAGATATTATATGGCAACACTGCATAAGCAAGTGTAGGAGTCTGAACATTTGGTAATAGTTTCTCAAGTTTGTTGTTATCGATGATTTGTTGCCATTACATACATTTATTATAAGACATATGTGACTTTATTGTGGCATGTGCAGGATCTTAGTCTTTCCTATAAAATATATCTAAAAGGTTTTATGGCCTATTGTTGAAACATTTCATTTAGTGAAACCTCTCCCATTTTTGCTTTTGAATCTGTGCTCTTTACATCTTAAAATTAAATACATTTATTTTCCAATGATGTACTAAATTTAAATATAAGCAAAATGGAGTCCATATTAAAACAACCTGTTTGTTTGCTCTACACACTGGCAGCACATCTGTCAAATATGCAGTGCATTTCTTCTAACTTCAAAGTCATTTATTTATTATTTAGGTTCACTATTAAAAAAAAATTCTTATGCTAAAAAGAATAGCACATTAACTGTCAAAGACAGTGGAGAGCCATATTAGACACTATAAAGCGGATCATTGATGGCAAATTAGAGTTTTTTTCAGGATTTGACTGATTTTCCAGCTCAGAAATGATTGTGCCAGGTCAGGACACTACAACAGTATTTCTAAAATATCAACATCTCTCCATGTGGGATAATTAAAAAAAAAACATAAAAGATCCTAAAGCAAACTAAATTAAACAATTATTTCCAATAATAATTATTTAGCATTACAGTATTTTTAAAAATATTTTAAAATTAATGTTTTTCCTTGTATGCGGTTAGTGATGATGTAATTTATTGTGTGGTGGGGAGGTTCACATAATTTGAGTTTTATTAGATTATATACAGTATCTGCAATGTGACCTTTTAAAATTGATTAAACGTCATAGAACTGAAAGAAATCTAGAGCTTAATCCACAAGACCACTCCATTACATATAATAGAATTGTTTTATACAGCACAAAGACCAGTGATTTGTCTCCACCATTGGTTGGCAGATAAAGGAGCATTATTTTTAAATACCTGTATATTTTTCTCCTTAGTTGTTAAAACCACAATATCCATTTATTTTCCCCTAGCTACAGGACCAGCAGCATAGATGGATCGATTACCCAAATGAATACATATTACTTTACTGCTTGACTGATGCATTAAATAAATGTTGCACAAGACCTATTCTATTTTATTATTATTTTAACATAAACAAGTACAGTATAGGGGTGTTAATAAGCACAATATGTAAGAAAAATGTTATCCATTTCTCACTCGAAGCTGACATTATAGCATCTTCAGAGCTGAAATATTCTTGAAATATATGCCAATGTGGTTTGTGTACTGTTCCTTTTAGTAAAGTAGATATTGTTGATTTTAGTTTTTGCTCACCAACACCTTTAAATGTATTGTAGAATAAAGGAATACGGTAGTATTTTTGCTGTTCATGATATCTCCTTGGATTTAAGTAAATCTGCAGTCTACTGTATATATTATGTTATTTGTGTACAGTACTTCTAAAACATTCTGTACATTCTCTGTTAATTTTGGCTCTGTGCAGTGGCGTCACAAGGGAGGTGCGGATGTCACCCCACCAAGGGGTGACACCATAGTGCCGATTCCTCCTCAGTGGCAGGAGCCGGGTGCTGCACTGTAGCATTACGTGCAGCACTCGGCTCCTGACACAGTGAGGGAGCCGGCACTGCAAACAGACTGGTCCCCGGGGGCAGTCCGCACCACCGGGACCCCCGCAGTAACTAAAACGTGGAGTTCGGGCCGTGAGGCCATGTTCCCTACCCGCGAGGCCACACCCCCTATTTTGTCAACGCGCTGCTTCACATCGGGTGTCACTAGAGGGAGGGAAACCACTGCATCTGTATTGCACTTATAATTACTAATTTATTTACCTGTTGTGTTACATGAGTATTGACAATAATAAATGCCTACAGTACTATTTATTAAGGTAGCATATTTTGTCATGTGAAGCTCTTAAAACAAGAATTATCCCAATAGGTACCAGCTATTCGCAGAGAATAACAGTACTATTCTGTGCTATCGTCACCTTCTATTCGTTCTTGCCCAGTGATTGTAAATATCTGATATGACATACAGAATGCTTTTCAGATTAGTGTAATCTCTGCAATTACTAATACACGTGGTGTTTATAATTTATTTTTTGTACTTTTTTTCAGGACTTAAAATTAGGTGGGTAGACTGCTACTTTCCCTTTACTCACCCATCATTTGAGATGGAGATCGAATTTCAGGGAGAGTGGATGGAAGTCCTGGGGTGTGGTGTCATGGAACAGCAGCTGGTGAATTCAGGTATGAAAAAAAAGACTTATCGGGCCTGATTCTCAGTCAGATGCAGTTACCACGGTCCTTGCGACTTTTGCCGCAGTCGCGTCTGCGACTTTATGCTAATAACGCAACAGAGTCCTTCCCTGGTGTACATATGTGTATGTCCAAATGTGCAAGGGCTGAGATGTCCACTCGCACTGTCTATGGATGCTGCACCACTGTCTGGGAGAGTCTTTAGACGCACCATCAAAACTTGCACCAGACTCTTGGTAGATGCAGTTTCTCCGTCTGAGTATGTTCTCCTATGTGAGTCTTTGATTTTCTTTGTACTTAAACACTTTCAGCAACATGTCTGCAACACTCCCATAAGGCGCAACATCATTATCCTATATATATATAGAGAGAGAGAGAGATAAAAACTGGCACTGCACATAGTGATATTCATACTTGCCCAGGTGCCCTCCATGGTCATCCAAACACCCCAATACAAGAGAATAAAGGCAGCACTCCAACGTCTTGAATAAATGACAGCTATGTCAGGTTTAACGTTTCAGCCTCCTGACTTTTAGCAAGTTCTTTATAAAAGCCGGAAAATTAAACTTTGAACCTAACATAGTTGTTGTTTATTCAAGACCTTGAAGTGCAGCCTTCATTCATATATATATATATATATACATATATATATCAGGTTCTGTAGCCTGCTGCAGGAGTGCTGCCATCATAAGTGTGTATTATCCACAGGTATTAGCGCACATAGTATCCAGTAAGCTGAAAGGCACTCACCTGACTTTCAAGTAGTATAGATGTGTTTAATACATTACCAGTTTAGTTTAACATGCCAAAGCAGAGCAGCAACGTTTTGATCCCCTCTGGGTTTTAATCATGCCCGAAGCAAATACTGTAGATTAGTTGTAGCTTCACTCACCCTGCAAAAGGTCCCCCTTAAATAGCACAAAGTGCAATTAGCTGTGCCATCAGCTGTGCATTACAGCCGCAGGAAATCCTGTATGGCTGTATAGTAATGAGCAGTAACTAGGCAACAAAGATGCCTGAGTTTAGGCTATAAAACTGCAGTGCAACATTGATTTATGTACACAAATATAAACTGCCTTAGGACCAGACTGCAGAGTAATTTACATAACTAAATAAAATTGATATAATGGTCTGTAGCTCAAATAATGTAGGTATAATATGCAAGGGTGAGTGAGTGTCACATTAATCACACATATAAATCAGTATGTTAATATTAAAATCCCTTATATTCATATAAAAATATGCATATATAACCATAGGTTAAAATTTAATTAAAAATTATGAAAATAATGAAAAATTTTAAGAAAAAGATCTTTCCTGGCACAAAACAAGAACATAACTAATGCAAAAACAATTAACAAAATAGAGGAAAAATGGAAAAATTTAACTAGCACTCTTGTCGTTCAGTATCACAGTAAAACAATAGTCCATTGGCCAATGACTATTAAAGTTGAGTTAATAGAACTTCCCCCTATCACCTCCTCGTAAACGGCAGGGTAATAATATATCTTAACACGCCAGCGAGTGATCAAGTTTGACAAAATGCCTTGCCACTGACTTATCGGATATTCCAGCAATCAATGCATCTTTAATCAGCGATCTGTGGTTATAGATCTGTTCCTTAATTATACAAATGGTTTTGCTACAAGAAAGGCCACAAGGGCAATACCACATATTCATTGGAGCAAGTTTTTTGAGACGCTTGGTCAGTTGAGTGTTGGCCTCATTAACAGGTCCCCCAGAATGGTCCCGTATAATATAATATTAGGGTTTTTACATGTTTAATTTCAGGCTTTTGTCAGACTTAATAGTAACCCAGTTTTGAGATGTTGATTTACGAAATACAACTGGACTAGTATAAAAGGTGGTTGTAATAAACATTGCCCCAATTTCTTTATCTTTTTTAGTCAAAACATCAGAAGCGTGTTTAGTTCTAGCTTTCTAAGCATTTCTTCAAAACCACAAGTGAGCAACTTATCTGCAAAATTTTTTGGGTCATCTCTTCTAGTTGTTCTCCATGAGCTTTATATCAGAATTGATTCTAAGGACGGGATGTAGTCTGGAATCCAACGTTCTAGACGCCTGTCATTTCCCCGACGTCTGGAGACCGCTCGATCTGGATGCCAGGCTCCGCAGCGGACAGCCACGGGGGGGGGGGGAGGGTTAGGTTTAGGGCTCCCAGGGGGGACGTAGGGTTAAGCTAGGTGGAGGGAGGGTTACGGTTAGGCACCCCCAGGTGGGACTTAGGGTTAATGCACCCCCCCCGGGAGACTTAGGTTTAGGCAGCGGGGAAGGGGGGGGTTAGGTTTATGCACTTAGAGGGGGGGTTAGGCACAGGGGGGGGGAGGTTAGGGTTAGGCACCCCTAAGGGAGGGTTAGGGGGGTTAGGTTAGGTTAGACAATACTTACCTTTAGGACGATCAGGATTTCCTCCTTTGTCCTTTGTCGGGCCATGCAGCCGGCGGTAATACATATCACACTCCTAAAAACTCGCATATACTGTGAAACCAGAAAGTCATTTTTTAGAGTTGGTGGGTGGTTGCTATTAGCACACAAAATAGTTTTATGGTCTGTTGGTGTTTTAAAAAATTTTGTTTCAAGTTCTCCACCAAATCTATATATCGAAACGTTAAAGAAAGCAATACTGTCCATGTGGACTTAATGAGTAAACTTAATAGGTGTATGCAGTCCATTTATTTCCACAACCATAGACTCAAGAGGCTATTGGGTTCTGGTCTATAACAGGAAAAAGTAATCTTTGGGGTGGGGAGATAATGTCACTGACAAATTTCAAGGTAATGCTATGTCTAATTGTAAAAGATCTGAAAATTATGCAGATTATCTAGGGAGTCCGATGGTGGCCAAGACAGCTTGTGTGCTAATGCCGTTTTATAATGCCGGCTTTGTTAACACATAAAGAGAGGGGAAAGTAATATAATTTTCAAGACCCTTAATAAAGACTGGTGTGCCCCAGATCTGTTTGTTTATTTTTTTATTTATAATGGCTCATGAAACATACGTGTCCTTGAAAAGGAGATTGCATTTGTAAAAGGACATTTCCATGAACGCCTCCTCCTCTGTGCCTATTTTGGCACTCTTTATTGGCAACATCAATATACATAATTATTTATGCAGTACTAACACAAATGATAACGTTTCGTTACCAAAAGACTTTGAATGTCCATAAAATAAAATGTTTGCTTATTTATCCTCACACAGCAAAGACTTTAAGACTATTTTTTTTTCATTTAAATTTCATGATTGTGAACTAAAAGCAAATATTTGTATATGGTTTCAATATTCTTTTTACACTTTGGAGGCAATCCAATTAGCCGCGAGGGGTGCAAACCGGGTGCGTTTTGCCATTGCCACAGCGTTCAAACGTTCGCAATGGCACCACATCTCGCACCCCTCACCGTCCTCTTTCAGGCTGAATTTGCTCAATTTTGTACGCAGTCCTATGGGACTGTGCAAAGTTTTGAGCGAGTTCAGCCAGCCGTCAAGAGCGGCCATTGTCGCGTATAATTGGATTGACCCCTATATTTCTCAGGTTGTCCGCTCTGCAAATTTCCCATGCCGCCCGAGTGTTGAACTGATGTTTCATATAGAAAGTCAGTGCAGTGTGAAGTCAGTCTGAAAGGTAGAGCAGATCCCTCCCCCAGTGTAAAAGGAAGGGCGCGAGATTGACGACGGGAGCAATTGCAAATGAACAGCTATTATCGGCATAGTGAAGCGGGGCACGTTGAATCGTTCCAGCAAGAATTGCGTCATCGACTGTCCGACCCATCCACTTTGCTCTGTAAGTGGGCAGCACCAGGAGACTTACCCACTCTTCCTGGCAGCCTTGAGTGCCACTTGATTTTCAGGAGCCTCCCAGCCATTCCATGAGAGTAGGCTACTTCTGTGTAACTAGCAAGTTTGGCAGTATTTGGGCAGCGCTGCCAACTGTGTCCATACAGCAAGAGAGGGCTGTCTATTTGTATCCAGTCAGCAAGTGGTCAGTTTCTTGGCCACTCTTAAAAAATGTAGTTGTGTCCAGAAAGCAAGTGGGTAGTATCTGAGCTGTTCTTTTAAAATGTATTTGTGTCCAAAAAGCAAGTTGGCAGTAACTGTGCAGCTCTACTCTAAAAGAAATAAATCCACGGATAAGTGCCCAGAGCTATGGGTTATCACGTTCACAGCGGCCACCGCAATAAGGGCAGAAAGCCCTTTCTTACCGCCGATTTCTGTTCAAGCCTAAGGAGGGGGCAAAGTGAATAGCCCAGGGAACTGCTTCAAGGCTAATTAAAGCTTTCATGATAAAATCTGAACTTACAAATGGTAATACTGTACCATTTTATGTGTTTGAATGACACACGTAAACTGTTTAGGAATAATATGGTGACCCAACAAGGCATACTTTCTTTGTTTATTGACAGAATTGAGGGAGATCTAGGCCTTATAAACTTTCCATCTCTGGCCTTCTTAATGCAGCTTAGGGTGGTGTTTCCTGGTGATCACCAGAAAATAATTACTAAGGGAGCACATTGTGTGAGAGAGGACACTGCCTCTTTGAAACAAGGTTGTCACAACCAGAGTTGTTGTACCTGGTGAGTCGTGGTCTCTGCCTGTGCGGGTGCATTGGCGCGGTCCTACCAGTGGGGCTGCTGGTGTCTGGAGGTTGGTGCGAGGTTGGCATGGATGTTTGAGGGGTACAAACCATGTGGTGACAGGTAAGACTGGCAGCGCTGCCACCCTGGGGATTGCTGGGCGCCGCCATCTCGGTTTTGGGCATGTGACCTGAATGGGCCAATCAGGTTGGAGCATATTGTGTTTACTCTAAGCAGCCTATCATGTACTTTCCCGTGGTACTTAAGACTGTTCAGCACGCCCTCTAGTTGCCAGTGCAACGTATACACAGCGCAAGCTGTGTGAGAGTTCTCTGTGCTCCTTAGCTCGGTGTGATATTTGCAGTCCCAGCAGTGCTCCGTTTCCTACTCTGTCTCCATCACAGGCTGTTCCCGGATACCCGCATCTACTCTGCTATACCACGTCACTCACCCCACGGTTTGTGAACCCTCAGCTATCCAGTCTCAGAACCCACTCCAGTGCTTCAGATCTCTGTTCCTCAGTCACACCTCCATTGGACTTTGTTTTCTCTGCCTGACACCTGTTTCCCAGCCTCACTAATTGGACTTTGCTTTCTCTGCCTGACATTTGTTTTCAGCCACACTTCACTTGGACTTGTTTATTTCTGCCAGTTAATTTATTTATCACCATTTCATGAATTATAATACTCATATTAAACCTGCTGCATTTCAATACTGCAAACTCGTTCCCGTTTCTTCTCCTGTATCCACTACGGGTTAAAAAAATAATCCAAACCTGACAAAGGTTGCCCATAATTGTTAAGGTGCTATGATGGGATAGATGAGGAAGATTCAGTACCCTCCCACATCCGCTGGCTTACTCTGCAGGTAGATCACCAGACAATAGCGAATGAGAGCCAGCATAATTGAATGAGGGGACTTCCCTTTTTTAAGTAAGGGCACCCCTGAGTTTATTAAATCCTGAATGGGGTACATTTTCATCCATTCATAAACTTTCTAGTAATTTGTGTAATGCAGGGGTGTTCTCTAGTGTTCACATATAATCTCCATAAAATAACTTCTCAAGTATCACATCAATTGAAAGAGTGGAGTCCCAAACGAGGGTACCCATGTGCCTTTGGGTGCTAAAATTAGCTAAGTACAGCACAGAAGGGGTTAAAATGGAAAGGTCTTCTAAATGATAGTTGAAGAGCTTTGGGCAGCGTGCAATGTACTAGTCTTCCCTTAGTGGCTAATTGACTGTGAGTCCCTTTTTATTTAATATACATATGTGCCCAGCTAGTTTGTGGCTCATAGCACGCCATTCAGGCCTCCTGTGTCGCGCCATGGAACGTTGCGTGATGGCCGTACTGTGGCGTACCGTGGTATTCTACAACGAAAGGTACAGACCTTAAGTGTGCAAATTTAAGAAGGCAGTGTGTACAATGTCAATAGCGGGCTCAGCATGCGGCAGCATTGAATAGAAGCGAATGGGGGTGGTGGTGAGCCATACAATGAGCTCAATGGAGTTGTGTGATGGTGGGGGGAGGTGGTGAAGGAACTTGGGTGGCCATACACAGAGAGGAAGGGAGAAGGGAAGTGCAAAGTAGTGTATTTTAAAAGTATTGAACCTGACATGATCTCTCTTTATGAAAAACTTGTCCCCTATTATGTGTACAATACAATGTCTACTGTATAGCAGAAATGCCAAGTGGTGGAATGTCGAAAGAAATGTTTTGAGTCTAAGGTCACAGGAGTGCTGTGTGACTCGGTAGCGCCGAGCGTCTTTTATGCATCCTTTTACCCTAAAATGCATCTTATTAGCACAAGCACTAGCTCACATAACATAGGCATGCTGCATATAATTTTAATCAGCAGAAGCTGCTTGTGCTATCAGTTGGCATCGTTGTGTGATTCAGATGCATTTGAAGGTAAAAAGTTGCATAAAAGACGCTCACGCTACCGAGTCATGCCTTCTTAGTACAGTACATGTAAACACATTCATCATGTCTCAGTGAAAGCTGTGCATGCCTATGACCCCTGTCTGAGCCCATGAGGAAAAAGTAAATATATATATATATATATAATTTTTTTTTTACAGTACAGGACTCACACATACTGTACTGTTATTATTTAATACTTTATTACACATTCTTCTACAGCCCTGATTCCATGACCAAAATGCTATACTATAGTGTACCCAATCACAGATTCTGTCAGTCAATCATCGGGCGGTGATACAGAAAATGCACTGGAACTCTAACGCATGTGCTGTGTAGTTTAGGAAGAGTGACACCTGGTGGACAAAAAGTTGTATTACACGATATGACTTTTTGCCAGTGCTACGTTCCATTCCGTTAAAAAACATTCTGTGTGGCGTGACTCAAGGCTACTGTGTGGTTAGAGATGCATGGCGCGCTACATGGCTGTATGGTGCATTAAACTAGCTGGGCACATCTGTACAAGTGTCAATTGGGTGCATACTTTATTAAAGCAGAGAACCCTTTTAACAGTAAATTCATCAAAGTATTCTTATGTTACTCATGAACATATCATATTGGCTTGGTACTGCTGTACTTTTTCCTCACTGTAACTCCTAGTGAGCAGGTCCTTGCTTGATTTTTATAATGTGGGCATGTCTGTAACTTTGTTTGCCTGTAAAAGTTATTTTTTTTCTTTAAAACACACAGGCTTGGAAGTTCTAATATCAATGTCATGATTTGCATTACGTGTGGGTATAACTAATGGTACAGGTGTTTCGTAGGCACAGATTTACTCTTTAATATATGCAAATATTTAAATTAAATATAAAGTGTGTGGTTTATATTAACATTTACAATTGTGGAGTATAGATATGCATTAATGACTCTTTCTGTTCCAGATGATATAAACTATCAAACATATGGTGGTTGGAATTTTTTTGTTTTTGATACTATTTGTGTATTGTAGCCGTACTAACATGATATTGTGTTTGCTCTTTGTGCAGCCTCACGTTCATGTCCCCTATGTATTCATATTGCTTATTTGTGCTTATGGTTATATGATCTGTGTGTCTGGTCAAAGCAATGGCTACTTTATCTTTTAGACTTGCTTCCTTAGTCTGCCATTATGTTGAATTATTCCTTAATTTGTCATAAAAACAGTTAATTTTGAGCTTCTTTCTCTGCAGGGAAGAAGTCATTGGGTTGTTTTATGTTTTAATGTTCATACTTATAAATTTTGAAATATGTAATACAATTGTATGTTTAGGCCATACTGCGATCTTGGTGGATTTTATGATTTTATTTTTCTAGAACAGGGGTCAATTAGCTATAAGGGCTACACAGCATATTTATATATATATATATATATATTTATATATATATATATATATTAACGATACTGAATTAGAACCTCTATATACCCCTGCCTATACCTTCTAATATCCTACCTATAAACCTCTAAGGATGACGCTATTTTGCTTACGCAGTCATACAGTAAATAAAGACTCCAGACATGGAATGTGTGGTTCCAAAGCACAAAGTATTATTCAAGTAAAAGTACAGTCAGTTACACGCTATTGATCCATACACAATTCGGCGCAAAGGAATTATACAGACCCAAGTACAGTATACATACGCAGCGCTCTCTGGTCCAGATGTTAGGCATCAGCAAGAAACCCCTCGTCAGTCAGCATTCAGCAAGAAGACCCAGTGTTGGAGCACACATATTTATACCTCCCAGAAATAGACTACACAATAGAGAAGTTTGTTGCTGATGCCATTGGTCCTCAAGGGGGATGTATCTGTTACAGAGCATTTAACAGGCTGATTCAAATAGACACAACCCAGCCTCCAACAACTGAAGGTGTCTGGTTTCCCGCCCCATGCAACATCCTAACAGTTGTTCATATAATATACATTTTGTTGCGGTCCATAAGTTGAGAATGCATGATGCGATCTCCACACCGATAATACCGGAATTCTGTTGAAAGAGTACGCATCAGTACAAAACCAAACACGGCTTACTTAGTATGAATAAAACCTTAGTTACCAAATAATCTTTATTTCACAGCATTTATACTAAATGAACAAACTTAAATCTTATACCTTAAAGCTTATGGAACCTTGTATGTGAATATGTAATGTGTGAGTATGCGGGGTTTGATATAAACACGCTAGTTAACTTGGAGCAGATGCGTGCGCATAAAGCTAATGAACAGCGTTTTCATATAGGATCTTATGCATTCGCTAATATGCGATTAGTTACCAGCGCAATTGTGCGTATGAGAAATGGTGCATTTAAATCTCACTTAAGCTAAGTGAACACCTAGCAGTGTGGAATGCTGAGCCTTATAGTTCCATATGCCCCCCTCTCTCAGCAGCCCCCACCCTTCCCAGGCTCAAAAGTAAAGTCCTTTGTTCTCCCAGGCTCTTGTGTAAATGCAAATTAGCACAGCTACAAGACCCAAAACCTAAGATAACACTCTTGGCTTTGAAGGTATTTTATTGCAGGAAGCCTGCTAATGTAAGGTGTGTATTCGAGCAGGGCCATCTGGAGTGAGAGCAGATGTTATATCCAGGAAGCTTGTCTACACAGGCTAGTTGTCACGTGGTCATTTGCTCTGTTTAGCTAATGCAATATATCCTTTAGGGGAATTATAATAATATACACTTTATCCAGAGCACCCAAACTACGTAAAGTCATGAAATGGGCTTTTGGTGAATCGCCGTAACTTATGGCGATGGTCACAGATGCAATCGCATGATGCTAATAGTAATATCGCCACATGTACTAAAGAGTGAGTTTATCTAAAATGGCGCTTAGGCGGCCATTCGCAAAATGGCGTCTTGCAGCCAGTCGCAAGATGGTGTCGCTGCGATTCAATTTTAAACTGATCTGGTCTCAGCCAATAATCCAGCTTCGACAATATATATATGTATATATTTTTTTATTATTGTGCTGTGACTACAGGCACAGCACCGTGACTTCTTAAAAAAAAGCATATTATAATGGAATACCCCTGATATTATTCCACATTCTTTTTGCTTGTCTTCTTCATTTGAGTTGCTGAACCAATACAGTAAATTCACACCCAACAGAAAAATAGAGAGGGTTGTAGGGTGAACCAGATTAGGGAGGTACTAAATCTGCCTAACATCAGCTAAGACTCCATGAACTCCTACCGTAACAATCCTATCGGACAGGAGAAGACCAAAACTAACATTCTCAGTCTTAAAGGGTAAACCACTCCAACACATTAAAGAGGCAATGCACAGAGAAACACCTCTTGGTTTAATCTCCTTCAAGTGTATTTCAATTTAAAACCTTCGGTCCTACTGAGATGAGCGGAAGAAAGACTTATAGTCTGGCTCTCTTTTGTTGAGATAAAAATCCTAATTACTTTGGATTGTTAATGTTTGAAAGCATTAAAACATGGTTGATCAAGGTCTCTAATACATATCAATGTTTCACAGTAGTAATATAATATGCAGGATTCCATTTTTTTTTCATTAATACATTAATGCAAATAAAAAAAAAACTGTTTTAAAAAAAACCCCAAACCCTGTTTTTTCCCAACCCTTCTGAGGCAACAGCTCCACATGAATTCAGGCGGATGTCTGCGTACATGCAACTCAATAGCCTGTAATTCCGCCTACACAACCACAATATGCCCTTGTGCGAACACTCAGTTGCTGCCCAATTACACCCAGTTAGCCGTAAGTAGAGATGCAGCCGAGATGCATATGCCTCTGAATGGGCTGTAGTTACTTATAGTTGTGTATGCTTGGCTGATGTATGTGCAGGGAATGAAAAAAAGATCTGTCCGCGAAGTATACTTGCGTGTAACTTTGAACCAGCACTTAAGACTCTAAGCACATTACGGTAATCAGTTTATTTTTTCCACCGCAATGCTTCATTATTAGTTTTTTTTTTATTGTGAGTTGAAACCATTCTCATCATTGCTTGCAAATTATTATTTTTGTAAATGCATCAAATTGGTAAACTTGGAATGCCCTAACATTGTCATATACAGTATCTGTGTTATTACTTGTTTTCCAACCCTGAAGTTTTGTATTCTGCACAATCTGATGATCTGTTCTATCGTATAGAAAAGCGAGGTTAGAAACAAGCAATCGATCTTCTCTCTAATAGCAGAGAAATGAGTCAAAACATGTCCATTACTCAATCACCTAATAGATAAACGTGTTCTCCTTATTCACTATCCGTACTTGCTAGATTAGAAGTGAACCATCTGTGATTGAGCCTTGGGGAATGTATGCAATTTACAATTGTAACTACTACATCCATAAGTTTATTTGTAC
The DNA here is from genome assembly GCA_031769625.1 of Taudactylus pleione. Classification (NCBI taxonomy): domain Eukaryota; kingdom Metazoa; phylum Chordata; class Amphibia; order Anura; family Myobatrachidae; genus Taudactylus; species Taudactylus pleione. The sequence continues at coordinate 14,743,474 of JAUIMM010000115.1, read as the reverse complement.
ACTTTTACTACACAGGGCTGTTTGGTGCAAAATGTAGTGCATACTGGTGAATGTCGTAGTTCTTCGTGCATTGAGGCTGTTCAGTCTATCAGCAACCCAACCATGCTAACTTTTTCAGAGCACATTGATGGTGCGCCGTCTGTAGCCACATGTAGGAATTTGCTCCATGGTAGGTTAGCTTTGTCAATACATTTTAGGCCTTTAAACATGTCACATCCAGTTGTTGTTCTCATCATTGGTATTAAGCCTAGCAATTCTTCATTTCTATTTCAGGGTCCATAGGGGGTCCACAGGGTTGACCTTGGGGTATAGCTGGATCTGGATCCACGGGCACCACGCAGTTAAAGCTTTCACTGCTCCAAGGATGCACTTGGGTCCGTCCTCCTCTATACCCCGCCCCCGAGGCACCTCAGTTTCAGTTGGTGCCCGGCCGGAGTCGGCTCACCCTGTTGCAGTGTGGCTGCAGGAGCAGCCCCTAAGCTTTATTTTAAAGAGAAAAGTTTTTTCTTTTTTTCTTTCTTTTTGACACTATCAGAGCGGCAGCATCAGACTGTCCTTTAGGACGTCCACGCTGCCGCTCCTATTCCCCGCTGGCACCGCAACGCCAGTACAAATCTGGAGATCGCGGCGGACCCCAGAGTCTATACTAGCCTGGCTCTGGGGACTCCTTTAGCTGCTGCCGGACCGCCGGGGATCAGGTAAGCCGCGGGTCGCCGCGTGCGGCGGCCCGCGGATACTTTACATGCAGTCAGAAGCCTCCGTCTCTGGAGACAGACCGGAGGCGCTAGCAGCGGCGGCGGGCTCCCCCTCTCTGAGGAATACCCCGTGCGACCGCTAGACCACCAGGGTAGTAGGCTGGAAGCGGGACCAGCAACCCGGGGGTTAATTGCTAGCCAGGGGAGGCCGGAGACCTCGGCGGCTGACGGGGATCACGATTGACACGGACCCAGGCTTGGAAGCTGTATCAGTGAAGTGACCGGGACTTTCCCTGATGTTTAACACCACATGCTCCTTTTTGCACGTATCCGGTAAACGTCATCTTTGTTGCCTCCTTGGGGATCCCTGTGTGATTCATTTATTCACTTTTATGTATATGCCATATTAAACTGTACTTCACTATATGCATATTATACTTTTTTTCTGGGTACAATGTGATTGGCCTTGTGAGTTCACAACTCCAGACTTCATCTTGACCTGCAGTCCCAGATTACCTATCGCCCTTTGGTCATTTAGAAGCGCAGGTTATATGATCGCTATTTAATTTGTATTGCATAACATTCCATTTGTGGTGGAGGTGTGGGAACCACCTTTTATAGAGATCACCGACTTGCTGCTTTTTTGTGCGCATCACGCTTGCTCTTTCATTTGTTATATCTTTGTTTAAAGTCTATCTATTCCCTCTCTGGAGCTGTGGTCCGTCCGTCCATGGCCATCTCTTGAGAGCTGGGCCAACGCGTTGGAAGATACATTTCCGGACGATGCTCCGGATATCCAGAGGGCGTTGGTGGGACAAATGAAAGACGCGGCTTCATATATTGGGGAAGCATCGTTAGATGCTAGCCTGCTGACCTCTAGGGTGTCGGCTGCAGCTGTGTCGGCTCGTCGGTCCTTGTGGCTGCGGTCCTGGAAGGCGGACGCGGATTCTGAAAAGGGCCTGGAGGCCTTACCTTTTAATAGGGAGTTGCTGTTCGATTCGGACTTGGACAAAATAGTGGATAGTCTGGCTAAATCCAAGTCTGCCTTCCTCCCTTCGGCTTCAGCACCTACTATGGTGAGGAGCATTGCTTTTCGGTCCTTTCGGGTTCAGGGAAAGGCCGAAGTTCAGTCCTTTCTGAGGCAGTTGGCAACCAAGTCCGCCTCTAAACCCAAGAAGCAGGCCTGGAGTGCCAGGCGCCCTGCTTCCAAACAGGAAGATAAACCTTCTGCCTGATGGGACGGGCCTCCCTCTGGGGGACCCCAGAGTGGGAGGCCGACTTCTTCAATTTGCCCAGTGCTGGCACAATACCACCACGGATGCCTGGTTTCGAGAAGTGGTCTCCCAGGGGTACACCCTGTCTTTTCGGCACAGACCATCCCATCAGTTTTTCTGCACGAGTCCTTCTCAGGGCAAAACCAAGGCTTTACAGATTCAGCAGGCTTTAGAGTCCTTGTTGAAAGCAGGGGTTATTGTTCCCGTTCCTCAATCACAACGAGGGACAGAGTACTACTCTACTCTGTTTCTGGTGCAGAAACCCAATGGTTCTCATCGCCCTATCCTCAATTTGAAGTCTCTGAACAAATTCCTCAGAGTTCCCAAATTCAGGATGGAAACGTTACATTCCATCATTCTGGCGATGGACCCTGGGGATTACATGGTGTCCCTGGATATCCAGGATGCCTACCTCAATGTTCCGATAGCACCTACGCACCAGCGGTATCTGAGGTTCGCTATCCTTCAGCATCACTATCAGTTCCGGGCGCTACCCTTTGGCCTATCCACGGCACCAAGGGTATTCACCAAGGTGATGGCAATCATGGCTGCACATCTTCGGAGCCAGAATGTACGGCTGCTGCCGTACCTCGACGACCTCCTTTTGCTGGCGAGCTCTCCGGAGATACTGCTTCAACTTCTCCACCTGGCGATCGCTTGTCTGCAAGCACACGGGTGGTTGATAAATTAGAGAAAGTCTTCCCTGATTCCATCACAGCGGATGGTTCATTTGGGAGCCCTGCTAGATTCTCGTCAGCAAAGGATCTTCCTGACTCTGGAAAAGGTCTCCTCCCTACAGCTGCGGATACACAGTTGCCTGAGCAGTTGCCGCCTGTCGGTCCATTCGGCAATGAGTGTTCTGGGGTCCATGATGTCGGCATTCAACATGGTGGAATTTGCCCAGTTCCATTCACGGCCCCTGCAGGGGCTGATTCTATCAGAATGGAACGGGTTACCTCACTGAATCTGCTCTCAGATGCTGGTGTTGTCCCCGGAGGTTCGGCAGTCTTTGGCCTGGTGGCTTCAGACAGCTCATCTGGTCGAGGGGTGCCCCTTTTGGATCCCGAACTGGGTCCTGCTCACAACAAATGCCAGTCTCCGGGTTTGGGGGGCAGTGACAGGCTCGTTGTCACTTCAGGGACGTTGGACTGCGGAGGAAGCACTTCTCCCCATCAACATCCTGGAACTGCGGGCGGTGTACAGGGCCCTGCAGTCATCCGGCACTGCTCTTCAAGGAAGGGCGGTTCAAGTTCAGTCCGACAACGCCACCACGGTGGCGTACATCAACCACCAGGGAGGAACTCGCAGTCGGGCTGCGATGTCGGAGGTGTCTCGAATCCTTACTTGGGCGGAGTGCCATATTCCAGCGATCTCGGCGGTCTTCATCCCCGGAGTCCGTAATTGGGAGGCGGACTTCCTCAGCCATCACGACATGCATCTCGGGGAATGGTCGCTTCACCCAGAGGTGTTTCAGCTACTAGTGGACAGATGGGGGCTGCCGGAGCTGATGGCCTCCCGTCACAATCACAAGTTGCCCATTTACGGGTCAAGGACAAGAGACGCAGGTGCATGTCTGGTAGACGCGCTGTCGGTGAAGTGGACGTTTCACCTAGCGTATCTGTTTCCTCCGATATCCCTGCTACCTCGGGTCCTGCGGAAATTCAAGCAGGACAGCGGCATGCTCGTGCTGGTGGCTCCAGCGTAGCCCGGACGTCCTTGGTACTCCGATCTGAGGAGCCTCTCCATCGACGGTCCGTACCTTCTTCCTCAGCGTCAGGACCTACTGTCTCAAGGGCCCTACCTTTACCCAGATCTGTGTCGGCTGTCTTTGACGGTGTGGCTATTGAGACAGCCGTCTTAAGGTCTCGGGGCTTCTCGGGTTCGGTTATTAGTACCAAGCTCAGGGCCCGCAAGCCTGCTTCCGCACGGATTTACCACAGGGTGTAGCGCACTTACTTTCAGTGGTGTGAGTCCAGAAACTCAGGTGTTCCGAGTTTCTAGGATCTTGGAATTTCTTCAATCAGGTTTGGACCTAGGCTTTCGCCTTGCCTCTCTGAAGGTGCATGTGTCCGCGCTGTCGTGTGGTTCCAGCGAAGGATCGCTACACTGCCAGATGTTCACACTTTTTTCCAAGGTGTTCTCCGAATCCAGCCTCCCTTCTTGCCTCCTGTGGCTCCTTGGGACTTGGTGTTGGTTCTTCGGGTCCTGCAGGGTCCTCCTTTTGAGCCTCTTGAGTCGGTGGAACTCAAGTGGTTAATGTTTAAGACAGTTTTTCTCCTGGCAATTACTTCTGCCTGGAGGGTGTCAGAGTTGGGGGCGCTTTCCTGCCGTCCCCCTTTTCTGATTTTTCACCAGGACCGAGCAGTGCTTCGCACTCTTCCTGAGTTTTTGCCTAAGGTAGTCTCTAAGTTCCACATCAATCAGGAACTTGTGGTGCCAGCTTTTCAGTCTCCTGATCTTACAGCTGGGGAGGCTTCGTTGGACGTTGTCTGTGCTCTCAGACTTTATGTTGACAGGACTGGACTGCTTCTGTTAGAAGGTCCGATTCTTTGTTTGTCCTCTTTGGTTTTCATAAGAGGGGTTGGCCTGCCAACAAACAAACTGTTGCCCGTTGGCTTTGTTCTGTTATTCGTGAGGCTTATATACAGGAAGGTTTACCTGTTCCAGCCTCTGTTAAGGCTCATTCCACTCGGTCTGTGGGTCCTTCTTGGGCTGCTAGACGTGGTGCCTCCGCTGTTCAGCTGTGCAAGGCAGCCACTTGGTCTTCAATTCAGACGTTTTTGAGGTTTTATGCGTTTGACACCTTTGCCTCTCAGGATGCATCCTTTGGGTGCAGGATTCTCCTTTCTGCACAGGAGCGTCCCCGCCCTTAGTTGAACTGCTTTGGGACATCCCCAAGGTCAATCTTGTGGACCCCCTATTAACCCTGAAGTCGAAAACAAGAGATATGGTAAGAACTTACCTTTGTTATCTCTGTTTCTACGAAGTCCATAGGGTCCACATGGCGCCCGCCCTGACGCACCTGGCTTCAAATGGGCTGTGTGGCTGGTCACCGGGTTTTCCGTTTCCCATTCCTGTGAGTATGGTTTCTTGTGTGTTCCAGTCTTCCTTCTCTCTGTTTAGTCTCCTCCTCCGGCCTTGGCTGCTTACCAACTAAGGTGCCTGTGGCTCGGGGGCGGGGTATAGAGGAGGCCGGACCCAAGTGCATCCTGAGAGCAGTGAAAGCTTTAACTGTGTGGTGCCCGTGGATCCAGATCCAGCTATACCCCAAGGTCAACCCTGTGGACCCTATGGACTTCGTAGAAACAGAGATAACAAAGGTAAGTTCTTACCATATCTCTTGTTTTACATTCAAATTGCAATTTACACGAGCACAGCACATTCTGCAAAATCTGATACATCTGTACTTTCATCAAGAGCAGCAGAAAAAGCTTCAAAGGCTTCTTGTACTTGTATATTATCTGCCAAATCTCTTATCCTGCTAGCCACCACCATGTTGGCAGCCAAGCTGTTGCCTACAAAAACATTTTGTTCGATCAGGATACCAAAATGTCTCAAGGAAAAGTAATTATTTTATTATTATTATTATTATTATTATTATTATTATCATTTATTTATATGGCGCTACAAATGTTCCGCAGCGCCTTACAAAGTACATAAACAAGTTGTGGAATCCCCGCTAATTGAATAGGTCCAGCGCGGCAATTAGCCGTGGGGTAAATCCTGCGGCTAATTGAATCTGCCCCCAAGTGTTAGGTGCCCTAGTGGTGAGTAAGAAGTAGATGAAACTAAAGTAGGGAGAAGCACAAGAGGGTAGAGGGCCCTGCTCATAAGAGCTTTCTTATGAATAGGCCTTTAAAAAGTCATGATAATTTAGCTGTAATTTTACTTAACATGTAACTTCATTTTACTGAATATGCACTATTTTTATTAATAGTTGATAACAACTTTATTTGTTTGTGAAATGCTATATTGAAAAACTGTTCTCCTTGATGTTTCTTCATAATAAACTACCTAACCATATAGGAAAATAGAAGATAAACTTATACAAACATAGTATTCATTTTAAATGAGATAATAGCACTCTTTAGAGTTCAAATTAAGGAAGAAATATGGAGCAAAGTCCCCTTCTATCAGCCAGATAGATAAGCCACAAACACCCCCTTTTGCTGTTTTTCTTTTATTTTAGTATATCAGATTGAATCACCTATATACTATCATATTCTTCATTGTTGAAATCGCAGGCATAAAAGTATGAGAAAAACATAATTTACAGAACACATTAACAATATCTGAATATTTTAAATTTCAACGAAAATTATTTTAGGTTAATTTGTAGATTAAGGGAGTGTAAACCCGGGCCACCACATTCTGCAATCCCTCCCTCTGTCTGGAACACAGTTTGGATGTTGGAGTAGCGAGCCTGCCAGTAGGCATGCATGCACTTTGCGGCCTTTTCTACTGGGGCTTAAAAGAGGTGACCCAGACAGTAATGTGGGTGACAAATAGACAGCCTTGTCATTGCAGAGCTCTGCGTAGGACTACAGAGCTCTGCAATGACTCATCATGAAGTATACTTGTGACCAATTTGTCTTTTAAAGAAGGTGTTTTCTTATATATAAAAAGTGGATGTGCTGATGGACCTTATTTTTCCTGTTAGAATATTCTCCAATTCTTTTTTATGATGTTTTCTATTTTCCATTTGAACCCCTGCAGTTTTTAGGACGAGTTCCACTTGTTCTTAGCAGTGAAAGGGTATTCACCAGCAACTTCCAGCAATAGCTTCCCAAAACAAAGTAAGGGTAATACTATTTATTAAATGGATTGTAGCAATACAAGAACATTAAACTTTGCTCCTTCACCCTCCCAATGATAACCGGGTACCAAATAAGTTAAAATTTTGTTTTACTAATTATTATGTTTATTGAATGTGCAACTGTAAGCCTAGATCCAGGCTTCCAATGCACTGCAGGTGTGACCCTTCAAAGCCAGGTCATGAATGTGCAAAGTAGGCTTGGAATGGCCAGCGAAGCGGGAGTGTCCACTGAGCGCTGCCTGTCAGTATCCCTGGGGGGGATGCGGTTAAATTACCGCCGCCCAGAATGCCGGGCATCCGAATCCCAACGGGGGAATGCCGACCCGGGACTAAGGATAGGCGTCAAAATACCGACGCCTATCTTTAGCCCCACGACGAAATCCCGACACCCAGCATCCCGAACAAGGTAAGCTTGGGATAGTTAGGTTGTAGCCGCGGGGGGGGAGGGTTAAGTTTAGACCCCCCCTGGGGGTACTTAGGGTTAGGAACCCCCCCCCGGGGAGGTTACAGTTAGGCTATGGGAAGGGGATGTTAGGCACCCCCGGGGTGAGGTTAGGGTTAGGCACCCCCCAGGAGTATTAGGTTTAGGGTGCGGGAAGGGGGGGGTTAGGTTTAGGCACCCCTGGGTGGGACTTAGGGTTAGGCACCACCACGGAGGTTTAGGGTTAGGCACCACCAAGGGAGGGGAGTTTACTTACCAGCCACTGTCCCATCACACTTTTCTTGTTAGATAGTAGCTGATTTTCTATCTATTAGTGGTAATAGAAAATCAGCCTTACCGACACAAATTGGTAAATAGTGCCCTAAATGTTAATCCAGTGTTATATAGAATTATTCATAAAATGCAGACATGACCCATTTCAATCAGTTACACAGTATTCCAAATTTCCTACTTACTGTATCCCCAATTACTTAAAAGGGGGTAAAAAAACTTTAATTGCGAATTAAAACATGTTTTAGTATAAGTTATTGTGGTAGAATAATTAATAAAACAAAAATGTCTTGTATTGTGCTGGATGAACCAGATTAGATTGAAAGGTAGGATAGTATAACTGTGCTGGAGTTGTGCATCTGATTTGAGCGAAATGAGACTGAAGCTCACCACCGTCACACTTTATATGTCTTTATACAGGGAAGCTAGAGGAGAATTTCGATAAGCTTGATAGATTTAGCATGGTGCAGTTGCAAGGTATGCCTGGGTTAAGCAGGGTACATTAAAGAAGTCATCTTTTTAATTGTAAACATGCAAACTGTAAACAAGGTGAAGGAATAAATTAAAACTGTCAGTTAAGTGAATATTTACTTAAAGGTATTATTTCTCATGCATAACAGCTAAGAGAAATACATTATTAATAGTCTTTGATGTGATGTCTCATTTTTCATGAGCTGCTCCGACACAATTAGGTTATAAAAAGATGTTTATGTAAGAAGCTCTGCATGAAATTATACTTTAAGATTTTTATATTATAATTGAAATACTATAATATTTTTAGTCACAAGACTAATACTCTTGTTCCTTACATGTGCTCAACGTTTTAATTGTGGAAAATTTGGTTTCAGTAAAGTGTTAAATTTTTTGTTCCGCTGCAGTGGATGGATGTCGGGATCGGTATGTATGTTATACGTGGGACAAAAACGTTATATGAAGTTAAAATAAGTGGAGAGAGTACATTATATTTAGTACCAATTAGTCAACCATTATAATTTTTCCATCTCCTGGGTCATTTACTCCTTGATCTAATTACATTAATTGTGTCTGAAGCAACAATTTGTTAATTAATGTTTATATCTCTCAAGTGGCTGACAGGGAACATGTAAATCGCCATTACAAATGCATGTTTTATTATTTGCAAAAAATAGAATAGATCTGTAGCGCTGCACCTTAAGTTGTTCAATCTCAAGGGTAGATGGTACTAATCAGGAAGTCTCTTTCCTCCTTCTGATGTCAGGTTACACTATACTCCTTTTGGCAAGCAGGTGGCTGCTTAGTCCTTGAAAATGCCGATTGGTTGGTTGGATAAATCTAGGAACAAAGAGGGGAACAAGGACAAGCGCCTGATAGTGTAGTAGTTAATAACACCATAAATTAAATATATGATATTATGCGCGTACCATAAATATACTTGTATATTAAGCATATAGGGAAACAATCCTTAGATCGCAGTCATAGGGTCCCACGTCGGACGTGACCTTCAACTTATGTTTCTCCACCCCTCAACAACCAGAAAATCACTGATCAGATGCCTACAACCTTATTGTAGCAGAATAATTTGCTTCCATTGTGTGGTATGTTTAGTAATTATTGAGTTTTAATTCACAAATGTACACATATCACACACAAAACAAACAAGTAAAAAGGTAGCTTTTCTTCTAAGTCACAGTGGTCTATTCCTGTTGGGGTACTTCCAAAAGCGGTTAGTGTAAGTCCACTCAAAGTCATATGAGGTAGGTATAGATGATGAATAAGGATGGTGTGTCAAGGCGGACCAGGGTTAAAAGGCCATATTATAAACCACAAGATATACATACATAATACATAATACTACTTCAATAAAAACCTTAATAGAACATATATAAGAATCTGTTAAAATCTCCAATTTTAAAAAGTGTAACTCTAAAAACATGATACATTGCTTCTGTCTAAAAAATCCAATATAGAAATCCCCATATATACGAGAATTGATCCTGCATATAAAGGTATTTAAGTCCCCCCTGTATTTCATCATATATGACCTCTGAGGAAGCCTATTTAGAGGCAAAACGCGTTGGACTTGACACACCATCCTTATTCATCATCTATACCTACCTCACATGACTTTGAGTGGACTTATACTAACCGCTTTTGGAAGTACCCCAACAGGAATAGACCGCTGTGACTTATAAGATAAGCTACCTTTTTACTCGTTTGCTTTGTGTGTGATATGTGTACATTTGTGAATTAAAACTCAATAATTACTAAACATACCACACTATGGAAGCAAATTATTCTGCTCCAATAAGGTTGTAGCCATCTGGTCTGTGATTTTGTGGTTGTTGAGGGGTGGAGAACATAAGTTGAAGGTCATGTCCGATGTGGGACCCTATGACTGCGATCTAATTATTGTTTCCCTATATGCTTAATATACATGTATATTTATGATACGCGCATGATAGTATTCCTATAATAAATTTATGGTGTTATTAACTACTACACTATCAGGCGCTTGTCCTTGTTCCCCCCTTTGTTCCATGCTTTATTATTTGTTTAATTAAGACATATTTATGATAAATCCACTGTATAATGTATTTGCCATGATGGACATGTCTAATAAATTGTTTTTGGGGAATAAAAAAAAATCTACTCACGACTTTGACAATTAGGACCATGCATGGGATTGGCACATAGAACCATGTTCAATACTGTTCCCACTGGTCCCTGAGCCAGTGGGAATCGTTTAATAACACACAGGTTGCTCACATGAGATTTGTGTGCCAGTGATAAGCTTACATTTATAATGGCATCTAAATTGTGGTTTATGCAGAGTTTGACTGTTCCGGGTTTATTCACTGAGTATAATAATCTGTATTTTCTGATAACTTGCATACAATACTGTAAGTCTCGGTTTGAAGGTGTATATATATATATATATATATATATATATACTCTGAAGAAACCGGGACCCTCAAACCCGGAGAAACGCGTCAAGGAATACTTTGCAAGCTCTGTCAGACTGCCTGTGCATTGGATATATATTTCCCTATTACCTACAAGATTGCCGTATTAACAATGTCAACCTGATGGGACTTTGTTCACCACCCACATACTTCCCTGGCAGTGAGCCCTCCGTGACTTTGCCATCTGGTCCACATCTTGGCTGTTCAGATCGACAGGTGGCCAGCGAACTGAAGACTGAGACAGATCACTTGGTTAGTGACATACTCGGAGCTCATGCTCCAGCTGACATCCGGTGGAGCGCTACCTTTTACAGACCACACAAGAATCTGTGTTCGGGTTAACGGCAACTGAGGACCAAAACGGACAATATAAACCACCAACACTCGCAGAGTTTGCGCTCCCGCTGTTGGGCGGTGGAGCGCTGCACCCCACAGATTACACGAGAGGCAGTGTCTGGGGTAAGTGTGTGATTCATACAGGTACTGTGCCTCAATACCTGCAATGGTTTTAACTTTATATCTTTGGCAAACTATTTAACATTGGTACAATGGAGGATATATCTGTTTACATTTATCTGGGAATAAAAAGGACGCCCTTTATACTTGGACCACCTATACCGACACAGATATTAGGACAAAAACAATCCTTGCAGTGTTCCAGTGTACAGGAAGATAAATACCTTGTATTGGCATAAAGAGCCGAAAAGCATATCTCAAAGCACTGAAATGTATATTTTATTGTATTAACATATATTCTGTTGATCTGATTTATTAAAACATATGTTATAGTACCATTTGTGTTTTCTTTTCAAACAAGCACTCCAACCAAATTTTGTCTAGACCTTTTCATTTAGCAGGTAGCAGATCCTGCTGTTTGGAGCTGCCAGTTTGAAACACATTTATATTGATTGGTTGAGAGGCGCACCTGATCTCTTTCTACAGTAAAAAGGTCAACAATGTCTAGATAGACAAACCAGATGTTAGACAGACAATACATAGACAGGGACAAAAGGTCGACGCACTAAAGGTTGACATGTAAGAAGGTCGACATTTATAAATATTAGATGGGATCAAAATGTCGACATAAAATGGTCGACACATGATTTATTGATTTTTAGGGTTAAGGTTAGGCACTTACCGGAGGGTTAGGGTAAGGCACTTACCCCGACGTTTAGGGTTAGGCACCAGGAGGGAGGGTTAGACTTAGGCACTTACCGGAGGGTTAGTTAGGCACTAACTAGATGGGCTGGTTAGGGTCAGACACCTACCCCGACGGTTAGGGTTAGGCACCAAGTGGTGGGTTAGGGTTATGGGGAAGATTAGGGTTAGAAAACAAAAAAAATTTTTAAACATTTTTGTGTCGACCTTTTGACCCTGTCAACCTTACTTGTCGATCTTTAGTCTGTCGACTTTTTGTCCCTGTCGAACTATTGTCTTTCTAACATCTGGTGTCTATCTAGACATTGTGTAACTTTTTACTGTAGATCTTTCAATCCACACCTGGAGACCATACAATTTAAACAATTTTTTGTTACATAATTAATATTTGTGCCTACACATAATGTATTGAAATTAATATTATATTTGCTGATGGTACTTTTTAGAGATGATTAAAAATATATAGGCTGCTCTATAGCAGGTGCTTACAAGTAGCATTGTCCATACTTGCTGCTAATCATGATTTATTGTTTTTTGTGCATTAGGTGTTTCAGGCTAATTAAATTAGCAAACACAAACTCAGAGTAATTCCCGTAAGAAAATATTTACACTTGTGCCAACTATTAACAATTTGTATATTTAAAAAAAGAAAACAATAAGATATATTCTAAATGATACAATTGGGAAACAATCTATACATACATTTGTTCTTTTATGAAGAGAAACAATTGGTCACTCACAATTGTAGAAAGGGAATAAATAAATGAGTACAATAAGAATATCTTGGAACAGACATACAGAGACATTGCTTTGCATCTCTGCGTTTCTACCCATACAAGACATTCATCATCCGCAAATAATGTCCTCACATTTGTTAATTGGCTGCCACAGCATTGTGCATAGGGAATTCCACTATTTCAAAGCCAGCACTGTAATATTACATCACCACCTCATAGTTGCCAAAATCACAAGAATTACTTTGCAAACTGAAACTCAAATATTTAGTTGGTTGTAGTGAATTCAAACCAAACTGAAACTTTAGTTTTGATGGACATTAAGGGGTTATTCAGCATCAGTGTAGATATTGGCCCGAATATATATTCGGACAACATCGACACAAATTTTTTCTTTTTCTCTATACTTTCCCCTGCTATTTAGCAACATTCTTCTCAGGGACAGCGCTGTCTCTGCGGGTTCCCGCAAGCTGTATTTTAGGTTATCCAAAAATACTGTCCTGCACTGTGCATCTGCCCCATCTGTATATATTTATATATATACAGAATAGATATAGCTCTTCTCGGCGCTTGTCTGCTTTAAATTAATATTGCTCCCTCCCCCACTCACTCCACCGTCTTTCAGGTGGAGTTTCCACGGAGGAGCGTGTGGGGGAGGGAGCAATATGAATTTAAGGTAGACAAACGCCGGGAAGAGATATATATATATTAGCATAGGCTCAGCACTCCTCCTCAACATCCAACAACAGAGGTCGTGTGACCCATTATCGTATTTAATTTATTTGGAGTGCCGCTGCCACTTTGTACCCTTTATATATATATATATATATATATATATATATACAGAGCCAAGGTAGAATCCGGCACTCACTAAAACATAAAGCGCCTCTTACCCCTTCGCCTTCCAAGCACAACACATGCACGGTGTGACACAGATACCAAGCAAAACCGGCGGCACTCGGATTTCAAGAAAGACAGCAAACGATTGTTATTCTTGACTGGATATCAATCGTTTGCCGTCTTTCTTGAAATCCCTGAGTGCTGCCGGTTTTGCTTGGTATATATATATATATATATATATATAGTGAGTGTGTACCAATATAGGCCAAAGGCTGCAACGAGCTGCCTAGTTATACGGGACTTACCTGTCCGGGTCCGTTTGGTGGGGAAGCGGGCTACTGGCGGCTAGCACGATGTGTGGGCAGGAGTCCAAGAGGCTGTACTTTGTCCTTGGCGTCCTCGTGTTGCTGGGGCTATGAGTATGTGTACGGGCACCGCTGGCCGATCTTGGATTTTGTCACATGACAGTAGCAGCAAATCCAATCTGAGAGAGCCACAGTGTTCTCTGACAGCCAATCCAGCTCCAGCCTTGGGTATTTTAGGGCTTCCTGGGAGTCTCCAGGTTGCCAGTGCAACATCTTACACAGCTAGACTGTGTGTTAGATCTCTGTGCTCTTTGGTCTAATTTTTTCCTCAGTTACCCGAGTTACAGTACCCTGTTTGTGATTCTGTGGCTGTTTGCTCCATTTCTAGTGCCATTGCCAATATTCTGCTCATCTTGGTTCCAGTGCCTATCAGTCACCTGTGCTACGTTACAGAGCCTCCTCCGCCAGCATTCCCCAGTCAACTTCCGGTTCTAGGTTGCCACACCTCAGCACCTCCAGAGCTGCGCTCTGACTCCCCTACTGGGTTGTAATTGCTCTATTTGTGTGATCCCCAGCTGCCGCACTATTCTGCATTTGCGAGACATTCATGAACAAGTGCCCCCTTTGTCCAGCCTTGTTCCAGTATTGGGAAGCTGCTCACAAGGATGTTCCTGTGCCCAGCCCAGGTCCACATTCCACACCGGACATGACAAACTTGCTGCAAATACAGGGTGGAGATGCCTATATGGATAATGTCCCTACCTCTACTAACTTGGACTTCACAAATGGTACAGATGCCTTTTACTACTATTGTCAGGATTTGCGTTAAAATAATTCCACACCCAAGACGTGGCTTTTCCGGTCTTATGCCCAGGCATGACAATGTCTTTCTTTATATCACGAGCAAGAACTGCTTTCACTGGTAGCTGATTTACGCAAACACCATCCTCATCAACAACATCCTCATTAGCATCAGATAGGACACAAATATTCCCCTCATCCTTCTTTTGCACTTCCTCCACACTGTCATCCTCAATTTCTATTATTTCACCATGTAACACTAGCACAGTTGTCATGGCGTCAGTGATCCGCTGTGCAACTGTTATGGATTGTTTAACAGTCAACTTTTTTTTAAACTACTACTAGTAGTAGTAGTAGTTTCTTGGTCAGCAGCAGGCCTAGTGCTCAAGGCTTCTTCTGAGGAATACTGGATTATGGAGTAGTCACCTAGCCTTATCCTGGATGCAGAACTACCTCCGATCATTAGGGAGGATATTGATGACAAAGGTGTTGATGATGTTGATTGCACGGTACTGTGTATTTATAAATTTATATATATATATATATATATATACACATATATACACTACTGTTTAAAAGATTGGGGTCACTTAGAAATTTCCTTATTTTTGAAAGAAAGGCACTGTTTTTTTCAATGAAGATAACATTAAATTAATCATGAATACATTGTTAATGTGGTGAATGACTACACTAGCTGCAAACGTCTGTTTTTTAAAGGAATATCTACATAGGTGTATAGAGGCCCATTTCCAGCAACCATCACTCCAGTGTTCTAATGGTACATTGTGTTGCTAAGCGTGTTAGAAGACTAATGGATGATTAGAAAACCCTTGTAAGATTATGCTAGCACAGCAGAAAATGGGTTTGCTCGTTAGAGAAGCTATAAAACTGTCCTTCCTTTGAGCTAGTTGAGTATCTGGAGCATCACATTTGTGGGTTCGCTTATACTCTCCAAATGGCCAGATAAAGAACTTTCATGTGAAACTCGACAGTCTATTGTTGTTCTTAGAAATGAAGGCTATTCCGAGAAATTGACAAGAAACTGAACATATCCTACAACGATGTGTACTACTCCCTTCAGAGAACAGCACAAACAGGCTCTAACCAGAGTAGAAAGAGAAGTGGGAGGCCACGGTGCACAACTGTGCAAGAAGGCAAGTACATTAGAGTCTCTAGTTTGGGAAATAGACGCCACACAAGTCCTCAACTGGCACCTTCATTAAATGGTATCTGCAAAAAGTGTCAGCGTCTACAGTGAAGAGGCGACTCTTGGATGTTGGCCTTCTAGGCAGATTGGCAAAGAAAAAGCCATATCTGAGACTGGCCAATAAAAGGAAAAGATTAATATGGGCAAAAGAACACAGACTTTGGACAGAGGAAGATTGGAAAAAAGTGTTATGGACAGACGAATCGAAGTTTGAGGTGTTTGGATCACACAGAAGAACATTTGTGAGACGTAGAACAAGTGAAAATATGATGGAAGAGTGTCTGACGCCATCTGTCAAGCATGGTGGAGGTTATGTGATGGTCTGAGGCTACTTTGGTGCTGGTAAAGTGGGAGATTTGTACAAGGTAAAAGGGATTTTGAATAAGGAAGGCTATCACTACATTTTGCAATGCCATGCCATACTCTGTGGACAGCGCTTGATTGGAGCCAATTTCCTTCTCCAACAGGACAGTGACCCAAAGTACATCTCCAAATTATGCAAGAACTATTTAGGGAAGAAGCAGGCAGCTGGTATTCTGTCTGTAATGGAGTGGCCAGCGCAGTCACCAGATCTCAACCCCATTGAGCTGTTGTGGGGGCAGCTTGACCGTATGGTACGCAAGAAGTGCCCATCAAGCCAATCCAACTTGTGGGAGGTGCTTCAGGAAGCATGGGGTGAATTTTCTTCAGATTACCTCAACAAATTAACTGCTAGAATGCCAAAGGTCTGCAATGCTGTAATTGCTGCAAAAGTTTGAAGGACAAAATTATTATTTCAAATAAAAATCATTATTTCTAACCTTGCCAATGTCTTGACTATATGCTCTATTTATTTTGCAACTTATGTGATGGTCTGGGGCTACTTTGGTGGTGGTAAAGTGGGAGATTTGTACAAGGTAAAAGGGATTTTGAATAAGGGAGGCTATCACTCCATTTTGCAACGCCATGCCATACTCTGTGGACAGCGCTTTTCTTGCTCGTTCTGAATGAGGGCGGCGGCTTCTTTTTTTAAGTGCGGCCTCCTGGTCGCTAGCTAAGCTGTGGGTTACCAACCACAGCTTAGCGACCGACCATGGTGATGGTCGCGATGGTCAAGACCATCGGGGCTTGCGACGAGACCCTAAGGTTGGGTCTCGGCAACCGCAAGCCCCTGGGAGCTTCGTGCTCTGATCGAGCAGGAAACTCCCCACTGACATCACTGTTGATATCAGTGCGGCCGCCCACAAACGGCAAGCGATCCGTCAGGAATGCCTCCGTTTGTGAAACCACCCCTCCGCCCTGGCTACTAAACGGGCTGAGCGGTCGATCAACATCGGCAGCCGGCCCTTTTGTATTGAGCTCCGGAGCGAGAGAGTTTCTCTCTCACTCCAAGGCTTGCACACACGCAGTGCGGCCGCTGCGCGTGCACAGGGCCTAACCATCGAGCCAGTTGCTAGCGCTCAGCGCTTGCGACAGACTCTGAATGAGGTCCAATGACCCAAAGCACACCTCCAAATTATGCAAGGACTATTTAGGGAAGAAGCAGGCAGCTGGTATTCTGTCTGTAATGGAGTGGCCAGCGCAGTCACCAGATCTCAATCCCATTGAGCTGTTGTGGGAGCAGCTTGACCGTATGGTACTTAAGAAGTGCCCATCAAGCCAATCCAACTTGTGGGAGGTGCTTCAGGAAGCGTGGGGTGAATTTTCTTCAGATTACCTCAACAAATTCACAGCTAGACTGCCAAAGGTCTGCAATGCTGTAATTGCTGCAAAAGGAGCATTCTTTGACGAAAGCAAAGTTTGAAGGACAAAATTAATATTTCAAATAAAAATCATTATTTCTAACCTTGCCAATGTCTTGACTATATGCTCTATTCATTTTGCAACTCATTTGATATATAAAAGTCAGTTTTCATGTAAAACACGAAATTGTCTGGGTGACCCCAAACTTTTGAACGGTAGTGTGTATATATATATATATATATATATATATATATATATATTTACTTTATGTACAATGGTAATTTTACCTGCAAACTTCTAGATGCGCGATGGTGTCTAATGTTGGCCCATCTTATGCAAATTCTTTTATGTTTCAGATTGAACAGGACTTGTTTTTCCTTAATATTTCCAAGAATATGATTTTTTACCCCTGCTATATTGATGATTTGTTTATGATTTGGTCCGGTACAAAGCAAAAGTTTATTTCTATTTTTGATATTCATTACAGTTCAGTCAGTCAGTTAAAATTTACCTATAACATAGATCCCGATACGGTTAACTATTTTGGATGTACAAGTCAGACTGACACAAGGGGTGTTGAGTACTTCTCTATTTAAACAATCTATTGATAAGAATACACTTCTAAACGTATCTAGTTTTCACCCTAAGCCCCTAAAATATGGTCTACCCTATTCACAGTTTATAAGAGCACGTGGCATCTGTAATGATGATGGTGATGCTGTGGTACATATTGACAACATGCTTGGTAACTGTGGATAGAGGGTATAACTTCTATTATGTGCTAAACAACGAGCATTGCCAGTCTCTAGGGATGATCCACAGGTTAAGAGAAAGAGGGTTTCATCCAGTGCACGGATACCCTGGGTGAATATCTTTAATGTGGCTAGTCACATCGTTCGTGTTGCTGTGCAACGTAGATGGCCCATCATCAAAACTGACAAAGATATACAGATGTTATGCCGTGTTACCCCCGGGGTAGGAAAATTAGGGACTGGGCGATGAAGACGGATGTCACAGGGATGAATAAGAATAAAAATGCTGCTAGTAATTTTTTTAACTAAAAAGAATGGCTGTTATAGGTGCCTATACTGTTTAACATGCCGATATTTAATGGTTTGTACTATATTTAAAAACCCCTGTAGTGGCAAAAGTTTCTCTATCAGACATTTTCTTAGTTGCACTACTAGATATATAGTGTACTTAGGGCCCGATTCAGACCCGCTGGCTAGGATGCGTTCGTACGCAGCCTGACGATATTTGCAATCTGCGCATGCGCTTGTGTGAACCAGTCACTGCAATCACCCCTTGCGCACAGACTCCTCGCTAGAATGAGTGATAGGACGAGCCGTTTGTGGGTGTTGACAGGGATTGGTCGATGGAAACGGGGATGTGGTGGTGCGTCTTAACACCGCTTCAGAGGCGTGCATAATGAAGATGCAGCGTCATAATACACGTGACATGGTTGAATTACACACTGAAGCACTCGCAGTGCTTGCGGTAGGGTATGGTCAGCAACAAGTGCTATGTTTGGGTCCGATGTTACTCGATGTTAACGATTGTTTCATACACTTCCTGGAGATGATGTGTATTGCTAAGGGAAAGTGGGCGTCTTATGACAGGCTGGTGGTTGTCTACATACACATCGTGATCGCACGCCAAGACATAGTGGGCGTGCTAATGCCTTGCCGTGCGATCGCCGGATTTGCATACTTTGGCAGCTGACGGCTGCAAGCGAACGCATCTAGCGAGCGAATCTGAATCGGGCCCTTAATCCTTTGTCCTTGCGAATTAGGATATATCAGTAAAACCAGTCTTGCCACGCTGAGGTATATTTTTGTAGACCATATCCCCGAGTCCATTCAAGGGCAGGATAGATCTTTGAAACTCCTTATATGTGAGACTCGCTGGATATATCGCCTGGGTACTTTGGCCCCGAGAGGGCTTAATTAGAATCTGGGCTTACATTGCCTTCTATAAGATGGGAGATTGATCTCTATTATACATTTGTAATATTTATTATGGCTCTGTTATTGTCCTTTTTATGATGCTATGTATTATGTATTATTACGTAATTTTTGTGTATACAGTCACTATGGCAACCGGAATCTGGCTACAACGTCACCAGTGGGCGCCTGTTTCCGGTCCCGGATGCCATTGTTTTGCATGTGGTGCGGGAAATGATATACAGTAAGTGTCTTTTATGTACTTTTTTGGTTGCTATGGACAACAACTCTACTTAAAAAACTCGCACTTTAGTAAATATACCCCTAAGAGTCTAAGTGATGTAGAGCAGTGATTCCCAACCTCGGTCCTCAAGGCACACTAACAGTACTGGTTTTAGTGATATCCATGCTTAAGCACAGATGGTTAAATCAAAATAACTTAGCTACTAATTAAGTCACCTGTGCTCAACTATGGCTATCCTTAAAACCTGGACTGTTAGTGTGCCTTGAGGATCGTGGTTGGGAACCCCTGATGTAGAGAAACGCATAGAGAGTTAAAGACTAAGGGGCATATGTATCAAAGCTTGATGTGAGATAAAGTTGTGAGATATATATCACCAACCTATAAGCTTCTAAGTTACATTTGCAGGCTGTGTTTAAGAAATGATAATTTGGAGGTGACTGGTTGGTGATATATATCTCACAATTTTATCTCACATCAAGCTTTGATACATATGCCCCTTTGAATGGAAAATAGATTGTTACTTACCTTACATTATCCTTGCTGTGATAGTGTGTATTTCATAGACCTAGTGAATCAACTTAAAGCTAGACAACATTGCATATTACTTGTGAAATGTATTATTGGGCTATGTCGAGGTACTGTATTGTGTTCGTGTGTGCGTGCATGGTCGTCTACCTGACAACCAGGTATTAGTGATGAGTTTGGTTCTCATTCGTCAGGTGATAATTGCCAGACAGGATCATGCTTATGATTCTTCTGCTACACCTTTTAACTTTTAATTACTTAAGATGCTATTTATATATAATACAGTGCAGCTGCTTGCTTCCCTGTGACTCTTTTTAAAACTCCTGCTGATCATTTTGACAAGATTCGCACTGTATAGTAACAATCTAGGTCTCTGTGACTCCAAGGAAAGTGTCTCTGTTGTCTCTGTTCATCCCGGTACTTGTCCAGAAGTTTGTTTCAATATTTTTAAAGGGTTAAAGCATTTAAAAATTCTCATTTGCATCATCCTGCCAAGAGCCACAATAAGCCCATTTTAGCAGTAAAAAAATATGTTCATTTATACAACATACCGGCTAATCAAACCGATTCCATCATATATATAAGTATTATATTTTGATTATAGCACCCCCCTTTCCCATGTACTGTATAGATTTCTGCATTAAGTATGTTGATACTTTTCCTCTTGAAGATATAATTGAAGATCTAATAAAAAGTTGTTAAGATGACTAATGGAATTCATGTGTCATAGGTGTTTGCGAATGTTAGGATTTTATTGCATGATCAATGTTGTGAAGTGTGAACTAGAAGAATCATTAATTTACATTATCTGATGTTAAGGCGACATTTACTTTACATTTAGAATTTTTCATTTACATGAAAATTCCAACACCAAGTTAGTCCTCTATTGGTTGCGCTTATTGTTTTTACTGATTAAAATAGGTTACAGTGTACCTTCATATAGTTTTTGAAAATGTTGACATTAATAACTCTGCCTTTGCTGTCTGTACTCCATGCTGTAATGTCTTATGCACTATTTAAATTAACTCTTGCTGTGGGCTAGCTTATGAACTTAAGAACCAGTGACTGTAATCATTCAAAGTCATTCAGGACCCTGTGAGACTTTAACAAATTTGATAATGTTATGAACATAGGGCCTGATTCAGCAAGGAACGCACATGAGAGAACGCACGCGGCCGAACGCATCGCACTGCGCACGCGAACCAGCCAGTGCGATTGGGTAAGCATATGCAGACTATACGCGTTTACGCAGACCCCTTCCAACATTGATTGACAGGAAGTGCCGTTTGTGGGTGGTGACGGGGGGTTGTCAGGCAAACACAGGTTGCCTGTGCGTTGGGAAACCATTTTAGGGGCGTCCATTATTAAGCCAGTGCAACGATGGACGCAGTGATTAGACTCCATGCACACAGGAAGTTGCCAAGATCCTGCGCGAGGTCTTGTCAACCACTGTTATGCAACTGGGCGATGGTTCTCGATGTTACTGATGTTTACGCTGTCTTGCGTAATGATCAGGCTGTGAGTAAAGGGAGATGGGCGGTTTATTTTGGGGCTGGGCATCTGCATCTTGTGCTGCGGACTCCATGGGTATGAATTGATTTGCATATTCTCGCAGCAGCTTGGTACGTGCGTCTGCTAGCGAGCTGAATCAGGCCCATAGTGAGCATTCCCAAGCCAGTACATGAGATGTTTACACATTTACTCTACTTTATTTGATGGGACATTGCTTCAAATGAGGGCTTGATGTTACATTTAAATGAGAACCACACAGGTAAACTGCAAGGAAAATAAAACAGCACTTGGAATCATAGAGATTTGTGATACCACACATAATGAGGCTCATTTAAAGTTAAAAACATTTTTGCTTATAATCTATGTAGTAATAGAAATTTGAGTACGTATGTTCATCCAGATGTATTCAGTAATGCTAGGTCAGCTTGCACAGAAGGTGCACGGACTGGCCAGCAAGGCAGTATGTCTCTGCTTACCACTGCCAGTGTGTATCATAGCACAGCTCCCCCGGCTGTGTTTTCTTTGTTAGATAGGCTTAAAAAAGATTGTGTGTAGTAGCAATGGAAAAATCTATCTTTTTGGTTTTATATGATAAATTGGGCCCCTAAATGAGCCTCATTCTTTTTATACAGGCATTAGTGAAGAACATACCAAATGATGAATCTAACAGGGTATCACTGAAGGATAGAGCAAGTAGCATTCAAGGTCCACCTCATGTGATGTCTGTGCACATCTTTTTGCATTCTACAAAGGAATCAATGTTCCATTTACACTTGTGGTTTGTGCTCTATACACCATACTGTGAACAGAGCACAGGCACAAGTTACTATAGCTGGGTACACATTTAGACGATGGTTCGGTTAGCAGACAGATCCACCATCAGAACGGTCGATTGGTAAGCTATACACACTTACCAAAAGGCCGCTTTATATGTCTGGGCTGACATCTCAACTGGGAGGGCAGATATAGTTGCCCGCCCAGTTGAGATTTCAGTATCAGCGGTCCCTGCAGCAAGTGAACGGGCGGTCCGCAGGTTGCCCGTACATACTTTCATATATTTAGACACCAACTGTCGCGGATTGGAATGATTTATCGTACAGATCGCGCAGTGTGTACATCCGATCTGTCGTTCATTGCATTGTCCCAGCTGCTGCTCTACACAGCAGGTAGGACGATGCAATGACCGACGCCACGTTGCTACATGCAGCATGTAACAATATGTCGCAGTGTCGTACACCGGATCTTGTAGTGTTTACGGCCGCGATACACAGATGCGCCCACGTTCATTGTGGCTGATCGCCGCACGATTCGCGCTATGCGCTACGCTATGGCGCTTCCCTGATTGCGGGAGTGCGTCTCCTTCGAAAGCGTGTCCCTGATCGCAGTAGTACATCTCCCATTATAGGCTATGGAGATGCGAATGCACATCTACGATCGTGGGAGTCCATCTCGCGCCAGGCATACCGCGATTCGCTGCGCTATGGACAACAATATAACTGGGCAGATCTGTGCAGTATTGTTACATGGTGTCATTCTGTTACTGGTTTCACACATTGTATCTGTGTACCCAGCTTTAGTTAAAAATTGTATTAGTTAGATTTGTCCTTTTAGATGTCCTAATATTGAGTTTGTTTGCCCTGTAAACAAGCAAAGATGACCATTGTGTTGATAAACAGCATTCTTCCATAAACGCACTAAATTCAATAAGGACACTTTATAACAAATAATTGTTACCAAAGCATCCAGGGCCCCTGAACAATGTAAACATATGTCCTCTCTATTCTGTAAGGGAGACTTGTCACTTTCCTGTGTTTAGCCCAAATCACCTGTTAATCTCAGTGGATAAGAAGAAAACTCTGTAAACTTAATTTGAATACTTTCATCTTCCTTCGCAGCCTTCAAAATTCAAGAATTACCTGCTAATTAATACAGTTGTGACTCACGCCATCTGCCAGTGCAGGAACTTTCTAAAGTCACTGCTAGAAAATTTCAGTCCCCTACTGCCATTCACCCCCACTAAGCAGGTGGTGTTATCATTTAATAACACTGACTGCGTGAAGGAAGGTGACATAGATAGGCAAATACAAATGTTCTTTCTTAAATATCCCTCTGGAAGCTACAGCAGTCAGGAATATGCTTGTCTTATCTTTAAAGAGCCATTTTCATAAGTTGTATGTTCTCAAATATTTGGTAGTATATAGTAACATACACATGAGAGCATACAATGTTGCTCTATACAAAAATAAGTTCTGCAGCAGTTTCAGTTATCTGAAACTTTCAGTTCACCAGCAACAACTTAAAAGGCGTTTTCATCTGCAGTACAAAGATGACATGTTATATAATACTGTATATATTTTTATATTTATAGATATATATATATTTGCATTATTTTAAATAGTTCCAACATTCACATATTGCCAAGATTTATGCTTTTTTTTATATGCAGTCCCCTTTGTAGCACATTTGCAACAGCAGTCACTTGGCTTATGATACCCAATCCTCAATAGCCAGTCAGCAAGCACAATATGCTCATTCCTAATTAAATGGGTGTACGATAGTGTTATACTTTATAATATAGATGTTAATTTGGCATGATGATGTATGCCGAACTAGGTGTGGACCATTACCCTTTGGGCTGCAAGCTGGATCTGAACCTCTATACTTTGGACCGGACTTGATGTGAACCTTAAATCAGCAATCATTTAGATCAATTTTTCGGTTCACCGATCGCCGATTCCAACCAAAAAATTATCAAAATTTGTGAATCAGGTTGTCCAACATGTTGGATTTCACAAACCAGTGGGGGCTATAAATTGCCAGTGCATAGTAACAATCAGCTGTTTTGCAGATAATTTAGTTTTACATGTGACTAGTAAAATTGTGACCCTTTGAGATGATGTATAGGAACTTTCGTGTTTGCAGATCTGATCTCTGGATAAAAAAGATACTGTATGCAAACCACAGTGAAATATCTCCATTGTTTGGGCGCATATTGGTAAGAATCACTAAATTGGGGGGGGGGGGGGGGGGAAGCACAGAATCAGTGAGAGATATATACAGTCAGGTCCATAAATATTGGGACATTGACAGAATTTTCATATTTTGTCCTCTATTCACCACCACAATGGATTTGAAATGAAACAAACAAGATGTGATTTAACTGCAGACTTTCAGATTTAATTTGAGGGTAATTACATCCAAATCAGGTGAACGGTGTAGGAATTACAACGGTTTCTATATGTGCCTCCCACTTTTTAAGGGGCCAAAAGTAATGGGACAAACTAAACAATCCTAAATCTAACTTTCACTTTTTAATACTTTGTTGCAAATCCTTTGCAGGCAATTACAGCCTGAAGTCTGGAACACATAGACATTACCAGACGCTGGGTTTCATCCCTGGTGATGCTCTGCCAGGCCTCTACTGCAAATGTCTTCAGTTCCTGCTTGTTCTTGGGGCATTTTCCCTTCAGTTTTGTCTACATCAAGTGAAATGCATGCTCAATCGGATTCAGGTCTGGGGATTGACTTGGCCATTGCATAACATTCCACTTTTTAGCCTTAAAAAACTCGTTGGTTGCTTTTGCAGTATGCTTCGGGCCATTGTCCATCTGCACTGTGAAGCGCTGTCAAATGAGTTCTGAAGCATTTGACTGAATATGAGCATATAATATTACCCGAAACACTTCAGAATTCATTCTGCTGCTTTTGTCAGCAGTCACATCATCAATCAATACAAGGGAACCAGTTCCATTGGCAGCCATACATGCCCACGCCATGACACTACCACCACCATGCTTCACTGATGAGGTGGTATGTTTTGGATCATGAGCAGTTCCTTTCCTTCTCTTCTCTTCCCATCACTCTGGTACAAGTTGATCTTTGTCTCTTCTGTCAATAGGATGTTGTTCCAGAACTGTAATGGCTTTTTTAGATGTTGTTTGGCAAACTCTAATCTGGTCTTCCTGTTTTTGTGGCTCACCAATGGTTTGCATCTTGTGGTGAAACTTCTATATTCACTCTTGTGAAGTCTTCTCTTGATTGTTGACTTTGACACATATACATCTACCTCCTGGAGAGTGTTCTAGATTTGGCCAACTGTTGTGAAGGGGTTTTTCTTCACCAGGGAAATAATTCTTTTGTCATCCACCACAGTTGTTTTCCATGGTCTTCCGAGTCTTTTGGTGTTGCTGAGCTCTCCGGTGCATTCTTTCTTTTTAAGAATGTTCCAAACAGTTGATTTGGCCAAACCTAATGTTTTTGCTATCTCACTGATGGGTTTGTTTTGATTTTTCAGCCTAATGATGGCTTGCTTCACTGATAGTGACAGCTCTTTGGATCTCATATTGAGAGTCGACAGCAACTGATTCCAAATGAAAATGTCACACCTAGAATCAAGTCCAGACCTTTTACCTGCTTAATTGATAATGAAATAACAAGGGAATAGCCCACACCTGTTCATGAAATAGCTTTTGAGTTGATAGTCCCATTACTTTTGGCCCCTTAAAAAGTGGGAGACACATATTGAAACTGTTATAATTCCTACACCCTTCACCCGATTTGGATGTAATTACCCTCAAATTAAATCTGAAAGTCTGCAGTTAAAGCACATCTTGTTTGTTTAAATTCAAAACCATTGTGGTGGTGAATAGAGGCCAAAATCTGAAAATTCTGTCAATGTCCCAATATTTACGGACCTGACTGTATGTGTATATATATATATATATATATATATATATATATATATATATTGTTTGAAGGTGTGCATCGTTTCATTCACAGAACATACCTACATTTATGAAGTTGTGTTTTTTTATATTGTGAATCAAACAACATTCAGGACAACATAACAGAAAACTTCAGCATGCATAACTATTCACACCCCTAAAGTCAGTACTTTGTCGAGCCACCTTTTGCGGCAATTACAGCTGCAAGTCGCTTTGGATAAGTCTCTATGAGCTTGCCACATCTTGCCCCTGGAATTTTTGCCCATTCCTCAAGACAAAACTGCTCCAGCTCTTTCATGTTGGATGGTTTCCGCTTGTGAACAGCAATCTTCAAGTCTGACCACAGATTCTCAATTGGATTGAGATCTGGGCTTTGACTAGGCCATTCCAACACATTTAAATGTTTCCCCTTAGACCACTCGAGTGTTGCTTTAGCAGTATGCTTCGGGTCATTGTCCTGCTGAAAGATGAACCTCCGTCGCAGTCTCAAATCACTGGCAGACTGAAACAGGTTTTGCTCAAGAATATCCCTGTATATAGTACCATACATCTTTCCCTCAACTCGAATCAGTTTCCCAGTCCCTGCTGCTGAAAACATCCCCACAGCATGATGCTGCCACCACCATGTTTCACTGTGGGGATGGTGTTCTTGGGGTGATGGGATGTATTGGGTTTGCGCCAGACATAGCATTTTCCTTGCTGGCCAAAAAGTTCAATTTTAGTGTCATCTGACCAGAGCACCTTCCTCCATACATTTGGGGAGTCTGCCAAATGCCTTTTGGCAAACTCAAATTGTGTCTTCTTATTTTTATCACCAAGTAATGGCTTTTTCTGGCCACTCTTCCATAAAGCCCAGCTCTATGGAGTGTACGGCCTATTGTGGTCACATGCACAGATACACCAGTCTCTGCTGTGGAACTCTGCAGCTCCTTCATGGTTACCTTTGGTCTCTGTGCTGCCTCAGGGGCATACGCAGGATTCTCAGGGAGGGGTTTCCATTATATATGTCTACACACACACATATATAAGTAGGTGCTCGCGACAGAGGCCCCCAGTAGTAGTCCTGCCTATGTAGTGCCCCCAGTAGTAGTCCCCTCCCTATGCAGAGCCCCTTATAAACTGCCACCAGTAGTAGTCCTCCCCCTATGCAGTGCCCCTTATATACTGCCCCCAGTAGTAGTCCTCCCTATGTAGTGCCACTTATATAATGCCCCCATTAGTAGACCCCCCTATGCAGTGCCTTATGTGGTGGTCCCCTCTATGCAGTGCCCCCAGTAGTGCCCCCCCAGCAGTGCAAGAGCCCCCAGTAGTAGTCCCCCATATGCAGTGCCACTTAATATTGTGCCCCCAGTAGTAGTCCCCCCTATGCAGTGACCCTTATTTAGTGCCCCCAGTAGTGCCCATTAGATAGTACCCCCCAGCAGTGCCTGTGCCCCCAGTAGTGCCTCCCACCAGCAGTGCCAGTGCCCCCAGTAGTGCCTGCCCCCAGCAGTGCCAGTGCCTCCACTAGTGGCCCCCCTTGAAATGCCCCCAATATAGTGCCCTCCTGTAGTGTCTCCCCCCAGCAGTGCCCCTTACATATACAACAAAAAATACACAAACAAAAAAAAAACACTTATCTGAATCCCCGCTCCTGTGCCCGCCTCCGTCCGTGAGCCGGAAGGTGGAGCCCTCTGGGAGGCCTGTGAGCATGGCGCACAGCCCGTCCACTGACGATTTAGCTGCCAGCACTTCCGCGTCAGGTGGTATGAAAGCCACCTGACGTGGAAGCGCTGACATCTGAACTGGCAGGGGCCTGGCCAGGCAGCGCCGCGCAGCCGATCGTGGGTGGCCCGGGGATGGTGCAGAGATGGAGACAAGGCTTTGATGATGATGGATTTGATGGTGCTCCGGGGGATCATCAAAGATTTGGATATTTTTTTATAACCCAACCCAGAATTGTACTTCTCAACAACTTTGTCCCTGACTTGTTTGGAGGGCTCCCTGGTCTTCATGGTGTGGTGCCTCTTGCTTAGTGGTGTTGCAGCCTCTGGGGCCTTTCAGAAAAGGTGTGTTCATACTGACATCATCTGACACTTAGATTTCACACAGGTTGACTTCATTTCACTAATTATGTGACTTCTGAAGGTAATTGGTTGCACCAGAACTTTTGAGGGGCTTCATAGCAAAGGGGGTGATTACATATGTTCATGCCAATTTTATGAATTTTATTTATAAAGATTCTTTTTTATATATTTTTTTTTTCACTTCACCAAATTAGACTATTTTGTGCAGATCCATCAAATAAAATTCAGATGAAAAAAATTATTAAATTACAGGCTGTGATGTAACAAAAAAGATAAAATGCCAAGGATGGTGAACACTTTTGCAAGGCACTGTATGAGTCCAATTAATGAAAGGCACTCAATCCTTATATAAATATTACCTTTGTGCCTCCCATCCTGGTCTTGGTAAACAACTAAGTCCAGGTATACAAACAGAAATGTCGGACGGCACTCAATTAGCAGAGAAAAATAAGGAGACGCTACGCCAAATGCAGATTAATATTTCAATTGTTATTTCAACTTTCGTATGGGTTTGCATTTTTGCGATGTAATGCGAGTGCTTGCATTTTTCATGCTGCAACATTTTGCCCCATTTTTTTTTCTTTTTTGGTAGTGTTAGCCTACTATGCACAGTATGTAGAGCCTTATTAACTCAAGACCATTCAGGTCAGAGTGATTTATTCTTATTTATGAGTTTCAATATTTCGCTGATCTTATTTTAAGAATTGATTAAAAGTTAGATTTTAAGAACGGATATGGGTCACCTATGTTATATTCTTATTCTTTACTAATCTGTGAGTGCCCCGTTATAGGAATACTTGGTTTTCTTCCTTTTTTTGAATCTTGTCTATATTATTATTCCTGGGTGCACCTCCCCTCATTATTGTGGTGTAATAAATTCATGTACTGAATATTGGGGAAGGATAGTCTTCACATAACGGTTTGTGCAGATCTTTTTCTTGTTTTTGGTTGCATTTGCATATTAGCAAGGATGGAATTGCAAAGCTGCATGCAGGCAATTCCATCCTAAAATGAATCACCTCCTTAATTTGCTTTTACATTATAAAGTGCTAAAACCGATAGAAACATTTAGGGAGTTGTAGAGTTTACACTCTTACACTACATTGGCATTTTCATGATGCCATCTGGTGTCTGTTATCATTATTACAGTTGTCTTAATACAGTTGATAAACTCACTCTGTATAGCCAAAAAATGTTCCATATATGAATTCACTGCACAGGCAAAATTTTAAGCTTTTTGAATTGAGAGTATAAGAAAAATTTGATGGAATGGGTTAATTTGATGATGTGCAATTTAATAACGTATGGAAATGTTAAACTGGGTTGGATAAGTTGTTCTGGTGGACTTAGATTATTATTATTATTATTATCCTTTATTTATATGGCGCCACAAGGGTTCCGCAGCGCCTTACAAAGTACAAAAACAAACGAGCACACAAGACAACAGTTATTAACAGTACAGACAATGCAGGACAAGTACATGATTTATAAACAATGCTGCATAACACCTAAATAAGCAGCAGGGTGTCAGTAATCAGTTTTAGGTGCCATTGTAAATGAAAGTAAAAGTAAGGCAAGAAGAAGCACGTGAGGAAAGAGGGCCCTGCTCATGGGAGCTTACATTCTGAGGGTGATAGATGTGAAGGTTGCATGCTTACAGGTGCCTTTTGTCTGTCAAGGGATATTCTCAGCACAATTGAGGAGTTTATCAATGGGCATTTATTTATTTTTGTGGGTTTATAATTGTCACACATCATCGTAAATTTTGCCCACCAAGCCACTGGATTTATTATTTAGAGGTTTGGAGGCATAAAAATAACAATCACTGGCAACGTGCAGTGCTTACTAACTCCTTTATGGCATATGGTTTAAGGCAATCCATCATTATTCATTCTGCAACCTGTAGCTATGGGCTCCTGTGGAATGGCACTTGGCATTCCTCGTAACCCAGGCTGGATGGCACTAGGGTAAAAACAAGTATGCCCACTACAGTTAAATTAAACCGTGTGCACCATTCCTAATAAAAAGCTAGTTTCTGCCCCCTTTCTAATTAAAATAAATATATTGCCCCATTATTTTGGAAAATTATATTTAATTATATATTATATATGTAAGTAGATTCACATTAGGGCAATGTTGCTGTGCTCCGTATGTTTAATTGTAGTTTAAAAAATAATTACATAACCAGCACTAGTCTAATGAGAGAGTGGGAACTTCCACGCTCTGACTAATCCACGCACCGTGACTTATTAGCTGTGGGGTCCCGTAAGGGACAAGTAGCGTCATTACTGAGTGTTTGTTTTCTTGTGTCTAGTATCTGGGATGCCTACATGGAGCAAAGAGGACTTTTCCCATTGGATTGATGAGTAATAAATTGGTTAATGAGGGGCAAGGAAGTGTTTATTTAATAAAATACTTTATATACAGTGTCCTGTCTTTATTTTAATATTTTTTTAAATGTCAGCAGATCCTTGGTGCTGGGGAATGCCATCACTTTCGGTTCTTCAAGTGAAATCATGCCCAGCCAGCCGTGCTGGGACCAGTAGTCCGTCTGTAAAAATAAATAAATAATAATTTATAGTATAAATGCATTATTACCTCCATATGCAAAGCCCAAGAGCTAAAGAAAATAAACCTTCTTGCTGTTCAAACTAGGGGTGGTTGAACCCAGGAGGGGGGCCTGTACGTTTTTATTTATTGTTGTAGGTCCCACAACCCTTGGGAAATTTGTTGGTTATGTTTAAAAAGGGGAACAGGCACTTTTTTCTTTTTAATTATTAGCGGATTTCCAGCAAAGACGCTGGAATGCTGGCGCTGTGCAGCTTCATAACCTGCCTGATGTTTTGCCGAGTAGGCGTCAAACTCGTCACGTATAACAGCGTGTTTAATGTCAAATTGAACCGTGTTATATTTCCCCATCAGTCTTTATTGACTGGGTTTCTTTGGGAATTTTATGTAGTTTAAATTTTTTATATAGTTTACATTTTTTATATATATATTTGGTATTACATCATCAGTATACTTTTAATTTTTATAAGCTGACCAAACACAATGTGAAATGGTGCTGTGCATCAGATATTATTAATATTATAAAGGGGGGTATCCACTTAGCGATTTAGCCATGTGATTGCACAATAACGACGTTATCGTGCATTCGCTTGCAAATCACGCATGCATTGGGCATGTTTTGATTGGAAGCGACCAGCTATGTGCGTGCCCGCTGGTCGCTTCCGACATCGCCCATACATGCAGGTCAACCTGACGATCTCGTCAGGTTCAGCATGTGCGGGTATGAGGGATGTGCTGGGACTGAACGAGTGAGCGTCCACTCTAGGCACATCACTAGCTATACAAACGAGGGCACGATTGCAATGTCGTAATTGTGCTCTCGTTTGTATATCTACAAGTGGATACCCGCCTTAACAGGGAAGTTGCGTCAAAAATAACTACAAGATTTAATAACCATAATCCTGCGGAAATAAATAGTACAATAAACAATAACAAATTAATGAAAGAGTTAAAAATAAAATATTATTGAATAATCTGTAATTTTTAAAACTGTGTATGGGGCATCCATATCCAAATGTCTGTTATTTTGCAACTTACATTTTACTGGTAATCTGCATTCGGAATTGATTTCTCATTGTTTAATTTACTCTTTCTGTTTTGTCAGTCTTGCCTTTCATAATTTATTTAATTATACAATTGGTTAAAACATTTTTAAAGAATAGTAAAATTTAGTAAGATTCTAATATTTGCCTGTAGAGATTAAGCTGACATATTACGTTAAAAATCAAAAATCCAGAGAGTCAACTCTCGCAGACCATATTATTGCCTATTGCTTTGCTCACTGGCTTTATGCCATCTAAAAGGAAACATATACCATGTCCAAATTAGAGTCCAAAGATTTTAAGGGAGATAATATGGGAAAATCACATTTGAAGTGTATGACCCTGTATTGATTATGGGAGACTGAAAAATGTCACTGTTAAAAACAAATACCACAACATTTAATCTCAGATTTATTCTGTCAAGTAAAAGGGTAAAGTGTTTCCTCAAAATGATATTTCCAGTGAGTTTATTGTTTAATATATATTAGAGATGATTAATTTGATATGCAATTAAATCATATTTAAATATAATTTGAATATTACATTAAGCATTGGGTGATTCCATTTAGACTTATTAATGCTTTAGCCATCTTCCTGGAATTTGATTAAAAAAAATGTCATGACTTCTTAGTGAATTTTGTGATACTGTAGTTTATCTTTAAGACATTTTGAGTTTTACTTGTCTAAACATAAATATGTTACAGGCCCCTCAGAGATACTTAATTTGTTGCCATGGATGGACGTGTCATTTTGAGGTCTCTGTGAATCCTTTTGGGTGATTCAATTTTAAAAATGTTTAATAGGCATTATGTACACTGAAGTGCCAAAAGTCTTGGGTTAGCAGTATGTAAAGGTAATGGTAGGTGGCGTCACCGTACTGTGATGTTTTGGAAATGTCCAGACATGCATCAATTGTAATTGACATCTCGTGAGTCAGTTTGAACACCAGCTAGGCTGCTCATTGCAAGGCAACCTGACTTATCAGAGTTCCAAAGGGCATGATAGTGGGTGCGCGACAGATGGGACATTCCATTTCTGAAGTTGTGCGGTCAATCAACATTCCTTGATCTACAGTGTCACATGTGTACCACTCATACCTCATGAAAGGCATTACTGCCCACTGTGGACAGCGCAGTGGCCAACCACGGGTGTTTAATTATCGTGACCAGCGGCGTCTGACCAGAATTGTCTGTGGTAACATACTGGCGACACTGGCTAAAATCACAACCTGATTCAATGCAGGATGTACCAGACACACATCCAGCAGGTCAGTCAGCATTCTTTAACTTCTTTGCAGCCCTTCATGGACTTCAGGTACCCTCTCAACAATGGAATAGTCCAGCAGGATAATGTACCATGTCATTGGTCCCGGAAACTCCAGCTCTCCCCTGAACGCCAGATCGGAGCGGTCCAGCAACCAGGGGAGGTGGTCCTTTGGGGGGGTTCCTTTCGGAAGGTTGTGTGATGTCACAGCTTCCACCGGGGACACGGGCAAGGAGAGATTACAGCCTCCCAATATGAAACGGGGATGGGGTAAAAATGGTCCGGACTATACGTGGAGGCTGTAATCTCTCCCTCCCCGGTGACAGCTGTCACAGACAGTTTCCGGTTTCAGCCAGTCAGCATGCTGTAAATGGGTCCCAGGTCGGATGACCTGGGTTACCCTTTCTCACTGCTCGCGACCCGGATAGAAATGCCACGTCAATCGACCTGGAATTTTTTCCTAGGACCGTTTTCCACTGAGCCGCAACCCAGGTTTTTGCGGCAGTGGAAAAAGGGGTATAAGAGTAGCATTCTGGAGAGTTCCGACAAATGGTGTGGCCAAAAACGTTTGTTGACATGAACCCAATCAAGCATTTATGGGGCATGGTGGAAAGGTTCATTTGCAGCCAAAATCCTGTACCTACAAATATCAAGGAGCTATGGGAAGCTATCCAGACTGCATGACTCAATATCTCTCCAGATGTTTTCCATCCACTTGTGGAATCGATGCCACATAGAGTTACTGCACTTCACCATGCTAGAAGGGGTCCTACACGATACTAGTCATCTATCCCATGACTTTTGGCACTTCAATGTATAAGTCCAAGCAGTTTTAGATCGTTCTATACCTCGAAGGGGGAGATGTATCAAACCTTCTAAAGAGGACAGGTGGAGTAGCTGACCATAGCAACCAATCAGCTTCCAGCTGTCATTTTATAGAATGTACTTGATAAATTATAGCTAATTGATTGATATGTGCAACTTCTCCACTTGTTTTTTTTAGAAGATTTGATACATCCCCCTAAGGGACATTTTTGCCCCAAACCCTCTTAAAACAGACATTTGTGTGAGATACCAGCAAAAACAAAATATCCCCTAAGAAAAGAGACGTACATCTCCTATCGGCCCTCCATTTTTTTGTTTGCAAAAGTAGCTAAATTGTGAAATTTACCAAACCTGGCCCCAATAACGAACCCAGTTTCTAAATGTAGTTAGATATTGTAGTTATAGGCTACGCATCACAAACTTTTACAGGATAATGATCTGGAAGAGCACACGTGCCATAGTTGTGACTGTGTCCTGACCTGGAGGTAAAGTGATGGCATTGACCATCATTTTACTTTTTACACATTGCAAGAACATGCTCCTGTCTCTGCAAGTGATTATTGGTAAATTCAGGATATACTTAATATCTTATTGCAGCAATAAGAAATTGCAAGGATTATTTCCCGATAAATGGTAAATATGCCCCTAAATCTGTTAGTATATGATGTAATCATAATGTCGATAGTTTTGATGTTGACATGTGCAGAATGTCAATTTCTGGAATGTTGACATTCTGGGCCTGATTCAGACCCGGACGCAAGTGGCCGTTCGCTCGTCGGCCGTACGAGCAGAAATATTTAAATGCAAGCGCTCGCTCGTATGTTCGCTCGTAGCTAACCTTCCGCCCCATATTCTCCCAACCCCTCCTCTAGCTAGCGAACATTCAAAATAGCGAGCGTCCGTCTCCTCTTTGGTTGCAGGGAGTGCTCGCACAAGTCAATTCCGGAAGTGGCCCTGTCAGTTTTCGATTGCCTGCTATTTCATTCTGCAAACATACTTGAATCGATTACTGGCAATCACTATATTAATTACCTTAATTGTTATTCACATGTTTGCAATCCTGTTTTTATTTTCAATGTCAATAAACTTTATTCTTGTTATTGTGTGTCATTTGTTCTGCAGAATACGTACGGTTTTACCAAGGGGACGGTTTTTCCAAATTAAAAGTTTGTTTGAATGCTACTATTGTTTTGCGTTTTTTTTTATAGGCAGATTTTACTACTTTAATTTTTATATTTAAATTAGCTTACGCATGTCACTGCATCAAGCCTATCATAACTCACATTATATTTGTGAGGGTGTAGGTCACATGACTCATACAATAACCAATAGAATTGTTCCTGTTAATTTACAAAGTACATTAGCCAATCAAATTTTTTCTAGGACCTTTATTAAAACTGTTTTGTGTAAAAAAAATCATTGCCATCATGAGAGCCAACGCTTTCTGTAGGCGTGAGCTACTGGTCCTCACTGAGGTGATGGACGGGCGAATTACGGACCATCCGCCCCCCAACACCAACCTCCGCAAGCGGAGGGCCTATCCGGAGGTGCGCCGCCGCCTGCGTTCCTTCGGCTATCGCCGAAATATAGGGCAGTTGGAACGCAGGTGGTCGGATCTGCGGCGCAGATCACCACGCCTGCTGGCCCTTTTGCGTCGCCGGATTGGTCAAAGTAAGTGTTTCTGTGTATGTTTATAATATTTTGTGTTATATTTTTGTTTTCTCATACCTGCGTGTGCATGTTTACAGTATAGCCCTGTTGGTTTATTTTGGACAGACCTGCGTGTGCATGTTTACAGTATAGCCCTGTTTATTTTGGACATACCTGCGTGTGCATGTTTACAGTATAGCCCTGTTTTTTTTGTTTTGGTTTTTTTTGGCAAAAAAAAAAGAAATTGGTAATTAAAAATGTTTTTCTCCATCATTTAGGGGCAGAGCGGATAGTCAGACGTCGCAGACGTGTGTCTCGTCCCCTATCCCCCACTGCCACCCAAACATCCCCTACCCACTCTTCCCCAAATTCCCCCTCCCTTTCCTCACATTACCATCTCTCCAACTTCCCGCTCCCCTCAAACCCCCCTCTCTTTTCCTCACCCTCCACTTCTGGCAACATTAGCCCTCCTCCTTCCATGAGGCACTGGCCCACCTCAGATGAGGAGGAATTCGGGGCTCCAGGCCCAGTCAGCAGTGTGACTGGTATGTTTACATTTTTAACTATGGTTTTTTTTGTTGAAAATATTTTAATTTGGTTGATGTTGTCCTTTTGCCTGTGCAGTTCAAAATAGTAAAGTAGTTTCAATGTTTTTTATATATATATATCTTTGTGAAACAATGTCAAGGATGTTTTCCCCTTACACATATGACACATGTCCAAACACTCACACTTTCTTGTTTACGGTACCAGCAAATGTCGTAGTTTTGCTTAGGTTAAATACATATGTTTTTTTTTTTATTTCTTCTTTTTGGGCCCTTATTTCTTTTAAATCTTTTTGTTTGGCATTCCTTTTTTTTTGGACATGTTTTTGTAACTGATGTTTGTTTTTAGTATAGCCAGATTTTTTTGTGTGTTTTTAAAATCTAAATGAAGGTGTTATTTTAGTAATCCCCACATTTTTTTTCCCCACAGAGGCCCAGAGGCATCACGAGGCAATTGCTGCCGGATTTGTTTGGTCTTCGGGGCCATGTCATTGCCATGCCGGTGGCATTGGACCACCTTTGTGCGCTCCTGTGCCACTAAGTTTTTGGCATTACCAAAAAATTTTTGTTTTTAAAAAATAAAGTTTTGTTTGAATTATTTAAGTCTCATTCCTTTACTGTAAATCTTAGATTGTTGAACCTTACATAAGTCTTCTATTTGTCCGTGTTTTGAAGTAATGTAAATTTGTTTGTAGAAAGGTCAAGTAAGTATGTAAGCTTGCAAATTAAACACATAACAATACCAATAGGTTTGTAGAATTAACGACAAAAATTGAATATTTATTTTTTGGGGTAATGTGAAAAGTAAAGCTACCTGCTTGGGCCTAGAATTGAAAACATACTCATTCACCATAATACCTTTGGTGTTTGTTTTTAGCAACAAAGCAGGATACAAAAGTTTAGAAATTAAGAAATTACAGTATTAGGCATTAAGCATGTTTGCATTTTTTTGGGCAGGTTACACTTGGTTGTAATTTAAGAAGGAAATGGTTGGTTAACGTAAAAAAAAACATTTATTGCACACAAATAATAAACACCAAGTGAATTGACAAAATAAATTCACACATTGAAAACACACAAAAGTCCAAACAACACCAAAATCCCCCCCCCAAAAAAAAAATCAGGAACTGTTTGAAGAAGTAGCATGCCAACATGAATCCACAAATGAGGAGAAGAAATCATTGTTCCCGAAGTTATATCCAATGTGTCCACATAAAGTCATTTGTGTTGATCAGGTAGTATGCATGGATTTTTATGGTCATTTTAGGGAAAATAAAAGAATAAAAAGTTAAAAGTGTACATTAAAATATTACATGTCTACATTGTGTCAATTAAATTAATTTGTGGAAATAATTACCTAAAAAATCTTGCAACAATTTAATCGCGTATGGCCCCCCCCACATACTGACCTCCGACCAACCTCGGGGGGGGGCGTCCTCAGGTAAGGCATCCTCTGGCTGCATTGGGACACCACTCCTTATGGCGATGTTGTGAAATATCCCACACAGGACCACAATTTTGGAAATCATAGCCGGCAAATACATGAGGTCGCCACCAGAGCGGTGGAGGCATCTGAATCGGCCTTTTAAAAGGCCGATACAGCGCTCCACCACCTGCCTGGTGGCTGTAAGTGCGGAATTATACTGACTTTGTGGCCCTGGTGTGGGAACCAAATAAGGAGTGAGCAGCCAGGGTGTGCAAGGGTAACCACTGTCTCCTGTGAAAATATAAAAAACAACATCAGGACCATTGTGTACCAAGCTTTGCATTGGTTTCAACAGAAGGTGTCAACTTACCCAGAAGCCACGCACCACCAGCTTGTAGGTTGTTTAATTTGTGCCAAATCCCTGATTGCCGGATGACGAAGGAATCATGTGCACTGCCTGGGAATTTGGCATTCAGGGAAAGGATCTGGAGGGAGGCATCACATACCAACATTACATTCATTGAGTGAAAGTGCTTTCGGTTCCTAAATATAGCCTCCAGCCTTGCCTATACTTATCTTTTCAAAGAAAACCAAAGATTCTTACAGGCCTGGGTCGTGTCATGTGAAAATCCAACTACATTTCAAAAGTAGAAAATATTTTTATGATTAATTTTATAAACTAGGAATTAAACCAAATATAGTTTTCTAAAATTTAGAGAAGGGACCACACATTAGTTCGCAAAATAGTACGTTACATTTAGAGTTAAGACATGATTTTACACAGAACAAGAACACATTAGTTCGCAAAATAGTACGCTACATTTAGAGTTAAGACATGATTTTACACAGAACAAGCACACATTACTTAGCAAAACATATGCTAAGACCAACACATCTAATTTGTGAATTAATAAAACCAAAAACACTTACCAAAAACAGACAAATATCAAAAAGTTATAAAAGGTCACTTGGGTTTCAGCCAAAATAACTTTAAACAAAAAAAAAAAACAATATAAAAATGTATCCAAAATGTATTAATAAATGTTTATGGGATTTATTGAAATACTTACTGAAAAATATAAATAAAAATAGCAAATAAAAATACGCAAAAACTGATAACTTAAACAAAAAAAGTAATACAAAAATGCTCCTTCAAAAAAATACCAACAACTCCTTCACGCTCCACTAACCAAACTACAAACCACTATACCGAAAATCCCTCCAACAATCCAAAAATGCCACATCGAATGGAGTCACACCAAGCCATAAATAGGCTTTATTTTCCCGCTCAAATTAAGGACGGACAATAGGAGCGCACAATGAATGATGCGGCCGAATAATGCTGACGCATGTATAAAAACGTCACTGAAGGCCCAAATCGGTCTGCTGCATTGAGAAAAGACAATGAGTACAGAGCAGCAAAGTACTAGCCAAGAGGCGCCATGTAAGTATTTGTTTTTTAAGGGGAAAATGCTTATGTTTAACATTACATTTTGAAAAATTTTACTTTAAATATTTTTAAAACATTAAAAAAAAAGGTGTGGAGGATGCCATGGAAGAGGCTGCTGGGCCTAGTAGGCAAACTACTGCCAAAAAAAAAAGGCAGCCACAATTCACAAGGAAGGAGATGGAGGTTTTGGTGCAAATGTGCAATGACAACCTGGCACAGGCACCAAGGAATATGGGTGCAACCCAGAGATGGAAACCGTGGGACGACATAGCCAGTGGTGTCAATGGGGTGGGTGAGTTTGCACGTTCAACCCGGGAGGTCAAACGCCGGTACGTATTAACTACATTTGACTAAAAAGTGTTTACAGGTCCAAATACTGCAGTAATAATGCCAACTTTTTAACCAACAGATGGAGCGACTTCAAATATCGGCTTAAACAAAAACTGTCTGATAGGGCTAGGCATGCAGGGGGGACAGGTGGGGATCCCACCCCTGTGTCACTTGAGCTCACGGATTTGGAGGAGCTGGCACAGGGGTGTGTGCAGGATGAGGAGGTGTTGGGCGTGTCGAACATGGATACCGACATGCCAGACTTTGCGGCTCCACATGTTGCCCCAGGTAAATGTTGTAATTTTAACAACTCAGAAATGTGTTTTGTAAAATATCTAGATTATAATTTTACTCTTATCTTTTTTCTCACAGAGACACAGGTGGATGAGTCTGCTCAAGAGGTGAGCTTTGGCCGCAGAATTTCTTCTGGCTCTGCAGGGGAAGAAGCAGTAGATCCGGCTGGGGACCCTGTGGAAGACAGTCCAGGGCATTCCCCCTCGCAGGCAGTGGCCCTCCTCACTGATCTCAATGTTAAAACGGATCAGCACACCGAGATTCTGCTGAGGATGGACGCCAATCTGCTACGGGT
The DNA here is from genome assembly GCA_031769625.1 of Taudactylus pleione. Taxonomy (NCBI): domain Eukaryota; kingdom Metazoa; phylum Chordata; class Amphibia; order Anura; family Myobatrachidae; genus Taudactylus; species Taudactylus pleione. Next base: position 14,703,565 of record JAUIMM010000115.1, on the reverse strand, counting down.
GGCGGACTCCCTGGAGGAAAATACTGCGGCCAACGTGAGAATTGCAAATGCCCTGGCGGAAAATACTGTGGCCAACGTGAGAATTGCAAATGCCCTGGAGCAGCTCGTTCGCCAGCACATGTTGGAGCCGGCCTCCCTTCCTGCCGGAACATCAGGACCCTCCACCTCTGGCACAACAACAGCCATCCCTCCAAATGTACCTAGCCCTATGCCTAGTCCAGAGGCCACAACATCTGCCTCTGGCCAGGCTAGCCAAAGGAGGTCCCGGCTCCCTCCAACCCCCGGCCAAACGGCCTAAAAGGCGATGACAGCACTGGCTAATTACCCCACAATCCATCTCTGTGTTTGCCCCATATTCCTTCATGACAACAACCTCCCTCTCCTTTCTTAGGAATTTTTTTTATTTTTTTAGTTCAAAAGCCACTTATTTTGTGTGTGTGTGGCCCAAATCATTTTGTATATTTTTTACCTTAAAATAAATATGTTTATGGAAAAAATAAAAAATAAATAAAAAATGGACACAATCATTTAATAAAATTATGATCAAAATCGGCAAAATTCTATTGTTGACCGCAATCAGACATGCGCACTGTTACACCGACGCATGCGTTGTTGGACAACATCGACTGACTACGAACGAGCGGCCGCTTAGGAGCGGCTCGGAATCAGGCCCTCTGTACGGACCAGAGGGTAAAAGTTAAGGGTTAGGCTACAAAAGTGTTAGGGTTGGGTTCTAGAGGGAGGGTTAAGCTATGGGATGGGAAATTAGGGGGAGGGTTAGCGGTTAAGATTAGAAATATGCTTGCCACTGGAAATGCCGAGAGATCCTTCAGAAGTAGTCATCTCCTGACTGCCAGACTCGGAAGACATCGTATTAGCCGCAGTACAGAGGTAAGTCGCCACTAGACCACCAGGGAAGTTTTGATGATATTTTATCATGTCAACATTTCTTCGGTGTTTACATGATGAATATTAATGTCAACATGCTGCATGTTGACATTTCGACCATGTTGACATTCTCATGTCGACATGCTATACGACACCCGGTTGCATTTATCTGTTACAAGTCTGAACTCTTTTTATTTTGTCTTTTTTGCATCTTTAAGGGGGGTATCAACTACGCGATTTAGTTGAACGATAACCATCATTTGATCATTCAATCGTTTGCAAATCGTTTGCAAAAGTGTCTAAAACGACCAGCGATGCGCGTGCCCGCTGGTTGTTTAGACATCTATCATCTTTCCAACATGCTGGTCAACCTGACGATATTGTCAGGTTCAGCATGTTGCCAGATGATTGTTGACCCTGCACTGAACGACTGCTCGTTCAGTGCAGGCTCATCACACAACTCACAAACGACTGAACGATTGCAATGTCGTAATCGTGCAGTGCTTTTCAGATCTTGTAATGGATAGCCGCCTTTAGTCTTTTTGTTACAAAGGATGGATTGTAGGTACACATTAGGTAGGATGTCCAAAGTTGCAATGGTTTTGAAGAGGCTGTAGACATGTTAGTCTAAAGGGGTTGTTAATTGTTTTTTCACAAATCCCCTCTCAGCATATAGGGATTCCTTCCAAGTATCCTCCTTGCCGAAAATTAGTAGCTGGATTGTACTGCAGCTATCATTGCTCATAGTCATCCAGTCATCTTCAGCTGTGTTTAAGAGGACTCAATATATTATACTCATGCTTACTGTCTTCCTGGAGTTGTAGCTGGCTACTGAGGGGGTGAGACCATGAGCTTGATGTGATTAACATCATTCTCGTTTAATCATGTCAAATAGGCCCATTACAACAGATCCGCCATTCCTGGCACTGTACTCCCCATCCTGCCCATTCCACTTGGAGGTGGACGGGGGATTACCCGAAGAATTGGTAGTATCCCAGACTTTCCGGGAGTGATTACAATACTGAGCCGTGAACATCCACAAAAAGCTGCTTTAGGTAACACTGGGATGTTGAGGTAGATTAGATTGAGGGACAGCTCCTTTAAATTGGTTGCCATGTTTAAAAAAGTGCCACACAAAATTTAGAGTGGCTAAAAATGTAAATAAAGAAATCAGCTTTTCATTTTTCACAACAAATTGATGTTATTTACTCCACAATTTTTATGTAATTTGTATTTCATTAATTAGTGACTAAGAATTGTAGTGTTATCACTGGTGTTAATTGTATTATTGTTGTGAATTAAGTACAGAGGGCCTGATTCAGAGCCGGACGCTCTGACCAGAGCGCTCACTCTGAATCAGGGCCCTCCTACCTAAAATTGGAGCGGCCTCCTGGCCGCTCGCATAGCTGTGGGTGACCACCCACAGCTTATGCGAGCGGCCAAAAAGATGGTCGCGATGGGGAAAGACCATCGGGCTTACGACGAGACCCTGCGGTAGGGTCTCGCTGCCGCAAGCCCAGGAGTGCTTTTGGCTCTATCAGAGCCAAAAGCACTCCCACTGACATCACTAGTGATGTCAGTGGGGCCGGACCCAGACGGTAGGCGTTCCCATGGGAACGCCTCTGTCTGGGCAGCAACGCCCCCGGCACGCCCACCAAAGGGGGTGTGCTGTCACTCACCATCTACAGCACGCCCCCTTTGGTGCGAGACCCATAGCGACCGCTTGGCTGTCGCTATGCGGGTCTCGCGCATGCGCACGACGGAGCTCCCTCCGTCGTGCGCATGCACACTAGGGCACCATCAACCCGCTTGCAAGCGCTCAGCGCTCGCGAGCGGGTCTGAATCAGGCCCAGAGGTCAAAGGGTGTTGTAGAATAACAGACTTGGTTCCGATTAGTGCCCTTGGCATTGAAGATATGAAGACATGGAATGCCTAAAAGAGAAGCACTATGAAGAGAGAGGTTTGTGATTGCTAAAGAAAGAGTCTGGTGTAATCAAGTAGACTTGGTGGAAATTACAGATACACATGGCAAAAAGCCATCTAATGTTTGAGTTGTTTTTTTTTTTTAGGGGAGAGCAGATTGGAGGTTGATGAAACGTTAAATAACAAACAACCATTTAGTTTAATTGTTAGTGCAGATGTTATAATCCTAGCATTGAATTTAACACCAAGCTTAGGCCATACATACCTACCCTCCCGGTTTTTGCGGGAGGCTCCCGATATTTCGGGTAACCCCTTACTTATTTTTAGTATCGTTTCAGCTCCTCATCTCAGCCGTGCAACTAGTAAGTACTAAGAACAAGAATAATCAAAATAATCCAGATAAACTCAACAATTAACATGGAATTTTAGCAGTGGCGTAAGCAGGGTGGGCGGGGCACATGCCCTGGGGGCCGTGGGACCGGTGGTGCGCCCCCGCCGCCGGCCACGGTACCGGCCCATCCTAGTTAGCCAGTGTAGTGCTGACCACAGTGAGTGCGGTCAGCACTACACATTTACACAGGACCGGCGCTAGGCTTCCCAGCGCCGGTCCTGTGCTACACAGCCGAGCCCTTTCCCTCCCCCTGAGCACTTGCCCAATAGCGCCAGGAGGAGGGTGACAGGTGGGCTCATGCTGTGCATTCTAACAAACACATCGCCGCAGAGCCAAACGACGCAAATCATGTAAAATTGCGCCATTAAGCCCCGCCCCCTACACGGGCAACCGCGATCGCCATGGAAATTCTCCTAATTCTGCCCACTTCACTAGGAAGTGGGCAAAATACGGGAGAAATGCCTACCCTTCCAGGGGTGCGAGGGGTTACCCGAAATATCGGGAGTCTCCCGCGAAAACTGGGAGGGTAGGCAAGTATGATGTAGACAACAATGTAGGAAACTGTGATGATATAAAAGACAAGTGTAACATTTTTTTTGGGTCCAGAGAAGACACACCAAGTACTGTATGCCTGTCAGGACCAGGCATTTGGGCAGCTCAGGAGAATAAGTAATAGTCCCTATTTTAAGAGTGGTAGCAATTAAAGAATCTTCTCTGTCTATATGAGGATGTGGGAATTATAACTAATATTTGAGTAGTATACCTTGATACAAAAAAAATTATTAAATTAACATGCATTTAAATATGGGGCGGAGGGGGTATCAAAGCTTGGGGAAATATAAAGTACTAACCAATCGGCTTTTAACTGTTATTGTACAGGTTGTGTTTGAAAAATTATAGGAGCTGTTTGGTTTCTAATGTATCTTCATGTTTTGATAAATCTCCCCCACAGTATCATTAGTCTGACAAAGAACTGTGTACAACTGTGTTTGTAATATTTGATAGCTAATGTGCTGATTTTTTTATTGCAATTGCATCTCCATGTCATATAAGGGGATATGTATCAAGCTATGGAAAGAGATAAAGTGAAGTTGCCCATAGCAGCCAATTAGCTTCTAATTGTCATTTCAAAGACTGTGCTATATAAATGACAGAAGCTGATTGGTTGCTTTATATATCTTCTCCACTTTATCACCAATGCTTGATACATCTCCCCCAGAGTGTTTATATACAAAAGGAAAACAGCCCACTATCAATCTCAGATCAATCTTGATGTCTCAATTTTTACTATGGCAAACATACAACTCACCAGATGTAATAGGTAGTGAGTTGGAAACTCACCAGAATAACTCTTTAAACAGTATATGAGCCTGAGGGCAGCGAGATAGCTGCTAATGCAGCTAGCTATCTTGCTGTGCTCCATCTGTTTTAATGACGTTTAAAGTAAGTAATTTAAATGGAAAACATTTGTAGGGTACCCACCTTCTAGGCATAACACTAGGGGCTCACTCAAATTAGTAGCCAGTTTGTGAAAGCGAGTTTCATGAAACGTGTTCATTGTATAAAGAATTTCGAGATCCAGTTAGACATAGCAATGTGGCCGAGGGTGCGTGATTTTTCCACAAAATGTGACCTGGGAAATGTGCATTAAAAAGTGGGGAAACCATCCTGGACCCCAAAAAAGTGACAACTGACACAGGAGGACCATATACAGTAGAAGGTTGTTAGTGGCCATAGGGGCGATTCAATTAAATGCAAATTGAATAGCACCGGTAGCGAGCTCCCGGAGCTTTTCAATTCAGAGCGCTGTTTGGACGGCTAAGGATTTTTTCTCACCCTCCCGGGCATGCGAGGAGAAATCTGACCAAAGTGCCAGGCACGCAGCTGTTTTTCTGCTTAGCGCGGCGCTAACAGCCGCGCGCCCGGCACTTTGGTCAGAGAATGCCGGTTAACCGTCATTCTCCCAAGACACAGTGCACTGAATTGAATAGCTCCCGGCGCTATTCAATTCGTGTTGAGTTAAATCGCCCCCTATATTAGGAAAGTACTGGAGGATTTCAAAAGGTATAAAATGGCTGATTTTGGCACTTTTTTATTTATGATGGAAATTTTTAGAAACAAGTGTATTTCAGCAAATTAAAGTCTTTCCAGCATTTTGGGATATAGAAAACTGGTTTTATAGTACTTTTTCAGTGGTTTTACTTTTATACAAATTTAAACACATTTGGAGTAAATACTTTTACTTCTCATCTGCAAGTTCAAAAACCATCCTTCCTCCACATACTTGTCCCACATCATTTACACTTCCACATACCTGTACTACATCATGTATACCTCCACGTACCTATCCTACATAATTTACACATACCTCTCCCACATCATTTACACCTCCACCTACCTGTCCCACATTATTTACACATACACATACCTGCCCCACATCATTTACACCTCCACATACCTGTCCCACATCATTTACACCTCCACATAGCTGTCCCACATTATTTACACCTCCACATACCTGTCCCACATCATTTACACCTCCACGTACCTGTCCCTCATCATTTACACCTCCACATACCTGTCCCGCATCATTTAATCTTTCACATACCAGTCCCGCATAATTTACGCCTCCAAGTACATGCTCCACATCATTTACACCTCCACATACCTGTCCCTCATCATTTACACCTCCACATAGCTGTCCCACATTATTTACACCTCCACATACCTGTCCCACATCATTTACACCTCCACGTACCTGTCCCTCATCATTTACACCTCCACATACCTGTCCCGCATAATTTAATATTTCACATACCTATCCTGCATAATTTACGCCTCCACGTACATGCTCCACATCATTTACACCTCCATATACCTGTCCCGCATCATTTACACCTCCACATAGCTGGCCCACATTATTTACACCTCCACATACCTATCCCACATCATTTACACCTCCACATACCTATCCCACATCATTTACACCTCCAAATACCTGTCCCACATCATTTACACCTCCACATATCTGTCCCACATCATTTACACCTCCACATACCAATCCCACATCATTTACACCTCCACATAGATGTCCCACATTATTTACACCTCCACATACCTGTCCCACATCATTTACACCTCCACATACCTATCCCACATCATTTACACCTCCACATACCTGTCCCACATTATTTACACCTCCACATACCTGTCCCACATCATTTACACCTCCACATACCTGTCCCACATCATTTACACCTCCACATACCTGTCCCTCATCATTTACACCTCCACATACCTGTCCCGGATCATTTAATCTTTCACATACCAGTCCCGCATAATTTACGCCTCCACGTACATGTTCCACATCAATTACACCTCCACATACCTGTCCCGCATCATTTACACCTCGTCATACCTGTCCTTCATCATTTACTCCTCCACATAGCTGTCTCTCATCATATACACCTCCCCATACCTGTCCTGCAGTATATCATTTACACTTCCACATACATGTCCCTCATCATTTACTCTATACCTCCACATACCTGTCCCTCATCATTTACACGTTCACATACCTGTCCCTCATCATTTACACCTCCACATACCTGTCTCATTTCATTTAACCCACTATTGAGCTTTTTAGGGATATTCACCTTAAAATTGGCATGTCTCTATTAGCCAGATTATGCTTTTTAAACTCCTCCAAGTAGGGGCGAATCTATAATGGGTGCAGGGAGTGCACTGCGCATGGGGGAAGCCCGCACCGCACACCCTGCACCCATATTATCTAAAACTTATCTCTCTGAGGTCCCTCGTCGTGTTGTCTCAGCGCTGCACAAAACATGGGAAAATGGCCACCGTGGCCCTTTTTCCTGTGCTTTGCACAAGCGCAGTGAAGAAATCGCCTGGAAAATGGCGACCACGCTATTTCTTTGGCTATCTGCGAATGCCCAGTAGACTCTGGGGTTACCCTAGTGCCCAGAGTCTACTGAAGCTGTGGTGGCCGGCCAGCCGCGTCAGTCAGCTGCCGGCCGATGGGGAGAGAGGAAGAGGCCCCCTGACGGAGAATGCACACGGGCCCCCTCCTCTCTTAAGACGCCTCTGCCTCCAAGTGTGTTATTATTCAATAGGAGTGGTGTACCAGAGATTATGCACTTTGGGCCTGATTCAGAGGCGCTCCGCCTCCAGGCTGCTCGAAAAGCTGTGGGTGACCACCCACAGCTTGTGTGAGCGGCCTGGCGATGGTCGCGATTATCACGACCATTGGGCTTGCGACGAGACCCTGTGGTAGGGTCTCGGCTCCCGGAAGCCCGAGTGGACTTCCTGCTCTAACAGAGCAGTAAGTCCACTACTGACATCACGCGTGATGTCAGTAGGGTCACCCACAAACGGCAGGCGTTCCTAAAGGAACGCCTGCGTTTGTGCCGCCAACCCCCCTCCCCGCCTACAAAATGGGGCGAGCTGTCAATCAACATCGACAGCCGCTTGTAGCGAGGCCCGGAGCGACTGAACTTCAGTCACTCGCTGGGGCTTGCGCATGCCGGACGCAGCGCATGCGCAGAGGCCAAACATCGACCCGCTTGCGAGCAGGTCTGAATCAGACCCTTTGTCCACACGTTTAACTTTAAATAAAGATTTGACCTACCTTTTCAACTGCCTGGGGGGGAGGGGGGTTACATGGGGATGCCACTTCCTTTCAGAGGATGAGGGATAAAATTATAAGGCCTCATAGATAGTATCCTGCTGCTTATCTGGATGTTGTAGTCATCTATTTTCTTGTTGGGCAGTTTCACTTACCCAGGGAACAAGCAGTGTTGGACTCCACCCTTGAGGCAGATTTGACAGCTGACCCAAAAGAGTGATGCTTTGGGATAGAAGAGGTGAAGTACCTTGGATACATCATACGGTAGTAAGAGGTTTGATAAAGCCCCAACTTAATAAAATTGTGGCAATACAAAAATTTCCACGACCCATAATTAAGAAGCAGGTGAAAGCTTTCTTGGGAATCACAGGGTATTATAGAAGGTTTATTCTCCCACCATTGCTGTCCAAAGTCAGTTATGAGTAAGTGGAATCCTGGGGATTCAGGCATTAAAGGCACTCTACCAGATTTGATGACACCTGACTTTAAATAGGAATTTGTTGTATATACAGATGCATTGGATGTAAGGATAGGTGCTGTTGTGTCTCAGAACAAAGATGGTGAAGAGCACCCTCTTATTTGTTTAAGTAGGAAAATGAATGTACATGACAGAAATTATGCCATTGTAGAAAACTGAGCATTGGCAATAAGTTGAGCACTAAAAACTCCCAAGGTACTACTTTCTGGGAAAAAAATTGGGGTTAATTTTTACCTTTGAAATTGAAGGCTGATAGCAATGGGATAATAACAAGATGGTTCTTGGCACTGCAAATTAAAAAAATTTTAAACACATTTTATTGAGCGAATCACAGTTATATACAACCGACATAACTCAAAAAAGCATAATATACATATAAATCAAACCACAATATAGTGATCTATTTTTAAGAAAAATATAAGATCACGAAAACAATCTCGCAGCGACAGTGTGGCAATCCATCCAAGAAAGTTAAAGAAAGTAGAGAAGGAGGGGAGATAAGGAGAAAAGAAAATGACAAAAGGAGAGGGGGGGGATAGAAAGGAGGGGAGGAGATGGTCTCTGTTCTAAATGAAGAGAAAGCGTTTTGGATGACCATATTTTGTTAAAAGATTTCGAGGAGTGATGTATTATAGCAGTCATATATTCCATTTTATAAACATACAAAATATGTGTTAAAATTATCTGCATGGGTGATGGTGTAGGGTTTTTCCAGTCGGCTGCTATTTGATAGAACATAGCAGAGACAATGTGCTGAAGCAGTTTATTTTAATGCTGGGAGAGGTTGGGGAAATTTAAGGGAAGGAGTATATATTTAGGATCAAGAGGGGCAGCACAGATGGTGTAATGGTTAGCATTACTGCCTCGCAGCACTGAGGTCGTGGGTTCGATTCCCACCACGGCGCTAAATCTGCGGAGTTTGTATATTTTCCCTGTGCTTGCGTGGGTTTCCTCCGGGTACTCCGGTTACCTCCCACACTCCAAAAATATACTGGTAGGTTAATTGGCACCCAACAAAAAAAAATAACCCTAGTGTGTATGTGTGTGTGTGAGCATGCGATAGGGAAAATAGATTATAAGCTCCACTGGGGCAGGGACTGATGTGAATGGCCAACTATTGTCTGTAAAGCGCTGCGGAATGTGTGCACTATATAAATAACTGGTAATAAATAAGAGGAAAAATAGGTGCGAGAGGAGATTGATAACCTCTTACCATATACCAGCCAGGTTTGGACAGGACCACCAAATATGCAAAAAGGTGCCCTCGTTTTGACATCCCCTCCAGCACCTATCCGAAGCGTCAGGAAACATAGTTTTTATTCGAGATGGTAATACCACCAATATAGTAATTTATAAGTGTTTTCCTTAATCTTGACACAGATAGTACTAGATGCGGCATTGTCCCAGTTTTCTGTCCAGCACTGCAAAATTAAAAAATTTCAGTGGAACATCAGTCAGGAAGCCAACTGGCCAATGCAGATGCTCTTTCCTGTTTTTTGCTTAGGAACTAGAAGTGTTCCGTCCCACAGGTCAAAACAGGAGGAGGGCATATGCTGGGCACATGTTGTTGATGGGAGGTATATATGCTCCAGGTTCTTAACTTCTGTGTGGTAATTATCCAGATATTGAGCAGCCATGATTGCCACCTGTGAGAGGCTGATAAAAGGCATGTCAGTTTCTCTAAGCAGTCATTCACTACCTGGGGAGCTGGCTGAAAGTGCTGTATTTAAATGCTGTTTTGTGTGAGTTGGACATTATGTCCTCCCACCCTGAGAGAGGGAGACATGTATAGTTAGTGCCAGAAAGGCCATGATTTATTTTGTGCTGTGAAATAAAACTAGATGTGGATACTTGTACCAAGGTACTGGATTGGTATGCTATCAATCGGCTGCTGTAAGAGAAGAGCAACCAACAAAGGGGCTTAGCGATCCGAAACTTTGGGATATCTAGTGATACACTAATACAAGCCTTTTAAAAGTCTCAGAGTGGCGCTGCCTTCTTTCATCTCGTTTATCCAAATTTTGCAAAAGGAACCAGAGCAGCATATACAGTGTCAGTGGAGTACCGGACTATTTCTTTTATATATATATATATATATATATATATATGTGCTGAGGGTGTGGCAGGGAGTCTCTCCCAAACAGTGGATGTGGGTGACCGGGAAGGACACGCCTCCCAATTCGTCACACTTACGGAGGTGCAGGGCTTTCCCCAAGCTCTCCCCTCTCAGTGAAAAGATGCTGCATGCACATGGCATCAGTTCACCTGGCAGAGACTGATCACTGCAAGTTTTCCTACCCACGGGACACTGCAGGTGGGGAAGGCACAGGGCATGCGGTTTTAACGAGGTGCCGCTAATAGGGCAGGATGCATCTTGCCCCTTTAAAATCGGGCAGGGCATGGCACCCCGCTAAACCAGCCTAGAATTTGGCCGCTGGTGCACTGTACCACCCACACACTTTGTAACAGCCATTACTGCCAGCAGTTAGACTGCTTGGCGGTGTGACAGCACCTCCCCTTCTACTGTTTCAGAGATCAGCTAGGAGCATGAAGGTGACGTCATAAATGTCACATCACGCTCCATTGGCTGGCGCGAAGAAAAGCCTGGGGGATGGGGCCAGGTACACTTCTCGCATGTCCCTCCCTTGCTGGTTTCACCATCCTCCCCTGCTCCTGCCTCCTACTCAAAGAAACAGAGAGCGACAAATGCTGTTTTTTATTGAAGCTGGGAGGAGTGGGTGAGTGGGAAGGGGGGGGTTGTTAGTGATGCAGGGAGTAGTGGAGGCGGGTTTGTTAGTGATCCTGGGAGTACTAGAGGGAGTTGTGGGTTGTTAGTGATGCAGGGAGTAGGAGGTTTTCTTTAGTGATGCTGGGAGTAGTGGAGGGGGGGTTGTGTGTTGTCAGTGATGCTGAGATTAGTGAATGGGTGGTTGTTAGTGATGCTGTGAGTAGTGGAGGGGGGGTTGTTAGTGATGCTTGGAGTAGTGGAGGGGGGGTTGTGTGTTGTTAGTGATGCTGGGAGTAGTGAAGGGATGGGCATTACTGTGTGGCATCATTTGTAAATGGCATTACTGTATGTGGCATAATGTGTATAAGGGGCATTACTGTGTGGCATAATGTGTTATAAGGGGCATTATTACTGCATGGCATAATGTGTTATAAGGGGCGGCACTACTGTTGTGTGGCATAATGCTTCTGTGATTAAGCTGGCAAGTGAAACTCGCATCAGGAAGGCACACGCTACATAGCGTGTCCTGTGCAGTTTTAGTAATGTGTTTCCACAATCTGTAATGTGTTTCCACAAAACTTCACTGTGATGTTGATCTATGCAATGGATCCCCGATGTGCATATTACTGGGTGTGACAGACGTATCACCATACCCGCAGTACATATTATTAAATAAGGGAGAGTCGAGGTGTGATTGCTATCATGGTTTGGGCCGGCTTTGCTGCATCTGGCCCAGGATGACTTGCCATCATTGATGGGACAATAAATTCTGAATTATAACAGAATATTCTAAAGAAAATTGTCAGGACATCTGTCCATGAGCTGCATATCAAGAGAAAATTGGTCATGCAGCAAGACAACGACCTAAAGCAGTGATTTGACCAAAGAATGGTTAGAATGGGCATTTACCATCCAATTGCCTTTTGTGCAGCATTGATATTTCCAATTTTACACACCGTTATCCCCAACAATGAGGGTTTAGACGCTGTGAGAGCATTGATTGTTGGCAATGATCTTTACAAGGGGCCCTATGTTTATTTATTCCTGCAACTACTAGAAGTTACCCTTACAGTAACTATTACCTGCAGGTCTCTGGATGCGAGATGGGGTTCAATGTGGCCCCATCCTATGCATACATGCTAGTTGCAGAACAAGATTTCTTCAGAAATTCTGAGTTTGGTAGTCTTATCAAGACATATTGTCATATTTTTGTGATTTGGTCTGGTACTAAACAACAATTGTTATATTTTATCAAACAACATAATAACACAGACAGTCCCATTAAGTTCACTTATCATATTGATGCCCATAAGGTGAACTTTTTAGATGATGAGGTATTGTTACACGATGGGCAACTCACTACTTCTCTGTTTTAGAAAGCCACTGAGCGGAACACGCTCTTGCACACCAGTAGTTGTCATCCCAAGCCGTGCAAGTACGAACTGCCTTTTTCGCAATTCATTCGAGTGAGACATATTTGTAGTGACACCGAGGTAGCTGAGAAACACAATGATGCACACATTTTTGGCACGAGGGTACAAATATGAAGATTTATTGAAAGCGAAAGATTGCCATGTCCTCTTCAAGAGAGCAGTTGTTGCTGAATAAAAGACAGGATAATACTAAAAATTGCATACCTTGGGTCAATCACTACCATCCTCTTAGTACTCAAATTAGCAGTGTCACCAAAAAACTTTGGCTTATAGTACAATCAGACCCCTCATTGAATTTGGTTGATACACGCATTATGCCCTGCTATACCAGGGGGCGTAATATACTAGATAAACTTATGCGTACTGATATTACTGATATTTCCAGTAAACAGAACACTACATCTAGTTTTTTGTTGCTCAAACATGGGTGTTACAGATGTTTGAATTGTTTGACATGCCGCTACATGAATACAGGCATCACCTTTAGGCATCCCCTTAGTGCTAAACAAATCACCATTAAACACAGATTAACATGTCTTACTAAATTTGTTGTCTACCTCATAACCTGTCCTTGAAGACTAAGGGCCTGATTCAGAGGTGCATGCTATTTGCGTGCGCTCGCTCTGAATCAGGGTGTTCCTTTTTTTTTTTTTTTCGCCCTCCAGGCCGCTCGCACAGCTGTGGGTGACCACCCATAGCTTGTGCGAGTGGCCTGGCGATGGTCGCGATTATCGCGACCATCGGTATTGTGAGGAGACCCTGTGGTAGGGTCTCAGGACTCGCAATGCCGAGTGGACTTCGGGAACGCCTCCGTTTGTGCAGCCACCCTACCCGCCTACAAAATGGGGCGAGCTGTCGATCAGCATCGACAGCCGCCCCATTTTGTTGCGAGCCCCGGAGTGAGTGAAGTTCTCACTCGCTACTGGGCTCGCACTGTGCCACCATCGACCTGCTTGCGAGCGGGTCTGAATCAGGCCCTAAGTTATGTAAAGAAGACCAAGCGTACCATCAGGGAGAGGATGGCTGTACATTGTTCTGCCTTCAAGGCAGCGCTAGATGGTGGTCACAGTGACCAGCCTGTAGCTAGGCATTTTTTAAATGCCGGGCTTAGTCTCTCTACATTATGGTTCATTCTCATTGACCACATTCCTGAGTCTATCCGCCGAGGTGCTCGGGCAAGCAAATTGTTGCGCTGTGAATCTCAATGGATACATACTGTAACTTAGGCACTTTGTCACCTAAAGGTCTCAAATAGTCTATTGGTCTTCATTGTTTTATTTAAGATGTATAGCTTTGTATCGAGCTTTTCAATTTGTCAGGTAATAGATAGCTCATGACGTTATAGACTATCAGGGACGCATTATTGCGTCTTTGTCTCTTTGCCAGTTTTGGTCCTACATTGTGGGGCGTTTTATGTACTAGATTGATGATACTATTTGGACTTGTTATGGTGTTTTGATCTTTTTTGCTTTAATAATCATATCTTGATGCGCCTTTGTTTATGCACTTTTGTGTATGTTTACTTATACATTTATTGATTTTTTTGGTATGTGTACGCATTGGTGTGATCTATGATGCTTTTTTATGTACATAGGAGCTCATTCAGACCCGTTCGCTAATTGATGTCAAGGCAGCCGCTCGCTCGGCAAGGCATAAGCACGCCCACTATGTCTTGGCGAGCAATCACTTTGTCAATGTAGATGCCCATTAATGTGTATTTAGACGCCCACTAGTGCACGTCATCTCCAGGAAGTGTCTTAAAACATTGATACATCGAGGACCATAGGATGCAGCGTTTGTGGTTGACTCTACCCTCCTGCAAGCACTGCGAGCAGTTCAGGCTAAAAAACAACCAAGTGACGTGTTCAATGACGCTACTTTGATAATTATGCACACCCATTAAACTCCATTCTGACGGCCAGGCACGTCTGCGTTCAAACATCCACTCCCCCGTTCACAAGCACCTTCCCCTGTTACCACCCACAAATGGCACATTCTGTCACTCAAAGTAGCGGGCAGTCTGTGTGCTACGAGTGCACAATTCCCCATCGCTAAGGCTGGCTTGCGCACGCGCATTGCAAATTATACGCATGCGCAGACGGGCGACTCGGTCAGTGCGAGAAGCCGTAGCTTAGCGAGGAGGTCTGAATCAGGTCCATAGCCTCTATATATTACATTGTTGATACAAATTTATTGTGTTGTCCTGGCAGCGGTCCCCTGCGAATGACGTCATATTTGTACGACTTCTGGGTGTGCCGTTGTCCGGCGATACACATGGTGAAGGTGGAGGTTATATAAGGTCAGTGTTTCTCTATGTATATTATCCTGATGACGAGACAATAAAGTCTTGAAACATTGATTCTACTTTAAACCATCTGTGTGTTGGCATTTTGACTCCGAGTGCCGCCTTCATCTTTCTATATGTTGGATCCTTGCCGAGGGATACCTAGAAAGGCACCAGCTTCTCAGCTTCATTCTTCTCAAAAGTGGGAGTTCTACCCATATAGGATATTTATTTATCTATCTATCTCTATATATATATATATATATATATATATGTGTGTGTATATATGTATAGATATATATGTGTGTATTTATATATACAGTATATATATATATATATATAATAAAACTGTGCTAGCAGTGGCACTTAAATCAAGTAATCAAATGTGAGTCAATGCAAACATAAGTCTCTCAGACAGAAATAAGGGAGTACACCCCCCGAGTGTACTCCCCTGCTAATGAGATCCGGATAACTTCACATGGATAAAACCTGCTGATGAAATGCAGATAGCCTCTAAAGGATGAAACGCGTTGAGATATCTCTCCTTTTTGATACTTTCCATCTTTTTGGCTGTGCTGTTCCTGCTACTCAGAAAAGCTTCATTTGAACTTATCTATTGTGCATCACTTCACTTTTAACATTTGTTATTAGTCTGTAAAAAATATGTTTTAAAGATATTACACTATATCACTTTTTTTCATCTATATATGGATTGGAGCTCCTAAGAAGTTTCTGGAGTTGAGATTTGTCATAGACATTTTACACACCTAAAGTAAAATACACCCAAATTAGTCATTTTCGTTATATATATGGTACGCGTGTGTTTGAGATAACTTATTTAACAGAGGTCTCACTAATTTAATACACTAGGAGGCGCCTTTTGCCTTTATTTATTGCATATGTGTGAGTAGGAAGAAAGATCCCCCCGTCCCCATGAATCTACTGTTACGAGCACCTACATGCCAATAAACATATTAGTTAATGCAGAACTGTTCTGACTCCCCTTCCCTCCAACCCTATACCCTCCCCCCAGCTCCACCTTCCTCCTGCACTTGACCACTCTATATACTCCTTCAAGTGACTGACATGAGTGCAGATAGGGAGATAGCCCCGATAAGATCTTGTCCTGACAATTAGTAAAGTGTTAGTGATTGCGATCACTACTTCCGGATTTAAACTCAGCCACACATGTGCAATGTGAAGCAAGTCTACCACAGATATAACATATGCAATAAAATAACACTGCACTGCTCGACTACACATTTTTCCATTTTCTATTTTGTTTGTATACATATTATAAACATACATAGGTCTTTTATTAACTACTATGTAATTAGAACCTCTCTATCTAACATATTTCATACTTGCAAGTTATTTTTGAAAAAAAGATTCAGGATGGTTATGCTAATGGTTCAGCAGAAGTGTCAGCATGAGCTAGCTGAAGATTTGTTATTCCTCCTAATTCTTCCTACAAAGCAGCTGAAACCTTAATACCTACAACATGAAATAGGAAACTCATTTTTTAGGATTTTATACAAATATGAGGTGATTAGAGCAGGGTTTCAATCAGTTCAAGGATTCCCCCAGGCAAGGTCCTGTCCCACCAGCACACATAGCATGCCCCATCTGACACAGAGGTGACTAGAATTTAGTTGAAGGGACTGCAGTATAATGCTGCAGATGAGCACCAGCAGTTTCCATGGAGATCTCTAATACAGCTGAATTTCAAAGAAAGACCACTTGCAGAAGCACAGCTGAAATTTAATGAAAACAAGCAGAATGCAGAAAAGCCCCAAGAATGAAAGTCCCTGCTGGAGATAGTGACCATTCTGTATTATTTTGTTTTGGTGCATTTCCATCAATTTAAACCAATAAACTATAAAAAAAAATTAGATATATTAAGATTAGCCAAGAGGGAAAGGAAGGTCATTAATGCATATGAATGCAGCCATCAAGGGGAACGTGTATTAGTTAAAAAGTCAGGGGGGCTGTATGGTGGCCTGTTCTTCAGTATGGCTCACTTTATGCCTCTTGGGTTTAGTGAGTGCCTTGGGATTTGTTGGAAACATATGCGCTGCTGTTAATGATTGAAAAATTACCACTACAATTAGTCATGGATCGCTGCAGGCAGGACCCCAAATGCTGTGGACAATGTGATTAAATCCATGTATGTGACAATTTAACTCTCCCGCAGGTTTATTCACAGAGGGTGTTGTTTTATGAAAGAAGGGAGGGGGAGGAAGAGAGTGAAAGGACAGTATAATGCAGCAGAAGGGATATGATACAGCTGGGCTCAATCAATTTTCATCTGACACTGAATTAATCACACTCAGATTAAACTCATTCACATAGTACATTCTCTACAGCTTGTTCTTCATTTTTTACATTTTTTTTTTTAGTTCTTTATAGAGGACATGAAAGCATGACAGATTACATTCTTAGCCAGTGTATAGTTTTTAAGGAAATAACAAATCCTACAAACAAATCTTTTTCTGTTTTTTTATTTTTTTGCTTGTGGTAGTCTTAGGAACAATTATTTATTGAAGAGTAAGCAGGCATCACATATTTTGTTGCCATGAATTCCCTTTTGTATCACGGTTGAGTAACCTAGAATATATATTTGTCTAGTTAACAGAAAAAAGGGCCAGCGATGTGTTTCATAGAGGTGTGTCTGCGCTGTTCTGGCAAACAAGCACAGAAAGACAGACATGTTACCACTTATGTATTGTGTTTTCATAGCAAACCATTGTATGCATTATTATTGCTGCCAGTTTATCTCTGCAGCAGTAATTACAACTCTCAAAGTAATGCTGGACATACAAGGCCAGATAAAATGTCTGTCAGACCGACAGACATTTTATCTGGCCGGCTGCCAGCCGCAGATGTCGCCGGCATACACTGTGAGATTTCTCTCACAGTGTATTAGCCCGTAGGAAGGAACACAGGAAATGTCTGTCTGACGGCCGCGGCTGGGCATACACTGCCCGATGCGGCCGACAGCTTACCGGTAAGTATCGCATCGGACGGGCATGCTGGACAATCCGGCATGCCCGACCGAGAAATATTTAACCATTGGTCGCCCCCCCACGCGTTACAATTATCGGGACGATCCGCCGATATCAGGCGGATCGCCCCGATAATTGTAGTGTGTATGGCCAGCTTAAGTGTGAATACAATTCAATTGTCACACTGATGTCTGTGAGCAAGGATCTGCTCAAATATTCTCTGTCTAACGGTTATTAGTTAAATTACCACCAACTCAGCCATTTTTTTCCATATACAGTATGTCATTTAAAACCTTTAACTGTCTTGAAGAAATATCTCTGTTGACTATGCCAAGGGACCGTATTGATAACCTATAATGTATCCAATTTCTGAAGAAATTCTCAATGAGAAAGAAATGCGTTAAGGTTGTCCCCAGATCAAGAGAACACATTGGACTTTATGGACCTGAACAAGTATCCAGAACAGATTCCCCATTGGTAATCCAACAGCCTGCGCTCAAGCCGTGGGAACTGACGAAGGAAGGTTCCTGAATTGAACCTATATCATGGCCGCAGATAGAGCACTGCAAGCATAGCGAGCTGTGGAGGAGCTTGAGAGCAGACTTACTGCCTGCACGTGGGGCAGCCCTCCCAAGCCGCAACATAGTGATCGGATACTATTTGCGGTGCATAGACCCCCGGTCCATAGCCACATTGCTGGACACTATGTTATTGCCCTGAGCCGCAACATCACACAAGGTTGGGCGAGTTGACAGCGGAAGGGAGGGAACGTCCTCTGTGATTCAGAGCCGTGAAGTTGACGGCAAGACCTGGCCTGCAATTAACCCCTGATGGACCAGGTGAGCCTGTACTGCTTATTTACGGCTTTCATTTTAATACAAGATCAGCCACGCTGGTCTTCAGAGGTCTTACAACAGCAGGTCTCTCCTTCATCGTTACTGGTGGAGGAGAATTATTACGGATAATACCAGTGGAACTCAATACAATACATATCAATTTAGGAGCCGCTCACAATATTTCAAGTTGAGTTAACTTTTGTCAAAGGCATTGGGAGGACAAAATTGTAACAAAAACAATGTTGGGAGGATAACCCTGTGAAACTTTAGTATTCATTATTGATTCATTTAACAAAAACATTAAATTACAACATCAGCAAACTAAGTGGATTCATACTATGAGCTGTCTCTGATATTGAGCCACACAGACTGTGGAGTTTGAGGTTAATACTCCAAAACACATTGTGAAAGCCTACTTTGTTCATTTACCTGATCAGATACAATGTTTCATGTAAATGCTACTGTGAACCAATAGAAGCTGTATAGGCAATGCTGAGCTGAGCCATAGCAATAAGGATTGCAAAAGTAGGGACAGCTGTTTGTTTTTCCATTGTAGAAAATGTTATAGTTGTGATAAGCTGTTTTCTTCATGCAGAGTATATCATTGCAGAGTATATCATGCAGCGCTGTCATTGCTTACTATGTATCCAATTACTCATCACAACTTGAATTAAGTCACATAACCGGTTACGTATACCTCTTTCACATAACTAATGGTGGGTCGCACCTGGGATTTATGCATGCGTGGATCCCTGGTGCGACCCGCCTGAGACCCCTTTCAGACTGGCAGCCCGACATGGCACTAATGCCAGCTCGATTACGTCACCACCATCACTGCTGAGCCGGCGCTTGGACATGATCCCATCTCCAAGCACCAGCTCTCCCTATGCAGTGAACGGGATCCGGGTCGACCTCAACTCGGGTTACCCATTCACACCCCACCGCGAGCCAGGTTGAACTCGTGTTCAACCGTGCTCGCTACCTGAGTTGAAATGCCGGGCCGCTCGACCCGGGTTATTTCAACTGCACAGTAACCCTGGTTGCTGCGCGTTCATGTGCAGTAACTTGAGTTATTTGATGGCAGTGTGAAAGGGGTATAACATTGCTGTTCGAACATTAAGGGCAGATTTGGAAGTGAACTGAGCATATTTTGCTCAAAAGAGGAGCACATGGAAAAATTTCTGCTGCATGTGCACTTGGGTACAATAGATAAGCCTCCAAACGTGTACAGATGTGTCCTCACTTACTGGTTGTCCATACGCCACACGAGAAGTCCAGCACAAATGAGACCCTCCAAGAGCCATGGCATACTGTGTTTGCTTTACGCTTTTTGTCTTAAGGCCAGTACACACTAGACTATGTCTAGTGTGCATCAACCTCGTTAGCGTCGGACCCGGCATACACACTTCCTGATGCTGGGAGCAAAGGTAGGGGGTAGTGGGGACAATGCTGCATTCGGCAGCATGGCAGCGCTAGCGGCATTCTCAGATCTTTCTGCATGTACAAACCAAAACACTGACATTTTCACGTATAAACCATGAATATAAAATACACAGTTGTTTCCTGACATTCAACTATTTTTCCAACTATTCATTATTTGTTACAAAGTAAATCATTACATGCCTGTACAACTGATGTTCTACTCACATCTATTGGATGGTGACGCATCTGATTCAGCTGAAAAGTTAATAATGTAGTTGTGAGTTAATCTGATATTACTACCCCTGCCTCCATGTATGAATCAGCAAATCCCGTGCATTTCTGTGAATCAGGTCTATCAAGCTGTCAGTCCGTGACTGCTCTGTTTCAAAAGCACTTCTCTCCTGGGTATACTGTCAGAAAGTAACCCTTTAAAATAGCGACATTCACAATATCGACAGCAGAAGGTCGATATTGATGATATCAACATGTTTAAAATGTTGGCTTCATTAATGTTGTCACCTGCAAAATGTTGACATTGAATGTTATCATCGGAAATGTCAACATTGTCAGAATGTCGACATTTCCATTAGGGTTGTGTTTAGCGTTAGGGCCACAGATAGACTTATAGTAAAAACACATTGTCGATATTTCATCATTACTGATATAACAACCATGTCAACAATCTTATGTCAACATAATAAATGTTGGCATTGTGAAGATCGACAATATATACTGCACCCCTCTCCTGATACGGTATTTAGCTGCAGAGAAATGAAAGAGAGTAGGACATACTTAGGTATTCCTCTGTAAAATCAGATATTGTTTTTATTTAATATATATATAATTCAGTTCAACTCACAACCGTTCATGTATATTGATAAAATCAGATGCCAAAGAAAACTATACTTTCCCTTAAAGACTCATATACTGTAGACTGAAATCAAAATACAAAGCTAATTAAAAGCGGAGACACAAACTTGTATCTTGTCCTCACTTTATAACAATGCTAATATTTTGTTTCAGAGCATCCCTGCAGCACAGTGTACTGTACTTGATGAGCATTCCCGTAAAATTCCATTTTATGTTACTGAACCTTAACAATTCTGAATGCTACAGGCAACATTGAAATTGGCTTATTGCGAAATACGACTAAGGACGGTAATCAATTAGTTTCGCACCCGCGATAAAGTTTTGCATGCCGGGCTTTCCACCGACATCACGTGTTTTGGATGCAGAAACTTATCGTGCGCTCCCCCGCTATTCGCCCTATTCAATTCCAAACCACACGGAAACGGGACCCGGCGAATGTGAAACAGATGGAAAGTGCTGCCAGAAGTGGGGAAATCAGCCTGAATCCCCCAAAAGGATGCACTAACATTGGGGATGAATACAGTGAGTACTATTAGCCCTAATAAAGCTATTTTGGGTACTTAAGTTTTGACAATTACTTGCTATTAGCATCCTTATAAAAGTGGTGAAGAATGGCATTAAGCAGTATTTTTGGGTGAAAATAAAGTAGTCCTGTCAAATTTGGGGTACTTTAAAATGGGTGCTAGCATATTTTAAAGTCTCTAAAGTGAAGTTAAAAAGAACATGCAAAACGCTCCTGTTGCAAACACCTGCAATCAAAAAAACACCTGACCCATCCTTGCAGAACCTCAAAAAGTCTATTTCGCTAGTTTTTATGCTTGTCCCCCGATTTTTTACTTTTTTGGGGTGTTCTTCCGTTTTTTTTTCCTGGATTTTTTGACACCGTTGTCCTTTGGGTGGCTGTTCCAAGGGTTCTGAGTGGTTTCCCCACCTTTGCACCCCAAAATAACCATTTTGCACCACTTCTCACCTGCTATTCAGAGGCGAATCTTTTTCGCCTATTACATTGCATTGAGTTTCCACATATACGAAAAGCGGCTGGAATTGAATACGGAGATAAGTTTCCTCCACGCGAAAAGCCGAGAACGGCGATACTTTTCCGCGGATCTCTGCTTTTCACGTCTAATTAAATACGGCCCTAAGACGCAATTTCAGGTGAAAAAGACGCAAAAATGCTACCTCCTCGGCGCTGCTCACTAATTCCAGACGTCTCACACCGCATGGCGTATTGAGGCTAGGTGTATGAAGACACATCTGTAAATGCTTGTCAGAAAGTGTAACAAATTCACTTATACCCCTTTTACACCAGAGCTAAAACCCCGGTTATTGTAGGGTTAACCCAGGTAGCACCTTGGTGTAAAAGGGGAAAGGGTTGGATTGCCTGGTTGAGTGACCCGGCAATCCAACCAAGGTAAATTGCAGGGTTTAACACTGGAATTACCCCGTGAAACCCTGCAGTGTGGATGGCGCGCTCCGGGTCACGATGACCTGGAGCATGCCGCATGCCAGCCGAATGGGTCTGGCTTCAGTGGCGCTCGGAGATGACCCTGGGGTAGGGTCTCGGCTGCCTCAAGCCCGAGTGGACTTCCTGCTCTAATAGAGCAGGAAATTCACTACTGACATCACTAGTGATGTCAGTAGTGGATCACCTACAAACGCCAGGCGTTCCTAAGGGAACATCTGCGTTTGTCCGGCCACCCCTCCTACCCGCCCACAAAACGGGGCAAGCTGTCAATCAACATCGACAGCCACCCCGTCTTGTTGCGAGCCCCGTAGCGTCTGAACTTCGGTCGCTGAGCGGGGCTCGCGCATGCCGGACGCGGTGTGTGCGCAGTGGGGAACCATCGAGCCGCTTGCGAGCGGCTTTGAATCGGGCCCTCTGTTCCGACTCCGGGTCAAACCTGGAATTTCGGTGTAAAAGCGGTATTATATTACAGTATTTTTTGGATTGTCAGTGTCAGAGCATGTTTAATAGGCTGTTAAAATGTGTATTCATTGCTTAAAATTAGCCGTATGTGTATGAAGTATTAAATATAATAATGGTGTTTTATTTGAGAATGATATGATTACCTACATACTATTTGTTATTACATGAAAATAGCGGTTTTAAAGTAGAATATTAAAGTGAGAGAGATTGGTTGCAGTTTACGCTTATTTATTTACTGTGTCCAAACAAACTTATGCCCCACTTAAATGCACTTTACTACTTAATTTTTTCTAAAATAAATGATATCTGGCAGAGTGAAAATCTTTTCAATTAAAAAGTTATGTGTTGTGGTCTAGTTCCATGTGATACACATATTCATCATAAGTAATTTCCTGTCTTCATTGCTATTTACAGTGCACAGTGCACACAAACATTTAGAAACAGAAGCAGGATTTGCAACAATATATATAAAATGTTTTGTCTAGGTGGAGGTTGATAGATTTGAGCAGGCACTGGGACCAATTAAGATGCAGTATGCAGATAAGCCTATGTTAAAGATGCTGCAGAACTATTGTCACACCTGCTATTGTTGCTTTCGCTGAACTCTTCCCTAAAAGAAAAGACTATTCATGTATTGTTTTAGTTGAAAATAGGGTTATATTTAAGGGCTACACTGTCACTGCTTGAGAGATTGCATGATCTAGCATTTTAGTTGCAGTGGACAAAAGACTAAATTCTCTCTCTGCCCAATGACAGCTAAATAATTATCATACATCAATGTGTCTTTCTAATTCCCTAAATGTGCTTATATATAATCATGTTAGATTTATATCACATTTACATGTATACTATCAACACCATCTTGGTTAATGCTAGAATCGCAGATGTGGCTCAGTCCCCCATGGGAGGTTAGGATGACATTAATTGCTGATGCAGTGAGAGGGATAGCATAGAGATATTCACAATTATTTCCATCTCTCTGACATACCAAAGTTGACATTAGGGCAATTTGTTGTCCTGTTCTCTATGCAATGATTATTGGGTTCTTGAAGCTGTAGAGACTCCTTCAAATCATTTATCTCTATTATGGGGGATACCACAAAACTTTGGGTTAAGTCGCAGTTCCAGAATTATAGTCCAGTAATACATCTAGGAAGCTGATGTAGTTGTCACAGGACAAATTTTAGTTAAATATTGTCTTACTGTGTAATCTTTTGTCACATGTCTAATACTAATGTAACAATGCAATTTCTCATATGCCGCTTTGTAATGCCTCTAGATCAAATAATAGATATTTTCTCTGTATGTTAATATTACAGATCCAAGATCATTTAAATTCAGAATTATTAATGGGTTTAACTTGATTTAAATGATCCTCATCATTTTAAACAGCAAGTAAAGTGTATATTTGAAATGTAAGACTATATCAAACTGTGTGTCCTGAGCTAAATAATACGCACTAAAATAAGTAGTGTGCTTATACATAACTAGTTATATAAACCAATTGCCGACTGTCCCCACTTTTCAGGGGCAGTCCTATAGTTTTAAACATTTGTTCTTGGATACAGTATGTCTGTTATTCAGTACTGACCTGCTGCACAACATTATTTCTGTTATATCTTCAATTTAAATGCAATTCTTAGAATACAAACAAACAATGTCTTTGGTTTTATTAGGATAGGCTGTTTTTGAAGCTCATGTTCTGGCATCTCACCAGTGGTAAAATAGACCTGGAAGTAAATTCCAACTTGTCTTGATATGCAGCGATAAAGAAATGTTACTTTTCAGGGCTTGGCTGCAGTTTCTGTTAAGTAGGCCCTCAAAGAACTTCACGGTCTATCAAGATAGTAGAGCTGGGAGCTGGCTCATCAGAAATATGTTCCTTGTAATTATTATTATTATTATTATTATTATTATTATTATTATGTGAAGAGCATTTTCTTCTCTCTTTTAATGCTATATCGATCCATCTATATCAGCTTTGTTCAGTTCCATTGTTCCTGCCAGTAGGATCCAGTTGCAGCCTAATGGCGTAACATGTGTCCTGTTGTGCAGAAATAATCCTCAGGCTGCAAGAGTCATTTTCACGGAGTCCACTTGAAAACCAGATAAATCATAGCTGAGCTTCCAGAACACCACCATCAGAGGCGCCTACTGATTTTACTCCCACTGTTTACCAGAAACAATTGCTGGCATATATAATGTGTGCAGGGCATGCCCACACAACACATCTTGCACCCCTACAGATATGCCCAGCTACATCCTTCCCTGTAGCGCAGTGAATCGAGTCATGCATGGCGAAAGAGTGACTCCCCCAATCGGAGACGTGCATTTGCATCTCCATAGGAATGAATGGGAGACACACTTCCGTGATCGGAAATACGCATTTGCGTGTCCATAGGGCTGGATAGAGAGACGCTCTACCGCGATCGGGGACGAGCCATAGCGTATAGTGGTGCATAACGCAATGTGTGCGCAAGTTTGTGGCGTGATCAGCCACAATGAACTTGGGTGCATCTGTATAATTAAACATAACTCGGGAGTCCCACTTTGGCCGGCACTGCAAACTGAAATCACCGGGAAAATTAAGTGGTGGCCATTTTCCTGGAGATCTGTGCATGTACAGTAGAGAAGGCTTTGGGGATATAGTGTGTGCACCATGTTCCTGAAGACCTGTGCATATGCAGTATGCCAGAGTCTGCTGCACTGCCAGAGAGGAGGGGCCTGCATAAGGGCCCTCCCCTCTCCTCTTTTAAACCGGGATCTGTATGAACGGCAGCAGTGAAGATCCCGACAGCTAAAAAAGGTAAGTATAACTAACCCTCTCCCCCAACCCTAACCCTTCCTTAGGGAAGCCTAACCCTAACCTCCCCCCCTAGTGCCTAACCCTCCCCCCCTAGTGCCTAACCCGCATAATTGCCTGAACCTAACCCCCCCTGTCCACACAGCCTAAACCTAAGTCTCCCGGGGGGTGCCTAACCCTAACCTCCCCCCAGGGTGCCTAACCTTAACCCCCCTTCCCCTAGCCTAAATTCAATCCTCCCAGGGGGGTGCTTAACCCTAAGTCCCCCCCCCCTGAAGCCCCTAACCTAACCCTACTCCCCCCCCCCCACGGCTGTCCGCGCCCGCCGACCGGCTTACCTTCGTTCAGTATGCCGAGCGTCGGGCTCCCGGCGTAGGGATAATGATAGGTCTCAGGATTTCAACGCCAATCATTAGACCCCTGCAGGGACTTGACAGTCGGGAAGCTGGCGGTTGGCATTTCGACCATCGGCTTCCTGACTGCATCCCTTTAAACCGCCTCTGGGAACAAGGATGTACTTTCTGTGTAGCATGTTTACAGTGTCCAAGACCCTATCAATTCTGTAATTTAGAACCTCTCCAAGAATACTTTCTGAACCTGCTGTATAGGGCCGTGTGTTTCTGACGTTTTCTTCCTGAATGCTCCTGTGCGTTTCGGCTCTTGCCACAGCCATGGAATGGTTCAAAGAGACCATATATTCCATTGTAATTACAATCTGGCATTTTTTTTGCTATCTGCCTTTCCTACCATTGGGCCGTATATGTCAGAGTGCACATGTCCATTACTTCCTGGTCCATATGCCTGCCCCTCGATTAACGGTCCACTTTTGAAGTTTCTCATTGCTTGACCATTTATTTTGTTAAATTTATTTTTTGTCAATTATCACCCATATATGCTAATAGTTCAAAATCACAAGTATTTTAATTTTCCTCTCTTCCCTTTGGAAATGACAGATATCTTTAACCACTTGCCTGGCATGGTTGCATTTTTCTGACCACACCAGGCAGTGCATTATCTGATCTGGTCACAATAATGCGACCAGTCAGATAAACAGTGTGGGTGGCTGCTGTCAGAGGGACCTTCTGCCGATCACTGCTGATCTGTCAGCACAGCAGGACCCCCCACCAGGAGATTAGCCCCCTAAAGTGTACCTGTTGCCTGAAGCCGCTGTGAAAATTAAAGTTGAGACGTTTCCAATGTTTCAATGGTGGTGATCCAATGTTCAGATGTTTGAAAACTTTTTTTTTTTATACAAATATAATTTTTTTTTATTTTTTATTATTAAATCATTTTGAATAAGTTGAAATAGATGTTCTTCACTTAATTCACTCTTAAAATAAACCTGACAATTTCTGAGCAGTTTTTAGAAAAAAAAATGTCCGTTAAGTGGTTAAATTATGGTGTACAGTGATTTTCATGTTTGGAGGTGTTTGCAAAATTGCAAATATCTCTGGACTAGGAGGTGGTAGAATCTTGGGACAAAAACCATTGTTCCCAACACAGTTTGGGCTACATTTTTGGTCCGCAGATTATTTACCTTATCTCACTTTTTAATAAGTAAAAAATGGGCTGAACGAGAACAAAGTATTTGTGAATTTATTACTTTTCAGAGTGCCGCTTGTATGGAAAGAAATGTCAGGTTTTAGTTTCTCTTGGGAGGTACATACAGTATACTGTATACTAGTAATTTATTGCAAAAACAAAAAAACTAAGTCTTATTTTTGTGTTCAGCTTTTTTGAAACTGATTTTATTTTTTATTTTTTTTAATATTTACCTATTTTAGACATAAATCAGTGGCGTAACTAGGGTATTTGGAGCCCAGGGCAAATTTGAAAAGGGAGCCCCCCCAACACCCGAGATGTGCGCGGGGAAAAAAAATGGGCGTGGTCACTTAAAAATGGGGCGTGTCAACATGACACACCCCTTTATTTTCAAGCTGAACATTCCTATCCATATGCACCTTAACCCCAGTAGTACCCCTTATACAGTACCCCCATTATGCAGTTGTGGTCCCTCTTATGCAGGCCCACAGTAGTGCCCCTTATATAGTATCCCCAGTAGTGGTCCCCCTTATACAGCCCCCAATTAGTTCCCCTTACTCAGTACCCCCAGTAGTGGACCCCCCAAATGCAGTGCCCCATGTAGTGTTCCCCCTTATGCAGTGCCCCCAGTAGCAGTCCCCACAATGCAGTGCACCCAGTAGCGGTATCCCCTTATGCAGTGCCCTTTATATGGTGCCCCCAGTAGTAGTCCCCCCCCTATGCAGTGCCCTTTATATAGTGCCCCCAGCAGTAGTCCCCCCCATGCAGTTTTCCCAGTAGTGGTCCCCTTATGCAGGCACCCTGTAGTGATCCCCCCTATCCAGTGCCCCCTGTAGTGGCCCTTCCTATTATTGCCCCCAGTAGTGGTCCCCCGAGTGCAGTGCCTCTAGTAGTAGGCCCCTTTTATAATGCCCCCAGTGGTAGTTCCCCCCCAAGTAGTAGTCCCCAGTAGAGTAGGTCCTCCCAATGGCGCCCCCAGTAGTAGCCACCCCTCCCCAAGTAGAGGTCCCCCCAGTAGTAGCCACCCCTCCCTCAGTAGAGGTCCCCCCAGTAGTAGCCACCCCTCCCCCAGTAGAGGTCCCCCCAGTAGTAGCCACCCCTCCCTCAGTAGAGGTCCCCCCAGTAGTAGCCACCCCTCCCCCAGTAGTAGCCACCCCTCCCCAAGTAGAGGTCCCCCCAGTAGTAGCCACCCCTCCCTCAGTAGAGGTCCCCCCAGTAGTAGCCACCCCTCCCCCAGTAGAGGTCCCCCCCAGTAGTAGCCACCCCTCCCCCAGTAGAGGTCCCCCCAGCAGTAGCCACCCCCCTCCCCCGTTGTGCAGATAGGTTATGGGCTCAGGCGTGCAGCACAGGACCGGCGCTGGAAGCCTAGCGCCGGTCCTGTGTAAATGTGTAGCGCTGACCGCACTCATTGCGGTCGGCGCTACACTGGCTAACTAGGGTGGGCCGGTACCGTGGCCGGCGCCGTCGGTCCAACGGCGTCCAGGGCACGCACCCCGCTCGCCCTGCCCTAGTTACGCCACTGACAGAAATATCTCTGGTTGTCAATATAGGAAAACATATTTTTGGCTATTTTTGTGCATAAACAACTTGCATTAATATCTAGCATTAGTTATCTTAAAAACCAGAGCAATGAATTATATTTGAACTGATGGTTCCTTATTAACAGTGCAAAATCATATATAAAAATCAAAATCAGATGAATAAATATAAATGATCTTAATTAAATTCAATATATAAGTAAACTGATGTACAAAGAGCTCTAAATAAAGATATAAATTCCATAGAGGTATCACACTTATTAGAAAATTCACAATAAAATGCAATAAATAGTATACAGGTTGAGTCTCCGATAATCAAAATGCTTGGGACCAGGGTTTTTTTGGATAAGGGAATATTCCGTATTTTCGAATAATTGCATATCATAATGAAATATCTTAGGAATGGGACCCCAATATACACACAGAATGCATTTATGTGTTATATACACCTTATACACAGAGCCGCAAGGGAATTTTATACAATATTTTCAATAATGTTGTGGCTCAAGCAAAGTTTGTGTACAGAAATTAAATTCATTTAGGTTTCATATACACCTTATACACACAGCCTGAAGGTAATTTTATACAATATTTTTAATAATTTGTGCCTTAGACAAAGTTTGTGTACATTGAACCATCAAAAATCAAAGGTTTTATTATCTCAGTCATGCCAAAATTATTCCTTATTTCTTAATATTTGGATATGGGAGACTCAACCTGTATAATAAAATAGAACAAGACAGGCTATCGATAATGTCTATCCATACAGAAACTATTGACCCTCCCCTAATTGTAAATCAAGTTTTTTATGGGCATAGGAGCTCTATTGTTCTTTATAGATTTTTTTCTATTGTGACTGTTAAAAATAGGATCCTATAAAGACCATCGTTTGTGAACAGATATCCAGTTCCTTACTACATTTACAATAATTTTGTGTATGGACAACTACTGCAGAAGGAGAGTCCAACACTAAAGAGAATTAATCTATCTATATATGTGGTCAATAGTTTCTGTATGGATAGACATTATCGATAGCCTGTCTTGTTCTATTTTATTATATACTATTTATTGTATTGTATTTTATTGTGAATACCGCTATGGAATAAATTTATATCTTTATTTAGCACTCTTTGTACATCAGTTTACTTTTATATTGAATTTAATTAAGATAATTTATATTTATTCATCTGATTTTGATTTTTGTATTTTTCTATTTGGGGGAATCCGAATAGACCCCCTCCTTAGGAGCTGCTTTGATTGAAGAGAGATTTAACAACTTAAATAATTGTTGATTGTTTATCTATATATGGTTTGTGCCTGAATTAGTATATATTTTTCAAAATCATATATACAATTAGGTTATATCATAACCTAACTGACCTAATTTTCCATTTTACCCCTACCTGATAACTTCAGTCTGCCTATAATTAATTGTCTGTGGGGTGATGTTTTACATATCCAGGCACATATGAGGGAGGTTGGGCAAGTTATTTAGGCAACTTTTATTGTATGACTGACACAATTCCACAATATGTAATTGCTTTTCATTCTACAGCACAGGAGAAACAGACTGATGAGAGAAATCTGGACTTTAACTGCTAAAAAAGACTGTGGAGTAGGATTCAGTAGAAATTTTCCAACTCAAGCTTCAAAATAAAATCTCAAAATATTATAAATATCACTGATAACATTACCACATGTACAGGCTTCTAAGACTCATCATTTACCATCTTCAGGCAGGAGGAGATTGCCAAAAGAATGTTGTTGATATATACAAAAAAAATAAAAAAGACTAGCACAGTAGTGTTTGTTTTCTGATCTGAAAACAATATTGTTTTGTTAAAAAAAGAAATAGCTACATAGTGTTGAAGTGTCCATTGTCCAGGCTGATTTGGGTGAGTGACTGTAAGTAAGTAACACACAATTTGATATTAATAATGTCGGTGATGAGTACAACAGGGTTAGTGGTGTATCTATAATGAGTGGCAATCTTTCCAGCTATGTATCTAAAACAGCAGTGGGCAATAAGCGGCCCTCCAGCTGTTGTTGAACTACAAATCCCAGCATGCCTTGTAACAGTTTTAGCATTGGCAAATAGCAAAACTCTGCTGGGGCATGCTGAGATATGTAGTTCTACAACAGCTGGGGGGCCGCTTATTGCCCACCCCTAATCTACAAAGATGGTGCCACGCAGCAAATAGCAAGGGCATCTTTGCAGCTATGTATTTAGAATGATGGTACTGCATATCACTAAGCTAATTTTGCACCATCTTTTTGAACAGAAAGCCAGAAAGAGCGCTGCACCGCTGTCTGCTAGAATAGGCGCAGCCACATGGAGACCCTTGGTCTCTGTCAGCTGAAGTATTTGGAGGGGGCCTCACTGCATGGTGAGGGGGGCTCACTGAACTCAGGCCTTCTCATCTCGTAAAATGCCTTTGAGTAGGGGTGAGGATTAGCAGCATTAGTTACTGGAGAATATATGAAATAATGCATTGAATTTATTTAATTGCCCTACTATACTCTATAGCAGGGGTTCCCAACCACGGTCCTCAAGGCACACTAACAGTCCAGGTTTTAAGGATAGCCTTAGTTGAGCACAGGTGACTTAATTAGTACCTTAGTTATTTTGATTTAACCAACTGTGCTTAAGCATGGATATCACTAAAACCAGGACTGTTAGTGTGCCTTGAGGACCGAGGTTGGGAATCACTGCTCTATAGCAACTAATGAGTAAGTAATTACTTGTTGGTAAAAGTGATCATTCTAAAAAATTTGGAGGAATTAAATTATTTTGTCTATGCCTGGCACAATGATTTGAATTTGCAGTTCACTGAAAAACAATAGTTTAAAACTTTCCAATACTCTCATGTTTCATCCCAGAGTATATCAGTTATTGAGACACACTATAAGGTTATTAGTTATTACCAGATGGTATCGATGTCCCAGTATATTGAACAAAATGTTCCCAGGTGTTTCCAATCTATGTTGGAGATGCAAAGGGAGTTGGGGTTCTCCTCTTCATATATGGTGTCCATGTCCATCACTGGTCTATTTCTGGCAACAGGTTATCCAGATCACTAAGGATATTGTTGGCGAAGGGGTTCCTGATGGACCAGAGTTCTGGGTTTTGAATATGATATCCTGGCCTATCTCCAAGTACAAAAAGTCTCTTTTTCGACATATGAATAGTGCCACATGGTTTTACTGACTAGAATTTAAACACTCAGCCAAATATAAAGCATTAATGGTTTAACCTGGTCTATTTGGTGAGTCAATCTATTACTGATTGTTATATCTGTTGGAGACCTAGGTATTCCCCACCCTTCCTCCCCATCCCCTTTTTTCTATTCCTCTGTCTTTTTTCTTTGTTGTTGTTTTGCTTTTGAATTATGTTTGTATTCATTGGTTTTATAATATTATTTTGGAAAATCAGATGTATTTGTGTCAAATATTTATTGTGTATGTTTCACATATTTCTGTCTATTTTTGACTTGTATGTATATACAGTCAAGTGCATAAATATTGGGACATTGACAGAATTTTCATATTTTGGCCTCTATTCACCACCACAATGGCTTTGAAATGAAACAAACAAGATGTGCTTTAACTGCAGACTTTCAGATTTAATTTGAGGGTAATTACATCCAAATCAGGTGAACGGTGTAGGACTTACAACGGTTTCTATATGTGCCTCACACTTTTTAAGGGGCATAGTGATAGTTCCTTGTGGTTTATGCTGAAAAATACCCTTACACCAAAAATACACCCAAAAAGAGGCGAAATGGCCACTATCAATATTAAGTAAAACACTTTAGGCGTGATAAAATGACATAGCATTTATTTCATAAAAGCAAAGTAAATTATCTTACATCAAATTGCAAGTCACAAATAGATGGAAACCCAACGCATTTCGTCCCCACATGGGACTTCATCAGGGGTACATCATCATGTTACTGAATTAACAGTCTAATTAATAACGTGGACAAATGCCACAATGATCAGATGATCCTAAATCTGTATATAGGAGATGAGATGCACTGGGCGCACTTAACACAGTAAGTGGATATTTAGTTCCCAGGTGAAATGTGCTTAAACACAGTATTTGCGTCTCACTTCTTCAGGATGCTGCTAACAATAACTCAGTCTGCTGCTGCTCCAATGGAGGTATCAGCTGCCCCGCAGCCGCACCTTGTGGGGAGTGATGTAGGCTTTCAGATCACTGCTGGCCACAGTGATCGGGATGCAGGAGCCATAGCTACTGCTTCTATGGAAGTCACGGCTGCTCTTGCAGCCGCGACGGGAGGTGCTGCCAGATCCCGGTCACCGTGGCCAGCAGTGATCCGGACATCATGGAGGGGCAGCCATGGGTGCAGGGGGACCAGGAGGTCCCTCTGATATATCCTGCTGCTGAAAGATTATCTTTTCATTAGAACCTAATCGTAGTCTTTCATATCCTCACATGGCAGTTCATCAAGAATGGAGTAAAAGGAATGATATTGTGGAACGATTAATATTCCTACGGCATATAGAAAAACTGTTTGTCCTGGATCATGTTGACATTACTGTAGGACATCTAGGGGTAGACAAAACTGTAAAGAGAATTTTGCAGCAGTTTTTCTGTCTAGGGGTTCATAAAGATGTATCGGACTACTGTGAATACTGCCCTGAGTGTCAGTACCATGCTCCCAGGCCACATTATAGAATTCCGCCTGGCACATTACCTGTTACTGAAGTCCTGCTTGAGAGAATATGTATAGATTTGTTTGGACCTCTAATAAAGTCTATCCGGGGTCATCAGTATATTTTGGTGATAGGTGATTA
Organism: Taudactylus pleione; assembly: GCA_031769625.1. Classification (NCBI taxonomy): domain Eukaryota; kingdom Metazoa; phylum Chordata; class Amphibia; order Anura; family Myobatrachidae; genus Taudactylus; species Taudactylus pleione. The sequence goes on along the minus strand of JAUIMM010000115.1, from coordinate 14,670,031 downwards.
CATGTATTTAGCCAAGTGGGAATACCTAAGGAGATCCTAATTGACGATATTAAAATGAACCTCTATATACCCCTGCCTGTACCTTCTAAAATCCTTCCTATAAACCTCTAAGGATGACGCTAATTTGCGTACGCAGTCATACAATAAATAGAGACTCCAGACTCAGAAAATGTGGTTCCAAAGCACAAAGTATTATTTTAGTAAAAGTACAGTCAGTTACACGCTATGATCTGTGTACAATTTAGCGCAAAGGAATTATACAGACCCCAAGTACAGTATACATACGCATGCGCTCTGGACCAGATCCCGGCATTCAGAAAGAAAACCTCCGTCTATCAGCATTCTTCAAGAAGACTAAAGACCCAGTGTTTGAGCACACATGTTTATACCCCCCCCCCAGAATAGACAGGACAATAGAGAAGTTTCTTGCTTATGCCATTGGTTCCCATGGGGGACCCATCTGTTACAGAGCGTTTAACAGGCTGCTTCAAATAGACTCAACCCAGCCTCCAACAACTAGGGGTCTCTGCCCACCCGCCCCCTAACAGTCATCCTAACAGTTGTTCATAAAATATACATTTTGTTGTTTGAAGTCTCTGCGATCCATAACTCGAGAATGCATGATGCGATCTCCCCACCATTTACACCGGAATACTGTGGAAAGAGTACGCATCAATACAAAACCAAACACGGCTGTCTTAACATGTATAAAACCTTAGTTATCAAATATCTTTATTTCTCAGCATTTAAACTAACTGAACCAACTTAAATCATATACTTTAAAGCTTATTAAACCTTATGCATGAATATGTAATGTGTGAGTATTCGGGGTTTGATATAAAGACGTATTAATGTGTGTATAAGGAAGGGTGCACTTAACTCTCACTAAGTGAACATCTTAACAGTGTGACATGCTGAGCCAGATAGTTCCACATGTCCACTATGTCAGCAGTCCCCCCCACATGTCCCAGGCTTCAAAAGAAAAAACTCTTTATTCTCCCAGTCTCTTGTGTGAAATGCAAATAGCCCAGCTACAAGAGACAGACCTAAGATGACACTCTAGTGTTTGAAATCATGTCATTGCAGGAAGCCTGCTAATGTAAGGTGTGTATTCGAGCCAGACCACCTGTAGTGAGAGCAGACACTTTCCAGGAAGCTTATCTACACAAGCTAGTTGTCACGTAGTCATTTGCTTTATTCAGCTAATGCAATCAATTTTGGCATACTGTAAAGTATTTTCTGAAATATATCCTTTATAATATGTAAAGTCATGAAATAGGCTTCTGGTGAATCGCCGTAACTTGCTAATAGTATTATCGCCTCATGTACTAAAGTGTGAGTTTATCTAAAATGGCGCTTAGGCGGCCATCTCGCAAAATGGCGTCTTGCGGCCAGTCGCAAGATGGTGTCGCTGCGATTCAATTTTAAACTGATCTTGTCTCAGCCAATAATCTAGTTTCGACATAATGGATCAGTATACCCCATTTAAGTCAAGAATCATGAGAGTTTTGCCACCTTGTTAAGATTACCCATCTAAAGGCCTCCACGTTTCAATCTGTATGATGTATATGGACACATCTGAATTCAACAGCATGATGCTATAAAAATTTCTTATAAGAATTGTATGAGATGTTTTCTGACATACCTGGTAAAACAACAGTTATTAAACGTGACATAATCACAGAACCAGGGGTTAAGCTTAGCCTTATGCCTTATAGAATACCAGAAGCCCAATGGGAATCAGTGTCAAAATAAATTAAAAGAATTATGGAGTTAGATATAATTGAGTTACATAGTGAGTGGTCAAGTCCTATTGTATGCATTTCGAAATATGACGGGAGCTTACGCTTCTGTGATTATTTCAATAAATTGAGTAGTGTGTCTAAGTTTGATGCTTAACCAATGCCTCGTGTGGATGAACTTACTGAAATGCTGGGAACAGCACAGTACTTAACCAATCTAGACTTAACCAAAGGGTATTGACAAGCACTGGTGGGGCTGCAGCACAGTCTAAAATTCAAATAGGGGAACCACACCAAATGCCATTTCAAATGCTGCCAAACATAGATGATTGGGACTCACTGACAGTTGGTGTGGCTCCCCTATTTGAATTTGGACTGTGCTGCAGCCCCACCCTTGGAGCTGCCACTGTTGACAAGTGCTGTTTACAGGCAAAGCAAAAGAATAGACAACTTTTTTTGCACCAGAGAGCCTGTTCCAATATCAGATACATGGGGCACCTGCCACCTTATAGACGATGAGGGACAAAATACTAAGGCCACATAGACAGTATGCTGCTGCTTATCCCGATTCCTGTTTTGGCAGTCTCACCCATGGTCCAGGCAGTGACGGACTCCATCCTTGAGACAGGATTGACAGGCAACCCAAAAAAGTGTTGCTTACAAATAGAAGAGGTGAAGTATCTTGGATTTATTTATTAAACATAGAAAGATGTTAAAAAGATGTTTAATAAAGCCCCAACTTAACATAAATTGAGGCAATGCAAAAATGGGAACATCTTCTAAATAAGTAGATGAGAGCTTTCCTAGGAATCACCAGGTGTTATGGAAAGATTTATACCCAAATTTGCCAATATTGCTGACGCTTTGACTGACCTTACCAAGGGTAAACAATCAGGTATGGTTAAGTGGAATCCTGAGGCAGAAAATACTTTTCAGGTGTTGAATGTAGTGTTGTGCACCCAACAAGTTTTGATGACACCTGTCTTTAAAAATAAATTTGTTGTGCAGACAGATGCATCAGATGTAGAGACTAGTGCTGTGTTGTCTCAAAGCAAAGATAATGAAGAGTATCCTCTTATTTAAGTAGGAAATTGAAAATACATGAAACAAGTGATGCCACTGTTGAAAAAGAAGTTTTGGCAATTAAGTGGAAACTCTAAGGTACTACCTTTTAGGACAAAAACTTAGATTAATTATGGCTCATGCTTTGTTGAAGTAGATGGCTAAGAATAAAGACACCAATGGGAGAGTAACTAGATGGTTCTTGAAAGTGCAAAGTGTTAAGTTTTCAGTAGAGCATAGGAAAAGTCAACTGACCAATGCAAATTCTTTGTCCCGTAATTTCTGGTTAAGGTCTACTTGTGTTCTGCCCCACAGGTCAAAATAGGGGGAGGGAATCTTATGTGGCAAACACACTGGAAAGATTATAATGGGGAAATATGTATGCCCCAAGTTTTTAGCTTCTGTCTGGTAGACAGAAACTGAGTATCAGCCTTGATTGCCAGAACACCTGTGAAAGTCTGATAAAGGGGGTGTTAGTCTCTGTAGTCAGCCTCTCACTGCCTGGTGAACAGGTTAGGAGCCTGTTGAGAGACACTGTGATTACTGAATGTAAGTGCTGCGCTAAAGTTTTCTGTTTAGTGAAAGGGACGTTGGGTCCCTCTGCTCTGAGAGGGGGAATCATTTTGTTTAGTTACAGCTGGACAGACCAGGCTTAACTTTTATGTTTTGTTTATTTTTGTGCTGCTAATAAAACTAGCCATGGATACTTGTGCTAGGGCCCTAGACTGGTGTACTAATAATTGACTGCTGCATGACAAGTGCAACCGTTTACCCCAGGAGATGGCACCCATACCCTCATTTTGCCACAACTATATACACTGAAGTGGCAAACGTCATGGAATAGATGCCTAGTATCGTGTAGGACCTCCTCAAGCCTGGTGAAGTGCAGCAACTTGACATGGCATTGTTTACACAAGTAAATGGAAAACTTATGGAATGATGTTGACCCATACCGCCTGGATAACTTCCCACAGCTCCCTGATATTTGTAGATGCAGGATCTTGGGTGCGGGCGGACCTCTCCACCACGTCCCATAAATGCTTGATTGGGTTCATGTCGGGCAAACATGGTGGCCACCCCATTCTTCAAGACTCTCCAGAATGGTCCTTTAACCAATTCTGGACAACTTGGCATAAATGACACTGTGCATTATCCTGCTGGAATATTCCATCGTTGTGGGAGGTACATGAAGTCTATGTAGGTCTGCAAATGGTCATCAAGCAATGCGACATAGTGGTTAACGGTCAATGACTTGTTCAGGTGGACCAGCGGACCCAACCCATGCCACGTGAGCACACCCCACACCGTTATAGAACTACCACCTGCCTGCACAGTGCCCTGGTGACAAATGGGGTCCATAGTCTCATAGGGTCTGTACCACACACCGAACCCTACCATCAGCCTGAAACAACTGGCACCATGACCCATCGGACCATGCCACATGTTGCCAGTCCTCCCGGGTCCTATTTGAGAAGTCACAAGTCCAGGTGAGGCGCTGTGTCTGGTGTCATAGTGTTAACATGGGCACTCTGCTGGGTCTTCTGCTCCCATATCCCATGGAAACTAAAGAACGCTGCACTGACCTTCTAGATTGCGTCTGGTACCTACTGCATGGAATGTGGATGTGATTTCAGCCAGTGTCTCTTGTCTGGGACCACAGACAATTTTGACGAGCCGCCGCTGATCACGATCATTAAGCAACCATGGTTGGCCACTACGCTGTCCATGGTGGGTGGTAATGCCTTTCATGAGGTATTTTCTGTACACACGTGACACCAGAGATCGAGGAATGTTGAATGTCCGCACAAATTTGGAAATGGAATGTCCCATCCATCGGGCACCCATTATCATGCCCCGTTTGAACTCCGATTATTCAGATTGCCTTGCCACGCGCAGCCTAGTCGGTGTTCAAATGGACTCAAGAGATCTCAGATTACAACTGATGTAGGTTTGGGCATTTCCAAGATGTCACAGTACGGTGACGCCACCTACCATTACCTTTACATACTGCTATCTTGTGACATTTGGCACCTCAGAGTAAACTATATCTTACAGTACAACTAAGTAAAAATATTTAGCCATGCATATTTTATATAAATGTATGTGAAGCACTCATTTGGAAAACTTGGACAGCAAATTCTACAGAGTACAGTACATAGTCTTTGCTTCACAGATTTTGCATTTTCACATTCACAGTTCTATTAATTTACAAAACTGGATTATAATTAGCCTAGTGCAGGTTTAATGTGTGTTTTGCCCTTAATGCTTTTTGTTTCATGTATACGCATTGTCACACGCCTACATTACACTACCATGTGGAGTATGTTTTATTTCTTACAACGAACTATGTGAGTGGAAAATGTCACCTTTTCTGCCAGTGGGTTATTACAGTGCATACAGTATCTTCATGTGACTCAGTGATAATTAAGGATGGGTTAACTCTTCCAGAACACACAGAAGCTGTGACAGTCCTCTTGAATTTTGAATAGGATATTATTTTTGTGGCATATGTGTAGAAGCTATGGGGGGATTAATGCATCATTGGTGAAAATATAAAACGTAAATTGAGGCAGGAAATGAAAGTTGAAAGCACCAGGGAGAAATGCTCTACAGTTTCTGAAGTGCTGCTGTTTTTAGTACTGTTTAGAAAAGGTTTCTCATTCACAGGCCTATTGATTCCTTTGCCTTATGTGCCCTTGGTTGCTTAGCAGCAGAACTGCCATTTGTTTTTTGTTGGGTAGAAAGTTTACATAAGAAGATATTCAAGGCGTATGGATTTTTATGCCAGCTGGACATTGCTTAAAAGCATGTTCCATGCTCCATAAATCACATTTAATTATTGTTTCAGTTAAATGACACTTCGATTTTTGCTGACTTTTTATCTTGTGTATCGCTCTCTCAGACTTCACTGTTGATTAAATAATTCTGTCCTATGCTAAGAATGCACAGTAGAAAAATATAAATAGTAGAAGCACCAGTCAAAAATAATCTAAGTTGCTAGTTAGAATATGTATTATATGCATTCTGAGCCGTGTTGCGAACCTACTGCATCAACCCTTCTCTTCTATTACTAACTAGCACGTCTCCAATAAGTGAATTTACTACGTCCCTAATTCATATTAACATATGATTTATAGCATAACATTAAAAATAAATATATAGCCTTAATTTGAATGTCTTCCTATACACAGATACTATGGGGGGAATTCAATTACAAGTGATAAGTTTTAACGGGTGAAAAAGGCTATTCAATTAGACTCCCTTTTTCACCCGATAGCTTTGTTAATGCTGTTAACTGAACGTGTTAACGGGCATTAAGACAGTTTATTGGCCGTTAACACACAGGATCCGCGATTAGTTCATTGACCTGTGCGTTAACTGGCGATTATCACCCGATAACTGTACAGTTAATAGTGATTTCTTTTCGGGTTTTAGGAGACCTGAAAAGAAATTCTCGATATGCGGGGCTAATTGAAATGTGTCCATGTTCAATTAGCACCCATTAAGTTAACAGGTCTAATTGAATACCCCCCTATTTTGTTGTGACGACTTCTACATTTGTCAATTTAAGTATTTATTGGCCGATTGTTGCATAACCCTACTGAGGAAAATCTGCGAATAATTTGTACAGAAACTTTCCTGGCAGAAGCATACTAATCAGTATTTCCTCCTGTTGATCATGGTTGCTTGATAAGCTCTGCCTCTCAACATTACTGATTGTCAGATCAGTATATATCAAGCCACACTTCTCAATTCACCCTTACAATGGTACCAGTATGTCCATGTCATATTCCTTTTCACTTCCAGAAATTTATACCATTGGGAGGTATGAAACAGTGTATGAAATGGTGTATTCATACAGTTTGGCAACTGAATGGAGAAAAGTTCAACCAACATTTTTATTCATAAATAATCAGTCATATGAAATTAATCTGCAGTCCAGTAACTTAAAGGCCCATACATCTGTGACTAATTGCAGCAATGCCATGTTCTGCCAATGCCGGGGTCGTGGAATTGGTGATATTCAACATGTTGAAATATCTTGATTTCTGAACTCCAACCTGAAAATGGTCCGAATCGCTAAGTCAGGGAGTTTTTACATATTGGATTTCCCCGATCCACCGACGGATCACCGATCATGTATGGTCGGTTAGGCAGAGCGGGGAATCGGGGCCGTGGATTTATGGGCCCCATTATCCAAAGTAGAAGCTACCATTTTGTGAAATGAACTAATATGTGCATATTCTCACTATTTTCTAGTGAGTTGACTGGCTGCAGTTTCATGATATTATTTCTGCCTACAAAATGTCTACCTCCATTGTGAAAGTGACGTGCACGTCAAATCATAGACAATCAGGAAGATACAGTTATTAAGAAATTTAAAATAGTGGTGCAAAGTCTGCTTTAGCCCAGATAATCATTATTCTTTTTTGTTCCCTCCCCATTTAATTAAAACACACAGAAAACGCCAGACACTCTAAATCTAAATTAATTTGAGCTCAATAGTACGTTGATCATTCTTGATACATAGTATTCCAACGCAAGGACTTTCTGAATTTCAAAGAGAGCTGCAAACTCTACTTCAGATTACGGCCAGGATCCTCTGGCTTTGAGACTCAGCAAGTGAGGATTATTATTTTGTTATTACAGGGCAATCCTCAAACCTGGGCTTTTGGTCTTCCCTCTATGCACAGTGCACTTCAAACTGTTGGCGCTTTTTTTTCTGCACTAGGTCTCCTTTACGACGATCCAGATAAGGCAGCATTGGCTGAAACTAGTCTTCGATCATTAAAGCAAGTGGTCAGTCGACTGTGGGTGGAATGACCCTGCACAGTTTCGCCTAGGTCTTTCTGACCAGATCAAAGATATTTTAGTGCAGCATTCACCTCCAGAGTCTTTGAATGATCTCACCAACGATTTCGGGAATGAAGATTGGAAAAAGAACTCCCCTCGTCTTCTCCACAGTTGCCAGTGTGGGTGACACCCCCTTATCAAGGGGAGCCCATGCAATTAGGAGCCTTCCTTCTCTCCTCCGAAGAGAAACACAGGAGACGGTTCCAAGGTCCCTGTTTATACTGTGGAGGAAAAGACCTACTGCTCTTGTTTGTCCTGTCAAGTCAGGAAAAGGCAAGGTCTAGATGTACAAGGAGAGTTACATCTGGGCCTTGCATCTGTCTCTCCCAATAACTCAGTCCTTATCCCAACAGTAATCCAAGTGAATGGTCAGTTAGTTCCCATTTCAGCCTTCCTGGACAGTGGCGCAGCTGACAACTGTATGGACGTTTCCTTCTTCAAAGCCCTTAGATTGGTGTCTGAGCCCTTACCACAACCTGTCTCTGTTATTGTCCTGGATGGCAAGGAACTGTCCAAAGTTGCAGTTAACTCCCAGATGCCTTCCATCCGGTTGTCAGTGGGAGCTCTACATTCGAGGATATAACTTTCCTGCTGCTTCAGTGTCCTCTGGCACCGCTGGTTTTGGGGCTACCATGGCTCATGAGTCATAACCCCATCATCCACTGGCAGACTGGAGAGATTCTTAAATGGGGAACTATGCCTCACTCTTCCTGTTTGCCTGGCTGCCACAATCCAGTCTGAATTGTCTTCCTAGATTCCTACCATTTATTGCGAGTTGATCAAAGTTTTTTTCCAAAAAGAAGGCAGGCACTCTTCCTCCTCATTGCCCGTATGACTGTGCCATTGACTTGCTTCCTGGTACAAGACTACCCAAAAGCAGGCTGTACACTTTATCTATACCGGAAAGTAAGGCGATGCAGGAATACATTCAGGATGTTTTAGAGAAGGGTTTTATTCGACCATCTAAGCCTCCGGTTGGGGCAGGCTTCTTTTTTGTGAAGAAAAAGAAGGACCCCTCCGACTGTGTATTGACTTTCGGGGTTTGAACAACATTACCATTAAAAACTCCTACCCGCAGCCTCTTATTTCCATCTTGTTCGATCAGCTTCGGGGAGCATCCATCTTATCCAAGATTGATCTGAGAAGAGCGTATAATTTAGTCCGGATCAAGGAGGGTGACGAATGGAAGACGGCCTTCAACACCAACTCCGGTCACTATGAATACCTCGTGATGCCTTTCAGTCTGTCCAATGCCCCAGCCATTTTCCAGGACTTTATTAATGACGTGTTGAGGGATTACCTGGGACTATTTGCGGTTGTCTACCTTGACGACATCCTGATTTATTCAAACTCTTTGCAAGAGCATCGTCAGCACTTGAGGCAGTTGCTACAGAGACTCCTGGAGAACAACTTATATGCTAAACCAGAGAAGTGTGAATTTGAAATCCAAGAGGTATCCTTCCTGGGGTATATCATCCCATCCCAAGGGTTCTCTAAGGATCCAGACAAAGTCAAGGCCATCCTGGAATTGGTTCAGCCTACCACCTTAAAAGCTGTGTAATGTTTCCTTGGCTTTTGCCAATTATTACAGGAGATTTATCAAATCTTTCTCGTCCATTGTTGCTCCTATCGTGGAGCTTATTAAAAAAGGGGCTTGTGTTGTTAACAGACCATTCAAGGCTCTTCAAGCATTTAACTCACTGGTCTGCTTTCATTTCTGCTGCTGTCTTCCGGCATCCCAATCCGGATCTCCTGTTCTTTGTTGAGGTGGATGCTTCCAAGGTTGTCTTGGGTGCTGATTTGTCCCAGAAAGTTCTTAGAAATAATAAGTTGCATCCCTGCACCGCCTTCTCCTGGAAATTCACTTCAGCCGAGAGAAACTACGATGTTGAGAACTTTTGGCTATCAAGTGGGTGTTTGAAGACTGAAGACTGGCTGGAAGGAGTGAATCATGTTATCAGCATTCTAACGGATCATAAGAACTTCTCCTACATTGAGACCGCTATGAGGTTAAATGCCAGACAGGCACGGTGGGCATTGTTTTTCACTCGCTTCAACTATGTCATTTATTTTCGACCCGGCTCCAAGAACCTCAAATCGGATCTCTGTCACATAGTTTTCAGCCTCTCACCATCTTGGGGGAGACCATTGTTCCTGCTTCCAAATCCATTTTGCCCTGACCAGGAGTTTACGGATACTCTCAATATCTATCAGACGGAAGCTTCATCTGATAAACCTCCGAGAGTGTTGTTTGTTCCTCAGAGGTTTCTTAAGGCCATCTTGTTGGATTTCCATTCATCCAAAGCGGTTGGTCATCCAGGTATCGCCAAGACTACTGTCTTGCTCAGTTTGGTGGCAGTCCATGATCCAAGATGTCCGTGAATTCGTGTTGGCCTGTGATATTCGTGCATGGAGCAAAGCTCCTCCCAGTCTTCTGCTTCCTCTTCCTACTCCTTCGAAGCTCTGGACTCACATCGCCATGGATTGTATTGTGGATCTTCCTCTCGTTCGGTCATCTGGACGGTTGTTGACCGTTTTAGCAAGATGGCTCATTTTGTTCCACTCACCAAACTGCCTTCTGCTAAAGATTTATCTTCTCTTTTTATGCAACATATTTTCAGACTCCATGGTTTGACTGTTGATATTGTTTCGGACCGAGGGACACAATTTTTGTTCTGCCTTTGGTGTCAACCTCAGTCTGTCCTCCAGATACCAGACCTGGTTGACCAGTCCTTGGAGCAATACCTTTGATGCTTTGTCTCCAAGTACCAGAATGATCGAGTTCCCCTTCTTCCTGTTGTGGAATTTGTTTTCAATAATTCTTGCCACTCATCATTCCCCGTTTCTCCATTCTTCTGTAAGTCTGGGCTGCACTCTAGAGTTAATTCCTTTGATACAGTCTCAACCAGAACTCCTTCCTCCATATCTGTCTCTAGACTCCGGTCTGTCTGGAAGAGGGTTCGCCAGTGTCTCCTCAAGGCATCCTGTCGCTGCAAGACATGGACAGATAAACATTGGAAACCATGCAATTTCAAGGTGGGAGATCTGGTCTGGTTATCGTCTAAAAACATTAACATCCGCCAACGATCACAGAAGTTGGGTACTAAGGGCCTGATTCAGAGCCGCTCGTAAAGCGGCCGCTTGATCGCTCCGAGCGATGTTCGCACATCTGCGCATGCGTATGGGTCGTAATGCGCATGCGCCAACCAGTCAGTGTGGTCGGAAAACGTGTGTTCGCAAAATAGCGAGTGCCTGCTAATTTGAGTGACAGGATGAGGTGTTTGTGGGTGGTAAAAGGGGAAGGTGCTTGAAAACGGGGAGTGGAGATCCGAACGCAGGCGTGCCAAACGGTCAAAACGGGCGTTTTAAGGGTGTGCATAATTAACAAAGCAGCGTCATCGACCACGTCACTTGGTTGTTTCTTAGCCTGAACTGTTCGCATGATTGCGGTAGGAAAATCCAACCACAAGCACTGCGAGCAGTTCAGACGCCTTTCGGTGTACTCGATTAATCTAATAAATAGCGGAGATGACGTATGATGCGAGCGGCCAGGGGGCGTCTTTACAAAATAGTGAGCTTATGTTTCGTTCGCTCGCTCAGACATAGAGGTGTCAACAGACCGCAAAGAGCAAGCGCTCAATTTAAATAACCGGCCCCTTTTTCTGAACGAGCGAGCGCAAAAAGCGTCCGGCTCTGAATCAGGCCCTAAATTCATAGGGTTTTTTAGAATTATATCCCATATTAATCTGGTGGCCTTCCATCTGAAGTTGCCCAATACCCTCAAAATCAATAACATGTTTCATTACTCTCTGCTCAAGCCGGTGTTTGCTTATTCTAGGTTCTGCTCCAAGCGGCCAGTTAGACCTTCACGTGTCCTCATCCAGGGGCATCAAGAGTTTATTGTTGAAAAGATCCTGGATTTCAGATCTTCACGTGGGGGTCTTCAGTTCCTGGTTCACTGGAAAGGGTATGGGCCAGAGGATCGCTCCTGGGTTCCGGAGAGAGCTTTACATGCTCCTGCCTTTATAATAGGATTTTTTCAGAACTTTCCTGACAAACCTGGATCTAGGGGTTCCCTAACCTCTTGTCAAGGGGAGGGGTACTGTCACAAGTTGCGTCCACGTCTTGTTGGACAACGCTGCTCCTGGTGATTCTCTTAGGCCTGTTGCTGGAAGACAGAGACGCCATGCTGTCAACTCAATGAAGTCCTCCCATTCGGCTGTACATCATCTCTGCCGGGACTGCATTGGTTCTTCCTCCTTTTTTCTTTCCTGCTGATGCGTTGCTCGGGTGACGGTGATAGTGTTTTACATGTGTTTCCGGTTCCATAGAGTTGGTATCTCTCATTGTGTTCTTCCAGCGTCTCCAGTCCTGAGTCTATTGTGTCTTGTGCCGAGTAATATCCTGATGGCCCTGTCTGCACTGCAGCGACTGAGGTTCCAGCATAACATCGCACCTATCTCTGCTGTAGAGTGCTTCTAGCTGCCACAGTTGCAGCACCACTTCCTGAAGGCATTAACCGCAGTGCAGCGTCTGAGTGGACTCAGCCTTAACATCACGGCTATTTCCGCTGCTCTGCGTCTCCAGTCATCACAGTTGCCGCACCACTTCCCGGCAGCATTTACCGCAATGCAGCATCTGAGTGGACTCAGCCTAAACACCACGGCTATCTCCGCTGCTCTGTGTCTCCAGTCATCACAATTGCCGAACCACTTCACGGCGGGATTCACCGCAATGCAGCATCTGAGTGGACTCAGCCTAAACACCACGGCTATCTCCGCTGCTCTGCGTCTCCAGTCATCACAGTTGCCGCACCATTTCCCGGCGGCACTTACCGCAGCGCAGCGTCTAAGTGGACAACCAAATCCTAATGAAAATCTTTGCTGCTCTGCATCTCCAGTCACCACAGTTGCCGCACCACTTTCCAGCTGCATTATCCGCATTGTTGCGTCTGAGTGGACCTAATCAGCATCAAGGTTATCTCTGCTGCTCTGCATCCTGGAACATCTTCAGCCATCCAGGCTGCTCTGTGACCATCTCGTCACCATCCTTGCCAAATATTTCCAGCCCTCAAGGCTGCTCTGTGACCATCAGGTCTCCACCTTTGTCAAATATCTCCAGCCGTCAAGGCTGCTACATGTCCACCAGGTCTCCACTTTTGTCAAACATCTCCAGCCCTCAAGGCTGCTACGTGACCACCAGGTCTCCACCTTGTCTAACTTTTCCAGCCTTGGGCTACAACTGCATTATCCTTCGGTTGACCCCATCGCTCCAATATCTTCAGGGCTATCGTCTCCCTCCGAAGAGAATCTCCCAGGGATTCATTACAACACCGTCACACTGCAGATATATAGGCCAGTATCCAATTAGCAGTAGTAAATTGGTAAATTACCGCTGGTAATGGATCCTCCGGGGCTATCCAACTAGTCACAAAGTCTGGTCCGACGCCTGCACTTATCGGGGATTTTTTTTCAGGACCTTATGTGTCCCAAAAATAACCCCGAAAAGTGCTGTGTTTACACTGGTGCAATGGCGAAACACATAGGTCCGTGAACTTATCATAGATCCTATGTTTTTGCAGACTAAGGCCCGTATTCAATTCGATGCGAAAAGCCGAGATCCGCGAAAAAGTATCGCCTATTGCGACTTTTTGCCAGGCGGCAACTTATCTCCGTATTCAATCGCAAACTATTTTTGCGTAAGCGAAAACCCAATGCAATGTAATAGGCGAAAAAGATTTGCCTATGAATGGGAGGAGAAAAAAAGTGCAAAATCGCTATTTTGGGGTGCAAAGGTGGGGAAACCACTTAGCATCCTTGGGACCCCCAAAGGATAACTGCATTAAAAAAAAACTAAAAAAATTAGGAACACCCCAAAAAAGCACTTTGAAAAAGTGCAAAGTGGGGGTACAAACATAAAAAGTAGCAAAATAGACTTTTGGGGGGTCTGCAAGTATGGGTGAGGTGTTTTTTTGATTGCAGGTGTTTGATGAAGGTGCGTTTTTTATGTTTCTTATAACTTCACTTTAACAACTTTTAAATTATGCTTGCACCCATTTTCAAGTACCCCAAATTTGACAGGACTACTCATTTTCTCCTAAAAACACTGCTTTATGCCGTGCCATTCTTCACCACTTGTACAAAGACGCTAATTAGAGGCAATTGTGTGAACTTAAGTACCCCAAACTGTTTCATTAGGACTAATCGGGCACTACTACATTGATCCCCAATGTTTCCGCATCTTTTTTGGGGGTTAAGGCTGATTTCCCTGATTCAGACACCACTTTTCGCCTGTTCTGACTTCGCGTGTCGCCGTTTCCGCTTCTTTTGGAATTAAATAGGACGAATAGTGGGTACGCGCCCGATAAGTTTCCGCAGCTAAAAGACGCGATGTAGGCGAAAACTCCGGCGGGCGAAACTTTTATCACGTATGCAAAACTAATTGAATGCGGGCCTAATTATCCTATTTGTTCGCCTGAACAAATAGGATAGGGTGGCTAAAAAAATCGGCAAAAAATACCTGTTTATTGCCGCCGAAAATCTTAATCTCTGTTTCATGGTGGTAGTATACTGTACACAGTGAGGCAAACATTATATACGCTTCATATAACTGATGCCACATCTTAATTATCTTCTCTTTCAAATGCATAAAATTAGTAAATATACTGACTGATGCTGTCTCTCACCATTGTGTTTTCTAAGAATCATTAGTATACCTTATTTAGGGTTACAACACTTCATGAGCTGTGTGTTTCAGACAGTGAATGTGAACAAAATCTATACTAAGATATTTTTCTTCCAAAACCTGCTAGATGTCCCAGTGCTAAAGAAAAAAGAATGATAAATCAATACAGACCATACAGGAAATGACTGGGTAACAGAATTCTGTGGCTGACGTTTTTCACAAGAGACAGTTTATTATAGACAGCATTTGAAGATTTAAATGTCAAAATACTAGAAGCTGTATCTGATTCCGCTATAACTTTATTGCACTGCGCTCTACTTGATAACCAGTTTGCACACACTCCTATTTATTTTAAGACTGTTGTTTCAAGGTACTTTTTTCCCATTCATTTTAAGAGTGAAGAATTGTGATATAATCCCCACCTTAATGTTAAGTACTTTATCAGCGGAGGGCCCAGTAAAGTGTAATACGGTACTTTTGTTTTTTTTGCTACATAGTAAATGGTTTTTCAGGACTATTAAACAAAAACTGTTTCTTGGACAGAGGCTCAGATAGGAGCCTGTCACAGCTAAGAGGTTGGTATGAAAGTGGTAGTTTACGTGGCCAAGCTCTGAAAAGCAAACATTTTGGAGCTTCGTTAATAGGCCCAAACTGCTGCCGCCATTGTGAATAATGGGTCTGCAGTATCCTGCACTAGTTTGCCTATCTGATATTTCCTACATTAGGCATTTCTTAAATAGCAATCATAATTACTGTAACTAATATGGAAGCTCTCTTTTCCATATGAGCTTTGATAGGATAAGTAGGCCCCTTAGTTTCCACACATGTTTCTGTATCTTGCCTGAGTAGACAATCTCTACTGGAAATTCTTAATATAGTATAAACTTAATATAATATACTTACATATATATATTGCTTCAATGGAAATACATTGCCCTAGTAATTGGTGAATATGGCTCAGGATATATATCGATCGATCATTCTTACCTATGTTATTCACATTTATAACATAAGAGGATCAAATCAAAGCTTTTTATGTGGTACTATAGGGCTTGTCCAAAGCAATTTCTAGCTATGGCTGTAGACCACCTAAAGCTATGCCTCAGGCACACTTGTCTCG
This sequence comes from Taudactylus pleione, assembly GCA_031769625.1. Classification (NCBI taxonomy): domain Eukaryota; kingdom Metazoa; phylum Chordata; class Amphibia; order Anura; family Myobatrachidae; genus Taudactylus; species Taudactylus pleione. The sequence goes on along the minus strand of JAUIMM010000115.1, from coordinate 14,654,569 downwards.
CTTGTCATTTGTAACAACTGGAAGGGTTTCTTTTGTCATGTTCCATTGTTTAAGGTATTTTGCTAGCGTAGCTGTTAAAAAGGACATTTACGGAAATTCTACTTGATAGCCTGACACAAAGTATAGATATGCAAAACATTGCTTAAAGATAATCTCATAAATTGTAGATTGTAAAGCAATTTTCAAAATGTTCATGCACAACATATACTGAAAACCGTTTCAAGCAAAATTCATCTCATTCTTCATTTGGGCACTTTTTTGAAAAAAAAAATCTTCAGAATTTGGCCCATGCTGAATTTTTTCTTTCCCCCAAAATATTTTTCACTAAGGCTCATTATATTATAATAGAAAACTTTGTTGCTAGAACAGAATAGTAGAGAATAAAACAAACTATAATGTAGTGATAACAGATAACAAACACCTAACAAGCAGCCAGTTTGTCAGTCAAGACAATTTTGAAGTGAATTGGAAAGAAAATAAAATTTTTCTAAGATAGAGCTAATTATTTTTCAATATTGTTGTGAAACACAAGGCTTAGGACGTCTATTCATAAAGAACATGACGTGGCTCACGATTAATATCATATATCGCATCACATCGATGCGCTATATAATGAAGTTTAGTAGCCATTTATGCATACTTACCTTTCCGATGTCTTCATGTGCTATCCGGTCCCTCTGCGATCCCTGGACGCAGTAAGAATACAGACATATCTACTGCCCGATATGTCTGTGTTCTCACCGCACATGTGCCGGCGTCTGTGAGCAGCAGGTAAGCTCAGATCTGCTTCAAAGGATGCTGGCCAAAAGAGGGTGGACCCAGCGTCGGGTGCCGGACAGAGTGCAGGGAATTGTGCAACTTGGATTAATTGATAATAAATGTAATGCATATATAACATTACATAGAAATAAATCAATAAAATTAAGATAAAAGATACAGTATAACTGTATCCTATATCACCATATTCTCATAGAGATATATCACTGATGACTGGCTAATATTAGTCGGTTGAAAAATGTAATTCGAAGGATCCTGTGGAAATCCACTAGTTGTATAGAAACTTGATTAGCAGAGCCAGAGTGTTAGTATGATTTGCATCCATATCGTCTCACCACTCTTATGGAAATCCTGAGCAAAGGTAAAGTCCCCAGATAGTACTGGTGGTAGGGCAATCCTCTGTGAATTACGTTCCCCGTCTGATAAACAGAATCGCCGCTTGCCAATGTGATGACGTCAGCGGCAGTGGGAGCAACACATCAGTGCCCAGATATGAGAAGAAGTCACGGCTCTTGCATAAAGAACGGAGGTTTTGCATCCGTAACACCACAATGTTCAGACAGATCCACTTGTCAAGCAGCCAGTATTAAGTCCACAAACTGAACGCGTTTCTCTGTTATTAAACCAGGGTGCCACAAGTGTTCGACAGCACCTTACAAAGTACATAAATAAGTGAACTAGAAACCAGTGAATTACAGGACAGTACAATGCAGGTAAGCACACTAGGGAAGAGGGCCCTGCTCATGAGAGCTTACACTCTAGAGGGGAGGGTCAGACTAACAGATGTGACACAGATGGCGTAGACAGGGAGGAAAGAGCATGTAGTAACAGGTTAGGATGAGAGCTGGAAGGCTTTGATAAAAGTACAGATGTGTCCACATACACCTTACTGAAAATTGTGCCATGGCCTGCCATTCATGGCATCAGATAACCAGCCCGGCCAAGATATAACTGTCAGGACATGTGTAAGGAGGCTGAAATATAGTGTAGTACCACTTTTCAGACAGCAGGTGGCATTTTTAGAAAAGTATACTGCGGCTGCGTAAGTAGAAGGGTGGAGAGGAAGATCCTGTACAGTAAGCTGCCTCCCATTGCAGTGACAGACAGGCTTACAAAATGCCTTACATACTGTATATAAGAGCTAAAAGACTAAAGGTTCCCACCTGTGGCTATTGTGGTGGAGTGTTAATGTTACTGCACTTCACAGAAAACATGCATTATAGTTTGGGTTTGATTCTCAGTGTATAACATTTTTTTTTTTTTTGCTCCAAAAATAAATGTATATATTTCAATAATATAATATTATTGTAATAACAATAAAACTTTTTAGAATAAAATCATATTTCATCTAGAGGGTGTGAACACCATGTACAGTATGTGGGAATCTGAGTCAGTGAGGTGTGTGTGTAGGGATATCTTAGTGTAGAAATTTCCCCTTGAAAATATGGCTCTATATTTCATTATGGCTCTATATTTCATATACTGAGCCATAAAATCACATTTTAGATAAAAATAGAAAGAAATGCTTGTAAATATGGCTCCATATTCATATACAGTACTAGTTCTAGATATACAGTATAATTCAAAAACTGTCCATCAGTAATTTACAGTATGTTCATGTCCTTTTTCAGATTAACTCATTGCTTGTTTCAACACAGAGGGGAAAGTAGGAATTCATTTTGTAAAGGCTGCACATTTCCACAGACAACAAATCACATTTTCATTAGAGATGTGCGCCGATCCCCTGTGTTTTGGTTTTGGATCTGGATCTCCCCAGGCTTTGGATCATGATCTGGTTTTGGATCTTTTTCTTGGGGTGTTTTGTTTTTAAGTCTTGGTCTTGGATCTGGATCTGGATTTTTTCTTAAAATATCATAAAAACAACTAAAATTACATAAAATGGGCCTGTTTTTGTTCCTACAGTATTAATAACCTTAATAACATTTATTTCCAGTCATTTCCAATCAATTTTGACCACCTCAAAATATTATTTTTTTTCATCTATTTAAGGCCAAAAGGTTGCATCCAGCTAGCTGGCTGACTAAGCTAAGCGACACAGTGGGCGGCACTAACATGTGGCAGTTCAGCTTCCAAGTTCCAACATGGATACAGTGTGTTATACAGTGTGGGTTGGATACACCAATAGTGCATTTACAGTGACAGCAGTGTCAGCAGTGCGGGGTTCTGGTGGTGTCCTCAATGCGAGAGTGGAAGGAGTTGCCCGCTGCTATGCTGGCAGTGTCCTCAGTGCAGGGTACAGGCAGTGTCAGCAGATCAGGGGTGCCAGCAGTGTCTTCAGTGCAGGTTTGCTGGCTGTGTCAGCAGTGCAGGGGTTACTGACTGTGTCCTCAGTACATGGAATGGAAGTGCTGCGGTGCTGGCATTGCCCTCAGTAAAGGTTACTGGCGATGTCGGCAGTGCCTGTGGTATCTTCAGTGCAGATTTGCTGGCTGTGTCGGCAGTGCGGGGGTTGCTGATGGTGTCCTCAGTACATGGGATTGCAGTGCTGGCAGTGTCCTCAGTGAAGGGTACCGGCAATGTCTGCAGTGCCAGCGGTGTCTTCAGTGCAGGTTTGCTCGCTGTGTCGGCAGTGCAGGGGTTGCTGATGGTGTCCTCAGTACATGGAATGGCAGTGCTGCGGTGCTGGCAGTGTCCTCAGTGAAGGGTACCAGCGGTGTCGGCAGTGAGTGGGTGCCAGCGGTGTCTTTATTACAGGATTGCTGGCTGTGTCGGAAGGGCGGGGGTTGCTAACGGTGTCCTCTGTACATGGAATGGCAGTGTGGGAGTGCTGGCAGTGTCCTTAGTGCAGGTTGCCGGCGGTGTTGGCAGAGCGGGGGTGCCAGTGGAAGTGGGAAGGATGAGGAGTCATGAGAGGATATGGAGAAGGAATGATTAGATAGGTAAGAGGGCAGCTAGGAGAGGACAGTTTCACGTAGCCCAACGGAGTGAAAGATTTTCAGGAGGACAGGCTGGTCCACAGTGTCAAAAGCAGCACAGCAGTCAATGAGAATCAGCAGAGAGTAGTGGCCCTTGGATTTGGCAGCAAAGATGTCATTGCTGACTTTCGTGAGGGCAGTTTGCGTGTAGAGAATAAAAGCCAGATTTAAATGAGTCAACGAGGAAAGAAAGGTGACAAGGTGGTTGTAAACAATGCGCTTAAGGAGTTTGGAAGCAAAAGGGAGGAGAGAGATGGGTGGGTAGATGTAGAGTGTGTTAGGATCAAGGGTAGGTTTTTTAAGAATGGGGGAGACAAGGGCATGTTTGAATGCAGAAGGGACAGTGCCGGATGAAAGGGAGATATTGAGTGGTGGTCGAGATCGGAACAGACAGAACGAGAGCGGTAGCAGAGGAGGCGGTAAGGGATATGGTTGTCGGGGGAGATGGAAGGGATGAGTACCGAATGATAGCCATGGCTTCCTCTCCAGATACAGGGGAGAAAGATGTCAGAGTTGGTAAGATGGATGGGGAGGGGTGGTCTGGGAAAAGAGGGGGTGGGATGCTTAGGGTCTGGTGGGATATGATGTCCTGACGTATCGATTAAATTTAGATGTAAATTATGTGGCAAAGACCAGGGCAGAGAGGGAGGGCAGAGGAGGGAGTTGAAAGTGGCAAAGAGCCGCTGGGGGTTTGAGGGCTGGGAGGAGATGAGGTTCTTGAAATATAATTGTTTGGAGAGGAACAGGGCAGCATTGTAGGATGAGAACATAAATTTGGAATGGAGGAAGTCTGTCTTATGCTGACCATACACCTGCACGATTTTGGGCTGTTTGCCCGTTTTGCGACGCATCGTATGTTGAATAGTGTAAAAATCATGTATTTTTTAAGTTGCACGCTCCCGCAGCTCCTAAAACAGATCAGATGTGCAGCCCATTTGGTCCATCGTTTCATGTGCAGATCGTACCATGTATTTTGTGCAGGCGATGCATCGTGCGTCCATTATGTTATTTCAGTGACCTTTTCCTGATGAGCGCGTGAGGCACACAACAGATGTGTGCAAAGAAAAACAACTAATCATGCCATTGGGACTGCCTGGGAGCTCCAAGGAGTCGTGAGGTGAATCTTATTTAATGCTGGTCATGCAGGTGTATGGCCAGCATTAGAGCTTGATTTCTCCACTATTGCTCATCGTTTGTGAACATTTTTGCAGGAGTATGGTGCATTTGGATTGCCAGGGTTGAGGTGTGGATCTGTGAGCATGAGTAGTGGTTGCCGGAGGAACAGAGTCAAGAGCAGAAGTAGGAGAGGCATTGTAAAGGGAAGTGGCTTGTCCAGGGCAGAAGAGATAAAGGATAGGGGAAAGAAGCAAGTCAATCAGGGAGGAAAAAGAAGCAATTTTGATAGCCTCAATGGTACGCTTAGTAATGGTAGTCTTAGGAGGTAGAAGAGGGGAAGGCGAAAGGGATAAGTTAATGGTCAGAGAGGAGGAATGGGGAATTGGAGTAGTCAGAAATATAGGTGAGTGAAGACCAGATCAAGTGAATGCCCACTCACATGGGAGGGTGAGGAGGTCCAAGAGTAAGGAGTTTAAAGGCAGAGGATTCTGTGGGATATCAATTGGAATATTAAAGTCACCTATGATAATGGAGGGATGATCTGAGGAGAGAAAGTGAGGGAGCCAGGAAGCAAAGTTGTCAAGGAATTTAGAGGGAGGACCAGGAGGATGGTTAAAAACAGCTACTCGAAGGTGCACTGGTTGGAAGATGCATATAGCATGAACCTTAAATGTGGAGGGTATTAGCTGGTAGGAGTAATTGGGGGATAGAAGAACACCATCACCATGGCAACCCCCATGCCGAGGGGTGTGAGAGAATGTGAGGCTCTCAGAGGAGAGAGCTTTAGGAGAACAGATGTCAGAGGGTAAAGTCCAGGTTTCAGTAATGGCTAGGAGATGTAGGGAGTTGGAAATTAAAATGTCATGGGTGGAAACCAGTTTATTACAGACCGATCTGGCATTCCAGAGGGCACAAAATAGAGGGACAGCATTTGTGGGAGAGATGTGAAAGACATTATCAGGGTTGCTGTAGCGTGGAGGTGAGATTTATTTGGGTGACCCATATGAATAGAGTGTAGCGATGGTGCGGGCACCTGAGCTAGGGAGGTAACCAGCAGGAGGTGGCCAGGGAGGGAGTTTAATGAGATGTGGATGGCGGTGGGGTGAAGTGACAGGGAGAAGCGTGTAGGAGGAGGGATTAGCGGTGGGGTAGTAGGACCAAAGTGGGGTAGAACAGAATAAAAGTGGAGTAACGGGAGAGGTGGGGAAGGATGGCAGACAGAGGAGAGAGGGAGATGGAGGAGACCAAGGGGAAAGGATAAAGGTGGAAGCAGGGGATAGAACAGAGGATTAGGTAGAGACTGAGTGAAGGGGGGAGTTAAAGAAAATATTGCCATGATGTGGATGAGGTCATTAGTGTGAAGAAAATTGGAAGTAGGAATGAAATATGCGAGAAAGTGCAAGAGATTTGCAGAAATGTAAGTGAAAGAACAGTATTGGTAAAGGTGCATGCGCAAAAACGAAAGTTTATTATTGAGTGGAATAAAAGTGGAGATTTAATGGGTGCAGAAATTGAATATTAAAGGAGACTGTGTTAGCAGATAGAGGATGTGAGGCTAGGTAAGAGAGCTATGGTAAAAAGACAGTGGGCCTGATTCAGAGCCGAACGCTCTGACCAGAGCGCTCGATCTGAATCAGGGCCCTCCTCCATGAAAATGTAGCGGCCTCTTGGACGCTCGCATAGCTGTGGGTGACCACCCACAGCTATAGCGAGCGTCCATGATGATGGTCGCGATGGTCAAGACCATCGCGACCATCGGGCTTGCGACGGAGACCCTGCGGTAGGGTCTCGCTGCCGCAAGCCCTGGAGTGATTTTGGCTCTATCAGAGCCAAAATCACTCCCACTGACATCACTACTGATGTCAGTGGGGCCGGCTTCAGACGGTAGGCGTTCCCATGGGAACGCCTCCGTCTGGCAGCCACGCCCCCGACATGCCCACCAAAGGGGGTGTGCTCTCAATCAACATCGACAGCACGCCCCCTTTGCTGCGAGACCCGGAGCGACGGAGAGCCCGTCGCTAGCCGGGTCTCGCGCATGCGCATGACGGAGCTCCCTCCGTCATGCACACGCGCAGTGGGGCAACATCGACCCGCTTGCGAGCGTCCTGCGCTCGCGAGCGGGTCTGAATGACCCCCAGTATTTCCAAGTGTAAAGAGGCAGGTTGACATACAACTGATACAGTGTGCTTTGAGATGTTTGTGAAAACAAGAAAGCCAGCAGAATTTATAGCAATTGGAGTGTTGAGTTCTTGCCGTGTCCAAACAGGGAGTCCAGTTGTGACTGTCCTGGATAAGCAGATTGTAGGTGTTTGTAGTGAAGAGTTTTTATGCTCACAATTGTAGATCCAAATTTGTCCTTATATTTATTTAATTGTTGCAAGTAGGAAGTTAGAGTGTTCTCTTTCAGTTTTCTTTGTATGTTACTAAATGGCATCCTCAATTACATCAATGACAAGTTCTTTTACATCTATGTGCCAAATAGCCATAATTGTATTCCTGAGCTATATAAGGGTCATTTTAAAGGAATACTAACTGCAATTTTATTTCCTTTTTTTTATAATATAAAAGAAGGTAAATGTAAATTATTGTATTTTTTATGTTCTGTCTGGATAAGTTAATACATTTTTAGATAACAAGCATGTTTACATAAAGCAGACAATCATTAATGTCTTTGGAGGGATAAGTGGAGAAGTGTCCTATAGCAATGAATCAGCTACCTATCATTATATAGAAAAAAGACCAATAATCCCCCTTTTTTTAAGCCCTAACCACTGCTGATATATTGCATGCTCCCTTCCCCATTAACCATGAGGCTTCTGGCCATTCATTACCAGGACGCCAAGCCGTGTTACATGCCTCAGGAAACGGGAACTAATATCCCTGAAGTAAGGAACCTCAGGGTTAAAAGGCAGCTGCCGTATAAAACCCTCGGTGTCCCGACTGGCTTCAACGGAAGGAGGTAGCCTATACAGTACCTGACTGTATACAAGGTCACTAACAGCAGGAGCCGGCAGTAATCAATACTAGTAATCGCTTACGGGTCTGCTACACCATTATGGTCTATATACCTAATTTATAAATCTGAATTTTTACTGTTAACTGCAGGAACACCAGACGGTTGAATTTTCTGGAGCTGTTGATTTGAGCTGATTGGTTTACCTGGGTCTTTAACCAGCCATTTTTTCCATTTTCTCAATAAAATGAGAATCATTACTGTTTGTAAAGACTGCTTAATAGCTCACATATGCTATTTTATACTGCACTTTGGTAGAAGGAATATGAATGGTGTTTTTTTCCTGGTGTCAATTTTAAGATGCTTTCTATAAACATTTACAGAAACTATATGGTATTTGGTAAACAGTTGATTACAGAAGGCTGCACTCTGTAACCAGTGACAGATAAACTATAAATAGATGTTTGGTAAGATTTTACACACATAAGATTGTATTCGATAATCATTTAAGATCATACTTATCAACATTCTGCGTGGGAAATATGGGAGATGGTGAATCGGGTCATTGAGGTATGCCCCTTGCTCTTCAATGCCACAATGGCAGATCCTGTAATGTTGGGCTTTTGTTTGGAAAAAGGAAATGTGCATGACATATGGAAAGCCTACCAGTGAATAAATACTCTTTTGGCCTCCCTTCCCAAATCAGCCTCAATGTTAAATGCATAGTACCCACATTGGATAATTAGGACTCTCTCACTGCAACCAGCCACACATTAATTCAATAGAATCCATATTTAATAAATATATTTCCCCCCCCCCTACCATCACACCCTCAGTGAGCTTGAAAATGAATTACTAGCATTCACATTTAAAAAATAAGTGGTAAACTGCAAAAAAAAAAAAAAATATATATATATATATATATATACATACATACCTGCTGGGCTAATATACTACATTAAAGATTATAATACTCAAATGGTAATATATGAAAAAGAGAATACGCTGATTGCCCATTAAGATTCAAGCACAAAACAAAAACAAAGGAACAAAGCAGTGCTGACTTAAGCATTCTCTTCAATACTACTATAGTAATAGTATACTTAGGGCCTGATTCAGACCCACTCGCAAGCGGCTGTCCGCTCGCAAGTGGGTCGATGTTGTGCACTGTGCATGCGCACGACGGCGGGAGCTCCGTCGTGCGCATGCGCCAGACGCGACGAGCGAAGGACTTTCCTTCGCTCGTTGTGTCTGATCAAAGGGGGCGTGCTGTCGATGTTGATTGACAGCACGCCCCCTTTGGTGGGCGTGCCGGGGGCGTGCCTCCCTGACGGGGGCGTTCCCAAGGGAACGCCTACCGTCAGAAGCTGGCCCACTGACATCACTAGTGATGTCAGTGGGAGTGATTTTGGCTCTGATAGAGCCAAAATCACTCCGGGCCTTGCGGTTGAAAAACTCAACTGCAGGCTCCGGCTCGCAGTGGCGATGGTCGCGTTGGTCAAGACCATCGCGGCCATCAAACTGCACGCTCGTATAGGCTGTGGGTGGTGACCCACAGCTATACGAGCGTCCAGGAGGACGCTCCATAATTATGGAGGGCGGCCCTCATTCAGAGCGTGCGCTCTGCTCAGAGCGTACGGCTCTGAATGAGGGCCTTAAGATGAGTCAAATGTTGCAGTATAGCAATTTAAAATTACTACAGTACTTTTATTAAACTTGATTAAAAAAAATGTAAATTAAGAATCTGTAAATTTTCTATGGTGCTTTGACTGAGACAATGCTGTTATCTTGAGAAAGGTCACTTATGAACGAAACGTCAAACCACCTGTATGCAATGATGATGGTAAAATTTTGATATTTCTACTAAGAAGACAGGTGAGTGCTGTCTTCGAAAAGCAATTACATAGTCAGTAGCCTGATTTCATTTTCTGCAATGTATCTGGATATAAAAAAAAGTATCCTTAAATATCTCGGATGAAGGCACTCACTTTAAAATGCAATTTTTATTGAGACATAATTTTGGAAAGTTATTTAGCCATTTAAGTCAGACACCTCATTGTGCGTGTCGATGTTTCGGTCTTAAGCAAGACCTTTTTCAAGACTAGTGTCCGTCAAGATGAGACACAAAATACAAAAATAGAAATCATGAGTCAAAGCTGTGGATGTGCATAGTTCACCAATTATGACTGGACAACTGCTGGATGGACATCATCTGTTGCTGCAGAATAGCAGTCGCCAACACAGCTCACATGTGGAGCTCTAACCAAGCTGCTCTGGACAGATGATAGGAATCTGGGACACACATATATGTCATCCCAGACTTCTCCAGTGCTTCCACCACTATATATATATATATATATATATATATATACTATTCCAAGGATGGCACTCCCAGCACTATGAACAAATGAATAAGGTGCCCTTGTCTCAATATGTGTCTGGGTAGCCGTATAAGAGGGGCCGCAATATTCACATGTCACCATACACCTTCATTTATGGTGGTATATATATGGTTATTAGTGTAATCACTATAGGTGACAGTATAATGTTTTTTAGTATTTGTATGTATGATGTTTGTATATTTTATATCGTAGGTCAGGTGTTGCGGGTTACCCTGGTTACCGGGACGCGATCCTAGACTGTTCCCCCCGCCCTGATGTGGGCGCATCATTGAGATGCGCTGGCTGTCTGGACGGGTGGTGTGACGTCAATGGAGTGAGCCCCGGGCGCCGGGCAGCGCTGGACACACGTGGAGGATTGTAAGTATATATATATAATCACCGGCTCTCCCTGGTGTTAGATGGCTTGGCCCGGTGCCCGCGAGAAATGGATAAGTACTGGGCATGAAGTCGCGGCACTCAGGGTACTTGAAAAAAGTTTAATATGACATCTCAACAGTGCAACGTTTCTGTGCCAACCACCGGCACTGTCCTCAGGCTAAAGAACACTGGGAATCATCTTACCTTAAGTAGCACCCGTGCAGCATGCAGACGCCCAAGCCGGAAGCGGGACCGCTCACCGGGACCGGCGGCGCTTGAGAGTGACATCATCACTCACAACATCATGTGCCCATCACCTAGATAACATAACAAAACAAAATAAAACACCACTGATCTACTGCATATAACGACTGGATAAAATGCAGAAATGAATAAACTACAAAGCAAAATACATAGATAAATAAGCATAGCAATTAAAATATAGTGCGCACAAAAATGCAGTACATGTTGACAATTAAATAATGACTATGCAGATTATCATAGAGAAACATAAAACATATATGTATAGATGCATATAAGTAATTCAAATGCTAGTAAAAATAAAAACTATCAGACTCAATAATAGCTGAATACAAGAAATCAATAATCACATGAAATATTGCAAGCCAAGATTCTCGTTTAGTCCCCTGTGAGCAAGGGTCCCCAAGCGAAAAATCCAACGGCTTTCCATTTGAAGAAGTTTCAGGCTACGATCACCGCCCCTCAAAGATTGAGGGACGTGATCGATCATCCGATAACGCAAAGTAGAGAGTGGATGGGGAACTAAACCAAAGTGTCGTGCCACTGGTTGCTCACTGTCACCATTCAAGAGAGCTGCTCGAAATGGCTGCTCACAGATCAGCCAACATTCCTTAAAGGAACGTTCGGTTTTGCCAATATAAGAAAGCCCGCAAGGGCAAATAATTTGATAAATAATAAACTTAGAATTACAAGTAAGTCTAAAATTGATAGAGTTTTTATTACCGGAATGTGGATGGCAAAAAGTATCACCAGGGATTAGAAAACCACAGGTGGTACATGTACATTTAATACAACCTTTTTTGCCAGTCAAAAAATTACTAGGCTTTTGGGACAAAGTGTTATAAACATTAGGTTTAACTAAAAAATCTCTGAGTTTGCGCCCTCTCTTATAAATAGCCATTAGTCTCGTATCAGCTAACTTAAGCTCTGTATCAAATTGAACCATGGACCACAGTTGTCTGGATGTTTGATTAATAGATGAGCTAGCAGTGTTAAATTTAGTAACCCATGGTAGAATGTTAGTATTAGAACGTTTAACATGTTTTTTCAATAAATTCTCTCGATTGATTCCAAGGACTTTAGCCTTGGTCTCATAGAGAAGTTTCTCATCATACCCCCTTTCCAAAAATTTATGAATCATAGATTCCATCTGTATATCGGCAACATTAGGGTCGGAAGTGATGCGTCTAATACGCAGAAGTTGGGAAAATGGTAATCCTCTCTTGAGCGGGTAAGGATGAAAACTTTACATATGAAGCAAATTATTGCGATCAGTAGGTTTGGTTTACAAAGAAGTATCAATCCTACCCCGATCAAGAGTGATCTGTACATCGAGAAAATTAACCGTGGTAGCACTAATAGTGTACGTACATTTTACTGGATGGTTCAAAGCATTATGCTTATCAATAAGTAGTTTAAAGGCTGATTCACTGCCTCGCCAAAAGATAAGCAAATCGTCGATATATCGTCTATAAAAGACGATATTATCAGAGACATTGCTATCCGAAAAAAAGACTTGGTTTTCGACATCAAACATGCATGTGTTGGCGTACGATGGGGCCACACTGGACCCCATCGCACAACCAACACATTGCAAATAGAAATTACCATCAAAAATGAAAAAATTATTACATAAAACCAATGAGAACAAATCAATAATCAAATCGATGTTAGGCCCACTATATGTAGGGTTATCAGTTAAAAGACGCTTCATGGCTAATAACCCCTGGTCGTGTGGTATCACAGTGTATATAGACTGGTGACGTCAACGCTGCAAAGCAGGATTTCTTAAGTAAAAACTGGTAGTTCATTTAAAGAATTGAGTAGTGACATCATATCCAAAAGTTAAACTGGTTTTTCTGGATGCAAGGTTGATAAAGAGTATCCAAATAAGTAGCCAACGGTTGAAAAAGAGATTTAGTAGCAGCGATGATAGGACGTCCAGGCGGCTTGTTAAGAGTCTTATGTACCTTAGGAATGATGTATAGTACAGGTGCAATGGGGTATGCAGGGATTAATGCAGACATTAGTTCAGAAGATATCAATCCTTCATTCAGAGCCCTATATAGAATATCATGCAACTGTTTTTTAAATGCATTGGTCGGGTCACCTTGTAATTTTCTGTATGTTACAGTATCACTTAACTGTCTTTGGATTTCAGTGATATAATCTGTTGTATTAAGAATGACCAATGTACCACCCTTATCGGCCGGTCTGAACACCAAATCAGGATTCTTGGAAAGTTTATTCAAGGCACACCATTCACTGCCAGTGTAATTACTACTAGAGGGTGGTTTATCAAAGCACGATGCAGTCTGTTGGTCTAACAACCGCATAAAGGTTTTAATAGTTGGATTACTTGACGGGGGGGTCAAAATTATACCTGGGTTGTAACCGCAACAGGGCAGGAGGTATATCAGTGTTAGAGTTGGCTTTGGTGGTAATTTTAGAAAAAAATTCTCTTAGTTTGAGTTGCCTATTAAGACGATATTTATCAATTTGCCACTCAAATTTGTCAGGTTTGCTTGTAGGCACAAAAGATAAGCCTTTGGACAGTATGCGGACCTCTAGGGGTGATAGTTCATAGTCTGACAAATTGATGACTAAGCATTTCGCCCCCGCGGCGGCCGACCACCTCTCACTTTTCCTCTGCCTTTTGCACTGTTGCCCACGTCGCGTATATCTGCGACTCCTCCTCCTGTAAATTTTGCCCTCGTAACCACACCTTTTGTGCCTACCAAGTTTTTTGACTGCTGAGGAGTTTCCAGATCACTGGCTGAAGATGAAAATTCATACGAACACTCAGGGTCTCTATCTCTTTGCAATCTTCTACAGAAGAATGGTTGTCTTATATCATGTTGGCGAGCTCTATCAGTCCATTTGTATACCCGAAAGTTGTCATAGTCTGCATCAACCTTAGCTCTTTTGTCTTTTTTAAATTTTATCAGATCTCTCTTATACACTTGTAGCTGATTGTGCAATTTATCATACCAGTTAACTGATATATCGTTATGCAAAATGGGTTTATGTATCAATTCCAGAGCATTCATTTTCTCCTTCATTGCATTCATTTCTTTAGTACTTTGCTCAATAATAATAAGAATTAGATCCATAGAACATTTATTAAGTATTCCAACCCATTTCTTACAAAAATTGGGATCATTACGCTCTATTGTAGGGCAATTTCTAACTCTTAAGCCACGTGGAATTTTCTTATCTCTCTTAGTAGTCACTAAGCGAGATACAATGAAAGTGAAAATCAATTTCTTTTTTATGTAGTTTTAGTAAGTCATGATAAACATCTTCACAACTAAAAGCTTCACTTTGTTCAGCCATACTTTGCTTATGTAGAATGTTATCAGCTTCGGGTTCAGAAAAACCAAAGGAGTCACCAATTTCATACATAGTGTCGGAGAATCCACTAATCACAGATATTTGACTAGGAGTAGCCATAGTGAAAAAAATGTCTTTTTACAAAAAATAGCACTGCAGATTTAAACGCAAAAAAAATAAAGCTCACTTCATGAAAAAACAGAAACAGAACATCCATAGTCCAAGGGTATATTGTACAGAAAAAGTCAGCAAATATGATATGTCCAGCAGAAAATAGAATATGTCCAGCAAAAATTAGAACAGCATAAAATAACAGCAGCGTTCAACAAACTAAAGTGCAAATAGTGCATAAGGTGCAAAACCACAATTGTGATAAAAAACAGCTAGAGGGCAATGAAGAGACAGCATGGATACTTATATAGAGTCAGGGGAGCCTTGACAAATAAAGGGCATGAAGGATGTCCACTGCATACCCCACAATATGATCACCATAAGTCCGGCTCTCCCTGGTGTTAGATGGCTTGGCCCGGTGCCCGCGAGAAATGGATAAGTACTGGGCATGAAGTCGCGGCACTCAGGGTACTTGAAAAAAGTTTAATATGACATCTCAATAGTGCAACGTTTCTGTGCCAACCACCGGCACTGTCCTCAGACTAAAGAACACTGGGAATCATCTTACCTTAAATAGCACCCGTTCAGCATGCAGACGCCCAAGCCGGAAGCGGGACCGCTCACCCGGACCGGCGGCGCTTGAGAGTGACATCATCACTCACAACATCATGTGCCCATCACCTAGATAACATAACAAAACAAAACAAAACGCCACTGATCTACTACATATAACAACTGGATAAAATGCAGAAATGAATAAACTACAAAGCAAAATACATAGATAAATAAGCATAGCAATTAAAATATAGTGCGCACAAAAATGCAGTACATGTTGACAATTAAATAATGACTATGCAGATTATCAAAGAGAAAAAACATATGTATAGATGCATATAAGTAATTCAGATGCTAGTAAAAATAAAAACTATCAGACTCAATAATAGCTGAATACAAGAAATCAATAATCACATGAAATATTGGAAGCCAAGATTCTCATTTAGTCCCCTGGGAGCAAGGGATTAGAAAACCACAGGTGGTACACGTACATTTGAGGGGCGGTGATCGTAGCCTGAAACTTCTTCAAATGGAAAGCCGTTGGATTTTTCGCTTGGGGACCCTTGCTCCTAGGGGACTAAACGAGAATCTTGGCTTGCAATATTTCATGTGATTATTGATTTCTTGTATTCAGCTATTATTGAGTCTGATAGTTTTTATTTTTACTAGCATTTGAATTACTTATATGCATCTATACATATATGTTTTATGTTTCTCTATGATAATCTGCATAGTCATTATTTAATTGTCAACATGTACTGCATTTTTGTGAGCAGTCCCGCTTCCGGCTTGGGCGTCTGCATGCTGCACGGGTGCTACTTAAGGTAAGATGATTCCCAGTGTTCTTTAGCCTGAGGACAGTGCCGGTGGTTGGCACAGAAACGTTGCACTATAGAGATGTCATATTAAACTTTTATCAAGTACCCTGAGTGCCGCAACTTCATGCCCAGTATATATATATATATATATATATATATATATATATATTGTTGTTTGTATTGCCTGTTTGTACCTTGAGGATAGGGCAATAAACTGAGCTCCGAAACGTCGGAATATATTCCTGTTTTCTATTCTATTTTTTCATTAGAGCCACTGGGAAGGACTTCCAAGTGTGTGGGCCTGAGCCGGGCACCCGAACCTCGCTCCTTGTCTGCCCCCCTTCCCTGTGGCTTCATGTTGGTGATCTCGGCTTTCCCTTACCCTGAGGAGGTTATTTCATGTCCTGCTGCTCATCGCCTTTATGGTTCTCGGATCTGATATTGAATTGCTCGAAGAATCTCTTAGGCCTGACATGAGCTCCCAGACTCACCCAGCCTTACTGGATGTTTAATCACAGAACTGTGCCAAAAGGATAAGGATCTGATGGTTGCTAGTGGAGTTATTATATGTTAATTATCAAGTGGTGTATTCCACCATATAAGGTACACCTCCTGCACATAGAGGGTGATAAGTCCTGGTGAAGGATCTTTTATTTGTACCTTAAAATTACTGCACTAGGAGGCGCTGTCTTCCACCTCTTTTCAGATATATATATATATATATATATATATATATACATACAAGATAAGATCTGTGTCAATTGACACACACGCTTTTTCAGGACTGAATTTCATTATGGATTATACAACACATAAACCTACATCAGGTGAACCAGCTGGCTGCAGAGGGATCTTCTTTATGAAGGGTTCCTTACACAGCTTTACAGATGACGAAGCTAACACCATCTTGTTTATGGAAACATGGCCAGCATCAGATAAAGCGGATGGATTGGAGGATATATACCATCAATTGATTAAACTTAAAAAGATTATCTTCTCCACGGCATTTCCTTGTCGGAGTACTATCGAGAACAGATGATCCCTCGGGGATTTAGAGTCCGCAATTCACCCACTATCGGCCGATATTATCCCGATTTCTGCCGCAAATGGGTGGGTGTATTAAATAAATGTAGTATGGATCTCATGCTTCTAGTTCTAGAAGAAGCTGGCCGCAAACTTAATTTAACTAGAACTAAGATTGAGCTACTGGAAACCAAGTATAAAACTGACCTCGAACAGGATCGTAATAAAGATTGGTGGCACAAACTTCAGTCTCTTTGTGATGATCATAGGAGGAACTTAATGAAATTTAAGAAGAACAAACATATAACAGTCATTAATGACTATGAGGATAATAAAGTATATAGGTGGTTGACAGGGACTGAGCCCATATCCCAGCAACAAGGGACATACAGACCCCGGCAGGGATGGAGACAGAGACGTGAAAATGCGGCGAGAGAGATTTACTCCTCCAATAGTGATAGTGAATTCGCCACAAGAGGGTCAGATGAGATCTTGGAACCCCAACCGGCCCCTTTGGGGGATATAAACAGTGACACAGTCGACTCCAGGACAAAAGGACGCCCACCCGTCGGGGGCATCAAAACGCAAGGACGAAGAGGTCCCAGCTCCCGCAAGAAAACCTAATATACAATTTATCGCCTCGGATTCTTACACCTACTGAGATAGAAGTCCTCAACAAAGGCTTATCTTTTGTGCTTACCAATTTTAACGATTTCACATGGAACGTGGAGTTACATCGATTTTCTAGGAAACTACAACTGCAGGAGTTCTTTCAATCCCAACCGGCCTCTTTAGTGCCGGGACCCCATGATTCCTTCTTGGCTGCTAGAAGCAAGTCAACTTTCGAACCCCAATCGTCTAATGCTTCTTTAAAGACCTTCACCAGACTCATTGATGATTCTGTACATAGATACATAGAAACTCCTACTCAACAACATCCTAACTTATCTAAGGCGGAAAGAATAGCCCTCAGAGACCTTGGCAAATACCGTGATATTATAATACGCCCAGCGGACAAAGGTGGGGCGATTGTGGTGCAAAGTTTAGACCAGTATCGCCAGGAGCTGGAGAGACAACTCGCCGATGAGAATACCTACAAACGACTGAGACACGACCCAACTCAGCAGATTAAAAAATAATTGGATGATATATTGGCTGCAGCAAAAACTGAAGGTCTAATTTCTGACAAATTACATAAGGCGTTAAGTGAAGACTTTCCAGTAGTCCCTATTATATACACGGTGCCCAAAATCCACAAGGACTTGACTTCTCCGCCCAGCTGACTGATTATATCGGCGAGAAAATCATTGCATCAACCTATTTCAAAATTTTTGGACACCATACTTCAACCGATAGTGATGCAACAATCAACATATATTAAAGACACGACCAGCTTCCTAGTGTTACTTCAAACCCTCAGCTCTGTACCTGACAACACCCTCATCTGTACCATGGACATCAATAGCCTCTACACGTCTATACCACATGTAGGAGGATTGGAAGCAATGCGAAACTTCTTGTTTCAACAACAGATGACCAGTTTCGATAAGTAACTTGTTTTGAAACTTTTAGAGCTTACTTTGACCAGGAACTATTTTATGTACAATGGTGCATTTTACCAGCAACTATCTGGTTGTGCTACGGGCAGTAACGTCGCACCTTCCTATGCGAACGTTTTATGTTTCAAGAAGAACAGAAATTGTTGTTTTCAGATCTATCTATTTCGAAACATATTTTATTATATTCACACTATATAGATGATTTGTTTGTACTATGGACTGGAGGCGAGGAGCTGTTGGTACAACCGATGTCTCAAGTTAATGCTGCAGAGTCACTTATCAAATTTACGTTTCAGTATGATCGATTAACGCTTAATTATCATGATGTGCAAGTGTCGATTATTGATGGCAAAAATTCTACAGGAGTGTTCTGTAAACCGACAGATAAAAACACCCTACTTCTTGCAAGCAGCCATCATCCCAAACCCCTTAAGTATGGGTTACCCAAATCCCAAATTATGCGGGAAGCCCGCATTACGAGTGATCCAAAGCAAACTGCCATTGAAGTGGATAGAATCATCGAAAAGTTCCTTGTGAGGGGGTATGATCTGTCTTCTCTTAAAAAAGCTAAAGAAGAAGTTCTGAAAATATCTAGAGATACTTTATTATGTCCAGTAATTAAAGACAAGAAAAATATGATTCCCTGGAAGATGGAGTTCCAAACTACCAGCCCTGTTGTTCAAAGAGCCACCAAGGCCTTATGTCCAATAATTAAAACGGATAAAGACCTTCCGAGTTTGAAAAACAAAGTTCCAATGGCGTGCTATACCAGGGGTCGGAACATCCTTGACTGTGTTGTCCGTACCGACATATCTAATCTTACTCATAAAGCACAAATCGTGCCAACTTTTTTAAGTAGGAACCCTGGATGTTATAAATGTCTACACTGTGCTACCTGTTCCCATATGATAATAGGAGATTCTTTCAAACATCCCCATAAGGACAAACATTTCAATATCAATTTTGTTCTTAATTGTTTGTCCTCCTTTGTCATATACATCATTATTTGCCCATGTGGTCTTTACTACGTTTGTCAAACCACACGTACTATAAGAGAACGGAAGGCAGTCCACCGATCTTCTATGAAATCGGCATTATAAAAAAAAATTCAGACCAGCCGGTTGCCCGGCATTTTTTAGAACAGGGTCATACGCTTGCTTCATTTCGCCACATGGTTATAGACCACATTCCAGCTACCCTTCGTGGAGGGGATCGAGCGGGCAGACTTTTGCATCTTGAGACTAGATGGATACATCAATTAGGCATAATTTCCGCTAGGGGGTTGAACGAAAAAATTAATTGGAACACATTAATGTTGTAACTTAGGATCTCTTTATTCGTGCCAAGAGGGCCGTTTTGTTATCAAGGATTTGTGCTGGATACATGACTTTACAGCATCGTTAATATTCCTGTCATAATGTGACTGTATGTTCCGTAGTTATGGACTTGAATCTTATTAGTCTTGGTTATCTAGTTTTCCTACACCTGTTTTGGCTGCAAGTTATTGGTGTATTTTGCTATATCTATTATCGTTAAGGTGGTGTAGAGTTATTCTTTAACTGTTTAATAATTTAGTCATCACAGACATTAGTAACATATTGTATTTTCTGTATCTAATCAGTCCGACGATCTGTTTTTGCAAGCCGGGGAGACTTTTCCGGCAACTGGCCGATTGCTTTGACAACCCGGCTGTGCTATGATGACTTCATCATGGGAGACCCGCGTGGTGCGTCCCCTCTCCCCGGTCTGCAGCAGATCAGCGTGTGTCACCACCTACTTAAGGTAAGAAGGTTGTTGTTTGTTTTTTTGTATGTGATTTTCTATGGACCTTGATAAAAAAGCCTGGAGGCTTTGAAACATTGGTTTCTACATGGATGTCTTATGCAATACAACTCGTTTCTCATGCAACTAGTCTTGGAGTGGTGCAATTTATTTGTTCACTATATATATATATATATATATATATATATTGTGACACAGTTAGGTTAGGGGGTCCCTCTCCTGGGTAGAGGACTCCTTCCTTACACACACACACAGCAGCAGGGAAGCAGCACACCAGTCTGGATGCAAGTACAAGCTGGTCGGCGCCAGTCTTTATTGTACAATGTCAGAAATAACACAAAGAAAACATAAACGTAAATCCTAGCCCTGTCGGGGCACTAACTTCACAGGTAGTCCCCTCACTACCAGAACCTGGCAGGGCCTAATGCCCTCGCCAGCAACAAAGCACAGCACAGTACTCACAGATAGGTTTTCCAAGTGTCTCTGAGCAAACTCCCTGTCTGCTCTCCCAGGTGAGACAATCAGCCCTCAACACACTAGGCTTATATTGGCCACTCTCAGGTGGGAACCCAATCAAGCCTGTTACCAGGCTGCGAGAACCAAAACCTGGAGTGGCCGTGGGTGGAGCCCTCCCTCTCCTCTCACCCACAACCCCCAGGTCCCAAACCGGCTTTTCAAAAAGCCGAAACTCAAGCCTGCTACAGTGCAGACTTTCTCCTGGGGGTTTAGAACACATAAGACAGGAATCTGGGACCAATGTACCTGCCACAGACCACTTTACCAGTGATCCTATCACAATATATATATATATATATATATATATATATATATATTATATTATATAGTTAGAGAAAGGACATACACCTAATAGTGTAATATTTAAGAGTGTAAATATGGTAGAAGTATGTATATGATACTGTTCATACCAAAAAAGAATAGTTTTGCTTGTCTGTAAAGGGTTCCTGGATTAGTAAATACCTTTGATTGGACTGGCGTGTTTCTCTTTTGGATATGGATTATGTCATCATGGTTGCGGTGTAATAATACATATGAAAGAAAGACTGACAATAGTGTAATAAGAACAAAGATGGTGGGGCAAGGAGTGGGGTAAAGTGCCAATTATAAAGTGCTCTGTGTCATTTTAGAAGACAAGTCTGCATACCAGATGGTAATTCTTTGAGGTTTTCCTGTGTTTTCTTTCATATACATTTATTTCCTGCATTTGTGTAGATATTTTGTCCACATAGCTGTTAAAAGACCCAATTACTTTGAACTAATCTAATCCTCTGTTACTACTGCCCATATATCATAACAACTGTAACAGAGATGTTTCTGTTATATACACATGTAGAACATAATTTGTTGATTGCCAATTAAATTAGGAATGTCTAAAATAAGATCAATTAAAATCACATTGATAAAATAATACCATTCTACATGGCTCGTTAAATACCAATTATAATTTCTATTCTACAATTGACTTGTTTTTCTTTTCTATCTATTTTCTTGCTCTCTATTTGGACTAATACTTGAAAACATCTTAACTAAAAATACACTGCCACTACATCAAGAAAATATAACAGATTAATTAAATTCCATACCATAAATGCCAAACTTCCACAGTATCTCAAGACATGAGTATTTTAATTATAAATCGCACCATAAAATGATACTGTAGATGAGAGATTCTGACTCCTCACCTCAAGTACTTCAGTCATATTTTTACTTTAGGATGAGGATGAACTTTGCAAATAATGATTTAGAAAATGTTTTACAATGATTGTATCCTTCCCTTAGGCTCTTGGTATCCCCAACGTCAAACCCCATCTTTTACAGCCTTTGGAGAGCCCCCAGCTGTCAGTCTTATTAGAGCAGAAAGTCTACTGTGCCTCTTTCCTGTTCATGTGATGACAGGGGTAAGAAAGGGGGAGAAGAGCTGTCCAGGAATAATTATTAGAGATATATTTACTGAAGTGCGAGTAGAAGGTGCTAGATTAATGTTGAATAGCATCTGAATGGTTGCTATGGGCAACATCTCAACTTCTAAAAACCTGCACTTTAGTAAATATACCCCTTAGATTACACTGTGCGTGATTGCTGTTCAATTTATATATGTTATGTTGTCTTGTCCCAGTGTCTTAGCAAAAGCATCACCTATATGCCCCTAAAAATACAAAATACAACTTACTTGGGTAAAATAAGAAATGAAAAGACAGATTGTCTTCATAACGGAGTCAGAATAAAATAATCAAAATAGTCATACCGATATAAATCGCCATGGTCTTTTTTGAAGGGACGCATTTGCAATTAACTGATATGTAATTAATCTATTTATGATCTTGTAATGTGGGATTGATATTTATGTAATTCAGCATGTAACTAATATGGATACAATTTTTGCAAAATGTATGTCAATCCCATGTATGGATTATATGTGATGTCTGTTACGAATGTAAGTGGCTTATATTTTCAAAATGATGTTTTTACTGTATTTGCAGAGTTTACAGTGTTTGTGGTAGAAATGATGTGATGGTATTGTATAATGGACAGTAAATGTTGGTCCAGAAGCCTAAAGTTATCGTGATTGACTTGGTTATATGGTGATAGAAATTGTTACATCAGGGTGATGTTCGATGTACTTACTGATGGGGATACATTTACTGGGTGATGTAATAGTTTATGAAACGTAGGTTATATCATTTACTGCTATAGTGTTGTGTTTGCCCTGTCATTTTATAAATTATGTAATCTGAAAATTCAAAAGGGTGGTCAGTTAGCAATGTATGCAAGTCTACAAGGCGATATCCTTTAATACGGGATGTAGTCGGCATCCCAGTGTACGCAGTGCCGGCACTCAGAGTCCCAGCACCAGAATCCCGGCGGCTGAAATCCCGACGGTAAGTATTACGGTTAGGGTTAGGCACTAGTGGGAGGGTTAGAGTTAGGCTGTGGGAGGGGATGGCTTGGGTTAGGCTGCGGGAAAGGTGGGTTAGGGGTAGGCTTAGGGAAGGGTTAAGATACTTACCTGCATGCGTCTGGATTTCAAGATCTGGATTCTGACCGATGGCATTGTGTGCACCGGGATCGCATACTCAACCCTTTATTCTATAATTTAAATTGATGTAGACTGTTTGCCTATTGGCGGTCACCCATCTGCAAGTGTATACAAATGGCATACAAACCCCTTTCCTTGTGTACATCCGTACGGTTGACTGTGCCCACTTTTAGCACCTGTACATGTTGTTATACCGATTTGGTGTGTCCTTATGTACCACCATCGGTCGCAGCATCAAAAATTATATGAGCCCTATGGCAGGTGCAGTTTCTCCATCTGGCCATGGCCTCTTTTCCAGGCCATGGTCAGAAGGAGAAACTGCACCTGGGAACATAGTTACGTACATTGACATGCCCACAGCACCCCTATGTAATGGATTTTTTTGTGTTCACTTCAAGTCACTGCCCAGGAACGCTCATCACTTTTCTGCTATCTTTCTGATACTGTCTGTCCCAATCACAACAGCACCTTTGTGCATACACGCATATGCTGTAGGGGTTTGCAGAACTTTTTGCATTACACAGCTGCAAATGATTGCTCAACTACTTGCAAGTAATCGCTTAACTGTGTGAACATCAGCATTGAGTGTGGATTGTGTGCAACTCAGAATCAGGCCCATAGAGTCATGTTTTTTCAGGTCTGGGGCCCATTTGAAGAACCACAGTTACTTTATTGATTGTTCCTAGACTATATAATGGTATAAGGGTATAGCCCATGTACTTTTAAGTGGGTAAGAAAATGCAGGAGTGACTTCACTATGTAGGTGACAAAATTTGATTTTAATTAGCCGCGGTGAGTGTAGCTATATTCTGCATTTACCATCACAAAAGAAGTGTGAGTCGAGGCCGCAAGGGGTGTGAATTGCGTTGCCAAGTGTGGAGTGGAACTCCAGAGTAGTACTCTATGTTTAAAGCTGAATGCAGACATGTTAATGGCACTGTGTATCAGGTATAGTTTGCATCACTCTCTGATTATACATATTTCTGAGCATACTTTATTACCATCGAGACTCTGTGATTATTAGGTTTTGACATCCGTTCTTACAATGTATGAAAATATCTGTGGCAGCATTTTCACGAAGGTAAGCTATATCATTTCATTGTAAGGAGTGGAGTAATCAGTCTTGAACTATAGCAAAGCTTTTTGGGGGATGGTACGGGATGATAGAGCTTGGGATCCCAGGGGTCAAAATCTCAACCCAGCATCTTGAATCCTTCCCCTCACCTTACTTTAACCCACCCTCCCTGGTGCCTGAACCTAACCTCCCTCCTAGTTTCTAAACCTAACCTCCCCCTATAGGACGCTCAGTGCTGCTGCTCACCACCCCCAGCACTGGCCGGCTGTGCCACAGCGGGCCGCCCGAACTCCCGCTGGACCACCAGGGAATTAAAATATATGTTTAAAAAAATTACAATAAAAAAAAAAACTGCATTACGATTGGCCGGCTTTTGGCTGCTGAATGATGACATCATCATCATCATCATCATCATCATCATCATCATCAGCCATAGAGGGGATAGGCTAGGAGGAGCAGACGGCAGAGATGGTAAGCAGAAAAACCCTGCTCTTGTCTGAAAGGGAATTTCCCTGGTAGACACTGTAGTGTGAAAGGGGGGTCTCGACCAAATACCCGGGAATTTGCACAGGAGAAATTCCCGGGTCTGAGCAGGAAATTTCCCGGGTTGTATGTCTGAAAGGGGTATAAGTGAATTGGTTCATGTGATGTAATATACAGGCAAATTCCTTAGTGTGCCTCTAAATGGCCCCTAGTTAATGGTATATTGTACAAGTGTTTTAAAATGATTTAGGTATCAATTTTCCAAATCTGTGTCCCGTCTTTAAGAATGAATGAGGAAATATGTTTGCTATGAAGGCTAGCCATCTCTCTAAGTAGCACATTAGACATGGGATATAAGTTGTACCTTGTTGGTGCAGAATTTTGCTGTATAACTGAATGATTTTGTGTAAGGTGGATTGTGATATACATACTGTGATTTATGCGGAAGCTAATCTCAAGCATATTGTTCTTAGGTATATGTTTTTTTCCCTCTATATGCCAATTAGTTTTACTATCATTTCTCCTCTAAATTTGAAAAGGCTGAACTTGTTATAAAGTTACCTACCAAAATTCTCGGCACAGACTTAAGAATGAGTTCCTGAATCATACACTTGTATCTCTAGGTTAAGCTCCCGTGTGTTCTCTTTGGTCTTTTCATTGAGTGCTGCATCTGCTTTTATCACACCACACGATTCATGTCATTTACAGCAATTTAACAGACAAGTGTCTGCACATTTCATGGAAAAGATTCTTTTCCTGTATTACGAAATTAATGAAAGAAAAACCCTCAGCGATGACAGATCTTTGCCTTTAGTATTTTCATATATCCTTGTACTTGTTACAAAAAAGTCATGAAATATAAGTGGTAGTTTTCAGCTTTTCAGAAGTTTTTGAGGATTTTTTTTAAGCATAGACTAACCAGGATAGTAGTGGCTAAATGGTCATTTTTTGGTAATAATATTTATTTCTGTTTGCATTCTATACACCAGACTACTGAGAGGAAAATTTTATATGATTTAATCAATTATTTCTATTACATTTTGTAAAGTTTAGTATGTCAGTTCCTTTATAGCAACCTCAGCTACGTAATAGATTATCAACAGGGATCTGACTAAGAGAGTTGATAATGAAACTCTCCGAATGGAATTTCCAGCATGTACACGCTATAGGTGATACACAGGTCTTGTGGTACCACTTTTTTGGAAGTCGTTGTCAATTCCTTAAACTAATTTCTCCTGCAGATATTTGCTGGTCATTGCTTCCCCATAGCCTACTATGTGGACTGTGGTGTCTGCACAATCTTTGCTCCCCACCAATAGTTAACCCCATATTGAAATGTTACCCTGTACCCATCAATAAGGGACTTGCAAAGCTGGAGAGGCTTCCCAAGATCTCCTACTAGTGTAATCAGGATGTGCATGATGCTATGCCTGCTCACTGGCAACATTAGGCTGACAGTAAGGGAGAAAAACCTTTAAACAGCAGCTGGGTTTTTGTGTGGCTCCAAAAGCATCGGATTAATAAATTGCACCTGAAATGTGTTCCGTGTCTCTGCACTATGCAAATTTTATGGAATGAACCCATTGACCAGACAATGATATATCAGCATCTTGTTTTATACCAGCACAGATGCCAATGTCATCCTGGAAGAGGGTTCCACCTTTCAGAGAGATGTTCTGTAGTGTGCACGAAAACCACTTGTTAGATGTGGGACAGTTGCTTAGTATATTTCTTGAAGGTCATTTTTGCTGGAGTTTAGTAACTTACCATTTCAGTCACTATTATTTTCAGGCTAGAACTGAACAGTCTTCATCCTAGTGCTTTTAATTATTAGATGGAAGCTTTTGGAAGCCATGAGTTCAAACTGTCTAAACCAGAGGTTCCCGAACGCGGTCCTCAAGGCTCCCCAACAGTTTAGGTGTTAGAGATATCCATGGTTGAGCACAGGTGACTTAATTACTTCCTCAGTCAATTTGATTTAACACCTTCGCTCAACCATGGATATCTCTAAAAGCTGAACTGCCGTCCAGTTAATGTAAATGAAGTTGTTTTTTTTTTAAGTTATGATTTTTTCCTATATATTTACATTGACTTTGCCCTGGTGGTTGTTACATCTTAAAATTACTTTTAATGTGCAGTTGTCATTGTACCCTTAACTACTGATAGCTTTAGGAAAACTGGTCAAGAGTCAGTCATCAGTACAAAGCATCTGCAATGAGAATATATATGTATTCAGTAGAAATAATTGCTTAGTCTATTTTGATACGAAGTATTTTGTTGTTTTTAATATTTGTCTATTATTTGCCATTAAAATATTAAGATATTTTTGTTTTTTTGATAATTATGGTAAAGCATTCATTATTGATAAATGTGACCAAAACATAATAGTAACTTTACCAACTGATGAGACTAATAAGTCATCAGCAAACTTAGGTTATGCACAAAAAGAAGGGGAAATAAGCAATCATAAAAAAAGATACAATTTGGACTATACCCATATCAGCTTGATTTTACCTTAAACAGTGTTCCTGGCAGATTCTCAGATATGACCTTCCTAAACATATACAGTAATTAGAATTACCAGACATCCTATGCCCTTAAATAGCAAATAACTCAATGTGTTAGGTGTCTGACTGAAATGTGTGAGGTTGTGGGTTCAAGTACCAGCAATGACATTACTAAGAAATGTGTGTTTTAAAAATAGGAGGATGGAATGGAATGACAAGTGCTCACAAATCACACAATAATATGGTAAAAGAAGATTGGTGTTCAAGTCAGTATAGGTAATAAATATACACAGAGCCGTAACTAGACTTTTTGGTGCCCTGTGCCAGAGAGAGCATTGCATTGGTGCCCTGTGCCAGAGAGAGCATCCCCCTCCTAATGTTAAATAGGGGGATTTAAGATAGTGCACCTGAAAAATGGGGCAGGGCCAGGGAAGAGATAGGGAAGGGCCAGGGAAGAGATATGGGAGGCCAGGAGATGCTGGAGATAATAGAAGAGGAAGCTACAAGTGAGAATGCTAATAAACAGAAAAATTGACAGGCCCAAACAGCGCCCCCTGCCCTGCGGAGCCCAATGCCATGGCACAGGTCGCACCACCCTAGTTACGGCCTTGAATATACATTAATAGGTTACAGGAGAAAGACAATTAATCCCAAGAGATTGTACAATAGGAGATAGTGAAAGTGGATGTCAAGAGGTACAAATGCTGAAGGCGTACCAGGAAATAAATGTCACAAAGGACATTATAGTTAAGGGTGATCAGCAACAGATAGGTCCATGAGCATGAGTAGTAAACCTTAGATTTTACTGTAAATATAGCATTGATCACTTGTGTAAGGCAGGGTACACACCTGAACGATTTGTAATCGTTCCGATTTCCTATCCAATTTCCATTGAAGGCAGAACTTCCTAAATTGAGTGTACACACTGTCCAATTTCGCATAAGATTTGACGATTTGTTGAATCGTCAAATCAAATGGGCCGTACAGTGTACAGTGGGCTGATCGTTCGGTTGTCCGTACACACTGTGCGATTGGCACCTTATCGTATGCGTTATCTTATGATTGTCTGTGCTGCACAGACAATCATAAGACGTCGCATACGACCAGCGGGACCGCGCAATTGTGCGTACACACTATGCGATTTACATGATTCATCATTCCAATTACCTTAATCAAGCCGATATCGTCCTGGTGTGTATGCACCCTAAGAGACATTGGGGGAGATTTAATAAAGCTTGGAGAGAGATAAAATTGGAGATAGATAGCACCAACCAATCAACTCCTAACTGTCACTTTACAGGCTGTGTTTGAAAAATGACAGTTAGGAGCTGATTGGTTGGTGCTATTTATCTCCAGTTTTATCTGTCTCCAAGCTTTATTAAATCTCCCCCTAAAGGAGGAAGTAAGCAAAAGGAAGTTATGTAACAGCAGAGACCATATTAAATGCTTCTATAATAATTTAACTATTTACATTGGTTGTAATTGTTGTTTGACTAACCAAATAATAATTATGAAAACATATATTTATCTTACAATAGAAATGATGCACTCAAGTAATTGCATTATTAGCCAGTAATACCCTGGCTAATTTAAACTCTCAGTTTTGCTTCAGGCTTTCAAAACCAGCACCAGGGATTTATTGGTCAGTAATGTACTTTTCTGAGATTATTACGTAATTCAATCACTGGTAGAATAGTTGTTTTTTTTAAATATATGTATTCGGTATGTATCATTTGTAGTAAGCCATTTAAAGTGCAGTTTACAAAGTTAATGACTCTAATCCATAATCTCTGTATTACTTTACATGATCATAGATAATAGCCTATTAATGCATTTGTCACATTATACTCCTTCTGGCTGTTATCTTTTTGGAATGACTAAGATATGGAATAGTGAACGCTGTATAAGCACTATGAGGTAGCGTACCTGGACTTTCTCCACAACTTTAATTAACAGTGGGAGTATGGGCTGTATCAGATTTGTGAAGCATGTTCTTCATGCATGTACCATGGCAGCTCAGGTAGCTCTCCACTTGGTTGCAAGAGGAGTCCAAACGTCTGTTATGGCAGTTTTAGTTTTTATAAAGATGAGGAATTGTATTGTGTTTTTTTCTAGTGCCTTGGCTCAGAATGTAATATTGTGTTAAGTTTTTAAAGAAAATATTCAAACAGCTAACCATTATTTTTTTTTATAAGAAGCTAAGAGGACAGGTAACAAGGCTTTTTATCTAGAAATTGTTTTAAGAATAAACCAATCAATCATATTTAACACCTTAATATTGAATTGTTCTCCATTTAATACATGAGCTTTATATTAATAGGTGAAAAATACTATTAATGATTACTGTTGGAAAATTAAAACATATACATAGTAAGGATTGTCCATGTTCCACATACTAAACATTAAGTGCATCACTCACAGGAGTAAATCTTACTAGAAAATGTATTTTTGCACCTAGGCAAAACATGGTGGGGGGAGGGCATTACATGTGCAGACAGACTTAGGGGTATATTTACTAATGTGAGAGTTTTTAGAAGTGGAGATGTTGCCTATAGCAACCAATTAGAGTTGGGAAGTTGGGAGAGGGGCCAGCATAACTCAACATCAACTGATGGACAGCTTTATTAAAATAATAATTTAAAAAAATCTGTCAAACTTTGTAAAATTCCTGTTTCCAAAGTGCCATTGTATGCATCCATGGCCCATGAATAAGAGTTCTACCTGCAAACTGATCAGACAATAAAGTTTATATCTGAAGTAATTTTTTCAGATGGAGAAAACTGATAGTTTGGGATGTTCCTAAAATCTTAGAAGGTCGACAATTGAGCCAGAATTAGCTTGTATAGATGGATAATTGTAGAAAATTGGGGTTCCAGGTGCAGATCCAAAAAAGCCAAAGGGTAGGGAGAACATCCAGAAAAGAGTTGGATGAGTTGGGCAGGAGTGCCGTACCTAAAAGCTCTATTGTCTTTTTGATTTTTGAATTCTACTAAATATTACAGATTTTCGGCTACAGCAGTGGTGCTCAACCTGGCTTACCAGACTGTCTATAATTTAATCAAAACTGACAGGAAAGTGGGGACTCTGGAAAGACTACACAGACTATAGTATAATCCATCTTCACACTATAATTCAAGTCTATGGGATTGATTCAACAAGGAACGCAGTTGCTTATACGCATGCAATCAGTCGATTAATTCGCACTGTGCATGCATATGCATCGCAGCGCGCATACGTGAGCCAGACGCTCCAGTCAGAACTGCATACTCAGAGGCAACGCAGACACATGACAGAGTGACTGACAGGATGTGCCGTTTGTGGGTGGTGACTGGGGGGTGGTCAGGCAAACGCAGACGTTCCAGTGTGTTTCAACGCCGTTGCATGGGTGTGTATAAATTAGCCACGGCGATACCAGACACCTCCTGAGGTCTCATAGTGTGCGCAAAAGTTAGCAATTCCTGAGTGAGGTCTGGGCTTCCTTAACTGTGCGTTTGGGTCCGATGTCACTCGAAGTTACCGATTGTTTCGCTCTGTTGCCCTAGTAT
Source organism: Taudactylus pleione (assembly GCA_031769625.1). Classification (NCBI taxonomy): domain Eukaryota; kingdom Metazoa; phylum Chordata; class Amphibia; order Anura; family Myobatrachidae; genus Taudactylus; species Taudactylus pleione. Next base: position 14,623,921 of record JAUIMM010000115.1, on the reverse strand, counting down.
ACGGATGTGAGTAAGGGGAAGTCTGGCTGCGTTCGCAATGTGAATGCATACATTTAAATAGCAACGCTGATATTAGCAACTGTGGTGCATGCATATAAGCAGAATAGCGATCCATGCTGAATTAGGCCCAATTTAGTTAAATTTTTCTGTCAAAAGGTTTGAGAAACCAGTTAAGGGAATTAAATTGTTCTGAGCATCTTAATGTGAACATTAAAGCTTTCAGTATTTTTTATTTAAAGGATTCATTATGCTGTACAGTTGTTTATAAATTAACAATTCAAAAAATAAACAAATTGCAATTTCAAAATTGTGTGGATTAAACCCTCTAAATTAATCACCATCATTTAAAGTGGAATAAAGTTTAATAAATTGCAGCTGTAGTTAAATTCAATTGGTGTTGTACCAATCATTATATATTAAATACTTTGTGACTCAGGCCACAGAGTTCTTCATGGCCAATTAAAATCTTGCCCCCGGACTGTTTTGATTTACTAAGGCTTCAAAATAAATAATAAACACAATGCCACAATAAGTTTAGCAAATACTTTCAAAACCTGTCACCTTTATTGCTCTTTTTTATTGTTTCATATTTTCTCAATGAAATGATAGACAAAGGAAATCTGTAAAGCTGGGAATGTACATTATAGCTGATTTAAAACAGTATTTACACATTCTGTAGATGGAGATAATTTATTTTGCATGAATAGCACACTTTAGTGCTTGACACTCTGTCATGTCAATCATAGCAGCGGATTATGTAATTTGCCAAAAGGAAATGTATTCCATAATAATGTCTGTCTTATGCAGGAATGCCAGAGGGTGAGACAAAAAACAGTATATAATATATAAAAGTATAGAAATACACACCACTAGCCTATGATGCAGTGCAGAGAAGATAAAATATATTGATGTTTGTACTTATGTGCAACCCCACATGCATCTAATGGTTTAGTACAGGTTGTGCACATCCTATGATAGATCTTTAAAAATAATCTAAAATATAAATTTTTGGAGTGGAAAGTGATTTAATTTCCTCACCTACTAATTGTTGAATGTGCAGCTCACTTGATTTTTTCTTTACTTCTGTTTTTTATTTTTAGGTTTCTTATTTTATTCACTATATTAGAGTTGTTAGTCAGGGGAGATGTTGCTAACTGTATAGGTGGTAACCTTTTTATTTTCAGATTCCCAAACGGGTTATGGTCAGAGAGAGTGGCCAAAACCGCAGTAGAGTAGAAACCATTTTATTTGTCAGATTTCAGGCCATTATCTAACCAACTTAAAGAGCCATCTTATACATCAGAGTCCCTCATACCTCTCTATATGAGGCAGTGCCACCTCTGTCATGCCCCTTTACATGCCAGCCTCAGAGCTCCCTCATGCCCTTTTACATGCCAGCCTCAAAACTCCTTCTATCAAGCCCCTATACATGCCAGCCTCAGAGCTCCCCTCTACCATGCCCCTTTACATGTCTTAGTGACCTCTCTGTTATGCCTCTTAACATGCCAGCCTTAGTGTTCACTCTGTCATTCCCCTGTATATACAACATAGCCCCCTCTGTTCTGCCCATTCACATGCATCAAGTGCTGCAAGTAAGGTGGTACGGGCTATTACAGCGCATTATTAAGAAATTAGTAGCTGGTACGCCATACCCCCTTACCACTGGTGCCATTATCTGCATCGCCGAGCAAGTCAGTGCTCGAAGTGGGAATTTAGAATTGGTGGTATGCACATTTTAATAGAATGACCGGGGGCTGCCTCAGGCCCCCAGTAACTTCCGTGTGTCACATTTTGGGTCAGGACCCATGGATTGGGCTGACGAGCTGTAGCAGAAGAGGTGGTAGGATCAGATATTCAGCACCCAGTCTCCAACAACCGGCATGAACGCTGTAGCAGAAACTCAACACGAACCCTAACACTTTAAGAGAGGACCCACTGGGCAACAACCACCATCGATAGAGGTACCGATGGTATGATGAGTAGTGAGTCCCAGAGTAGGTAAGGAGCTGAAATGCTGAGTAAAACAGGATAATGCAGGTCAGAAGTAAACTGTATGATAGCGATGTTAAAGTCCACTTGAACCTGCAATGAGCAGGAGAGATATACTCAGAGGACTTGCTAGTAGATGAAGTCACTTTGCCAGAAGACTTGGCACTGGAAGCATTGGAGAGTCTTGTGATGCCCAAGATACTTCAGAATACAACCAGACTGGAATTGAAGAATAACTGGCAGGCTTGGACTGTAGATGAACCGGAGGATTCACACGTGGAATCGGAATGGAATGGGAGATTTGAACCAAACTGGAACCAGAGATAACTGCATAATATCCGGAGTGAGACAGGAGGCTTGGAGTGGTCTGGGACCGGAGATAACTGCAGAGTAACCGGACTTGAACCAGACTGGGAGTGGAGGTAACTACAGAGTAGCCAGAAAGCATCAACCACCCAGAGTAGAACTGCAGGTTTGAACCAGAAAGGGACCAAAGTTAGCAGCAGCCAGCTGGAGTAGAAGCGCAGGCTTAAACCGGAATGTGCCGCACACTCACGGACACTGCCCCTGCAACCAGGGTCATGGGCGTGCTCAGAGTGCGCCAGCAAACGAAGGGGACGTGACAGCGGTCCTGACTCTGACGAGCCGGGGGCCGTGGACGTGAACCCTATCAGAGGATACTTACCCGGAGGGGCTACGCTTCCTGTCCTTTCTTCTTATCCTGATGGTGGGGTGCTTTTGGTGATCTCTTCTTCTTGGCAGTAAATACGTGGTCTGGTGTTTCGGTGGTGGATACAGGCAGTCCGGCAGTGCAATACTTGTGTTCTAGAATTGTCCGTCACCAACGCGTTTCGACCTTCGCGGTCTTCTTCTGGGAGCATATAGTGTAGGCTGTATGGTGTGGAGGGGTTTAAATACAGCTGCGAATCTTCTGATAGGTGGGAAGTGACATCAGTGTTCTTTGATTGGCCCTATGTTTCCATGGTGACGGGAAAGGCTTGTACTTAATGTGTATAGACGGGCCCTACGTTGCCATGGTGAGGGGAAGGGCTAGTTCTTTCCAGTATTGTGTTTACACGGGCCTCAGGTTGCCATGGTGACAGGCTGCGCTGGTTTAGCTCGTTAATGCTTTCCTGTTAAATATGGTGTATATATGTATATTGCAGTAATAGGTTTATATACAGCTGCAAATCCTCTGATATGTGGGAGATGTCATCAGTGTTCTTTAGCTGGCCCTTTGTTGCCATGGTGATAACGGAGGCTTGTATTTCCCAGTACTGTGTATAGATGGGCCCTGTGTTGCCATGGTAATAGGAGGGACTAGTCCTTCCCAATATAGTGTTTAGACGGGCCTCAGGTTACCAAGGTGACAGGCTGCGTTGTTTAAGTTTTTTTGGAACTGTCCCGCTTTATTACGGTGTATGTATATATATATATATATCTATACTATTTTATATTATTAAAAAGTGGAGATTCTTAGGTGTTGTGAATATGATCTTATATGAATGAATAGATCATATAAACCGTATAAGCACCCATATATACATTGTATATTGAACTTTGTTTGATTTACTGAAGAAAATGATGTCCATAATACTGGTTATGTATATTGTAGAAACAGTTTGTAATGCATCACTACCTCTATATAATTACATGTGTAATGATAATCGGTCCCTTCCACCTTGATCTAAAAGTTTATGGCATCTAATAATAGATATGTATGTGGCTCCTCTCTCTCTGTCTAGTTTGATTATGGAGGGACTGTGCTTCAGCATTAACCCGTTTTGTATATGCATAGTTATAGTGGGCTGGTGATGCATTCTGGGAGGATGTAATTGATTACGTGTTACATATTATTGATTTAATTTCGTTGTCACGATTTAGGCCTCTGGGATGGAATGTCTGCAGTTTATATATCCATTCTAGTTCTACCTTGTTGATATAGTGATCAAAATCCCCCCCTCTCCAATTGGGTTTCACAGTTTGTATTGCTACAAAGCTCATCTCTTTCGGGTTATGATTATGATACTCATTGAAGTGTTTTGATAAGTTGTGGCTCTCTAGTTTTTTTATTTATGTTCCTTACATCTTCAGCTATCCTGATTTTTAAGGGTCGAGTGGTTCTGCCCACATATTGTTTGGGACAAGTGCATTGTAGAAGATATACCACGTTATTGGTATTACATGTGAGAGTTTCCTTGATTGTATGCGTTTCTCCTGTACTGCATGATTTAAACGCCTTTGTTGGTTTCGTACTTGTTGTTTCAGTGTTTCTACATCCTACACATGAGTGGCAGTGAAAGAAACCTTTTTGTACTTTGCATAGAGTAGTTTGTTGTGCTTTTGTTGGTGGATTGTGATTCTTAACTAGTTTTGACCTCAGGTCTGGCGCCTTCCTATAGGTTATTTTTGGTTTGTTGGTTATATAGCCTGCCAGTAAGTCGTCTTCCTTCAGTATGTTCCAATGTTTCTGTAGTATTTTTTCTAATTGCCTACTTGTTTTGAGTATTGAGTGATAAAGCGAACTTCTTCATTATATGATTTATTAGGTTTTGAATTCGTGCAACTCAATAGATCATCCCTGTTCCTTTGCTTCACTGTTTCTAGTGATTGTTGTATCAAGGTGTCTGGATAGCTTTTGTCTCTAAATTGTATGGAAAGCTCTTTGCTTTGTTCAAAAAAATCAGTCTGTCTAGAGCAGTTCCTTCTGAGGCGTAGGAATTGGCCTTTTGGTATTGCGTTAAGCCAGTTTGGATGGTGCCAACTCGTTGAGAGAATAAAACTATTCACATCTACTGTTTTTTTGTGCGTATTTGTATGTATCTGTTTGTCTTTTATGAAAATATTAAGGTCCAAGAACACTACTTCAGTTTTGCTATAGTTAGCGGTAAAAATTAGGTTGTTTGAATTAATGTTAATGGTGGTTAGGAATTCGTTAAGGGTTTCTTCATTGCCCTTCCATATGAATATCACGTCATCTATGTACCGTTTCCAGAGCACGAGGTTTGCCCCAAGTTCCTGATCTTTCCAGATGTTGTGTTCCTCCCACCAACTCATAAATAAGTTGGCGTAACTTGGGGCAAACCTCGTGCCCATAGCTGTACCGGTGGTTTGTAGGAAGAATTTGTTGTCATACCATACATAATTGTGTTTCAAGATGTATTCTATACTCTGTAGGATGAATTCAAGTTGCAGTTGTGGTAAGTCGGGGTCCTGTTCTAAATGAAAACGGATACTGTTGATCCCTTGTTCATGGTCTATGATCGAATATAGTGATGTCACATCTGTGGTGACTAACCAATATTCGTCCTCCCAATTGATATGTTGTAATATGTTAAGGATTTGTGTTGTGTCTTTGAGATAAGCTTTCTGTTTGTGTACATATGGTTGAAGAAATTAATCTAGATATTGTGATAAGTTTGAAGTGAGTGATCCTATTCCCGAAATTATGGGTCTTCCTGGTGGATTGGTTGGATTCTTGTGGATTTTTGGCAGAAAGTAGAAAACTGGAATAATCGGATGGCTGGTGGTTATGAATTTGTGTTCTGATTTTGTGAGGATGCCTGTTGTTAGGCCTTTCTGAATGTGTTGATCTAATTTCTTTTTGAATAGCTCTGTTGGGTCTTGGTCTAGTTGTTTGTATGTGTTAATATCCTGTAGTATCCTTATAGCCTCAGTATGATAATCTTTCTGGTTCATGATGACTATCCCTCCTCCCTTGTCTGCGGGTTTTATAACAATGGAATGTGTCTTTTGAAGATGTTGTAATGTTTCGCGTTCTTTTTTGGTTAAGTTATTGTTCCTTGTTTTGTTTATATCTATGCGTGATATCTCCTTTTCTACCATGTGTATGAAGGTGTCAATCTGTGATCCTTTAAGATGGCTAGGGTAGAAGGAGGATGTTGGTTTCAAATTTGTATGTCTGAAAGGGTCTGTGGTCATACTTGTTGAATTTCTTATTTCTGCCGGGGTAGTGGACATATAATATTTTTTTAAAGTAAGTTTGCGTGCAAATTTGTGTAAATCCAGTATGACTCTATTCCTCTTCTGTATGTTACATTTTCTACAGTATCTACAGAAAACGTACCATACAGAAGAGAAATAGAGTCACCCTCATTATGTACACCACAAGAGCAGAAATCTTTTTTAGATCTGGTCACACAAACACCAGGCCCCCCAGATCCCCAAGAACATCAAAACATCTCAAAATCAATAAAAAGGAAACTAGAAAAATTAGAAGAGGATGCAGAGGTTGAAAATCAAAATCAAACAAAACACAAACCTTAAACCAACAAAGTATCACAGGACAAGGTATATTTAATTTGAGCAACACGGTACTCACGGACGATCATCTCAAATTATTAGACAAAGGACTCAAATTTGCCCCCACCAACAATATCAACAAATTTAATACATATCTGGATTTACACAAATTTGCACGCAAACTTACTTTAAAAAAATATTATATGTCCACTACCCCGGCAGAAATAAGAAATTCAACAAGTATGACCACAGACCCTTTCAGACATACAAATTTGAAACCAACATCCTCCTTCTATCCTAGCCATCTTAAAGGATCACAGATTGACACCTTCATACACATGGTAGAAAAGGAGATATCACGAATAGATATAAACAAAACAAGGAACAATAACTTAACCAAAAAAGAACGCGAAACATTACAACATCTTCAAAAGACACATTCCATTGTTATAAAACCCGCAGACAAGGGAGGAGGGATAGTCATCATGAACCAGAAAGATTATCATACTGAGGCTATAAGGATACTACAGGATATTAACACATACAAACAACTAGACCAAGACCCAACAGAGCTATTCAAAAAGAAATTAGATCAACACATTCAGAAAGGCCTAACAACAGGCATCCTCACAAAATCAGAACACAAATTCATAACCACCAGCCATCCGATTATTCCAGTTTTCTACTTTTTGCCAAAAATCCACAAGAATCCAACCAATCCACCAGGAAGACCCATAATTTCGGGAATAGGATCACTCACTTCAAACTTATCACAATATTTAGATTAATTTCTTCAACCATATGTACACAAACAGAAAGCTTATCTCAAAGACACAACACAAATCCTTAACATATTACAACATATCAATTGGGAGGACGAATATTGGTTAGTCACCACAGATGTGACATCACTATATTCGATCATAGACCATGAACAAGGGATCAACAGTATCCGTTTTCATTTAGAACAGGACCCCGACTTACCACAACTGCAACTTGAATTCATCCTACAGAGTATAGAATACATCTTGAAACACAATTATGTATGGTATGACAACAAATTCTTCCTACAAACCACCGGTACAGCTATGGGCACGAGGTTTGCCCCAAGTTACGCCAACTTATTTATGAGTTGGTGGGAGGAACACAACATCTGGAAAGATCAGGAACTTGGGGCGAACCTCGTGCTCTGGAAACGGTACATAGATGACGTGATATTCATATGGAAGGGCAATGAAGAAACCCTTAACGAATTCCTAACCACCATTAACATTAATTCAAACAACCTAATTTTTACAGCTAACTATAGCAAAACTGAAGTAGTGTTCTTGGACCTTAATATTTTCATAAAAGACAAACAGATACATACAAATACGCACAAAAAAACAGTAGATGTGAATAGTTTTATTCTCTCAACGAGTTGGCACCATCCAAACTGGCTTAACGCAATACCAAAAGGCCAATTCCTACGCCTCAGAAGGAACTGCTCTAGACAGACTGATTTTTTTGAACAAAGCAAAGAGCTTTCCATACAATTTAGAGACAAAAGCTATCCAGACACCTTGATACAACAATCACTAGAAACAGTGAAGCAAAGGAACAGGGATGATCTATTGAGTTGCACGAATTCAAAACCTAATAAATCATATAATGAAGAAGTTCGCTTTATCACTCAATACTCAAAACAAAGTAGGCAATTAGAAAAAATACTACAGAAACATTGGAACATACTGAAGGAAGACGACTTACTGGCAGGCTATATAACCAACAAACCAAAAATAACCTATAGGAAGGCGCCAGACCTGAGGTCAAAACTAGTTAAGAATCACAATCCACCAACAAAAGCACAACAAACTACTCTATGCAAAGTACAAAAAGGTTTCTTTCACTGCCACTCATGTGTAGGATGTAGAAACACTGAAACAACAAGTACGAAACCAACAAAGGCGTTTAAATCATGCAGTACAGGAGAAATGCATACAATCAAGGAAACTCTCACATGTAATACCAATAACGTGGTATATCTTCTACAATGCACTTGTCCCAAACAATATGTGGTCAGAACCACTCGACCCTTAAAAATCAGGATAGCTGAACATGTAAGGAACATAAATAAAAAAACTAGAGAGCCACAACTTATCAAAACACTTCAATGAGTATCATAATCATAACCCGAAAGAGATGAGCTTTGTAGCAATACAAACTGTGAAACCCAATTGGAGAGGGGGGGATTTTGATCACTATATCAACAAGGTAGAACTAGAATGGATGTATAAACTGCAGACATTCCATCCCAGAGGCCTAAATCGTGACAACGAAATTAAATCAATAATATGTAACACGTAATCAATTACATCCTCCCAGAATGCATCACCAGCCCACTATAACTATGCATATACAAAACGGGTTAATGCTGAAGCACAGTCCCTCCATAATCAAACTAGACAGAGAGAGAGGAGCCACATACATATCTATTATTAGATGCCATAAACTTTTAGATCAAGGTGGAAGGGACCGATTATCATTACACATGTAATTATATAGAGGTAGTGATGCATTACAAACTGTTTCTACAATATACATAACCAGTATTATGGACATCATTTTCTTCAGTAAATCAAACAAAGTTCAATATACAATGTATATATGGGTGCTTATACGGTTTATATGATCTATTCATTCATATAAGATCATATTCACAATACCTAAGAATCTCCACTTTTTAATAATATAAAATAGTATAGATATATATATATATACATACACCGTAATAAAGCGGGACAGTTCCAAAAAAACTTAAACAACGCAGCCTGTCACCTTGGTAACCTGAGGCCCGTCTAAACACTATATTGGGAAGGACTAGTCCCTCCTATTACCATGGCAACACAGGGCCCATCTATACACAGTACTGGGAAATACAAGCCTCCGTTATCACCATGGCAACAAAGGGCCAGCTAAAGAACACTGATGACATCTCCCACATATCAGAGGACTTGCAGCTGTATATAAACCTATTACTGCAATATACATATATACACCATATTTAACAGGAAAGCATTAATGAGCTAAACCAGCGCAGCCTGTCACCATGGCAACCTGAGGCCCGTGTAAACACAATACTGGAAAGAACTAGCCCTTCCCCTCACAATGGCAACGTAGGGCCCGTCTATACACATTAAGTACAAGCCTTTCCCGTCACCATGGAAACATAGGGCCAATCAAAGAACACTGATGTCACTTCCCACCTATCAGAAGATTCGCAGCTGTATTTAAACCCTTCCACACCATACAGCCTACACTATATGCTCCCAGAAGAAGACCGCGAAGGTCGAAACGCGTTGGAGACGGACAATTCTAGAACACAAGTATTGCACTGCCGGACTGCCTGTATCCACCACCGAAACACCAGACCACGTATTTACTGCCAAGAAGAAGAGATCACCAAAAGCACCCCACCATCAGGATAAGAAGAAAGGACAGGAAGGTAGCCCCTCCGGGTAAGTATCCTCTGATAGGGTTCACGTCCACGGCCCCCGGCTCGTCAGAGTCAGGACCGCTGTCACGTCCCCTTCGTTTGCTGGCGCACTCTGAGCATGCCCACGACCCTGACCCTGGTTGCAGGGGCAGTGTCCGTGAGTGTGCGGCACAGTGCGCCGTAACACAGAGAGATCCCCGCTGTCGGCTCCAGCTGGATGTCCCCGGATCAGAAGAAGAATCCTCCCGGGCAACGCGCATACGGACAGATAAAAGGTACTTTGCATTAAGACTAGCGGGACGCCGTTAGATCTTTTTCAGACATTATTTATTGCTCAAAATACCATCAACAGGATAATACAGGTGGCAATACGGCTTATGTGAATTTTTCAATCATTTTTCACCTCAAGTGTTCTATACATCAGTTTGCACTATATTACCATTAATATTACTATATTGCCATTTGCTGGACATTGCATATTTTGATACCCATCGGTTCATATATATGTATGCTGACTTAACAGGACATTGGTCTCTGTTAACTTACTATTTTATATGTGACTAATCAGTACTTTTTGACATTATTAAAATTATTATTTATTTTCCACGATTCTATCAACATACTTTCATTTAGTCTAAAAGGTTGAGCGCAGCCCCTGGCTATCTTTTCATATTATCCCCATTGGATGAGGTCAGACATCCCCCAGGACAGCAGCACACCTTTTTGAAGTCTACACCATTTACTTAAAGTGCGCTAGACCAATATCCCTTATAAAATTAAACCGGAATGGGACTGGAGAAAGCAGCAGCCTGCTGAGAGTAGTAGTAGTTGAGCCAGACTAGAACCGGTACTTGAACACAGTTAGTAGGGTGCAGGTGTGGAAAACAGCATACAGCACCGGACTGCAGAGTAGATGGAATACTCAGACGCAGCAGCTTGCAGGAATCCAGCAGCACAGGTTTAGGCAGTGGATCAGTGGTAGCACTTACTCACTAGTGAGTGGGATCACTGGAAGGTAAAGAACCACACTGTTCAGACAAGGTGTTTGTGTCAAGTGCAGGCTTAAATAGGGTACTTTAGTCAGAGATAGGCACAAGTGGTCATGTCAGTGCAGTAGACAGGTAGAGACTGGATACTGGTGCTAACCTGATCAAAGGCAACATGGCTGCGCCTATGAACCTCATCAAATGGATTGACAGCGAACTGAAACAGAATAGCCCACCTTTGTAAAGGACCGCCATACAGGGTAAGAGTAACTAAGTCCCGGTTTTTGTGTCACCGGGATTTTGATAATTTTAGATTTTTTTTTGTATTATGTAGTGTGATATAATATATATGATGTACAGTAAGGCTATTCTCCCTGTGTTCACCTTTCCTTAATGTCTTACATGTGTCTACAGTATATCTCTCTTCCCAGGTAACTCTCTCTCTCACTCCCCACATGCTCTCTGTGTCTGACCACCTGCTTCTCTCTCTCATTTACTTACCACCAGCACCTCCCACTCTGGACTACCCAATAAGCCTAGCCCCTGCGCCTCTCACCCCAATTCCTCTTTGCATCTCTCAGCCCCTGCATTCCTTTCTCTCCCCTGCACCTCTCACTACCTGCTTCCCTCTCTCACCCCCCCCCCCCCACATTAGAGTGCATATTGGACAGTAATGGATGACTGCATGCGGGCATGGTGTAATAGTGAATCTAAATTATAATGGGAAGAATAGAAATCTCAGTTTTTCTACTGTTGCAAGGGTCAAATGGGTCTATACATTATCGGGGGCTGCATGCGTAAGTATCCTCCTCGCCATGGGGGATACTTATCACCGGAGCAATTCATCACTATTCCGAAAAGCAGCTGTCCCCCATATTAGTAACACTGCTACAGAAGTAGCAGCTTTACTTACCTGTCTCCGTCGCCGGCTTCTGCGCATGTGTTCATTTGGGGATTCTATACATTAATTAAATGCAATAATTATTTGCTTTGTGTGAAAGGCCAAGTTTTCTATTATAGAATACCTATTTCATGTCGCTGCAAATGCTATGTTAGTTTATATGGTTTAAGGATCCAGGCACTCTGTGTAAGTCCCCAACTCGGGATCCAACAAATGAAACCCAGACCATCATGCTTCCTCCTCCATGTTTGACAGTTGGCGTCACACACCGAGGAACCATCTTTCACCTACTTGACGGTGGACAAAACCTGCATTAGGAAGCAAAGATTTCAATTTTGATTCACTGGTCCACAAGACCTTCTTTTAGTCTTCAGCAGTCCACTTTTGATGGTGTAAGAAACTGACACATTGGGTTTCTTTGCATTTTCTGTAAAGGAGAGACCTACAATTTTAAAAATTATAATGTCTGCTTGCCTTCCACTGTTATGCTGGGTACTGGTAGATATATTGGCTAATCAATTGAGCATGGCGCGACTAGAAGCGCCTTTTAACGTGCAAGGAGGCTAGATGTATGTGGACACATCTGTAATGTCGACATTCAGAATGTTGACATACACTGCATGTCGACCTGGATATTATAGTGACATATGAAAATGGTCATAATATGGACATTGTGCATGTCGCCAGACAGCATGTCAACATAGCATTTTTTACCGTTTTAGAACCATACCCTAACCGCAGCCTAAAACTGACTCTAACTGCAGCCTAAACCTAACAGCAATGTGTAACATTCTAGTGTTGACATTCTAAATGTTGATAAAATATTTACATATCATATTACAGGTTGAGTCTCCAGTATCCAAAATGCTTTGGGACCAGGAGTATTTTAGATATCGGAATATTTCGTATTTTGGAATATGTACATACCATTATCAAATATCTTGGGAAAGGGACCCAAATCTAAGCACAGAATGCATTTATGTATCATATACACCTTATACACACAGCCTGCAGGTAATTCTATACAATATTTTCAATAATTTTGTGGCTTAAACAAAATTTGTGTACAAACGTGAAATCATTTATGTTTCATATACACCTTATACACAAAGCCTGAAGATAATTTTGTACAATATTTTTAATAATTTTGTGCCTTAAATAAAGTTTGTTTGCTTTGAATCTTCAAAAAGTAAAGGTTTCACTATCTCAGTCATGCTAAAAAAAAAATCAGTATTTTTCGGAATATTCCATAATTCTGAATATTTGGATATGGGAGATTCAACCTGCGTACAGACAGAGGGTTTGTAATCAAGTAATCAAAAGCAGTTGGGACCCCTGTAGGAATGTACAAACTTCAGCTTTTAAGGCTTAATTTACTTTCATTAGCTCAGAACAGCTATAAGTTCTTAATCCGTTACTTGTTCCATGAAAAATACCTTTTTAATACTTTAACTGTAAGTTTTATTTTTCAGTTTTAACTAACCAAAACTTTTTTTTTATTTTACCTCCAGCAATTAACTGCTTACCTTTATACCATTTCAGGTTACTAACAACTTGAATTGCTTAAATGTCAATAACAACTTGAAAGATGAGCGTATTTTCACCAGTAATGCATGTAGTAAAAAGTACTAATAATTAATAGTATGCCGGACTCTGCAAAATTAATAAACTACATACAATATACATGTAAGAAAATAAATATTTTGTTATTCCCATATACATAATCAATTTGATATACTTTTTGAAAACAGACTGGGATAGTTTTATGTGTAAGACCTATATCCATCAAACAGTAGTGTTTATTTCCTATTTGGAAAGGCTCTAAGATCATCTGTACCTTACACATTTCTGCTGTTGAGGTGTACTATATTGATTAATTTTACAATCCTTTGTTTACGTAAATTTATGAACCATCAGATGGCAATTACTGACAGATTTTTCTGTCTCTTTAGTGTATTCATTGGAATTGCAATAAAAATTTTATTCTAAATCTTTAATACTAAGCTTCTCAATTTTTTTTTGCCTTTGATTGCAGCTGGTGCTCATGACAAAATTGGATGGGCATTTGGTCTTGGATTAGAGAGGCTGGCAATGATCCTGTACAGTATTCCTGACATCCGCTTGTTCTGGAGTGAAAATGAGCTCTTCCTAAAACAATTCCATGTGTCTAACATCAATGAGAGAGTGCAATATCAGGTAACCCATGCACGCAAACTTAATCCAGTAAATATACATTTTAATTACATTATGATTCACTAATTTTCCTCACACTCCATAGAGGTGTGTAAGGAAATGAGTGATGCTTACTTACAGTAATAAGCGGTATGAATGTTATTCTGTAGGTTGATGAGATGTTTAATATATGCACCTTGTTATTTAGCTGGGGGCAATCAAGAAGAGTGCATACTAAAGTAATTGTTCTCCAAGTGTAAATTTAGACTAAATGTATTTAGAAAATCTAAAGTTTGTAATTTTTTAAAATTGCACTTTTATAGAGCTCAAAATACTTATTACAGTAGTTTAAAGTCAATCTCTCTGATAACATATTTTCTGATTTGTATTGTATACTGTAATTGTTTTTATGATGTCCAGAAAAATAATTTTGCAAACCTAAGGTCAATAAATGCTTTACAGCCATTTCATGTGACACCGTTTGGTATGTCTGCTCTCCAAATCAGTGATGGAAAATTAGATGTTGTTGCAAATACCAAACTTAGGCCCTCATTCAGAGCCGTACGCTCTGAGCAGAGCGCACGCTCTGAATGAGGGCCGCCCTCCATGAAAATGGAGCGTCCTTCTGGACGCTCATATAGCTGTGGGTCACCTCCCACAGCCTATACGAGCGTGCATTTTGATGGCCGCGATGGTCGTGACCATCGCGACCATCGAAACTGCGAGCCGGAGCCTGCGGTGCAAGCTCCGGAGTGATTTTGGCTCTATCAGAGCCAAAATCACTCCCACTGACATCACTAGTGATGTCAGTGGGCCGGCTTCTGACGGGAGGCGTTCCCGTGGGAACGCCCCCGTCAGGGAGGCACGCCTACCAAAGGGGGCGTGCTGTCAATCAACATCGACAGCACGCCCCCTTTGATCAGACACAACGAGCGAAGGACTTTCCTTCGCTCGTCGCGTCTGGCGCATGCGCACGACGGAGCTCCCTCCGTCGTGCGCATGCTCAGTGCAGAACATCGACCCACTTGCGAGCGGACAGCCGCTCGCGAGTGGGTCTGAATCAGGGCCTTAGTGTGCTTCTTGAGTACAATACTTAATACTGATTAACTAGAGCCGTGTTCCACACCCTTAGGGCTATTTCACACTTGCACGGTTTTGGCCGGCCGGCCAAAAAACAGGCAGAAGCCAGATGTTTTTTCCAGGCACTCAGTGTCTTTCACATGTAATGGTTTTGAGAAGTTTTTAATGTGTTTATTTTTCCCTTCTTCTACTGGGCATGCGCAGCAGCAACAGCAACTGCAGTACAAGCCGGCCGGTGTGCGTGTAAGGAAACATTGTTTCCTATACTCAACTGTCTTGCTTGGACTGCATAGACATGGCATTGCAGTCGTCCAGCTACGTGGATATCCCCGGCTGTTACACGGTGACTGTGCCGTGCCCATGCCGTGTGAAAGGACCCACCAGGTTCCTTGTTTATAAATTTTACACCCTGCAAAAAAACATCCTTTTTTTGCCGGATTGCCAAAACCGGCAAAAAACCGGCAGGTGTGAAATAGGCCTTACTTGCATTGACTTTCTTGCAGCAGTGTCATCTATCATGACAGCTGTTGTGAGTTCACATTTATCGAAAGTTCACTGAGACGTCCTTGCTCCATAGTTGATCTCAGGTTACAATCAGTTTGAGCTTAGAGAAGCTACAGTAAAGTTTCTGACAGGTGTTTTTTATACAGGGAATTCAATAGCTCCATATTTATCATGTTTTTGAATGTAAAATGGGAGTAAATTTTGTATTTACACTGCAAGTTCCCTGCCATCAATATCTTGCTGTCCGTTAATTGTTAGAGCAGTGCTCAAGGTTTACTGTAGCAACTCTTCTTTTGCCATGTTGGGGAAGTTGAAGATCTCTCCAAATTTGTCACTAACGTCTCCCAGCGTCTGAAATCTCTGATCAATTGAAGAGAGGGTTTCATCTACTAGCATATTTAAAAAATAAGTTATTTTTCTAAGCGCATCACCAATAGGACCCCTTAGTGTCTCTGTAGTACTACTGATAAGAGGTCACATCTGCTGTCATGGCCTCTTGCCAATGTGTGCTGGGTGACGTGGAGACAGGCCATCGTGTTGGGTGGGGACCCTCATGGAGCAGTGGCACCCTAAGCATATAGGCATTAGCATACATGGCCTGTGCTCAGAGTTATCTCTGTTTGGTAGCTCTAATTACATGAGGCTTTATGTGGCTCAACACCACTTTTATTTTAAATCATTTTTATTGAAACTCCATATATAATATACAGAAAAAAGAAGGATAATTAATACAATTCTAGTTTAACATCTGAAAACAGAATTGTTGAAAAGATCATACAAAATCATCACAATTATAATATATAATCCATTAAAATAATTAGCAGAACAAAACTAATTTAGTCATCCTATGAAACAGTAAAAGAAGTCCCCATAAGGTTCCCAGTTAAATTTTACAGAAAATGGGATAATAGGAGTCATGAGACGAGACCGAGACCCAGTAAACCCCAACCAAAAGTAAAATGATAAATAAATATAAATGTTCACCTAAGTATGACATATACACAAGCAACTGCATAACATATATACATGTGTACGAACATATCTTTCTATAGATTCTACTTTAAAATTAAAATTCCAAGGTGATTGGAGGGTCATTAGATAGTTCACGGAGGTTATACCATTGAGTATTCCTAAATGACGCGTGGATATGTTTCCGGAAATCAACAGGCAAGATATAACTCTCCCATGTGTCAAAAAATTTAGAGACAAAGGCCCTCATTCAGAGCCGCTCGTTAGCGGCAGTACGCTCGTTCCGAGCGATGTTTGCACATCTGCGCATGCGTACGGTTTTTAGTACGCATGCGCGAACCAGTCAGTGCGGCCGAAAATCGTTTGTACGCTATATAGCGAGTGCCTGCTATTTTGAGTGACAGAATGAGGCGTATGTGGGTGGTAACAGGGGATGGTGCTTGAAAATGGGGAGTGGAGATCCGAACGCAGGCGTGCTTAAAGGTCAAAACGGACGTTTTATGGGTGTGTATATTTAAAACAGCAGCGTCATTGACCACGTCACTGGGTTATTTTAGAGCCAGAACTGCTCGCAAATTTGTGGTAGCAAACACCAACCACAAGAATAGCGAGCAGTTCATACGCTGGTCGATGTACTCGATTAATCTAATAAATAGCGGACATGACGTAGGATGCGAGCGGCCAGGGGGCGTTTTTAACAAATAAACGAGCGTATGTTTTGCTCGCTCGTTCAGACTTAGAGGTGTGAACAGACTACAATGTGCGTACGGATCATTTGAATAGCCACCCCTTGTTTTTAAACGAACGACCGCAAATAGCGAACGGCTCTGAATGAGGGCCAAAGACCTCCTTTTCTAACGTGGCTTCTGTCCAATCCATGTTAAACAAATGAAAAAGCTTTTCTTTAAATAATTTCAAAGTAGGAGGGGAAACACTTATCCAGGCTTGTAAGATGGCTTTGCGAGCTACCGCACTGATTATCAATAATAATTGTTTACAGCCTTTCGTCACTCTCTGACCCTTCGGTAATATTCCAAACAATGCCCACTCATTAGTAAAGGGAAGACAATTCACCAAATTATTAAAAGCATATTTACGAACTTTTAATCAAAATATTCTGAGAAGAGGGCATTTCCAGAAATAGTGATATAGATGAGGGCGACTTCGTCATTCCCGCCCTAAATTGTCTGTGAGGAGAAAAATATGACCTGTGAAGTAAATTTAAAAACATCTCTTGGTATTGAACCGCCAGAAGTAATTTCCTAGATGTGGCTAACATTTTATTTAAAGTATCACAAGAGAGAGAGGGCATGTCGACCGGCCATCTACTCATGCCTGTACGTATTTGGGCATAATCAATTTGTGTTCTCAAGAAAGAGTAGTAAATGGAAAGTGTATGACTAGAAGTTGGGGGAGACAAAAGCATCCTATCTAATGGGTTATTGCAATCAACATCAGAAAACCATTTAGTAGTTGCAAAAATGTAATGTTTTGCTTCCATGTATGTGAGGGTACAAATATAGGAAGAAGAAAAGAAATTCCTTTATGGGACACTCACAAATCTGAATGTATATTATTATAATGTTTTTCGGGGAAATAACATGTAAACTAAAATATAACTTTTATTATTCTTATCTAAAATATTAAAGTTGCGAAATATGAATAAATTAAAATAAAATTCTCAACCACTGTATGTTGTCTATATTAATGCCTCTGGGGGTCTTTCAGACCCACTCGCGAGCGGCAGGACGCTTGCAAGCGGGTCGATGTTCCCCACTGCGCATGCGCACGATGGAGGGAGCTCCGTCGTGCGCATGCGCGAGACCCGGTGAGCGACGGGCCCACCATCGCTCCAGGTCTCGCACCAAAGGGGGCGTGCTGTCGATGTTGATTGACAGCACGCCCCCTTTGGTGGGCGTGCCGGGGGCGTGCCTGCCAGACGGAGGCGTTCCCATGGGAACGCCTACCGTCTCAAGCCGGCCCCACTGACATCACTAGTGATGTCAGTGGGAGTGATTTGGGCTCTGATAGAGCCAAAATCACTCCAGGGCTTGCGGCAGCGAGACCCTACTGCAGGGTTTCCGTCGCAAGCCCGATGGTCGCGATGGTCAAGACCATCGCGACCATCATCATGGACGCTCGCTATAGCTGTGGGTGGTAACCCACAGCTATGCGAGCGACCATGAGGACGCTCCAAAAAAGGTAGGAGGGCCCTGATTCAGAGCGAGCGCTCTGGTCAGAGCGTTCAGCTCTGAATCAGGCCCTCTGTCTGTACTTCCAATTTACATAGCGCAATGGCCTAATAGTCTATTAGTCAGACGGTTGTCTATAGAATATGGGACATATGATAGTGAAACTACTCAATAGTAGGTTAGTTAGCAATATCGCCGTTTAGTAGATAGGATTTCACTAATACTCTACATGACATTGAGTATAATCAGTGCCGCTGGGTTAGGCAGAGTGATAGTACTTTTAAATAGAATTTTATTGACACATATTTATAGGATAATTGTTTATAACACTAAATCCTTAGTCAAGGAACAAACAACTTGTTTGTCCCTCTCCTGTCTCCACAGTCAAATACATATTGTGAATCACAGGGTTAATTTATTAGACTGATATTAGTTCCCTCTATTGAATAGGAATGATCTCAATCTTAAACTCACATGTGAAACTAGTCAGACGGAAGTAACTTTTCTGGATGTTAAAATTCAAAGGATGCCTGATGGCAGAATCCAAACTGATTTATATCGAAAGAATACAGCAACGAATAGTGTGTTACATAACACCAGCGCACACTTTCCGCCGGTTCTGAGAGGGATCCCCAAGGGTGAATTTTTACGTTTAAGGAGAAATTGCTCAAATACTGATCTCTTTCACGCAAGATCAGATGAGCTGAGGGAAAGATTGATACACATTGGATATAGTAAGAGAGCAATTAAAAAGGCTAAACATCATGCCTTGCAGAAGGACAGAAACTCCATACTGTATCCAAATAGGACCAATATGAAAAAGGAGGATAATTCATTTTCTATTTCCTGTATTTGTACTGTTGTTTGATTCCAGGGTGAACCTCCATTGAAAATATATTATTTTCATCATATTTTTAAAATAGGGAAAGATCTGATATATAACTGTATATTTCTGTGCAGGTAATTCATCTTTTTTTCTTGCATATGTATGTGAGGGTGTAGGAATGAAATGTAGGGAACTTTTCTATCGTTTGAGAGCAGGTTAAGGGCCGTTTAGCATGCTTATGTAATAGGGCATCAATTGTTTTCAAACCCTCTCCTGTAGCTTCGTAAAGGGGAAAGACGCCAGACCATGTTGAAAATCTGGATTATCCAGGAAAAATGAAAAAAATCATTTGTGGGAGTTTAAGTTATGTTTATGTCTTAAAATTGCCATATTTTATGTGTGGACCATAAAAGTGGGTTTTCTCGCAGTTGTATCGAAACTTCAGCAATATTGATGCAGAAACCCTAGCAAGCCACAATCTAGTAAAAATGCTCTTCAATCTAAGTGGTTGCATACATATCCTGTCCATGTAGCCAATCCTTAAGGTGTCTCATTATGGCTGCATGGTTATAATGCAATACATTTGGGACATTAATTTCCCCATTATATTTGGTCTGTTGTAACTTAAAAAGACCAATGCAAAGTCGTTTAGCCCCCCATATAAATTTTGAAATAGTGAATGTAATAATTGTAAGTCCTTCTGAGAAAACAATATTGGGAGTGATTGAATTAATTATAATAACCTAGGAAATGTCACCATTTTAATCAAACTTGCTACGCCCATATAAGACAATAAAAGATGACCCCAGCCCTCCAACTCACTGGACATTTGAGAAATAGCCTTAGATATATTAAGGTGGTATAACTCAGGCAACATTTTTGGAAGCTGAATGCCCAAATATTCAATAGAGGACTTGGCCCAAGTGACAGGCAAATGATAACTGCAATGTGGTGTGTGGATGCGTGGGTGTAAATAAACGCCAATGGATTTAGATACAGTAGATTGACTATATAACCTGAAATGGCTCCAAAATCCCCCAGCCTGTCCAATATCAACTCCAAGGTATCCCTGGGATTATCAATACCTGTATATAGGAGTACATTGTCTGCATCAACACCACTTTTATATTTAAGTGGAGTTCATAAAGAAAAAAGCTTGCTGTTTATTGTACACGGTTAAAATGTAACATTCTAATGTGTAACTATTAGTCTACTCCCTTAATTTTATGTTTAACCAATTTCGTATAGTGCTACACTCAGTGCCAGATTAAGGTCCACATGGGCATGAAACTGAAATTTATGAAGGGCCTATTGTATGCTAATGCTGGAAGTGTGACTAGTGATGTGAGGAATGTGATCAGTGTTAGGTAGTGTAGAGAGGGCTTGTGAAACCTTCCACTCAACGCCATCCTTGAACAAATTGGTGTCCTAGGTAAAATTTCAGCTGGTGCCCACCACCCCTCCTTCCCCAGAAATAGGTTCCACTAAAAGAAGCAGTGTTGCATCAAACACGGTGTGCTTAATTGTTCCCCCTCAACATCTCACATTTTGTGATCCCATTTCCCATGCTGTTTACTCCCCTTTTACCCCTTCCACATCCCACACTGTGTGCTCCCGTTTCCCCCTCCACATCTCATGCTATGTGCTCCCATTTCCCCTCTACATCCTACGCTGTGTGTATCACTGTGCCCCCTCCACATCCCATGCTGTGTGCTCCCGTTTCTCCCTTCATATCCCAGCCTGTGTTGTTCCCTGTTCACCTACACCACATGCTGTGTGCCCCTCTGTTCCCCTACATTCCATACTGTGTGCTCCCCTGTTCCCCTACATCCCATACTGTGTGCTCCTCTGTTCCCCTACGTCCCATGATGTGTGCTCCTGTTATCTTACATCCCATACTATGTGCACCCCTGTTCCCCTTCATCCCATACTGTGTGCTCCCCTGTTCCCCTATATCCCATACTGTGTGCTCCCTTGTTCCCCTATATCCCATAATGTGTGCTCCCCTGTGGCCCCTATATCCCATACTGTGTGCTCCCCTGTTCCTCTATATCCCATACTGTGTGCTCCCCTGTTCCGCTACATCCCATACTGTGTGCTCCCCTGTTCCGCTACATCCCAAACTGTGCTTCCCTGTTCCCCTACATCCCATACTATGTGCACCCCTGTTCCCCTTCATCCCATACTGTGTGCCCCTCTGTTCCCCTACATCCCATACTGTGTGCTCCCCTGTTCCCCTATATCCCATACTGTGTGCTCCCCTGTTCCCCTATATCCCATACTGTGTGCTCCCCTGTTCCCCTATATCCCATACTGTGTGCTCCCCTGTTCCGCTACATCCCATACTGTGTGCTCCCCTGTACCGCTACATCCCAAACTGTGCTTCCCTGTTCCCCTACATCCCATACTATGTGCACCCCTGTTCCCCTTCATCCCATACTGTGTGCTCCCCTGTTCCCTATATCCCATACTGTGTGCGCCCCTGTTCCCCTACATCCCATACTGTGCTTCCCTGTTCCCCCTACATCCCATACTATGTGCACCCCTGTTCCCCTTCATCCCATACTGTGTGCTCCCCTGTTCCCCTACATCCCATACTGTGCTTCCCTGTTCCCCTACATCCCATACTATGTGCTCCCCTGTTCCCCTACATCCCATACAGTGTGCTCCCCTGTTCCCTTACATCCCATACTGTGTGCTCCTGTTATCCTACATCCCACATTGTGTGCTCCTGTTCCCCCCTCCATATCCCACACTGTGTAGTCCTGTTCCCCTTCCACATCCCACAATGTGCACCCCCCTGTTCTCATCCAAATCCCATGCTGTGTGCGCTCCCCTGCTCCATAGGGTATGTCTATTCTCACAGCTCCCCTCCATCCCCCTGCTGCTGGTTCTTCCCCCTCCTCCACATTGATCATCTTGCATTCTGTGTTCCCCTCTCCCAGCGGCTGTGCCTCCCCCCCCAGTCTGCAATGCACTTACTTTACAATGTCTTGTATCCTGTGGGCCTGTTTACATGGGGACGCTTGGCGCTACAGCTCCATCCGCCCCATTGTTAATTTGGCCCTGGCTACGCTAGTGAGAATGAAATATGAAATAGCTCAATGGGTTTGGTGCATGCAAAGTAAAAATTATATTTTAATATTTTATTTAATGGTACAGATAATTTCATATATTTCTTTGTCTTATTTCCTGATGCTATTTACGATCCTTAAATTCCAAACCTTAAATGTGGGTACACATTAGATGATATGTCGCCCAATCCTGCGGATCGGGCTGACATTGTCCACATGGGCAAGTGTGTACGCACTATGTCAGACCATGCTCCAGCGAGGTCATTCTTCGCATCGACAGATCAAGCGTACATGCTAATTAATCTGTCAATTTGATAAATAAGCCTATTCACTTGGATGCGGAATGATATACTGTATATCATGTGGTCGTTCACCAGATCGTGTGGTTTGTATGGACCGCACGATATGTCGTCCATCACATTGTAGGTCGGCTGTTTATCCTGCTTTAATTAGAATCTCATTAGACATATTCTTAATGTTGTTAATTACCCTGTACTGGAATCTTACCCAATAGTAGAGATAATATGGTATGTGCACAGAGTGGAGCATATAATTTCTCACTCTTCAATAAATTTTCAGCCATTTGGTGCCTTTGGTTCAGTCATCATGGAGCTCCTGCACCACTAAATATTGGTTTATAACTAAACTTTCAGTATCTGCAGATGTAAAAACAATCCAAATCCCTTCAATATGGGTAGTAAAAGGAAAACTAACGCTTAGGTACATATGTGTCGGTAGAATTACAATAGGAGTCTTTCTAGATACAAGTAATCCACACTGTCATTGCTAGTTCAATTCTCAGTTATTTCTCTAAGCCTGGAATAGATAGTATTTCATAAAAGCAACTATCATTTCCAGTAATGTTAATAAATGACGAGTTTTGCGAGTCGCAGCCAACTTCATCAGATAGGAAACTTCTAGATGCTGTTCTGGAATGCAAGTAGGAGACCAGAGTAGTTTTAGTGAGAAATCCACAAATAATAGTTCCACTGCGCACAGGAACAACCAACACTCAGCTTGGCCAATCAAAGCCCAGAGTTCCTTTCTGCTCCTGTGGACAGCATTTTTCTATCTGATGAAGCAGGCGGCGACAAATGAAACGCTTCATTTGTTTTTACATTATTGGTAACTATAATCACTTTTATGAAATAGCATCTACTTCAATCTTGGAGAAGTAAATGGGAATTGCAGTAACCATAACAGTATTGGATTACTTGCATCCAAAAAGACTGCTATGGTAATTCTACCTGCACACCTGCATCTATGAGATATGTTTCCTTTTAATATCTGTAGGAAACTGTAGTTCAGAATTGTTAAAATTTTAATCTAATTGTCTCACCTCACCATCCAATCCCTATCCATTGTTAATAAAATTACTCCTTTGTAGATTATATGCCTTCTATTTTGTATTAAAAAATATTCAGATTGTCTTCTGTGTTTAGTAATGGTATTATTAATGGCTTTAACATATTTTTAACTCTGAATGTTTGTTGTGCATGAATAATTAAACTTTGTGTTGTTCATAACTTTGTTACCTTCCTCCTTTTTTGCCTTTTTCCTTTCCATACCTTCCCTTACTCCTGAATATATATTTAAAATTTCAATAAAACATTATTTCCAATTTCTTATTATATAGAATAGTTTTTTAGATATTCTGGTAGACTTAGGGGGGAATTCAATTAGACCCAATAAGTTTTCGGCCAAATAAAACAGGATTTTAGTGCTTGAATTGCCTTTGGGTTATTCAATTAGATCCCGTTTTTTTCACTTGAAAAAATATCTGTTTTTGGGCGAATACACATAGGATCCGTGATAAGTTCACGGATCCTATGTGTTAACACCGGCTCCTGTCCAAAAACAGATAGTTATCTGCACCCCCCCTCCCCACACACACGCACACATATCCTATGCCGCCCCTCTTACCCGTCAGCAGCCCAGCACACTCAGCTGTGTGCTATGCTGCAGTAGGACTAGGGAGACTGCTGCAGTAGGACTAGGGAAACTGCGGCGCTGGTAGTACTAGTAGTTTTGTTTTCTAAGGGGGACATGTCCATGCCTCCCCGATAAATGCCGTCTTTGGGGCTTATTGAATTAGCCTGGGGGATCAATTAACCAGCGGTAGTGTATCGCGACTTATTGAATTCCCCCCCTTAAGCGCTAAGAAATAATAATGTTGATCTAGTAGAAGTACATAATAACAAATGTAATTCGTAAACCCAATACATGTATCTTTATACGCCATAAAACACAGTGAATAAGTATTTAAAGTAATAAGTATATTTATAAAAACAGGCAAATCCCTTCTTCAAGTTACTATAGAAGTCACCTGCAAAGCAGACAGAACATCTATCATACAGCAAACTGTCCTAGCACATACACCTTGGTTGCATTTCAAAACTGTATCTGCAGGGTCAGAACTATGGGACACAATGGAGGCGCCTGCCACCGGACACCAGCACTGAAGGGGCTCCTCCTCCATTACCCACAACATATTCACACAATTTAGGGCTGTAAGGGCGGTATTCAATTGTTTTGCCCCACTACGTGCCCGACAGGAGCTATTCAATTGTTGCTCCTGTTGGGCACGATCAGCTGCCGGCGCACCATTTCAGCTCACACCTCCCAGGGTGTGCAAACTGAAATGGGCGAAAACTGACCTGTTTAGACACCCAAATGTCCACTATGGGCGCGATCAGCACGAAAATTTGCAATTTTTGAATAGTGCCTCGCGGTCTCCCATCACTTTAGACGGGAGATCGGGTGTGGTATAACAATTGAATACCGCCCTAACTATGTACCCGAAGTGTACCGTCACAGCCGCGTCAGACCATCAGCTGCCGCCTCAGTCTATCTATAGCCTGTCCCTGCTCATTGGTGTCGCTCCTCAGCACCACACGGCCACAACTCTCTGTCCTACTCCTCCACCGCTCAGACCGATGCAGCAGTCCCGGCGGATCCCCTGACCAACAACTCCCCATCCCACTCTTCCCTGGGGACAGCCCTATCTGTGGACCTGTGCAGCAGTCCCGGCACCCCCCACACCCACAACTCTCTGTCCCACTCCTCGCTGACGGCAGCCCTAGCTGTGGACCCGTGCAGCAGAGTCTGAGTGGCTGGCCCGAGGATAAGCATGGCTGCAGATCTGCTTCCAGGAGTTGGATGTCAACAAGGATTCCTCGAACTGAGCTGCGGTAAAAGAGGGCATTGGAGGCAGGGACCTGGGGCACCAGAGACTGGGGGGGGTCAGATCTTAGGTGGAACAACTTCCCAGCATGTGATGCAGTCGGCAGTAGACTTGACTTTTTGTAATTTGTAGTCCCACCACAGTGGCAGTCTTGCAGTATCTTGACTTAACTCAGTCCTCAAAGCCACCACATCGGGTGGTTTTCCCCTCCATCAGTTGTATCAGGAGGGCTTCCTACCCCACATCAGGTGGTTTTCCCCTCCATCAGGGGTATCAGGAGGGCTCCCCATCCCACATCAGGTGGCTTTCACCTCTATCAGGAGGACTCTGAGATAATTGCACCATACAGGTCACTATCTTATCTGTGATTAATGCATACAGATGTTCTCACATACATCTATCCTCCCTGTGACACATAACGTGTGAGTGCAGAGTGACTCGTTAGCGTCGAGCATCCTTTCGTGAGAATTTTTCCCTTCAAATGCGTCTTATTCAAACGAGGACGCACAAGCAGCTTCTGCTGATTAAAATGATATGCAGCATGCCTAAATTCTGTGTGCAACTGCAGGTGTATCTGCATGTGAAATGCTACACTACAGTGTCAGCGGCTGTGATGGGAGGGGGGGGCTCCAACTTATAACTTGCCTCCGGGAGTCTGGGATGAATTTACGCCACTGTGTATTTGAGTTCAAGGCTCCTTATCTCTCTTCCAGACTAAACTGATATGTTGCCTTTATGCTCCATTCTGTGTTTCTTTCCTTCTAAGCAGCTTTGACATTCTGTAGCGAAAGGCTTTTCAAAGTGATCCTCTCTACTGTCGACTTTTGCAGCCTTTATCATGACACTGACATTTCAAGAGAAATATTCTCCCTTATGAGCTAATATCAGGCATATACAATCTTTTTATTTCTTTATTTCTGTATATCCTCATTAGGTGTACAATGCAATCCATCAGTGATCTTGTTTTGGTTAGAAAAGTAAACATAAGTTTATTATTTGTCATGAGTCATGCAATTTCTTTGCCGTGTGTGAACAAAGCTGTCCTATAAATATAATTTACTGTGATCAAAAGGTTTTATTAATGTTATTAAATAGCTTTGAAGTACGTAGCAACATTTCTCTACTTACATTTATGAATCTAATATAATACTATGACTGTATTTACTATATAGAGCTTTTGAATGTGTTATTTACTTTCAGAGTTTTGGGTGCTTTTAAATGTGAGAAAATAATCAATTATTCACAGTTCTTTAAGAAATGGAAAGGATGGTACAAATTTTACTCTGCACTGAAATGCAATATAGCTGATTGCCATAGAAACCTATCTTGTGGTTAACGAAGAACATATGTAAAAAATGAATTAATTGCAATAAGATTTGTTATACTTATAATAAATATATATATACATACATATATATATATATATATATATATATATATATACAGGTTGAGTCTTCGATATCCAAATATTCCAAAATACAGGATTTTTTTAGTATGATCGAGATAGTGACACCTGTGCTTTTTGATGTTTCAGTGTACACAAACTTTGTTTTAGACACAAAATTATTGAAAATATTGTATAAAATTACCGTCAGGCTTTATGTATTAGGTGTATATGAAACATAAATGAATTTCATGTATGTCCACAGACTTTGTTTGAGCCACAAAATTATTGGAAATATTGTACAAAATTACCTGCAGGCTGTGTTTATAAGGTGTATATAAAACACAAATGCATTCTGTGTTTAGGTTTGGGTCCCATTCCCAAGATATTTCACAATGGTATGCAAATATTCCAAAATACGGAAAATTCTTGTATCCAAAATAACCCTGGTCCTAAGCATTTTCTGTGAATTAGCAGCTCCACTATTTTGTGAGTGACTGCAATCTCACTCTGTGAGAGTGCTAAATCTGCAGTTCACCACAGGGTTTCATGGCATACCATATTTGTATTGCGCAAGGAACACGTCCATTAAGGCGTCAGCCTTAATGATGGGAATTTCATTGCTTTTTTAAGTTTTAGTGTCAGAAATTCAGTAGGTTTTTTGAAATTTCAGATCATGTCTAAGAAGCCTTAATGGAACACGTGAAACTGTAAGGTTTTTTGTCTGTGGAATTTAATTTTTTATTTTACATCTGTGTAAAAAAAAAATATTCAGAGATGCACCTGAGATGTAAAATAAATAAATAAGACACAGATGCATGGAAGGATCAGTGAGATCCGTCCATCCATCTGTATTAAAAAAATTAAAACAAGTGAAAATAAAAATAAAATGGCATGTCTCTCCCCCCCCCCCCCCCCCCCCTCTAAAGCACAAC
The DNA here is from genome assembly GCA_031769625.1 of Taudactylus pleione. Taxonomy (NCBI): domain Eukaryota; kingdom Metazoa; phylum Chordata; class Amphibia; order Anura; family Myobatrachidae; genus Taudactylus; species Taudactylus pleione. Next base: position 14,595,987 of record JAUIMM010000115.1, on the reverse strand, counting down.
CCAGGCCGGGGATCCCTGGGGGGGAGACCCCCCAATAAAGGGGTCCCCCTCTCCAGGACACCCTAGGCTATCCCTGGCACCCTTGACCGGGTTGATCATGAAAACTTAAATTAAAAAATGGTGTGCCCCACCCCAAAACACAACCAGTTCGGGCTTTTCACAGCCAGTCCTGGTTGTGCTTTATATTTAACAACTAAAATCTGCTTTCAGAGATTTGTTTACGACCAACTAAAGTCAAAAATGCTTATGTTCTATGCAAAAGCTCTATTATACCAAGTATCTGACCTTGCTAAGGGTGGGATCACACAGGCACATTCACAGTAGTTGCTTTCCAGCTTCAGAAGCACGGGTGTGGTAAAAAAGGTCGACACCACAAGGTCAACTGGTTCTGCATGTCAAGAGTCAATAGGTGGACCATCATTCTGTAGACATTTTTTTAGGGTGACAGGGTTAAAAGCCGATATTTACCATGATGACATTAAAATCGTTTATCTTATCCATCTCAATATTCAATAACAGAGTTCGTCTCTTCTCCCATCTACTGTTCAGATGAGGCGAAGGGTTAGGACATAAACCTTTCCCAGTTTATGGTGAGTGTTGGAACACGTAGGACAGGGTAAATTTTGCACTCATAACATATATTCCCTTTTCCTATAGCTCCTTAACAAAGGTCAGGGAAAATGGAATGCCATCCAAACTGGTTAAATGTTAAATAGCACTCACCAAAGAGATACCAACAATTACACTCCTTTCTGAGTTTTTTGTACCCATTCTGTACCTCTGAAACATTATATATATATATATATATATATATATATATATATATATATATATTAGGGGTGAGCGGGTTCGGATTTCTGAAATCCGAGCCCCCCCGACCCGAGTCAGGCTCGACTTTTCCCGCCTGACTCGGATCTGAAATCGAGGCAAAACGTCATCATCCCGCCTTCCGGGTCTCACGGGTTTTAGATTCTATATAAGGTACCCGTGTCGGCGCCATTTTCTCACTCGGCTGTGGACAGTGAAGAGGGAGGGTGGGAGTTAGGGCTGGCTGGGCTGTGTAGTGTAGTGCAGTGTTGTGCTGTACTGCGCTGTGCTGCTGTTGTCCATAGGGGCTGTGTCCACTCCTCCAAAGTCCATAGGGGCTGGCTGTGTTGTGCTGTGCTGTTGTTGTCCATAGGGGCTGTGTCCACTCCTCCGAAGTCCATAGGGGCTGGCTGTGTTGTGCTGTGCTGCTGTTGTCCATAGGGGCTTGTCCACTCCTCCAAAGTCCATAGGGTCTGGCTGTACTGTGTTGTGCAGTCAGTTGTCCATAGGGGCTGTGTCCACTCCAAAGTTCTGTGCAGTGTCCCAATCCTAAAGGGGTGCTGTAGTGTTGTTCAAGGGGTGCTCTGTCCATCAGGGGTTCTCCCCCAGAGTGCAAAAAAAATAAATATTTTTTCGGTGTTTGTCAATAGTGTGCGCAGTAGCCGCACGTGCATCAACAAAGTAGCGCCAAGCGTGCGCCTGTGTCATAAGTAAAGGGCCGGCTGGCTTGACCGTTAAAGGGTGCTGTAACCCCCAAAGTGCACTCCAAACCAAATAAAAAAATATTTTCTGTGTTTGTGAATTGTGTGCACTGTGGCTGCACGTGCATCAACAAAGGAGCAGCGCCAAGCGTGCGCCTGTGTCCCATAAGTAAAGGGCCGGCTGGCTTGTCCGTTAAAGGGTGCTGTAACCCTCAAAGTGCGCTCCACAAAAAAAAAATTCTCCTTTTTTTTCTGTCTTTGTGAATTGTGTGGGCTGTAGCTGCACCTGCATCCTCAAAGCAGCAGCGACAAGCGGGCGTCTCTCTGTTAAAGGGTGGTGTAGCCCCCAAAGTGCACTCCAACAAAAATAAAACATTTTCTTCTGTGTTTGTGAATTGTGCGCACTGTACGTGCATCCTCAAAGCAGCAGCGCCAAGCATGCGTCTGTCTGTTAAAGGGTGGTGTAACCCTCAAAGTGCGCTCCACAAATAATAAAAAATTCTTCTTTTATTCTGTCTTTGTGAATTGTGTGGGCTATAGCCGCACCTGCATCCTCAAAGCAGCAGCGCCAAGCGTGCGTCTGTCTGTTAAAGGGTGGTGTAACCCTCAAAGTGCGCTCCACAAACATAAATGGAGAACCAAACTTTCTCCGATAAAAATAAAATAGGGAAAGATCAAGAAAACACTTCCTCCTAGTGCTGAATCTGCTGCCACTAGTCATGACATAGACGATAACATGCCATCTACGTCGTTTGCCAAGGCCGATGTCCAATGTCATAGTAGACAAACTTCAGGAAAATGACCTTAAAAAAAACATTTAAATCATCTGAGGAGAAACTTAATATTGCCAATAAGCCATTTACGACACGGAGTGGCAAGGAACGGCTAAGGTCTTTTCCTATGTTCATGACTAGTGGTTCAGCTTCACATGACGATGGAAGCCCTCCTCCCGCTAAAAAAATCAAACGAGTTAAGCTGACAAAAGCACAGCGAAGAACTGTGCGTTCTAAGAAGATATCACAAATCCTCAAGGAGAGTCCAAGTGTGGTGGCGGTTGCGATGCCTGACCTTCCCAGCACTGGACGGGAAGAGGTGGCTCTTTCCACCATTTGCACGCCCCCTGCAAGTGCTGATAGGAACACCCACAGTCCACTTGCTGATATGCAAATTGAAGATGTCACTGTTGAAGTACAATAGGATGAGGATACTGGTGTAGCTGGCGCTGAGGAGGAAGTTGGCGAGGAGGATTCTGATGGTGATGTGGTTTGTTTAAATCAGGCTCCGGGGGAGACAGTTGTTGTCCGTGGGATGAAAAAGCCCATCACGGTCATGCCTGGGCAGAAGACCAAACATTCCACCTCTTTGGTCTGGCAATATTTCTATCCAAATCCAGACAACAACTGTCTTGCCATATGTACCATATGTAAAGGTGAAATAAGTAGGGGTAGGGATGTTAACCACCTAGGAACATCCTCCCTTATACGGCACCTGCAGCGCATTCATAAAAAGTTACTGTCAAGTTCAGAAACTGGCTAAGACCGTAAGCAGTCCAGGGACACCTAAATCCCGTTGTCCTGTTGTATCCAAGCGCCTGCAAACCACACCGTCAACTCCCTCCTTGTCAATTTCCTCCTTAGTCAGGATCGGAAGTAGTCCTGCAGGCCATGTCACTGGCATGACTGACTCTCGCATCCGGGATTCCTCCGGAGGATCCTGCATTGCTACGCCTAATGCTGCCGCTGCTGCTGTTGCTGCTGCTGGGAGTCGTTCATCATCCCAGAGAGGAAGTAGGAACACCACAACTTTTACTAAACAATTGACCCTCCAACAGTCCTTAGCGAGGAGGATGAAGTACGACAGCAGTCATCCTGAAGCAAAACGTATAACTGAGGCCTTGACTGCTATGTTGGTGTTAGACGTGCGTCCGGTATCCGCCATTAGTGCAGTGGGATTTAGACAATTGATGGAGGTAGTGTGTCCCCGGTTCCAAATCCCGTCTAGATTCCACTTCACTAGGTAGTCGATACCGAGACTGTACAGAAACGTCAGAAAAAGTGTCCTCAGTGTCCGGAAAAATGCGGTTGTACCCAATAGCCACTTAAACACGGACATGTGGACAAGTGGAACAGGGCAGACTAAGGACTATATGACTGAGACAGCCCACTGGGTAGATGTATCAACTTATGCAGCAACAACAGCAGCGTCACCAGTAGCAGCATCTCAGAAACGCCAGCTCGTTCCAAGGCAGGCTACGCTGTGTATCACCGGTTTCAGTAAGAGGCACACCGCCGACAACCTCTTAGAGAAACTGAGGGAAATCATCGCCCAGTGGCTTACCCCACTTAGACTCTCCTGGGGATTTGTGATATCTGACAACGCCACCAATATTGTGCGGGCATTACATCTGGGCAAATTCCAGCACGTCCCATGTTTTGCTCACACAATGAACTTGGTGGTGCAGAATTTTTTGAAAAGCGACAGGGGCGTGCAGGAGACGCTTTGGGTGGTCCGAAAAATTTCTGGGCACTTTCGCCATTCAGCGACTGCGTGCCGAAGACTGGAGCGCGAGCAAACATTCTTGAACCTGCCCCGCAATCACCTGAAGCAAGAGGTTGTGACGCGGTGGAACTCAACCCTCTATATGCTTCAGAGGATAGAGGAGCAGCAAAAGGCCTTTCAAGCCTATTCATCCACCTATGACATAGGCAAAGGAGGGGGTATGTACCTGACTCAAGCGCAGTGGAGAATGATTTCTGTGTTGTGCAAGTTTCTCCAGCCCTTTGAACTTGCCACACGTGAAGTCAGTTCAGACACTGCCAGCTTGAGTCAGGTCATTCCCCTCATCAGGCTTTTGCAGAAGCAGCTGGAAAAAGTGAAGGAAGAGCTAAGACGGAGCGAATCCGCTCGGCATGTGGGACTTGTGGATGAAGCCCTTAATTCGCTTTGCCAGGATTCCAGGGTGGTCAATCTGTTGAAATCAGACCACTACATTTTGGCCACCGTGCTCGATCCTAGGTTTAAAGCCTACGTGGTGTCTCTCTTTCCGGCCGACACAAGCCTGCAGAGATGCAAAGTCCTGCTGGTGAAAACACTGTCAGCTGAAGCGGAACGTGATACGTCAACAGCTCCTTCTTCATTTTCTCCCGCAACTGGGGCTGCCAGGAAAAAACTTAGGTATCCTAAGCAACCCGCTGGCGGTTGCAGGGCAGGCAGGACCAAGTTTGGACATCTGGTCCGGACTGAAGGACCTGGCAACAATTTCTGACATGTCTACTGTCACTGCATATGATACTGTCACCATTGACAGAATGGTGGAGGAATTATTTTCTGTGTTCTTGAATTGTGTGCACTGTGTCTGCAGGTGCATCAACAAAGGGGCAGCGCCAAGCGTGCGCCTGTGTCATAAGTAAAGGGCCGGCTGGCTTGTCCGTTAAAGGGTGCTATAACCCCCAAAGTGCGCTCCACAAAAAATAAAAAATTCTTTTTTTTTCTGTCTTTGTGAATTGTGTGGGCTGTAGCCGCACCTGCATCCTCAAAGCAGCAGCGACAAGTGTGCGTCTGTCTGTTAAAGGGTGGTGTAACCCTCAAAGTGCGCTCCACAAAAAAAAAATAATAATTTTTTTTTCTGTCTTTGTGAATTGTGTGGGCTGTAGCCGCACCTGCATCCTCAAAGCAGCAGCGACAAGCGTGCGTCTGACTGTTAAAGGATTACATCGGTGACAGCATCCAAGTAAGCATGTCAGACAGTCCGTACCTGTACTGGCAGAAAAAAGAGGCAGTTTGGAGGCCCCTGTTCAAACTGGCTCTATTTTACCTGAGTTTCCCCCCCCCCTCCAGTGTGTACTCCGAAAGAGTGTTTAGTGCAGCCGGGAACCTTGTCAGCGAAAGGCGTAGGAGGTTGCTTCCACAAAATGTGGAGAAGATGAAGTTCATAAAAATTAATTATCTACTCTTCCAGGGAGACCAGCCTCCAGAACGTACAGAGGGACCTGTGGTGGTGGATTCCAGCGGGGACGAATTAATACTCTGTGAGGATGAGGATGTACACAACACTGAAGAGGGTGAGGAATCGGTGGATGAGGAGGACATCTTGCCTCCGTAGAGCCAGTTTGTGCAGAGACAGATTAATTGCCAGCTTGTTTTGTGGGGGCCCAAGCGAACCAACAATTTCAGCCACAGTCGTGTGGCAGACCCTGGCGCTGAATTGATTGGTTTGTTAAAGTGTGCATGTCCTGTTTATACAACATAAGGGTGGGTGGGTGGGAGGGCCCAAGGACAATTCCATCTTGCACCTCTTTTTTTTCTTTGCATTATGTACTGTTTGCGGCCTAGTTTTTCAAACTGCCATCCTGTCTGCCACTGCAGTGTCACTCCTAGATGGGCCACGTGTTTGTGCCGCCCACTCGTGTCGCTTAGCATAGTCATCCAGCTACCTCGGTGCAACCTTTTGGACATAAAAACACTATTGTGAGGTGTTCAGAATAGACTGGAAATGAGTGGAAATTAAGGTTATTGAGGTTAATAATAGCATAGGAGCAGAAAAACCCACAAATTCTGTGATTTTAGCTGTTTTTATGCTTTTTTTAAAAAAAAAATACAGATCCAAAACCCAGAACCCAAAACACGAAAGGGTGGTTTTGGCAAAACCAATCCAGATCCAAAACACGAACAAAGATCCAGATCCAAAACCAAAACACAAAGCACGAAAAGTGGCCGGTGCCAATTTTGGTTTTGGATCTGGATCTTTCTTCATGTTTTGGATCTGGATTGGTTTTGCCAAAACCGCCCTTCCGTGTTTTGGGTTCTGGGTTTTGTGTTTTGGATCTGTATTTTTTTTTTAAAAAGCATAAAAACAGCTAAAATCACAGAATTTGTGTGTTTTTCTGCTCCTATGCTATTATTAACCTCAATAACCTTCATTTCCACTCATTTCCAGTCTATTCTGAACACCTCACACCTCACGATAGTGTTTTTATATCCAAAAGGTTGAACCGAGGTAGCTGGATGACTATGCTAAGAGATACGAGTGGGCGGCACAAACACGTGGTCCATCTAGGAGTGACACTGCAGTGGCAGACAGGATGGCAGTTTGAAAAACTAGGCCCCAAACAGTACATAATTCAAAGAAAAAAAAGAGGTGCAAGATGGAATTGTCCTTGGGCCCTCCCACCCACCCTTATGTTGTATAAACAGGACATGCACACTTTAACAAACCAAACATTTCAGCGCCAGGGTCTGCCACACGATTGTGGCTGAAATGATTGGTTCGTTTGGGCCCCCACAAAACAAGCTGGCAATTAATCTGTCCCTGCAGAAACTGGCTCTACGGAGGCAAGATGTCGTCCTCATCCACCGATTCCTCACCCTCTTCAGTGTTGTGTACATCCTCATCCTCACAGAGTATTAATTCGTCCCCGCTGGAATCCACAACCACAGGTCCCTCTGTACGTTCTGGAGGCTGGTCTCCCTGGAAGAGTTGATAATTAATTTTATGAACATCATCTTCTCCACATTTTGTGGAAGCAACCTCCTATGCCTTTCGCTGACAAGGTTCCCGGCTGCACTAAACACTCTTTCGGAGTACACACTGGAGGTGGGGCAACTCAGGTAAAATAGAGCCAGTTTGTACAGGGACCTCCAAATTGCTTCTTTTTCCTGCCAGTACAGGTACGGACTGTCTGACATGCTTACTTGGATGCTGTCACCGATGTAATCCTTTAACAGACAGACGCATGCTTGTCGCTGCTGCTTTGAGGATGCACGTGCGGCTACAGCCCACACAATTCACAAAGACAGGAAAAAAAAGAATTGTTTTATTGTTTGTGGAGCGCACTTTGAGGGTTCCACCACCCTTTAACAGACAGATGCACGCTTGTCGCTGCTGCTTTAAGGATGCAGGTGCGGCTACAGCCCACACATTTCACAAAGACAGAAAAAAAGAGAATAATATTTTTATTGTTTGTGGAGCACACTTTGAGGGTGTCACCACCCTTTAACAGACAGACGCACGCTTGTCGCTGCTGCTTTAAGGATTCAGGTGCGGCTATAGCCCACACAATTCACAAAGACAGGTAAAAAAAGAAGAATTTTTTTATTGTTTGTGGAGCGCACTTTGAGGGTTTCACCACCCTTTAACAGACAGACGCACGCTTGTCGCTGCTGCTTTGAGGATGCAGATGGAATCTAGACGGGATTTGGAACCGGGGACACACTACCTCCATCAATTGTCTAAATCCCACTGCACTAATGGCGGATACCGGACGCACGTCTAACACCAACATAGCAGTCAAGGCCTCAGTTATACGTTTTGCTTCAGGATGACTGCTGTCGTACTTCATCCTCATCGCTAGGGACTGTTGGAGGGTCACTTGTTTAGTAAAAGTAGTGGTGTTCCTACTTCCTCTCTGGGATGATGAACAACTCCCAGCAGCAGCAACAGCACTAGAAGGAAGTGGTTCTTGATCTTTCCCTATTTTATTTTTATCGGAGAAAGTTTGGTCCTCCATTTATGTTATATTGATATATACGTGCAGCTAAGGCGCAAACAAACACAGAAAATATTTTTTTATTTTTGCTGGAGAGTAGTGCACTTTGTGCGTTACACCACCCTTTAAGAAATGCGCCAGCCGGCTCTTTACTTATGGGACATATGCGCACGCTTGGCGCTGCTCCTTTGTTGATGCACGTGCAGCCACAGTGCACACAATTCACAAACACAGAAAATATTTTTTTATTTTGTTTGGAGTGTACTTTGGGGGTTACAGCACCCTTTAACGGTCAAGCCAGCCGGCCCTTTACTTATGACACAGGCGCACGCTTGGCACTACTTTGTTGATTCACGTGCGTCTACTGCGCACACAATTCACAAACACAGAAAATATTTTTTTATTTGGTTTGGAGTGTACTTTGGGGGTTACAGCACCCTTTAACGGTCAAGCCAGCCGGCCCTTTACTTATGACACGTGCGCACGTTTGGCACTACTTTGTTGATGCACGTGCGGCTACTGCGCACACAATTCACAAACACAGAAAATATTTTTTTATTTGGTTTGGAGTGTACTTTGGGGGTTACAGCACCCTTTAACGGTCAAGCCAGCCGGCCCTTTACTTATGATACAGGAGCACGCTTGGCACTACTTTGTTGATGCACGTGCGGCTACTGCGCACACAATTCACAAACACAGAAAAAATATATTTTTTTTAGCACTTGGGGGGAGCACCCCTGACGGACAGAGCACCCCCTGGACAACACTACAGCACCCCTTTAGGACTGGGACACTGCACAGGACTTTGGAGTGGACACAGCCCCTATGGACAACTGACTGCACAACACAGTCCAGCCAGCCCCTATGGACTTTGAAGTAGTGGACACAGCCCCTATTGACAACAGCAGCACAGCACAACACAGCCAGCCCCTATGGACTTTTAAGTAGTGGATACAGCCCCTATGGACAACAGCAGCACAGCACAACACTACTCTACACTACACAGCCCAGCCAGCCCTAACTCCCACCCTCCCTCTTCACTGTCCACAGCCGATTGAGAAAATGGCTCCGGCGCGGGTACCTTATATAGGATCCAAAACCCGCGAGACCCGGAAGGCGGGATGATGACGTTTTGCCTCGATTTCAGATCCGAGTCAGGCGGGAAAAGTCGAGCCTGACTCGGATCAGGGGGACTCGGGGGGGTTCGGATTTCAGAAATCCGAACCCGCTCACCCCTAATATATTTATATATATATATATATATATTTATTTGTCCACAAACCTACCTTTACTGAGGATGGTGAGAGACTTGTGTGACATCCTTGACCCAAGTCTGTAAACAAAAGTCTTATAATTCACAAATGCTTGTGCAAGTAAAGGCTGATTCAAAGTTGGGAGCTAAGCAAGAAAAAGGGAGAAGTTATGCACATGGACAAACCCATGTTGCATTGTAAGGATTGCAAATACATTTATTTAATTTTGTGCTTGCAAGATACAGTAAATACTACTTGCTTTTTAATGTTGCAACCAATACTGCATTTAAAGTTTAGCTAGGACACGCCGCTCCAAAATGTAAGTTTCCCTGCACATTTTGTTATTAACATTATTTATATAGCGACTTCCTGAGTCTGTCAAAACAGAAGATCCCATGGACCTGGGGCTTGATTCACTTTGGATCGCTATTGCGAAAATATGCTAATGAATGCAATCGCAATGCTGATGCAGGCCAACATAAAGACGCCTACTTCCCCTTACACAGATCCGTAATACCTTTCAAGTATGGGCCTGATTCATTACGGATTGCTGCGATTACGTGCACAGTCCCGCTGCGAAAATATGCTAATGTCTGCTATTGCTATGCTGTCGCAACCCAACATAAAGATTGCCCACTTCCCCTTACACACATCCATAATACTATGCAAATCTGCAAAAACATCGATACCTTCAAGTAACATCAGAGCCTCACGGGCAATTACACTAGGTCAGACCTTACTCAGAAATTGATAACTTTCCTGTACGCAGTGAGAGCTCAAGCTGCGTATGCCATCGCAGTGGCTAATTTCTGCACGCCCCTGTAACGACGTTCAAACTCACTGGCACGCCTGCGTTTTGCCGACCACTCCCCGTCAAACACCCCCAAACGCTCACTTCCTGTCAATCACTCTGCGATGGGTCTGCATGGTCTCTGCAATCGCAGTGGTCTTCGTGCACATACACTGCGATGCATGCGCTACGTAACAATCGTCCGTCTACGTGCGTAATATCAGTAGTGATCCGTAATGAATCAGGCCCCTAGTCTCTAACTGGCTACCCACAAAACTGGGCTGTACACGTACTACTGGATATATGCTTATTGAACAGGCCCATTGGGTTGTACCCGACAGTCAAGTGGACTGCCACAGACCTTGACCAGTGATATTCAATTTCCTCAATTATGTGGACAAAGTTTGTGTGATGGAGGCATATCGTAATTCCCAAGGCCTTTTTTTTTTTACCAAGGTGACAAGTTGTTGCTTTTCCAGGATTTCTCTCACCAAGTGACTATGAAGAGGAAAGCGTTTTTCCTAGTATGCAAATTGCTGTTTGAGCTGGACTTTGCGATCTTTTTTACTGCAAAATTACACGTACACCATGATAGGAAACAATACTTCTGTGACTCCAGCAATGACATATCTGGACAAATATGTCACTTGGGTCACAAGAGTATCATGCTCATTACCCTAAAATTGTTGCATCTATGTTGTTACTTGTATTTTTCCTGCTGTGTCAATTTCTTTGTTACATATCTTATAATGTGCCGCCCTGGCTTGTTTTCTCAAGTGCTTCATGGGTTTTGTTTTTTCCCACCCCGTCCTCCTGATTTCCCTTCCTCTCTTCTTCCATTTTCCCTGTCTCTAAACAAAGCTTTGTATTTTGTGTATAATTGGCCATTTTGGCTTTTTTTTGTTGGTTCTTAAATTATTTAAAAATGGCAGAACTGCATTGTATTAAATAATATAACAATTGGTCTTCACCATTTCGTCCTAACGCTAAATTGTGGCGATACCAACACATTCCTTCTATCCATTATGTGATTTGCTGTAACCTGGGGAGAAAAAAAAATCAACACTCCCCAAATTTTGAGTAATTGCTCTGTAGTCAAATTACTGTAACATCAACAGGTGAAAATCTAAAAACAAATGGCACCTTCTAGGTGTAATATATTAGTGAGACATATCTGTATTCAAAACTTCCCAAAATGCACATGTACCATGAATAGAAATAAATGTGCCTTGTATATGTGTTTCAACCTCAAGTGTTACTGGAATGTTATCCTCATCAATCCAGATTATTTGCATATAGAAATAAAATAGTGTAATACCGACAACACAAGTATTAACAACAGAAAAATATGTATATAGGTGTCTGCATACCAATATAAAAGTGCTCATTAACTGTAAGTGATTAAGTTATGGTCCTTTAGGGGAAAAAGCAATTCTCAACCAGCTTCAATAACAAATGAGACCTCCAGCGTACCAGAATAATTCATCAATATTAAGATACTGCAACAATCCTCCATAAAGCTTCCATGGCTCATATGTAGGGGAAATACATAATAAACCATATAGGGTAGTATATTCAATATAAATTCATTTACACAACAAATAATGTGCGTACAGTATGTTTTATAATAAAGATTATAGCTTATATGATCAGATCTGATTGAGAATCCTGCCAAAGATCACCAGAGAGGAGGAAGGGTCCAATATAGAACAGTCTGAACGTGTTTTGTCATTTTCACCATATTCTGGACTTCGTCAGGTTGATGCAGTGGTTCCCAAAATGTGCGCCGTGGCACCCTGGGGTGCCTCAGGGCACTTGCAGGGGTGCCTCAGGTTGATGGACTAGCACCAAATCAAATTATTTATGGTCAATGTAATGTAAATATGTAGATAAACAGAAGCTCAAACCTGTCCAACACGACATAACTGAGCCTAAGGATGACAGGTGAGCACCATATACTTCACTTTATTACTTTACTACATTTTTTTCTGAATTTCTCAATAACAAACGTTTGGGTTAGGGGTGCCGTGAAAACAATGCTGATACTCTAGGGTGCCGTGATTCAAAAAGTTTGGGAACCTCTGGGTTTATAGATAAACATACTGTGCACCAAAAAGTAATAAAAAAAATGTTTTCCCTGTGCTGTGGGACACCACCCTATGAGGCAAAATTGGACATAAGGAAAAATATTTGTTCCCGGTTTTCAAACCCCATTGGAAGTCTAGCATTACATATGTTCCATTGAAATGCATGTAATCCCTCAAAACATGCTTAGTCATCTCTTAGTGATACAGTAATACAGTTTGTTGGTGACATTATTACAAAATACTTGAATCTAGACAATTGTTCTTGTGTGTTTGTCAATTGTAATTTTTTATGTTTCCTACCCACAATTAATTTCTCTTTTGTACACTTGTCTTGCCGCTGGAGACATGGGACCTCATTCAGAGTCGGTCGTAAGCGGCCACTCGGTCGTACGCATCCAATGTTTCCAAACCACGCATGCGTACGGTTAGTTGTGCGCATGTGCGTACGAGACCTTGCGATCCAAAATGCTGTCGATCGTACGGTTTAAGAGCAGGAAGTGGCTTACGAGAGTTGATTGACGTGGAAGGCCGTTTGTGGGTGTTGACGGGGGTGGTGGTCTGAAAACGCAGGCGTTCCTCAACTTTTTCAGGGCGTTTTAGGGGCGTACATAAATTACCTGCTATGACCGACGTAGAAGGCCGGAAGTAGTAAAACGTCACTCTGTGAGCAGGTTCGAGGCCTGGCTGATCGTACAGCTTGAGGTTGGGTCCGTGCTTTCGCAAGCCCCAGAGTACAATCGATACTATCGAATGTTACTGATGTTAGGATTGATGTTTTATATTTTGAGCCACACAATGCAAGCAGCTAATAATCATTTGTTGTAGCTAATAACACTGCTAATTGGCTTGTAATTGATTCAGTTGCATTTGCATTAGCGAATAATAATAATTGCCAACAAGCTATTAACAAGCTGATCGATAGAGCTTGGAAACATGACATGTGGGCATCAACACAACACAAGCGGCCGCAATCATCAGAAGAAAATTAACATACAGCAACTGACAACGATTCACTAGATCGCTAGCTGCTATCGCTAGCTAGAGGAGGTGCATTGTTCACGTATGGGCGTCACTTTGGTAGCGACCGACCGGCCGTGTGATTGCTTCCTTTTTCAGTTTCTTTGTCGTTAGGCGTATGACCGAGCGGCCGCTTACGACCGACTCTGAATGAGGTCCCTGGTTATTTCATGCCTTTAATAAATTCTAGTCTGAAACATTTCTATTACTTGAATTATTTTCCAGTTGTATCTTAATGGTCACATAAAAACAGTAATGTGTACATACTATATAGATAACTCAGCTAATTTTACCTTGAATTTGTTTTCTCCTATGTTTATAAAAAGTCAGCATGTATTTCTTCTATTGTACATTAAACAATAAATAAAAATGCCACGTATTACAACTGTTATATGTAATACTAGCTGAAGTACCTGGCGTTGCCCGGGTTTAAATCTTCAAGTTATTAATTTTTATTATGTGATGTCATCCAAATCCATCCAGCGGAAGGCCCAGAACAGGCTCACTGGGTCAAAGTTCTGCCCAGCGCACTCTGCCATGAGGTCCGACCGGAACCCCAACCACACCGTTAGGCATCCCAGACCAATTGCCACCCCTCTGTGAAGTTTTCGTGCAAATTCAACTAGTGGAAGGCCCAGAACAGGCTCCCCGGGTCAAAGTTCTGCTCAGCGTACACCAACAGGAGACCCGACCGGGACCCTAACCCCCCTAGAGCCTGGCCAGGATCCAACTGGACCACCTCATGTTGGTTTCATCCCTATCACTGCAGGGGTGTCCGAATGCATAACCGGACAAACAAACAAACAGACCAATGAATTTCATATATAAGATAAAAACTCAATTTAAAGATGAACAGTTGTTTGTTCTCCACCTTTTCCAAAACTCTCATCACACTTCTTAAGCCACTGTAATAGAATAGAATAGTATTATGGAAGTTATAGCTCACATAAACTGTAGTATTGAATTCACTGATCTCTGATTTAACCACTCTTGCCACAAGTGATATAAAACTATTTATAAGATGTTCATAAAGTTGAATAGGATATTTATAAATCTCAGGTCAACATGGCAGCCAGTTTCCCACATTGTTTCATGCATTGTAACCAAGATGTTAGCGATGGTATCCTGTCCCAGCAGTGTGCTCTGAAAACATATACATTTGGTTCACAGGCCAGAAATTAGCAGATTAGAGCATTCAATCTTCTCTCCACCCATCTGGTGCTGCCACTTACATGATCAAATCAGTAATAATTTTCGAGTTTAACAGCAACTCCTTACTTCGTTTTAAAGTTGAGAGACATTGTTGAAAGCTTATGTAAATGAGTGCCTGTACCGTATCCTTTTATACATGAGACATGTGCTTCACATCAAAAGACGGCTTTAAACTTAATTTTATGTTCTCCAAAAATCAAGGAATATTTACTTAACAGCAGTCAAAATGTGCTTGTGGTTCATAAATTAGACTATAAAAACTGCATCATAATTCTGTTTTATATTTGTATTATTTGAAACAACAACAATGTTTTGTATACTGCTTAACTGTTGAATATTATTGTGTATAAAAAAAATAGTGTAGACTGCTTTTCTAATTTTAATAAATACTTTGCTTAAGTTGTAGAACATTATCATCTATTGTTGAATTTGTTTGTGGGGAATGGAAAAGTGAACAATAGCCAGAGCATACTTACCAACTCTCACGGCATGTGAGATTCCTAAAGCTGGGTACACACTTGTCCAATCCACTGCAGATCAGACTGTTTATACAATCCTAATGCAGACTTGCTCGCAGATTCTACATCCAATCCTTGCTACAGTCTGCTGAAAAAATTAATTTGGCTGTGCAGGAAAGTGGATTTATTAATGAGGAATTTAATTAATTATAAATAACGGTGAAGAGGGGGAGCTTGAGAATAAATTACCTGATTATTGGATAGGGACATGATTTCAGGTTTTCCAAAAATGCTAAATGCAAGGGCGTGGGGTTCCCTCCACAGAGGCATAACCACCCCGGCCCCTTTGAGTTGGCCCTGGTTAAAAAAATACAGGGAACAAAACGTGTAGGGATCCCCCCATGTTTGATGAACCAGCACCAGGCTCTTGGAGCTGGCACAGGTTCTAAAACTACGAGGAACAAAACAAGTAGGGG
The DNA here is from genome assembly GCA_031769625.1 of Taudactylus pleione. Classification (NCBI taxonomy): domain Eukaryota; kingdom Metazoa; phylum Chordata; class Amphibia; order Anura; family Myobatrachidae; genus Taudactylus; species Taudactylus pleione. Next base: position 14,580,701 of record JAUIMM010000115.1, on the reverse strand, counting down.
TTCCCCGTATTTTCAGAACCAGCACCAGGCTCCACTAGCAGGGGGGTAATGCCACAGCCAGGGCACATACTTGACGGGGTCCCACGGCCAAAGCATTCATACCCCCCTAACTAGTCAGATCTGACCGTGGATTCCTGGGGAAGTGGTGACCCCTCCCCCAATAAAGGGGTCCATCCACTACAGGGCACCCAAGGCCAGGGTTGAAGCCCGGGCTATCCCCAGCACCCCTGGGCTGTGGTTACTGAGTTGATAGTCCATTAGTAAGAGTCTAATATTGTCTTTTACAGGTGTAACTACAGGTTCCAGCAAGCCTCCCCCGCATGTTGGTACTTGGAGAGCCACAAGTACCAGCAGGCATGGCATTAAGCGCCCGCTGATACCTAGAGTACCCCTGTAAAAAATATTAAAACACAACACCTAATGTTTTAATAGTTTATTTCACTGCACCTTCACCTGGGGGGCGCCTGCCTTTAAACTCTTTTGCATGGCCGCTGTCCAACCAGGACTTCCCCAGCATCATCACCCTTCAGGAGCTCCTCCTCTGCCACCAGACTGACTCCCACAGCAGCGGGCGACAGCGTTGAACTCTATGAAAAATTCAGCAGAGGGCGACGGCGTGGCTTCCCATTTCAAGAATGGCAGCACGGCGCTATTTTTGAAAATCAAGAAGGCAAAAGGATGCGAGGCGTGATTGGTTTGCCGTGGCTATCTTGAATTTCAAAAATAGCGCCGCAACGCCATTTTTAAATGGAAAGCCATAACGTTGCCCACTACTGAATTTTGCATAGAGTTCTTCGCTGTCGCTCGCTGCCACCTCCCGCCGCGTCCAGCAGCAGCGGCGGACGGTGAGGGATCCCGCACCGCCACCACGCTGATGGTGTGTTGGACTGCCAGGACCAGAGATCGGCCGCTAGCTCCGGTCTCTGCAGCCTACTCCCTACAACACTAGTCGCCTGGCCGGTGGTCGGGTCTCCTAGTTTTTAAGCATGTTTAAAACCCAGGAGACCCGACGGGCGATCAGGATTGGGTCTGCGGTTCTGTTGGTGGCAGGTACACACTTGTCCAATGTCTGGAGTGGGATCTCTCGAAGTTTGGACAAGTGTGTACCCGGCATAAGAGTAGACAAGCAACCCTCCCGCATCCCCTCCACTTCTGCAGTGAAGTGGGCAGGGTGATGATGCGATTCACTTTGAATCAAATCATTGTGGCCTTGTCACAAATACCATGATCCGCTGCATTTTTTAGCAGGGGGTGTGGTTATGATGACACCATTCACAACACACTAGCCTCACAGTTGCTTCTGGGACCTTCTCCTCCAGAATCTCCTGGAAGGGAGTCTCATAAAGTTGTCAGCTATAAGCCAGTGAAGTCAATTACTCTGTATTTCACAGAATGTTACAACAATATTGCTTTATCACATATGTTATGCTTGGTAAATCTCACAACATATGGGGGCTGCTGCTGTTGTCGGAAATGAAGGGACTGCAGCAGTCATTAGAGATATTTGCTGCTGTCCCTCCATAATACATTGGGGGGGTAACTAAATATTTGCAGGTATCTGGAAATATGCAGAAGATACTTCATGATAAATAGACCCCTTCATGTGATCTAATGATGAAAATAAGTTGGCAAAAGTTTTTTTTATTTATTTACCAATTCTCCAATAGAAAATGTATTTTATTCTGGGGTTACATTACATTTTATTAAACTTGCCTAGTTGCCTTTATAAATTCTACTTTCATTGAATATTAATAATATTTGACATGTCTTTTTTATGTAATCTACAGCAACTTTGACATTAATACCTATAAATTGATTAAAACAACCCATGCAATACTAACACAGCAGGATGTGTCAAGCCTTATTGCATCACACTTATAATATAATCTGACATGCTTTGATTTGTATGTGGTTTATGCTCTGTTTACACCATAAAGCCGAATGCCTGCTGATAGTGTTATCTTGGCCACCAGTTCCTTTCAGACTTCAGTTTCAACACCTGAAGTCCAGACATTAAAATAAAAGATATTTGTCACCTAAAATAGTGGTAAAAGAGTACATCTATCCAACTTATTCTCCTATTGCGTCTTCTAATCTACCACTCAATATAGTGTCCACAGATAGTGCCTCCTAGCTGCTTTCATACAGTGTAGGGTATATATGTCAGTTTTGTGGGAATTCCCCTCTGCAAGGTCCTGGAAGTGGAAGCCCCAGGGGATGTAGTTAATAACACGGCAGACGAGATGCCAGCAGTCATTATGCCGACGCGGCATCCCACCACTGGCCAAAATGGCAATGCCCCTCTCTCTGCATGAATCAGGATACTGGAGTTGAAATTCTGTCAGCCGGCATCCCGATTGTAAGAGACCGGAGGCAGGTAAGTATGAGCCACAGCAGAGGGGGGGATAGTTAGGTTTAGGCACGTCCTGGGGGGACTTAGGGTTAGGCACCCCCCAGGGATGGTTAGGGGAAGAGGAGGGGTTAGCATTAGGCACCATCGGGGGTGAGGTTATGGTTAGGCACCCACCCGGGAAGGTTAGGTTTAAGGTGCGGGAAGGGGGGATTAGGTATAGGCACCCCCGGGAGGACTTAGGGTTAGGCACCACCCAGGGAGGGTTAGGGGGGGGAGAGGGGAGGGTTAAGATATTTACCTTTCTTCCTCTGGATCTCCCGTCGGTCTTCAGCGGTCAGGTATTTCAATCCCATTCCACCACAGGAGCATAGAACCTTCTATCATGTCATCAAGGCCACACTCCTATTTCGGAATGTTTTGTCATTATTGGGCCACATTTACGAAGTGAAATAGATTCATACTGCAAAAAATGCCTTTGCTTTTGCATCTCTGTGCCAGTCTGGATGGTCCTCCCAGGACACATTAATGTGTGTGCCTACTGTATTTCTGCTCTTTGAAGACATATCCACAAACCAAACTTGCCAACTCTCTCTGGTTGTCAGAGAGGCTTCCTGAAATAGTAACAATCTCCCTGACTCCCTGAAGAGTCTAGCAATCTCCCTGATTGCACCCTACCCCCATTATGAAGATCATTTATATATATATATATATATGTATATATATATATATATATATATACAGTATATATATATATATATATATATATATAAATAAACCGATATATTTACATTCAAATTGGATCATTTCCCTGCATTGGTTATAAGGCGCGATGATCCCTATCGCTAAATGCATTTTGTGAAAAATAGTGTTTTCATAAAAAAATATAGATCTTACTAACTGCTTTGGGGCTCATTTACATTTGGATGTAAGTCAGTTTTATGGCACGCCTCTCAGATGTAGCAGTACACATCCACTTTACCACCGTGCTCATAGGTGTTGCTTTCACAATCTCCCTGAAAAGGTTTTTCAAAAGTAGGCAAGTATGCCACAAACTAGACCTACATACAGTATATGGAAGGCAGTAATATCTGAAAGGGCACAAGGCAACAGTTTAAACCACACATCAAAATATAATCTTATAGCACTTTTAGCAGCTTTTAAGTTGTTCTCCTTAAATAGTGCTTGTTTTAACCTCATGTATGGCTTACATACATCTTGGGCATGATAGACTTTGGGTCTGCCTTTTCTCCATGAGGTAGTTTTGTGTGTGTGAAACTTTTTATTACATTGCTTGGAGCATACTTACCTATTCTCCCGACATGGTCGGGAGCCTCCCAGAAATTGGGTTGTGCACCAGACCACACGGAATAGACTAGGCAAGTCTCCCGGAACCAGCCGCCGCCAGCCTGCATCCCCTGTTGTTGGCCACTTAGTATGTAGTCCGGGGGAATCAGATGACATGATTCGCGTTAAATTGCGTCATCGAAGCCCCGCCCCCCACTGTACAGTGCCAATATTACGGGCTCTACACAGCGGGGGGCAGGGCCATGATGACGCTATTGAGCCGCCACGCCCCCCGCTCCGCCCACTTGCTGTGTGTACAGAGAGTCGACCAGGCTGTCCCCTCCCGGAAATGAGAGCCTAAAGGTAGGCAAGTATGGCTTGGAGTGGTTCCTGAAATGGACCTCTCTGCTGAATGTAACATTCAAGCACAGATGAGCCCTGTTATAAGTACAGTATATCAGGAAATCCAAAGACTGTCCACTATCTACTGGGAAAAATTCAAGTTCTTCTGCAGAGTGAAAGTGGCCATGTCTGTACCTGTAACAGTTTGCCAAAGCCACCCTTTCATTTCAACAATCTTGCTACACATAAGGAATCTGATGTTAGCGGTGCTCTGCAGTGTAACTTCAATTTGCTTCTCAAGGAATGCCCTCACTCCATCCAGTTCCTCCCTCTCCCTGTGCTAACGTGTTCTTTCACAAATATCACCTCCTTCCACTGCAAACCTAGGCATTTTGTGGAAATCTATACAGACTTGTGCAAGTTGAGGTGCACAGCAAAACCAAAGCTACTTAATTGTTTTTGCTTTGTGAATGAACTCCACGGGGTTTGATTTTTCACTCTACTGTGAAACATTCTCAGTGTGAGTAATACAGTGATGTACAAAAAAATGTAATTCTTTGACATTTAAGGCAGAAAGCTAATAGTTTTAAGTATTTTAGAGGGCACTCACTTCCCTGTCTTACAAATTCCCATATTCGGGGAAATATGTGTGTGTATTTCTGCAAAGGGCCTATCTAATTATTAAATTGTGTAGACTTTGTGCTAATTACATCCATACCGTAGTTGGTATAATCATAATAATAATTATTATTTTATTTCTATAGCACTTTTCTCCAGCAGAACTGAAAGTCGCTTTGCAAGCATCAAAAGCATGGCGGAGAGGTTTAGTTTTACAGCACGGAGAAAACAAACCAAAAAACAATGACCGTAGTGAACATTACGGGGACAATGAACTTAATGTAGGGTTGGTGCAGCCTTTTTGGTAATAAATTCCACAGATTACATAAAGCATAAAACATAAAGGTTCCAGGCAATGCAACCATTTTGGGTGCAAAACATAATTTACCCTGGGTGTGATGGGTAATACCTAGAAGAGATGACACAAAATGGGGCAGTTGCAGCGTACTAAAGGTAGAAGCAGAGCCCTTAGATAACCATCAGTTCCAAGTAGTTTTCATCCCACCCATGGACGAACCAGTTGGGGTAGCCATCTTGGGTGCACTACAAATGTTACAATGTGTGAGATAAGCAGTACTACAAACTCATACCCCTTTTATACCAAAGTCCCGGGTCTGACCTGGGATTTGGAACACGTTTCCAACCCGGATCAGACCCGGGACAGACCCCCTTTTACATTGCAGCGCCAACCCAGGCTACGCCCGGGTCGGCACCGTTCACACCGAAGCCAGGTCAGCACTGACCCGTCTCTCCGGTGCAAGTGAGCAGCGATTCTTACCCTCCCTCCCTCTCCGTGACCCCCTAAACTTACTCCGAAGTTGTACGGAGGCACGGAGGGTGGGGTGTGCTGCTCCATTCTGGTCAGCCCGGCAGTGGACACTTGGAGATGATGTCATCTCCAAGCACCACTGAAGCCGGCCAATCAGGAGGCATGTGGCGCAACCCGGGTCATCGTGACACGGGAATGACCACTGCAATCCAGCCGGGTCAGATCCCCAGGTCACTGGACCGGGGTTGATCCGTTTACACTGACAACTGTATATCTCATGTGAACGCGCATCAACCCGGAATCTTTAAGTCGGTGTAAAAGGGGTATAAGAGATATACGGTTGACTGAAACGTGTGTAATATGATACGAACTGAATGAATAGATCCACATGTTGGTCATCCTGCCCAAAAAAGAACCATCTGAGGCAGCCACCTGAGACGCAGGGCATAGGTTCATTTTGCAATGGTGTGCAACTGGCAGAAGTATAACATCCCGGCAGAGAGAAGGGAAAAATAAAAGCTGAACACAAAGGCAGTATTAAAACTATGGTGACACCACTTTAAAAACTATGGAAAAGTTTATAAGAATTTTTTATAAAAAAGGAGTAAATTGCAACAAGCTGCACGACTCAGCCTGCACCTAGCATCTCCCTCGCTCGAGTGTGCAGTCTTGTTGCAATCAGCAGTTTGTTTAGAGCGATTTGGCTGCAGCATGAAACTGCCCCCGAACTCAGTCTCAGGTGAGTTGCATGGAGAATGGAGCAGCAGCGTTCCTGAGCTTAGTGTTTGAGAAATGTTTAAGTTGAGGTTGGAAACTAGGCCAAAGTCCAAATCCAGTTCAAACTCCTGTTCTAACTCCATGCTTCAGATGACATGCTTAAGGTGAGGCTTTACGATGGCAGGCCAAGCTTGTGTGTGCAGGCTTTCAGCTAATTCACTTTTGTAGGAGCTGCTGTGGCAGCTGGTACAGGGGGATGGGGGGGTGTGTTTGAGCAGTTTGTTTAACTTGCTAATTAATGGTGGGGGAAGCTGCAGCCTCACATTTGCAAAACAAACTTTCAATACAAACTGTTCTTGTAATGAAAAGCATCAGGTATGGAAGATGGAATTAATGTGTCACAACCCAGGTTTCGCGGCGCGGAGGTTTACGGTACTTACCGGTAAGGGCGCTGTGGCGCGGTCCTGGCAGGGGAGCTGGCGTGTGGAGATTGGTATTGCATGTACGCAGAGGTCTGCCAGCGTTGGGCCGTCCTAACAGTGGTAAGACTAGTGGCGTCACCGCGTCATGGCTGTCTGAGCGCCACCATGTTGTCTTTGGCCATGTAACATAGCAGGCCAATCGTCTGTGGGTCACCTGCTCTCTCTGGCCTATAACGTTCTGTTGCTGGGTACTTAAGGGTGTTTGGAGTGCCCTGTAGTTGCCAGTGCAACGTGTTTCACAGCGTCAGCTGTGAGAGAGAGTTCCTTTTTTTTCATTTTTTCTTTTATCGCCATCCTTGTTACATAGACTTTCCTGTCTTTGAATGGGAAGCTATAGCTAATGTACTGTACTCTTGGAAAATCTCAACACTTTATCTGTAGAGTGAAGCTGCCTTTAATAAATGTATTCTTTAGGGCTGTGGGTTTTTTTACTTTTTCTTTCATTTTCTTTACTATTTTTAGTATGGATAAGCGGCTTGGATCTGGATTATTCTTGCAAAATTCGGATCTGAAAACCAGGCAAAACTTAATTTTCCACAAAAGCTGGGTTCTCACATAAACATTTGAGATCTGTGCTTTTGAGGAAAATTAAGTTTTGCCTGGTTTTCAGATCCGAATTCAGAGGGAAGAACCAAGTTGAATCTAATAACTTATCTCTAATTTTAAGTTTTTGCTTTTCTTTTAACCAAGGAGGAGACATTTTCATTCATAAAAGAATGAAATAATGCTAACCTATTTTTATGTATTCTCTGCAAGCTAGATCTATTATTAACTATTATTAACTGCAACAGCAGCACAGATCCATATCATAATCCCTAGCTGATTCAATGACATTACTGGGATTCCTTTTCACAAAATGAAAAGTGCTTCCTTATTGTACAAATACTTTTCTTTAAAAAGCTTTTAATGAGCCTTATTTGATTTAAAATTTACTTAACTTTAACCTTAACTACCTAGTACACCTCTGAATTTGGTCCAAAGTATTTTTTATTTTGTATCTACAGCAGAGGTTCCCAAACTGTTTTAAATCACGGCGCCCTAGAGTATCAGCATAGTTTTCACGGCACCCCTAAGCCAAACGTTTGTTATTGAGAAATTTTTTAAAAATGTAGTACAGTGAAGTAAATTGTGCTTACCGGTCATCCTTAGGTACAGTGATGTGGTGGTGGACAGGTGTGAACTTCTGTTTGTCCACATATTTACATTACATTGACCATAAAGAATTTGATTTGGTACTGGACCACCGATCTGAGACACCCCTGCAAGTGTCCCACCACGGGGCACAGTTTGGGAACCACTGATCTACAATGTTCTCCTCATGCTTTGTTTGTTGGGCAGTGCTCTCAGCAAAAATTTCCTGCTGCCCGGCAACTGCCTGGCACTGTGACGTGGCCGAAAATCACACTGCACAGAAGTTTCATGTAGAAATGTGAGTGCAGCACAACTTTCAGCTACGTATGACCATGACCATCGATGATTCGTAATTTATTTTGGTCAATGTTGAATGCTTTTACCATCGATGGGGAGAACCAGATGGTTTCCCTCCATAATTGCAAGGTGTCGGGGCACGGAGCATAGCTCCACCCTCAGGGTCTGATTGGTCCACGGGCCAGTCAGTTAAAGAACAGGGATGACCATCGATGAAACCATCAATGGTCATCCACTTCATAGTTGGTCACCATCGATTGCCACTTGCTAAATCACCATCGATGGTAAGACCACCGAAGGCCATCCCTATTTTCAGCTGCCTCCCAGTGCTAGCGGCGTCAGACTGGCAGGCAGAGAAGATCCTTCCCCCTGGGTGCAGTTGCCGACGTGAGTAGTTGCCTGTGAAGAGAGTAGTCTTTCTTTGTCTACTTTCATTTCAGCAGCCACATGTTTGTCACTGGGGGTGTCTTCTGTGTAGCCAGCAAGCGGGGCATTATCTGTGCTGGTTCTCAGTCCAGCCAGCAAGTGGTGGCAGTATATAGGTGCTGTTACAAAAAGTATTTTGTAAAAAAAGAAAAAAAAACAATTGTGCAGTATCTAGGCACTGTTTGTGTCTGTTGACTTTGCTGTACAGTCTTTAAGAGAATCCTTGGTGAGTATACTAGAAAGAGGGGCCACTGAACGAAATTACATCACAGCTGAGCATTTAAGCAAATATACACTACCGTTCAAAAGTTTGGGGTCACTTAGAAATGTCCTTATTTTTTAAAGAAAAGCACTGTTTTTTTTAATGACAATAACATTATATTAATCAGATATATACACTCTATACATTGTTAATGTGGTAAATGACTATACTAGCTGCAAACATCTGGTTTTTAAAGGAATATCTAAATAGGTGTATAGAGGCCCATTTCCAGCAATCACCACCCCAGTGTTCTAATGGTACATTTGCTAAGCGCGTTAGAAGACTAATGGATGATTAGAAAACCCTTGTGCAATTATGTTAGCACAGCTGAAAACGGGTTTGCTCATTAGAGAAGCTATAAAACTGGGCTTCCTTTGAGCTAGTTGAGTATCTGGAGCATCACATTTGTGGGTTCGATTATACTCTACAAATGGGCAGAAAAAGAGAACTTTCATGTGAAACTCGACATTCTATTCTTGTTCTTAGAAATGAAGGCTATTCCATGCGAGAATTTGCCAAGATACTGCAACAGTGTGTACTACTCCCTTCAGAGAACAGCACAAACAGGCTCTAACCAGAGTAGAAGGAGAAGTGGGAGGCCCCGGTGTACAACTGTGCAAGAAGACAAGTACATTAGAGTCTCTAGTTTGAGAAATAGATGCCTCACAAGTCCTCAACTGGCAGCTTAATTAAATGGTACTCGTAAATGCCAGTGTCAACGTCTACCACGAAGAGGTGACTCCGGGATGCAAAAGGGCAAAAGAACACAGACATTGGACAGAGGAAGATTGGAAAAAAGTGTTATGGACAGACGAATCGAATTTTGAGGTGTTTGGATCACACAGAAGAACTTTTATGAGACTCAGAACAAGTGAAAAAATGCTGGAAGAGTGTCTGACGCCACCTGTCAAGCATGGTGGAGGTAATGTGATGGTCTGGGGCTGCTTTGATGCTGGTAAAGTGGGAGATTTGTACAAGGTAAAAGGGATTTTGAATAAAGAATGCCATGACATACCTTGTGGACAGCGCTTGACTGAAGCCAATTTCCACCTCCAACAGGACAGTGACCCAAAGTACACCTCCAAATTATGCAAGAACTATTTAGGGAAGAAGCAGGCAACTGGTATTCTGTCTGTATTGTAGTGGCCAGCGCAGTCACCAGATCTCAACCCCATTGAGCTGTTGTGGGAGCCGCTTGACCGTATGGTACGCAAGAAGTGCCCATCAAGCCAATCCAAGTTGTGGGAGGTGCTTCAGGAAGCGTGGAGTGAAATTTCTTCAGATTACCTCAACAAATTAACAGCTAGAATGCCAAAGGTCTGCAATGCTGTAGTTGCTACCAAATGAGCATTCTTTAAATAAAGCAGAGTTTGAAGGACAAAATTATTATTTCAAATAAAAATCGTTATTTCTAACCTTGCCAATGTCTTGACTATATGTTCTACTCATTTTGCAACTCATTTGATAAATAAAAGTCAGTTTTCATGTAAAACACAAAATTGTCTGGGTGACTCCAAACTTTTGAACGGTAGTGTACGAGAACATACAATTTCATAGCTTCACCTATGATGCTTTCAGATGTGCTGCCTCAAATTGTCCAAAGTTTGGCAAAGGCATGATGTTAAATTAACAGAAATTGATCCTATTTTAGAAGCTACTGTATAAAACTATGCATTATGGAATTGAAACATGCGCCTGCTAATCATTTTAAAAATCCTCATGTACATCTTGCTGGTGAATGGACAGACCTTCATATAAATTGTTCTGATGATAATGTTACTACATTTCAGACAAATATCTGTGGTTATGTATAGACACAGTTAATAACCAAAATGAATGTTATTTTATAATAACAAGGAGCGCAGATATTCATATGATCTAATATTTAATAAAAATGTACATACACTTAAAATCTATTAAAAACAATCCAAGTTTGTATATAACACCATAAATGTATTTCAATCTGTTTCCAAATATAATTGAAATGCAGAAAACCTTTTTAGCATAAAACAAGTTTTTAGCAGAAAAAAAGTCCACCTTATATAGACCTGATTAGGAACAGCCGATTTGCATTCTTGTTTTTAAAGACTTCACTCTAAAGCAGGGGTGGCGAACCTCCGGCCCACGGGCCGTATACGGCCCGCAAGGTGAAATCATCCGGCCCGGCCGGCTGTCAGCGGCAGCAGCAGACGTAGTGTAGCGGCTGTCAGCGGCGGCAGGTAGTGCAGCGGGGGGAGAGGGGATGTCAGGATTGTAATCGGCGGCTGGTAGCCGATGACAGCCCTGACGCACCCCTTCCCCCCGCTGCGCTATCAGCGACGGCAGGTAGCAAAGCTGGGGGAGGATGTGTGTCAGGGCTGTCATTGGCTATCAGCGGCGGGAGGTAGTGCAGCGGGGGGAGGGTGTGTTTCAGGGCTGTCATTGGCTGTCAGCGGCGGGAGGTGTCAAGGCTGTCATCGGGTGGTTTAGTGCAGGGGCTCTCTCCCTATCAGCGGCGGCAGGTAGCACAGGGGGGGAGATCAGGGTGTCAGGGCTGTCATTGAGTGCTATGCAGGGCTCTCTCCCAATCAGCGGCAACAGGCAGGCTGAGCACGAGGAGGGAGGGGGGAATCAGGGCTGTCATCTGGCTGCCATTGAGCTGGTTAGTGCAGGGGCGTGCAGGATCTCACCATAACAGCACGGGCAAGCATGCAGTGGTGGCACAGCAGGGGGTGTGTACAGTCAGTGCTGTCATCAGGCTGGTTAGGACTGAGAGGACCCCAGGGCTGCCTTATCAATCTGCCTGTCACACATCCATAGGGACTGCCCCTCCAGACTCTGCCTGGCAACATACCAAAGAGAAGCAGTTCCAGCCATCGCATTAAGGGTGAGTTAATAATATTTTTATCCTAATATAGGAGGTACATTTTTAAGTTAATAATTTTGTATGGCCCCCGAATGATTTTCTAAAAATCCAAATGGCCCTCGGCAGAAAAAAGGTTCCCCACTCCTGCTCAAAAGATAAAAATATGTATATAACCTGGTATTATCACTTGTCTCCAAATCTTATTACATCAAGTTATTAGCCCCCCAGGTTAAGCGGTATAATGTTGTGATAGCAGTCCTGAGAGGATCACTTTCTCCTTCTCTGTATTCTTACCGCTCCCCATGCTCTGGCTTTGTTCTCCCCGCTCCTGATATCTGTGCAGGGCGGCCAGTCACATACGGCACAGTCACTTCACAGGGAGGGGATGCGCTGTATAGAAGAAGTCCTCCGGCTGGTAGACAGGTTTGGCAAATAAAAGGTCCTTGCAGACGGCTGTAGGTAGGTGGAGTGTCCCGTTTCTTTACCCGTTTCTCCGCTATTAAGGGTAGCAGTTTCTTCAAAAGTAAAAAAGGTTATTAACCACCAAGAAGCAAGATTTCCAGATATGCCAATCATATCCTGTTTTTTTTCAATACATACATATAGCCAATCATATCCTGTTTTCAATACAGAGAGCCATGATCAAACTGAGGCTTGTGAGATTCTTTTTGAGCATTATTCTAAAAATGGAAGTCCTGCAATCTGAAACTGAATATTATAAACAAGAATGGGCAGTTGCAACAAATTGTTGGAGCTACAGTCCTGCAAAAATCTTGATTCAAAACAAATATGTTCAACAACAACTAAGCTCAAATAACTTTTTCCAAATTTAGCAAAAATAGCTGCTATTGGACTAACTATACCTGTAAGCACAGCTGAATATGAAAGAGGATTTTCTACTCTAAAATAAATTAAAACCTCTTTAAGGAATGGCATGAAGCAGAGAACACTAAATAATCTGATGCTGATTTCACTAGAGGTGCAAGATCCTACATACTTTGATTATGAAAAAGCTGCAGACAACTGGAACTCTAAGAAGAAAAGAAGAATTAATATATAAATGTTAATCTCAAGGTTAAATCATTATAAGGTCAGGATTTCAGCATTTCATTATTGCAAGGCCCCCACCCAGCTACTTCTTGATCACACCCCCGGCTGGCAAAATTTTCTGGGGAGACCACTGATCTATGTGGCAAACACATCTAGGCACAATTATTTAAATAAATCTTAATTCCAGTACAAAGAAAATCAAAACTTTGCAATTCCTAAAATGATTCACTATTTACAATTCTGAATTAGAACTGCAGAGAAATTTGCTGAAACATCTTGGCTCGCATAAAGGCATAAGTAAGCAATGAAATGAAAGCTATGCAGTTCAGCTGCATGGCATGGCAAGCGGATAAATGGGTAAATATCCGCTTCCCTGTAGACGGATTCTTCCTTTACATTCCCTGTTTGGCCCACTTCACATTTATTTGCAACTACTTTGCTTATCATTCCAGAGGATTTTTTGTTTTTCAGCTGTTGTCCTTGTAACAAGTATATCAAACCAGTTATTACAAAATGTGTTTTTGTGTGAGTGGTAACTCTCATGATTGCTTACTTGGGAACTATGATATGAAGCATTTTATTCAAATGGCAATTTATGAGCTAAGTAATGTTTGCTGCTCATCAATCTTTTCTGGTAGTTCCCACATATTGTTTTCCATATCTTTTGCAGTAAATGAATTAATTTGACAGGTTTATTCATATAACAGACTGTGAAATCCCTTTGATTTCACAGCTGATTCACCAAGGGTTTCATTAAATTAAGATTAATCACATATTCCTTTTTAGCTTGTGTGTGTACAAGGTATTTTCACAATTAGGTTATTTTGGAAACCTTATTTTTCCTTGTATAATGCACAGAGTAATTTAAGAAGCACATTGGCCAGATCTATAAGAAACAAGACTGCCACAATTGCTGACCTTACTGAATCTGCAGATCTTGCCTGTATTACAGAGACTTGGCTAGACGAAAATGCAGTACCTATCTTGGAAGCTGCAGTTCCAACAAATTATTCTGTCATTCACAACCCAAGACTTAAGGGGAGGGGGAGTGGCCATCTGCTTTAAAAAAAATCATTTAAACTTAGGGTCCACCCAATGGAAATTACTCACTCATTTGAGTGCATCGCTGCTCGGAGTTCTACAGAATTAGGATTCAGAGTACTTCTCATTTACCGTCCCCCTGGCGATGGAAAGATATTTCTCCAAGAATTTGCAGCTATTGTTGCTGGACTAGTTCTGGAGCATCAAAGATGGCTGATCCTTGGGGATTTCAATGCATGGGTTGATGATGAGCTCTCACACCTTGGCCAGGATCTCCTGGGCACAATGAATGCTCTGGGCCTCACACAAGTCATTCCTTCGGCTACTCATATAAGTGGTCACACTCTTGATCTTGTCTTCCATATTGGATTAGATGTCTCTGACCTAAATATAAACCCAGTCACGTGGTCAGACCACCACTCAATTCACTTCTCAGTCACAACCCCTCAAACTAGAACTTTACCCATGGAGTTGACAAGGTATCGTCCAAGGAGGGGCATGACTTCCTAGGCTCTTGCAGCAAACCTGAATCTTTTTGCGGTAATGAGGGCCTGTGAAGATCCTTGTTCCATTGTCCATTACTATAACAGTGATGTGACAGCTGCAATGGATATTATTGCCCCTGTGTGTTTACAACCCCTCATACTACACCGTCAAGCCCCTTGGTTTGACAATAGTGTTAGTGAACTCAAGAAAAGGGGGTGTAAACTTGAAAGACGTTGGAGGAAGACGAACCTGGTAGAGGATAAGTTGACACTAATCAAACATATTAGAGAATATCTATCAACAATCACCCGTAAGAAAACAGTTCCTTTCAAATGAGATCAAGGCAGTAAACAATAGGCCAGCTCAGCTTTTCCATACAGTGGAGATGCTTTGCAAACCAGCATGCCTGCAGCATGATGAATCCCTCTCCCAGTCAAGATGCAATGAGTTTGCAAAATTCTTTACAGATAAAGTATCCTCCATCCAGGCTGGAATTTCCACAGTGCCATCAAAGGAGCGCCAAACTACCAAGCCTGCCAAGGTAAGCCACCTGTCTCCCTGGAACAGCTTTGACATAATGGATGCAAAAGACATTGCAAAAATTATCAAAATGTTGCGACCCACTACCTGTGATCTGGAAACTGCCTCAACCAAGCTTCTCATAGGGTATATAGACATTACTGGCCCTGTAAGTGCAAAAATAGTTCAATGCTCTTTGCAAACAGCCATTTTTCCAGAACCACTAAAGGAAGCAATTGTTAGACCACTTCTTAAAAAACTAATTTAGACCCCGACTGCATGACAAACTATAGACCAGTATCAAACCTTCCTTTTCTAGGAAAGGTCAATGAGAAAGTGGTGGCAATGCAACTGGAAACCCACCTGTCTACCCATGATATTTATGATCCATTCCAGTCAGGATTCAGGAGAAGACATAGCACTGAAACAGCCCTGGTATGTGTGCTTAATGATCTTCTGATGGCAAGAGACAGAGGTGATTGTTCAATCTTTATCCTTCTGGATCTCTCAGCAGCATTTGATACTGTGGACCATGGGATTCTAATTGAGCACCTGAAAAATTTCTGTGGACTGGATGGCACAGTCCTTAGCTGGTTCAAATCATTTCTCACTGGCAGGTCACAGAGAGTTTCTTCTGGAGTAAACGCTTCATCACCAGTGCAGCTTCCATGCGGTGTCCCACAGGGTTCTATACTATCTCCCATGCTTTTTGCAGTATACATGCTACCACTGGGTGAAATAATCAGACGTCATGGCCTGGTTTACCACTGCTATGCAGATGATACACAATTGTACCTGTCCTTTGCTCCAGGTACAAAGGACCCAATAACAACCCTAAATGGCTGCCTAGCTGAGCTTCAGGAGTGGATGAGTACCAGTTGGCTGCGACTGAACCCTGACAAAACAGAGGTCCTTATGATAGGTCACAGGCAGGGCTACAGTATAGCCAACCAACAGGACTTACGCTTGGGGGTTCAGAATTACAAAACACTAAACATCTGCGGAATCTTGGTGTTGTCCTGGATAATGGCTTGACACTTAAACATCAGGTATCAGCCACAATCAAATCCTCATTCTTTCATCTGAGGAACATAGCCAGAATCAAGCACTTAATTCCCTCAGAGGATCTGCCTAAAGTCATACATGCATTTATATCATCACGCCTAGACTACTGCAACGCCCTCTACCTCAGTCTCCCAGCAAAAGAATCGCACCGCTTGTAGATGGCACAAAACGCAGCTGCCAGGCTATTAACCAACCAGCAACGTTCCAGCCACCCATTCTCTACTCCCTTCACTGGCTGCCTGTCAGATGGCGAATTGTTTTCAACATTGGCTTATTAACTTACAAAGCCCTACATGACCATGGCCCAGGGTACCTGAAGCAGCTTCTGATTCCTTACCGCCCCTCTCGATTACTGCGATCCGTAGACGGAGGACTATTAACAGTACCTAGAATCTCACGGAATTCGTCTGGGGGTCGAGCTTTCAGTTTTGTGGCTCCAACCTTTTGGAACTCACTTCCCCGCACAGTTCGAGAGCCCTCCACTCTAGAATCCTTTAAAAATAGACTCAAGACTTACCTCTTCACCCAAGCATTTCAATAATGTCCCTTGTTTAAGCTTATTTTTTATTTTGTACTGTAAATGTAAAGCACTTTGAGTCCTTTAGGAGAAAAACGCTATAAAAATAAAATTATTATTATTGCTTTCGTTCTTAGTTTTTCTGCAAGCATTTCTTTGTTGTGTGCTAATGATGTACAAACGGCTTAAATTCTGTGATTAGTGTACATCGCAGTGAGATACAGTAATGAAGTCAGGTACACTCTTTTTAATTGTAAATGGATTTATTCTCTTTTATTACGCTAAACAGCCGGTCATGTGAATGCTCTGGGGCATGTCAGCACAAGAAACTTCATCCCACATGAGAAAATATGCCTTAAAGTATAAATTTAATATGGCTTAAATTTTCCAAGATGAAATATGATTTGGAAAATGAGGATACAATGTCAATATATAATTCATACTAATGTGCCAGATTGCTAATGCCAGTAGTACTTTGTCTTACTTGAAACAATCTGGTAATAGAGCAGATATTGTAGTCGTCATGACTTAATGGGGTGGGTAGGGAGCCCCATCAAAATTTTGCTATGCAGCCTAGATATATTTATTAACGCCTTTGACTCTATTTAATGTGCTTACTCAGCCACAGTCAGTTGTTCACCACTTCATCTAGTTGGCATGAGCATAAAACTGTCCAAGTATGGACAGTAATTTATTTGACCAGCTAGGTTATTTTGGTGTGTGTGGGCATAACGCAATTGGAGGCTGACTTTTATTTGAGGGTTTGTTTAGTTCTACTCATTAGTTCTTTATTATGCTAGTTATAATATAAGTGTTGCAAATAGGTATTTTTTATATTATACACAGTTGAATGTGACAAACCCGCAAAACTTGCTTTAGAAACCTTTACTACTGTACATACTTCCCCTACTTTCAGCACCATCTATTATATGACAAAAATGTTCCTGAATTATATTGTAGTAATAATAAGCTCTTTTGAAGGGCCTACAGTTTAATACATTTCCACAGATTGGGCATATTAGCTGTACTTTATATAGTAATTAGTGTTGGCTATTCTGTAACGTACCATTCATGAGAGAAATTATGCCACTACTCATTAATAAAATGTTCTTAGACAATAGTTTGTTCTTGTTATTTGTTATTCATAAAAGACATTGGTGTATAACAATCCAATATGGGGTTTTTTTATATGCTTTTGACACTTTTTGATAGTAGAGGTTTTAATGGTTTAACTATAAATTATTGGTCCATGCTGCAAAGTTGGGTAAAGTCCCAGCCCCTCCATGCCACTTCTCACTTCTCTATTGATAAAGTTAGAGCACCCATCATGATATGGTCCAACCAGGGCCATAACTCCCAGATACAATGGAGGCACCTGCCCTGAAGGGGCTCCTCCATCTATAGTATATACAGCAGCACTTGTGTGATTCACAGAGGAAAACGAGTGACAGCTGATCTTGCACTGCAGCGGTGCACCTGCTGTTGCTGCAGTGTTGACTGGCTCTGTACCGAGAGCCCCGCTAACACCTGCACTAGGGACCAGGAAGGCTCCCATCTGATACCCCTCAGCCTGCATTGCAGAAAGCGACAGTGCACCCGCCACTGCTGCTGGACAGTGAGCTGGAACCCGAGACAAGTATCTGATCTCCTATCCCAGGGACCACCTGTACAGCGAGCCACCGGTGAATGATGATTCTGCATCACAACAAACGGTCGCTCACCAGCATATGCTGCTGCAGAATTGGCTGTAACTCGGTGAGTCTGTCTGACTTTGACCCACCAGCCGTTGTCACATAGCAAACCTGGAGCCCTGGAACAATATGTACAGATCAGGCATAATTGTATATGAGCTTCTGTGCCTGATTTATCGCTGCCAAGCCTAATCTTGTAAAAGCCACAGCGAAACGCATACGTCAGTGTCCTGCTTTGTGTCCGATGCCTTATGTACAAATTGTGAATGCTCATATATATGTTTGTACCTATGCACTACTTTAGGAAAACTACCCCTGGGTCTTGATACTGCAGGACCCCAGGGCTTGGTAGCACCGAATCAGGTACAGACGCTCATATACAACTATACCTAATATGTTGATTACTCTACACCTCTAGACTTAATAGAATCCTAAATTAAGAGTAATTTAAACATGCTTGGGATAGGCATAAGAATATTCTTACAAAGAACTGAGGATCACATAGGGTTGAGGTTACCAAAAGGTAAAAAAGGGCAGACTAAATGAGCCAAGTGATTCTTATCTGCCATCAAATTCTATGTTTCTATTTAAGTGTGATTGCATGGTTATTATATAGATATAGATAGATATAATACACACACACCATATTTGTTTTCCCTTATTTTCCTGGAGGTGGGGGGCAAACTCTAACTTGCCTCCGGGCAACTGAGATGAACTAACGCCCCTGGGTCCAACTTAGATTAATTATACACTTTTGGCCTCATTACCACACTTGATAGCTCCTGAATCACAAATAAATAATTGTCTAAAAATATGTAACAGATTGAGTCAACTTTATGGAATTAATAAAAATGTCACAAATTGAGTCAAATCTATGGAATTGCCATGTTGCAATTGTAAAGAAATATTTTTGTTGTTGATTTCAATATAATGTAATTTGCCAATTAAATAGAAAGGACATGTCAGCTAAATATTAATTATGTGTTTTCTTTTCTTTTAGCCAATCAGCAAGTTTCCTTTTTTGAGCAATGACATTTCATTCTGGCTTCCCAGTGAAGGATATTTGGAGAATGACTTTTATGATATGGTTCGTAGCGTGGCTGGAGATATTGTGGAAGAAGTATCCCTGATTGACCAATATACACATCCAAAGTACGTTTTTTTTTTTTTTCTTTTACATCTTTATTCTCTTTACATTAATGTTCTTCACTCTACTTAGAGCGTGTAGAGTCCAATATGCGCACAGGCACACACATGTAAACCTACACCCATCATATTTAAAGGTTTTTTTGCTTACTACCAAGTCCCAGGTGTGAATTTTCTTCTCACTTTATATTTTTATAATTTTTTATTTGAACAACTTCCCTCATTGGAAGTTATGTTTATTCATTTGTGGCCGACTTTTTTTCTTAGTAGTTTTCCACAAAACAATAGACAATTTATTTGAAATACATATTAGCTGCAATCAAATAAAGCACTTTTTAAAATTAATAAAAGTACAGTTAGGGAACAGTTATCATTATTTTTACACGTTTCTATTTGCAATATTGGTCATTATAAGGCACTTTTTGTAGACATAACACTTCCTATGAAAATGGGTTCTAAATCTGGACACAATTTTAGAACATACAGGTTGTTTTCAACCAAATTTTAATACATGTAGTTTAACAGTTTTAGAAATATAAATATCTGTTTGGTCAATACCCAAATAGTATAGTGCATTAAAAGTTTAACGAGACAGGTACTGGCGCTGAAATTGGTAAAACAGGCAGACTAATTTTTGTCTGGGTCCTACCCAAAATATAATCAAATGCTAATGTAATAAATAAAAATGTGCTCAATGATCAAAGGCAGTAAAATCCCAAAAACATATTAATGAAGATATCAAAACAAGAATAATTGCATAGTATACATAAATAACATAATTAAACACACACTAAGAAATAATACTTCCCTTAAATCTTTTTTCCTTTTGGCTTGGTAATGTTATTTCAATGTAGTTGTTCCACATATACAAGAAAGTAAAATGGCAACAATAGTAATACAATTTCAAAGAGATGTTTGATAGTCTATTACAATGTAGCAATTCCTATTTGAAATGCAGAGTGTGTGGCAACCCGTTTGTGGTTGTGTTTACATTTAACGAATTTGAGGTGCGATTTGAAGTATTTAAGCATTTGTGGATTGTGCTGGAAAAACAAGTCTGAGCCATGGAGGCCCCTCCCCACAACTTACAGAACTTAGAGGATGTGCTGCTATATGTCTGGTTCCACATGCCAAAGGACACCTTCAGAGGTCTTGTGGAGTCCATGCCTCAACGTATCAGAGCTGTTTGGCAGCACGAGGGGGATTTACACAATATTATGCAGGTGGTTTTAAATTTATGGCTGATGGAATCATTATTACTTTGGAATTGGACATTAATTTATTTTTTAAGGTGGCTTTAATTTGGTTCAGTGCACACTAATATTTTAGTCTTTAAGTTGTGCCCCTTCATGATATCTGTAGGTTTAATTTAAATGGGTATAGAACATACTGCAGATTATAAATATTTTCAGAGTAACAGGAATGAGTGTGCTGATCTTCTGGGAGGCAGTGACCTATCTACTTGTTTGTGAGTACCGATGTGCATGTAACAAGGGTAGAGATTTTGGCTCCCTTGACGATAGGCTGCAAGATTAAATGTTTACATCAAAAAAAATAACCAAATCCCCATGCTTTTATTTTCTAAATACACACAAACTTGCAGTATATTATAGTAGCACTGATAGCAAAAGCTTTTCCATTTTGTATACATATATGGCATTAATATTGCCTCACAGCTGGTAGCATGTACAATATGGGTAAAACTGAGCGCGGGCATATTTCTTTTCTATTTTGTGACAAGGGTAGTGTCATGATTTGAGAAGCTTTATGGAAATAAGCAGCCACAATCTGAAAATGTGTATAGCCTATGGGGCATATTTATTAAATACCATAATTTTTCCCTGTTAAATATCAGCTTTTGTCACCACTGTTCTCTTTCACTATATCTATACTTCCTGGTTCGGATCCTTAGCAGCCATGAGGCCATGCATGCGCATAGAAATTTATTCTGAAGAGGGAGCTCCAGCTTTCCTAAGAGGGTCAGATGATCAGTCTCTGGTTTGGCTTTCACCACTGGGAAAACAGGCAAACACCATCTGAAGATGTAATATGCTTGTTAAATAGTTATTGTGCACATTTATACCTATATGTATATTGTGGATGTATGTGTGTGTAGGTTAAATCCAAATGGTAGCTGTCAAAATTCTATTCTTGCAAGGCAAGTAAAAACAAATATCCTACATTACATTATTGCATTAGGAATTATGTAAATATATATTTATGCAAGTGCTTCACATAAAATGGATAGTCTGATTTAATTTAATTTAGTCTATGTGTACATGGTTGTATTTTTATTTTCAGAAAATAGATTGTTGTTTACAATTGTATTTTTATTTGCCTGTTAAGTACTGTTTTTCTTCAGTAATGAATGATCTATAGGGAGACATTCAAGAACAGATTGCATTATCCACTTACCGATGGGGTGAAAAAATAGGATAAATCCATTTGACTTACTGTACTGAGAGTCACCCATATGCACTTTTCCTATGTTTGTTATACATAGATCAATGATTGTTATGTAAACATCAGTGTCTTTTCCATTTATATGTTTGTAATAGTCCAGTTTTCCATGGGGCAGTTCTGTTTGCACCCTGGCTGTGGACTGTGGATTAACAGTTTGAGGGCCTAGTCCAGTGGTTCCCAAACTGTGCGCCATGGCACCCTGGGGTCCCTTGGGACAAACAGACAAACAATCCTGATATTCTAGGGCGCCGTGGTTCAAAAAAGTTTGGGAACCACTGGACTAGTTACTGATTTGGGTGGCGAACTAGTTTGAGCACAATTTTTATATAGTTAATCCCCTATATAGTTTATTTAGTTTCTTATATTTATTTTGTAACATGTATATAATGGCTATTATTGGAATAAGGAAATAGTTATTCTCATAGGAGTGGAAACCTAATGACTTCCCTAAAATGAGAACGCTATGAAGAGGAATAGAGGGAATCATGAGGAAGGTCCTTATTTCTTTGCTTACAGTGTACATATATATATATGTGTGTGCGAAAAAAAGTATTTATATTAGGGGTGAGCGGGTTCGGATTTCTGAAATCCGAACCCCCCCGAGCCCCCCCGATCCGAGTCCGATCCGAGTCAGGCTCGACTTTTCCCGCCTGACTCGGATCTGAAATCGAGGCAAAACGTCATCATCCCGCCTTCCGAGTCTCGCGGGTTTTGGATCCTATATAAGGTACCCGCGTCGGCGCCATTTTCTCACTCGGCTGTGGACAGTGAAGATGGAGGGTGGGAGTTAGGGCTGTGTAGTGTAGTGTAGTGTAGTGCTGCTGTTGTCCACTACTTCAAAGTCCATAGGGGCTGGCTGTGTTGTGCTGTGCTGCTGTTGTTAATAGGGGCTGTGTCCACTACTTCAAAGTCCATAGGGGCTGGCTGGACTGTGTTGTGCAGTCAGTTCTCCATAGGGGCTGTGTCCACTCCAAAGTCCTGTGCAGTGTCCCAGTCCTAAAGGAGTGCTGTAGTGTTGTCCAGGGGGTGCTCTGTCCATCAGGGGTGCTCCCCCCAAGTGCTAAAAAAATAATATATTTTCTGTGTTTGTGAATTGTGTGCGCAGTAGCCGCACGTGCATCAACAAAGTAGTGCCAAGCGTGCGCCTGTGTCATAAGTAAAGGGCCGGCTGGCTTGACCGTTAAAGGGTGCTGTAACCCCCGAAAGTACACTCCAGTCCAAACCGAAAAAAAATTATTTTCTGTGTTTGTGAATTGTGTGCGCAGTAGCCGCACGTGCATCAACAAAGTAGTGCCAAGCGTGCACCTGTGTCATAAGTAAAGGGCCGGCTGGCTTGACCGTTAAGGGTGCTGTAACCCCCGAAAGTACACTCCAGTCCAAACCAAAAAAAAAATTATTTTCTGTGTTTGTGAATTGTGTGCGCAGTAGCCGCACGTGCATCAACAAAGTAGTGCCAAGCGTGCGCCTGTGTCATAAGTAAAGGGCCGGCTGGCTTGACCGTTAAAGGGTGCTGTAACCCCCAAAGTACACTCCAGTCCAAACCAAAAAAAAAATTATTTTCTGTGTTTGTGAATTGTGTGCGCAGTAGCCGCACGTGCATCAACAAAGTAGTGCCAAGCGTGCGCCTGTGTCATAAGTAAAGGGCCGGCTGGCTTGACCGTTAAAGGGTGCTGTAACCCCCCAAAGTACACTCCAGTCCAAACCAAAAAAAAATTATTTTCTGTGTTTGTGAATTGTGTGCGCAGTAGCCGCACGTGCATCAACAAAGTAGTGCCAAGCGTGCGCCTGTGTCATAAGTAAAGGGCCGGCTGGCTTGACCGTTAAAGGGTGCTGTAACCCCCGAAAGTACACTCCAGTCCAAACCAAAAAAAAATTATTTTCTGTGTTTGTGAATTGTGTGCGCAGTAGCCGCACGTGCATCAACAAAGTAGTGCCAAGCGTGCGCCTGTGTAATAAGTAAAGGGCCGGCTGGCTTGACCGTTAAAGGGTGCTGTAACCCCCGAAAGTACACTCCAGTTCAAACCAAAAAAAAATTATTTTCTGTGTTTGTGAATTGTGTGCGCAGTAGCCGCACGTGCATCAACAAAGTAGTGCCAAGCGTGCGCCTGTGTCATAAGTAAAGGGCCGGCTGGCTTGACCGTTAAGGGTGCTGTAACCCCCGAAAGTACACTCCAGTCCAAACCAAAAAAAAAATTATTTTCTGTGTTTGTGAATTGTGTGCGCAGTAGCCGCACGTGCATCAACAAAGTAGTGCCAAGCGTGCGCCTGTGTCATAAGTAAAGGGCCGGCTGGCTTGACCGTTAAAGGGTGCTGTAACCCCCAAAGTACACTCCAGTCCAAACCAAAAAAAAAATTATTTTCTGTGTTTGTGAATTGTGTGCGCAGTAGCCGCACGTGCATCAACAAAGTAGTGCCAAGCGTGCGCCTGTGTCATAAGTAAAGGGCCGGCTGGCTTGACCGTTAAAGGGTGCTGTAACCCCCGAAAGTACACTCCAGTCCAAACCAAAAAAAAAATATTTTCTGTGTTTAGCCGCACGTATATATCAAATCGATATAACATAAATGGAGGACCAAACTTTCTCCGATAAAAATAAAATAGAGAAAGATCAAGAACCACTTCCTCCTAGTGCTGAAGCTGCTGCCACTATTCATGACATAGACGATAACATGCCATCAACGTCGTCTGCCAAGGCCGATGCCCAATGTCATAGTAGAGGGCACATACAATCCCAAATGGCAAAGTTCAGGAAAATGACCTTGAAAAAGACATTTAAATCAGCTGAAGAGAAACGTAAACTTGCCAATATGCCATTTACGACACGGAGTGGCAAGGAACGGCTAAGGTCGATCCCTAGTATGTTCATGACTAGTGGTTCAGCTTCACATGACGATGGAAGCCCTCCTCCCACTAAAAAAATCAAAAGAGTTAAGCTGGCAAAAGCACAGCGAAGAACTGTGCTTTCTAAGAAGATATCACAAATCCCCAAGGAGAGTCCAAGTGTGGTGGTGGTTGCGATGCCTGACCTTCCCAGCACTGGACGGGAAGAGGTGGCTCTTTCCACCATTTGCACGCCCCCTGCAAGTGCTGAAAGGAGCACCCACAGTCCACTTGCTGATATGCAAATTGAAGATGTCACTGTTGAAGTACAACAGGATGAGGATACTGGTGTAGCTGGCGCTGAGGAGGAAGTTGGCGAGGAGGATTCTGATGGTGATGTGGTTTGTTTAAATCAGGCTCCGGGGGAGACAGTTGTTGTCCGTGGGATGAAAAAGCCCATCACGGTCATGCCTGGGCAGAAGACCAAACATTCCACCTCTTTGGTCTGGCAATATTTCTATCCAAATCCGGACAACAACTGTCTTGCCATATGTACCATATGTAAAGGTGAAATAAGTAGGGGTAGGGACGTCAACCACCTAGGAACATCCTCCCTTATACGGCACCTGCAGCGCGTTCATAAAAAGTTACTGTCAAGTTCAGAAACTTTGGCTAAGACCGTAAGCAGTCCAGGGACACCTAAATCCTGTTGTCCTGTTGTATCCAAGCGCCTGCAAACCACACCGTCAACTCCCTCCTCGTCAATTTCCTCCTTAGTCAGGATCGGAAGTAGTCCTGCAGGCCATGTCACTGGCATGACTGACTCTCCTATCCGGGATTCCTCTGGAGGATCCTGCATTGCTACGCCTACTGCTGCCGCTGCTGCTGTTGCTGCTGCTGGGAGTCGTTCATCATCCCAGAGAGGAAGTAGGAACACCACTACTTTTACTAAACAATTGACCCTCCAACAGTCCTTAGCGAGGAGGATGAAGTACGACAGCAGTCATCCTGAAGCAAAACGTATAACTGAGGCCTTGACTGCTATGTTGGTGTTAGACGTGCGTCCGGTATCCGCCATTAGTGCAGTGGGATTTAGACAATTGATGGAGGTAGTGTGTCCCCGGTTCCAAATCCCGTCTAGATTCCACTTCACTAGGCAGGCGATACCGAGACTGTACAGAAACGTCAGAAAAAGTGTCCTCAGTGTCCTGAAAAATGCCGTTGTACACAATGTCCACTTAACCACGGACATGTGGACAAGTGGAACAGGGCAGACTAAGGACTATATGACTGTGACAGCCCACTGGGTAGATGTATCACCTTACGCAGCAACAGCAGCAGCGTCACCAGTAGCAGCATCTCAGAAACACCAGCTCGTTACAAGGCAGGCTACGCTGTGTATCACCGGTTTCAGTAAGAGGCACACCGCCGACAACCTCTTAGAGAAACTGAGGGAAATCATCGCCCAGTGGCTTACCCCACTTAGACTCTCCTGGGGATTTGTGATATCTGACAACGCCACCAATATTGTGCGGGCATTACATCTGGGCAAATTCCAGCACGTCCCATGTTTTGCTCACACAATAAACTTGGTGGTGCAGAATTTTCTGAAAAGCGACAGGGGCGTGCAGGAGACGCTTTGGGTGGCCCGAAAAATTTGTGGCCACTTTCGCCATTCAGCGACTGCGTGCCGAAGACTGGAGCGCCAGCAAACACTCTTGAACCTGCCCCGCCATCACCTGAAGCAAGAGGTTGTGACGCGGTGGAACTCAACCCTCTATATGCTTCAGAGGATGGAGGAGCAGCAAAAGGCCATACAAGCCTATACATCCACCTATGACATAGGCAAAGGAGGGGGTATGCACCTGACTCAAGCGCAGTGGAGAATGATTTCCGTGTTGTGCAAGGTTCTCCAGCCCTTCGAACTTGCCACACGTGAAGTCAGTTCAGACACAGCCAGCTTGAGTCAGGTCATTCCCCTCATCAGGCTTTTGCAGAAGCAGCTGGAGAAAGTGAAGGAGGAGCTAAGACGGAGCGATTCCGCTCGGCATGTGGGACTTGTGGATGAAGCCCTTCATTCGCTTTGCCAGGATTCCAGGGTGGTCAATCTGTTGAAATCAGACCACTACATTTTGGCCACCGTGCTTGATCCTAGGTTTAAAGCCTATGTGGTGTCTCTCTTTCCGGCCGACACAAGCCTGCAGAGGTGCAAAGACCTGCTGGTGAACACACTGTCAGCTGAAGCGGAACGTGACACGTCAACGGCTCCTTCTTCATTTTCTCCCGCAACTGGGGCTGCCAGGAAAAAACTTAGGTATCCTAAGCAACCCGCTGGCGGTGATGCAGGGCAGGCAGGACCAAGTTTGGACATCTGGTCCGGACTGAAGGACCTGGCAACAATTTCTGACATGTCTACTGTCACTGCATATGATACTGTCACCATTGACAGAATGGTGGAGGATTACATCGGTGACAGCATCCAAGTAGGCATGTCAGACAGTCCATACCTGTACTGGCAGGAAAAAGAGGCAATTTGGAGGCCCCTGTACAAGCTGGCTCTATTTTACCTGAGTTGCCCCCCCTCCAGTGTGTACTCCGAAAGAGTGTTTAGTGCAGCCGGGAACCTTGTCAGCGAAAGGCGTAGGAGGTTGCTTCCACAGAATGTGGAGAAGATGATGTTCATCAAAATGAATTATCAGCTCTTCCAGGGAGACCAGCCTCCAGAAGGTACAGAGGGACCTGTGGTGGTGGATTCAAGTGGGGACGAGTTAATACTTTGTGAGGATGAGGATGTACACACTGAAGAGGGTGAGGAATCGGTGGATGAGGAGGATGAGGATGACATCTTGCCTCCGTAGAGCCAGTTTGTGCAGGGACACATTAATTGCCAGCTTGTTTTGTGGGGGCCCAAACGAACCAATCATTTCAGCCACAGTTGTGTGGCAGACCCTGGCGCTGAAATGATTGATTTGTTAAAGTGTGCATGTCCTGTTTATACAACATAAGGGTGGGTGGGAGGGCCCAAGGACAATTCCATCTTGCACTTCTTTTTTTTCTTTGCATTATGTACAGTTTGGGGCCTAGTTTTTCTAACTGCCATCCTGTCTGCCACTGCAGTGTCACTCCTAGATGGGTCACATGTTTGTGCCGCCCACTCGTGTCGCTTAGCATAGTCATCCAGCTACCTCGGTGCAACCTTTTGGACATGAAAACACTATTGTGAGGTGTGAGGTGTTCAGAATAGACTGGAAATGAGTGGAAATTAAGGTTATTGAGGTTAATAATAGCATAGGAGCAGAGAAACCAACAAATTCTGTGATTTTAGCTGTTTTTATGCTTTTTAAAAAAAAAATACAGATCCAAAACACAAAACCCAGAACCCAAAACACGGAAGGGTGGTTTTGGCAAAACCAATCCAGATCCAAAACACGAAGAAAGATCCAGATCCAAAATCAAAACACAAAACACGAAAAGTGGCCGGTGCACACCCCTAATTTATATATATATAACGTGGGCAGCAGGTAACATTGCCATACACTCTGCTCGACAGGTGTGACGTTACAAATGATTATTTCTAGTACTACCATCCCTACTGAGGAGTCATTGTATTGCGCTCCAATATCTTTTTTACTCAAACGCTCGTTTTGCTGTTTCATACTTGCCCAATACCAAAGTTTGGGGAGTTCTCCCCAAACTCCCGGGAGACAAGACCAGTCTCCTAATCTTGCCCACTTCCTCATTGAAGTGGGTGTACTGGGGACTTAATAACATGATTGACGATGAATCACACTATTGTGGCCCTGCCTCTGGGCCGCAATACATCAGACCACTCCCAATTGGACTTCCCCCTTCAGGGCACCGTCAGAAAGCCAGTGAGTATGTTCTGTTTTCTTTGGTTCCAGTGAGTATATACATCAGGAATACCTACACTGATTGTGTTAATGCTAGCAAGACATTGGCAAATACCAGTGGGTATGTTGCCTAAAATCTTGTAGATTTGAATGGAAGCACATAAGTAATCATCATGTATGTATGATCAAAACCAGCTATGTTTAAATTTGCAGGTCTGTTTATTCATTAACCCTCGCTTCCCATCTGTTGTGTTGCCAATAATATTCATACAATATGAAAATACAGTATACAGTCCAAAACATTCTGTACATCTTTAGCAATAGCCTGTAAGTTACCAATAAAACAGTGATTACGATTGTCTGATTTTAGTGACTGCTTCTTTTTTAATAAGCAGTCTGTAATATTACTTTAAAAGGTTACATTTGAAATTAGTAATGCTGGGCATACACTGCCAGATAAAATGCCTATCAGACCGACAGACATTTTATCTGGCAGCCTGACACCCAGCAGATATCGCGGGTAGATATATCACAGTGTATTGGCCCTGATTTCTGCGCTCCACCCCCCGAGGAGGAGACATTTACCTGTTCCTTCCCTGGGAAGGATCAGGGGAAATGTCTGTCTGTCTATCGGCCGCACAGGGCATATACTACACTACCCGATGCGGCCAACATTTAACATACAAAATATTGCATTGGACAGGCATGCTGGATGATCCAGCTATTGCATTGGACAGGCATGCTGGATGATCCAGCATGCCCAACCGATATTTTACCCCTGGTGGCCCACACACACTACAAGTATCGGATGATTCGCGGATTAAGGCGGATTGCCCGATAATTGTATAGTATATACCCAGCATAACCTGTAGGATAAATGCAATAAGTGTATCATAGGCAATTAGGAACATTTGTTTTCCTTTACACTACATTGTTAGTTAAATATCCGTTATCAGGCTTTAATTTTAGTCTTCGATTACGTATGAGATTTAGTATTTTATTTATTCTGTTCTCAGCATGAAGCTTTTGCTCATTTCCAGGCAGCAGTCATTTTTGTAAGTCTATTACTGCTCAAGGGTGCATTTTACTGGGGAGGACATTTAATAGAACTGCTAGAATTGCTATGTTTAAAAATCACCTGCTGCAGGGAGCCCTCGCACAAAACCCTCTGCTTCATCTTGTGACAGTATGTTCTTGTTTTAAGAGCTCCCTGGAAGTGTCACCAATAATGCTGACATCCACCTATTCACCAAATACAAAGCAAAGGTGTTGCTTTGAGATGTCATTTTATATCATAGATTGTGACAGCAGCAACTGGCTTTTATATCTGATTCAAGATACACAATAGAATTTTGTAAGGAATGAAAGCATGGTCATTTTAGCATGTACACGAAACGATCAGTCATTTCAAACCTATATTTTAAGACTATATAAGTCTTTAAAGTATCTGAAATACTAAAGGTTGCCTAACTCTCACTTGCTATTTTGTAAATGTGTCTTATCAAGCCAATTGAAGGAGTTCTAGGGGCCTATTAAGTATTACGTTAGGGCCCTAAAAATGAACATTCCTTATCACTGCCTATCGCTGTAATTTGGAATGGTTTTTTTTTTGTGAATTTATTAAGTACGTGATGTCGAGACATGGGCTCCGATAAGAACCTATCCCAGTGATAGTAAAAGGAAAGGGTCATATTTATCACAATACGCATCTCAGATTGTGATGGGTTGTGATAAATTCGGCCAAATTCGCATTGCAATATTTGAATACATCGCAAGCATGTAGCAAATATCACATGCAGGGACTCAGCTTGCAAGTAAGCACTGTCCCTGTGAATCTCCCTCCCGCACTTCTCAGGGTATTTTGACGCATTCTTAGATGCAGCATCGAAACTTGCACCAGCTGGCAGGTGCAATTTCTATGGCCTCCTGTGTCAGTGGTTGAGCATCTGCGTTCGCAACTACTTTCACTGACACGCCAGCAAAACTTCCATAAGATGGACCAACTCCGTGCGTGCACTTAGACACTGCCCAGGAACGCTTACTACATTTTCAATACACTTATCTCTGCGTGTTAAGTAAAGATAAGAGCTAATATGTATACACAAACAAGTGGCACCTACAAAAAGAAAAAAGCTTGTTAAAAGCATGAGAATGACATGTTTTATATATATTTATAGCTCTTTTGAGGATTGATAGTAGAGTCCAGGTGTAATGCTCTGCTGTCTATGATGGCTGTATGGAGAGACTGTCCATAACTATATCCCTACCTTAAGTATCTGGTAGAAGATAAGAACCTTCCCCACTATGTGGGTTTCCGGACAGGGAGCTGAGGAGCCTCCGATGGTCTGTGCGTCCAACGGGTGGCTGTGGCTGTTTTCGGCTCCGGTGTGCCTAGCTTGGCGAGAATTGAAAGACACTGGAAATACTCCCTTGTGATACAGAAACATTTACATATTTTTCTTTATTATTATTCTTTTGTTTTTACTAAAATAAAAGGAGGGGGATAGGGCAAACTTCCTTACTGTCCCGTAAGGTGCTGGAGGCTCCTGATTTTTCTTGTAGCCGCACCTATGCTAACGGAAGAGTGGGTGTACAGTATCTCCCGCAACCCACCCACTTCCTAGTAAAGTGGACAGGATGGGTCTGTGTGGATGGGTGGTGCTAAAATAACGCAAATCATGTAATTTTAGCCCACCTCTTCCTCATGGATCTGTGATTTTAATGACGTGAGAGCTGGTCTTGCCACCTGAAGTGGCCAACTGTATCTCCTCCCCGGGCTTCTCCTGGAAAGGAGCACAAAAGTAGGCAAGTACAGGGATGGGGTACCCTCTAACACACTGAGACCAAAAAAAGAAGACAAAGCCTAGCAATATAGGTACATTATAAAAGGTTAGCAATGGTTGCCAAGTATTCAAATACACCAGAGAAGTTATTAAAGATGCTTACATAAACGAAAATAGAAAACTAAATTTACTAGAGACTTAAGTGTTGAGGGGCTCAATGGACTTCCAGTCACCTTTTGGCAGTTTGTTTCATTGTTGATATGAAAATGAATATACAGTATTAAGATATTTATTTACTCCTAAAATTATGAGGGCCAATAGGAAAAGCTTAGGCAGATTGGGTATGTCAACGCCAGTGACTTGGATCCAGAGTTTCCAGCTTAGGACATCTCCACCAAGTGTAACCAAATGTGCTAATATGAGACCATTGGTGCCGGCACAAGCCCAAAGTGGATGGGTCAAAGGCACATGTCTTCGAGTTACTAAATACTGTATAATCTATGTTATAACTTAGATTTGTTTTCTGTAACCCTCTCAAAAATACAGATTTTAGATAAGCTCTGATGTATGGTAATGCCATAGGATTGATCATCATTTTGTAAATGGTCATATGAGCTTTGGAATGAAATAAACATATGGTCTCTAGAATGGTGCAATAAAGGTATGCTATATGGGTTAGACTTCCTATAGTGTGATATAAGACTAACAATGCATGTTCCTTATTATTTACATGAAACAGTCCTACCCAGTCAAAGGGAGCTTTGGTTGTTACAAGCATCTCAATCTTGTTGAGGGTATAAGAATGTGATGTCAAAATGATAGTACTACGGTTATATTGCTTGTCTGTGGTGACTTTTGAATAAATAGCATTGTTTTTATGAATGTTATACAGACGTCATTGACTTTGGGGTATGGGACGTAATAATTCCAATTTACTTTAACAGTTGCTAGAACCATAGTAGGACCAAGACAAAATTACTGAAAAACGGAGTGCCCTGATCCACACTCTTATCACCCTGATCACATGTAAGTCATCATTCTCTTCCTGCAGCTGAAAAGGCACTCCAAAGCAGTTCTGAATTTGAAATTCTGGATTTTCTGGTTTCAAACTCACAATGTCTGATAATTTGTGGTCAAAAATGACATTTCCTGATAAAGTTCCCTATCAAAATATAACCCTTGAAAAATATATAATTATTTTCATGGAAGCTAACAAAATAAACTTCCCTCTATTATTTCCTTTGTTATGCAATGCTGTTAGAATAATGTGATTGCAAGCTCTCCCAATTTTCTTATGGTTCATAAGAACCACAAGATGATGTTTGGCACCCTCCTACACTCCAATTGGCTGAGGTGGTCATAATGATTGGAAGCCCAGCTGGGACCATGTTTTTTTTTTTTTTTTTACATTTAAGTTAAACCAGTACAATAAGTTACAATTACTGATGTTTTCTGGGTATTTACCCAATCAGAGTAAAATTTCCTGAAAACTGGGGCAAAAACAGTAAGTTTAAGCACAGCTCCATGCTATAGGACTATACAAGGCTGCCTGCAGAATCTATTGTTTCATCTGGTAGATAGATTCAAGAATAGACTTCAGTAGACACATGGAAATAATTTTGTCAGCAATATGTTATGCCATATTGTTAAACAAGGTCTATAACATCTGTTTGGGAAAAGTGCATGTATTGTGTTTACTTAGTTCCTTGTTTTTTGAAGGATGGTAGATCCTGCACAGCTTAGTCTGTTGTTCCTTGAGAAAGCCCGCTTCCGGCGAAACGCGCGTCGGCTTGTCAGCTGTCGGATCCCAGTGCGCACTGAGGACCCTTTCACCTTATACCCATTTGGAGAATATTTCTTGTCAGGTACTGCTTTAATCCTTTTTCCCTGCTCTCATTAGTTGTCTGTGCTGTGAGTCCCTGCGCTGCCTTGAGCAACAGGGTTTCCA
The DNA here is from genome assembly GCA_031769625.1 of Taudactylus pleione. Classification (NCBI taxonomy): domain Eukaryota; kingdom Metazoa; phylum Chordata; class Amphibia; order Anura; family Myobatrachidae; genus Taudactylus; species Taudactylus pleione. The sequence goes on along the minus strand of JAUIMM010000115.1, from coordinate 14,547,797 downwards.
CAACAATATTGACACTAACAGCAGAAGCGGACTGCACTGTTTCTGTGTGTGTCAGGTGCCAGTGAAACTCATTCCACGTCCTCTATATTATAAGACGAGGAAAAGCAGAATCTGACCTATAAGAACACACACTCTGCCTTTCATATCTATTTAGATATCATTATATATTCTCCAAATATACCAATAGAGGGATGCCTCTTATTACTGTATATCAAACAGTTATCAGGTTATTATCTGTTTATAGTGTACAGCTTTTTAATATTGTTATGTGTTGTCTTTACACCGTATTGTCATATATGTGCTGTGATATTTTCGCCTTGTCATATGAGGATGTTATCCTCTATGAATATTGGATATTAGATGTTAATATTTTAGGTTTAGAATTCATGCCTGATTAACTGGCCACAGTGGCTACAACACTGGTTCTTTGTATATCATTGATTATAAGTGGACACTTATATAATATCTATACGTATATTCACAACATGAATGTCCACCTTCCTTAGTCAACTGATATTAGATGGCTAACTCATATATATGATCTTAGACATTGATCACACAATAATAATTTATGTATATATTTTTTGATAATTGATACATCAATATATACCTGCATGATTATTGTTATTGTGACTAACGATTAATACTTTTGGCCTGAGATTAATAGGCTGGTTGTGGTACATGAATTCAGAGATTTATTATGCAGATATACCTGCTAGTTTAATACTGTCTCAATACTATTTGTCAGTTGATTGATAACTGCCTGTTGGTTTATGTTAGGTTTTATATTTTATCATAATTGAATAAAGGTTTGTCTTTTAATATATATTTCTGTCTATCTTCTTCTACTATCCAGGGTGTGCCTCATACAAGGAGTTCTTTTTCTTTACTATTCTTTACACTAATATATATATACTTCAGGGAGCACCCCCGGATTTTTCTATATTCCTATTTTTTTATACTAATTGGTGAATTTGACTCCTGTGCAATTGTGTCTCCTTTCCCTTGTCCCCCTTTTTGTATGGTTCATAAGAACCACAAGATGATGTTTGGCACCCTCCTACACTCCAATTGGCTGAGGTGGTCATAATGGTTTGAAGCCCAGCTGGGACCATGTTTTTTTTGTTTTTTTATATTTAAGTTAAACCAGTACAATAAGTTACAATTACTGATGTTTTCTGGGTATTTACCCAATCAGAGTAAAATTTCCTGAAAACTGGGGCAAAAACAGTAAGTTTAAGCACAGCTCCATGCTATAGGCCTATACAAGGCTGCCTGCAGAATCTATTGTTTAATCTGGTAGATAGATTCAAGAATAGACTTCAGTAAACACATGGAAATAATTTTGTCAGCAATATGTTATGCCATATTGTTAAACAAGGTCTATAACATCTGTTTGGGAAAAGTGCATGTCTTGTGTTTACTTAGTTCTTTGTTTTTTGAAGGATGGTAGATCCTGCACAGCTTATACCCCTTTCAGACAGAGAAAAGAACCCGGTCATTTCCCGGGTCTTACACGGGTTGGCGGCTGTCTGAAAGGCGCCGACCCGGGTTTTTCAACTCCGGGCATAGTAAACAGCGCTTATTGGCTGAGATGGCGGTGCACAGGCTGATTGGCTGAGCGGCTGGGTCTCCCTGATTGGCTGAGCGGGCGGGGGCAGTGGCGCTGGCGTCTGATGTCACACTTGTGCTGCAGAAAAGGAGAGAGAGAGAGAAGCATGGCGCACAGGAAGGATGAGGAGATCCGTGAGCTGCTGGCAGTCAGAGGGGAGGAGGAGATCCGCAAACAGATCAGTGGCACAGTGAAGGACGCGATAGTCTACACAAACATAGCTAAGGTCCTCACCTCAAGGGGCATTGTGCGGACCCAGCAGCAGGTAGTGAACAAACTGAAAGCTCTACGCAAATACTACAACAAAGTTCACGACCATAACAGGCGGAAAAGTGGTGCTGCCAGAATGAAATGGGTTTACTACGATCAGTGTAATGAAGTCTTTGGCAATTCTGCACAGGTTAATCCCATTGCCATATCATCGTCTAGTTGTGCATCTTCACGAAGTGTTACCCCGGAGAACAGCCAATCCTGCCCAATGACACTACCAATACTCTTTGATGACATCACAGAGATAAGTGACACAGATCCAATGGCTGCCACGGGGGTCCCAGACACCAATACACTTGAGGATGTGGTTGAGGCGAGTGGAAGCAGTACGAGTGGGACGCCAACTCCTGCACAGACTGAGACTCCGACATTGCGCAGGAACAGTAAGTTACTATACACCCACTATTTTTGGGATGTTAACATTGTCCTGTATTGACTTGTCATTATAGTATGACTATGCTGATTTTACTATGCTGAAATCTAAACTCAATGTATCTGTTGCAATGTGAAGCTAGTGTGCAGTAGGCCACAAGCACATATATGTTTACATTACGGCTTTGAATTCATTTGTAAATGTATTTTTTCTTTTCTTCTATTCCTAGTCTTTGAAGTACCAGAGTGGAAGAAAAAAACTTCCAAGATGGAGATAGCAACGCGCACAATGACCAGAATCCTGGTAAATCAGCTGTGAGATTCTGATGCTGAATTCCAGGCACAGGAGGATGCCCGACTCCAGCGCTTCTTTGACAATGAAAGAGAGTTACAAAATTCTTTTGTCAGTCAGCTTGTTGGTCTACACGAACTAATTTCACGTGAAAACAGAGAGGCACAGATGTCCTTCCTTAATGGTCTAGTGTCTAGGTTACACACTCCACAACCTTATGTAATGTATCCTCCTCAGTACTCTGATGGTCCTGTTAGAAATTACCAACAGCATAGCAGAGGGCTACCATTTCTGCAAAGTAACCCCTCCAATCCACCTCATGCTACTCCACATGGCACAGTGCATAGTTATCCAGATGGCACAGGGAATAGTAATCCACATGTCACTGTACAGAGCAGTCCACATGCCAATACCAGTCCAGAGGGCACAGTGCCTAGCACCCCACATGTCACTGTGCATAATAGTCCTGACGGCACAGGAAATACTAATCAATATGGCACTGTGCATACTTATGCAGATGGCACGAGGATTAATACACAGGATGGCAGAGTGCATAGTTAGTCAGATGGCACTCATCATAACACTCCACTTAGCACTATTGTCAGCACTGCCTACAGACAGTTGTAGACTTGTATGATGTTTTACATGTTTGCTGTCTACTTTATATTTCTTTTTTGTTGAAGCTTGTTGTTTTTGACAATATTGTTTATCCTGCCGTTAACAGGCCTGGCAAGAGCTTAGGGCAATGTGTGGGTGCCCTTTAAGTCAGCTACATATATATTTGGGGGTGTACATAATTTAGAATGTACACACATTACCTCCATTTCTTTTGTATTTACAAATTTGTCTACTGCACTTAACAGGCCAGTTGTGAGCTTTCTCCCATGTGTGACCGCTGTATTACCAAATGTATACTGTATATGTGTCGTTTCTAAGGCTGGTCCTGACACACAGTTCTAATAGTTGGGGTGCCTCCCCTATTATATTTTTCAGTTCCATGACGGCACAACCTATTTTTCTATTGTCTTTATATTAGGGGTGAGCGGGTTCGGATTTCAGAAATCCGAACCCCCCCGAGCCCCCCCGATCCGAGGCCGATCCGAGTCAGGCTCGACTTTTCCCGCCTGACTCGGATCTGAAATCGAGGCAAAACGTCATCATCCCGCCTTCCGAGTCTCGCGGGTTTTGGATCCTATATAAGGTACCTGCGTCGGCGCCATTTTCTCACTCGGCTGTGGACAGTGAAGAGGGAGGGTGGGAGTTTGGGCTGGCTGGGCTGTGTAGTGTAGTGTAGTGTAGTGCAGAGTAGTGTTGTGCTGCGCTGTGCTGCTGTTGTCCACTACTTCAAAGTCCATAGGGGCTGGCTGTGTTGTGCTGTGCTGCTGTTGTTAATAGGGGCTGTGTCCACTACTTCAAAGTCCATAGGGGCTGGCTGGACTGTGTTGTGCAGTCAGTTCTCCATAGGGGCTGTGTCCACTCCAAAGTCCTGTGCAGTGTCCCAGTCCTAAAGGGGTGCTGTAGTGTTGTCCAGGGGGTGCTCTGTCCATCAGGGGTGCTCCCCCCAAGTGCTAAAAAAATTATATTTTTTGTGTGTTTGTGAATTGTGTGCGCAGTAGCCGCACGTGCATCAACAAAGTAGTGCCAAGCGTGCGCCTGTGTCATAAGTAAAGGGCCGACTGGCTTGACCGTTAAAGGGTGCTGTAACCCCCAAAGTACACTCCAGTACAAACCAAAAAAAAAATTATTTTCTGTGTTTGTGAATTGTGTGCACAGTAGCCGCACGTGCATCAACAAAGTAGTGCCAAGCGTGCGCCTGTGTCATAAGTAAAGGGCCGGCTGGCTTGACCGTTAAAGGGTGCTGTAACCCCCAAAGTACACTCCAGTCCAAACCAAAAAAATATATATTTTCTGTGTTTGTGAATTGTGTGCGCAGTAGCCGCACGTGCATCAACAAAGTAGTGCCAAGCGTGCGCCTGTGTCATAAGTAAAGGGCCGGCTGGCTTGACCGTTAAAGGGTGCTGTAACCCCCAAAGTACCCTCCAGTCCAAACCAAAAAAAAAATTATTTTCTGTGTTTGTGAATTGTGTGCGCAGTAGCCGCACGTGCATCAACAAAGTAGTGCCAAGCGTGCGCCTGTGTCATAAGTAAAGGGCCGGCTGGCTTGACCGTTAAAGGGTGCTGTAACCCCCAAAGTACCCTCCAGTCCAAACCAAAAAAAAAATTATTTTCTGTGTTTGTGAATTGTGTGCGCAGTAGCCGCACGTGCATCAACAAAGTAGTGCCAAGCGTGCGCCTGTGTCATAAGTAAAGGGCCGGCTGGCTTGACCGTTAAAGGGTGCTGTAACCCCCAAAGTACACTCCAGTCCAAACCAAAAAAATATATATTTTCTGTGTTTGTGAATTGTGTGCGCAGTAGCCGAACGTGCATCAACAAAGTAGTGCCAAGCGTGCGCCTGTGTCATAAGTAAAGGGCCGGATGGCTTGACCGTTAAAGGGTGCTGTAACCCCCAAAGTACACTCCAGTCCAAACCAAAAAAAAAATTATTTTCTGTGTTTGTGAATTGTGTGCACTGTGGCTGCACGTGCATCAACAAAGGAGCAGCGCCAAGCGTGCGCCTGTGTCCCATAAGTAAAGAGCCGGCTGGCTCATTTCTTAAAGGGTGGTGTAACCCACAAAGTGCACTACTCTCCAGCAAAAATAAAAAAATATTTTCTGTGTTTGTGTGTGCTTTAGCCGCACGTATATATCAATATAACATAAATGGAGGACCAAACTTTCTCCGATAAAAATAAAATAGGGAAAGATCAAGAACCACTTCCTCCTAGTGCTGTTGCTGCTGCTGGGAGTTGTTCATCATCCCAGAGAGGAAGTAGGAACATCACTACTTTTACTAAACAATTGATCCTCCAACAGTCCCTAGCGATGAGGATGAAGTACGACAGCAGTCATCCTGAAGCAAAACGTATAACTGAGGCCTTGACTGCTATGTTGGTGTTAGACGTGCGTCCGGTATCCGCCATTAGTGCAGTGGGATTTAGACAATTGATGGAGGTAGTGTGTCCCCGGTTCCAAATCCCATCTAGATTCCACCTGCATCCTCAAAGCAGCAGCGACAAGCGTGCGTCTGTCTGTTAAAGGGTGGTGACACCCTCAAAGTGTGCTACACAAACAATAAAAATATTGTTCTTTTTTTTCTGTCTTTGTGAAATGTGTGGGCTGTAGCCGCACCTGCATCCTTAAAGCAGCAGCGACAAGCGTGCGTCTGTCTGTTAAAGGGTGGTGACACCCTCAAAGTGTGCTACACAAACAATAAAAATATTGTTCTTTTTTTTTTCTGTCTTTGTGAAATGTGTGGGCTGTAGCCGCACCTGCATCCTTAAAGCAGCAGCGAAAAGCGTGTGTCTGTCTGTTAAAGGGTGGTGACACCCACAAAGTGTGCTACACAAACAATAAAAATATTGTTCTTTTTTTTTCTGTCTTTGTGAAATGTGTGGGCTGTAGCCGCACCTGCATCCTTAAAGCAGCAGCGACAAGCGTGCGTCTGTCTGTCTGTTAAAGGGTGGTGACACCCTCAAAGTGTGCTACACAAACAATAAAAATATTGTTCTTTTTTTTTCTGTCTTTGTGAAATGTGTGGGCTGTAGCCGCACCTGCATCCTTAAAGCAGCAGCGACAAGCGTGCGTCTGTCTGTTAAAGGGTGGTGACACCCTCAAAGTGTGCTACACAAACAGTAAAAATATTGTTCTTTTTTTTCTGTCTTTGTGAAATGTGTGGGCTGTAGCCGCACCTGCATCCTTAAAGCAGCAGCGACAAGCGTGCGTCTGTCTGTTAAAGGGTGGTGACACCCTCAAAGTGTGCTACACAAACAATAAAAATATTGTTCTTTTTTTTTCTGTCTTTGTGAAATGTGTGTGCTGTAGCCGCACCTGCATCCTTAAAGCAGCAGCGACAAGCGTGCGTCTGTCTGTTAAAGGGTGGTGACACCCTCAAAGTGTGCTACACAAACAATAAAAATATTGTTCTTTTTTTTTCTGTCTTTGTGAATTGTGTGGGCTGTAGCCGCACTTGCATCCTCAAAGCAGCAGCGACAAGCGTGCGTCTGTCTGTTAAAGGGTGGTGACACCCTCAAAGTGTGCTACACAAACAATAAAAATATTCTTCTTTTTTCTGTCTTTGTGAATTGTGTGGGCTGTAGCCGCACTTGCATCCTCAAAGCAGCAGCGACAAGCGTGCGTCTGTCAAAGGATTACATCGGTGACAGCATCCAAGTAGGCATGTCAGACAGTCCGTACCTGTACTGGCAGGAAAAAGAAGCAATTTGGAGGTCCCTGTACAAACTGGCTCTATTTTACCTGAGTTGCCCCCCCTCCAGTGTGTACTCCGAAAGAGTGTTTAGTGCAGCCGGGAACCTTGTCAGCGAAAGGCGTAGGAGGTTGCTTCCACAAAATGTGGAGAAGATGATGTTCATAAAATGAATTATCAACTCTTCCAGGGAGACCAGTCTCCAGAACGTACAGAGGGACCTGTGGTTGTGGATTCCAGCGGGGACGAATTAATACTCTGTGAGGATGAGGATGTACACAACACTGAAGAGGGTGAGGAATCGGTGGATGAGGAGGATGATGACGACATCTTGCCTCCGTAGAGCCAGTTTGTGCAGGGACAGATTAATTGCCAGCTTGTTTTGTGGGGGCCCAAACGAACCAATCATTTCAGCCACAGTCGTGTGGCAGACCCTGGCGCTGAAATGTTTGGTTTGTTAAAGTGTGCATGTCCTGTTTATACAACATAAGGGTGGGTGGGAGGGCCCAAGGACAATTCCATCTTGCACCTCTTTTTTTTCTTTGCATTATGTATAGTTTGGGGCCTAGTTTTTCAAACTGCCATCCTGTCTGCCACTGCAGTGCCACTCCTAGATGGACCACGTGTTTGTGCCGCCCACTCGTATCTCTTAGCATAGTCATCCAGCTACCTCGATGCAACCTTTTGGACATAAAAACACTATTGTGAGGTGTGAAGTGTTCAGAATATACTGGAAATGAGTGGAAATTAAGGTTATTGAGGTTAATAATAGCATAGGAGCAGAAAAACCCACAAATTCTGTGATTTTAGCTGTTTTTATGCTTTTTTTCAAAAAAATACAGATCCAAAACCCAGAACCCAGAACCCAAAACACGGAAGGGTGGTTTTGGCAAAACCAATCCAGATCCAAAACACGAAGAAAGATCCAGATCCAAAACCAAAACACAAAACACGAAAAGTGACCGGTGCACACCCCTACTTTATATATATAGATATATATATTTAAATTGTTGAATGCATTAAGGCCATGTTGTTAATGGCTAATGCATATTTGTTGAAAAATAAAAGAAGCACTTTAAAAAATGTAATACAGCAGGTGTTACATGTGACATAACATGTACATAACATGAGGCTTTCAAATAAAAAAAATTTGATTGCAAAACAAGACTTATGTCGTCTATACTATGTCATTGTATGTATGCAGTGAGCAGACACCACCCACTTTTCATGACCTCATCTCTGTGTGCCATAAAAGCAGTCCATTTATTATGCCACACTGTATATTGCAGGGATAATCTTTGTTCTGTATGAAAGGGGTCTACCCAGGAATTTCCCGGGAATTATGTGCTGTGTGAAAGGGGGTTAGGAGCAAATTCCCGGGTCCTTCCCGGGTTGAACGATACGGGAAAAACTTGGGTTTTTGGGATTTTTCTGTCTGAAAGTGGTATTAGTCTGTTGTTTTAAATTGCTATTTTGGAAGTGTTCCTAAAGTTTATTTCACTGGAAACAGGAAATCTACATAAGCACAGTGGTAAAAGTGTATTTTTTCTGCAATAGTCCATTGCAAGCTCACCCCTGAGTATGGAAACCACAGGGTTGATGAGATAAAAGCCTATTACTGGATTTTTTTTTTCTCTTGATAGTTCTATCTTAATAGTTATTAGTAATTGCTTCAGATTCCGAGAAACTACCACTCTTACTTTTTGGCATTGCTCTGTACTGTAATTTCCCCCTTTTCACTTTACAGTTGTGGGTTTTTTTTAACTGGGGAGATTTTACTACAGCTTTGGAGGGCAGGCTTTGAGACAAGGCAGGGAAAGCAATTGTTGGGGGCCTGGAACCCAAGCTTCCTGTGGGCCCTGGTATTGTAATCAAATATATTACTGTGCTTTTTTGTGTTAGCTCTAAGGGGTACTTGTTCCAGAAACAGTAAGAAAGCAATGAAATTATTTCACAACCAAATAAAATGTGTATCTGCAGCATACTTGCCGACATTCAGCTACCTCCTTCCGGGAGGGAGCTGAATGCCTGCATACAGCGGGGGGGCGTGGCCGGGCTATGACACCTTTTTAGGGGTGGGGCCAGGGGTGTGACCTCACAATTGCATAATTGTGACCCCGCCCCCTCTTCACAATGACGAAAATAAAGCGAACCGCATCATCGGGCCCTCCGCTGTGGAGGTTTCTAGTAGTAGTCCAGAGGGCAGCCGGCAGCCGGGAGGCTTGCCTGCCTTTCCAGGGGGACAGGAGCTGCACCCGATATTCGGGAGGCTCCCAACCAAATCGGGAGCGTAGGCAAGCCTGATCTGCAGACTTTACCAAGAGTGTGAAGCTACTATAAATCTTGGATCAATTTATAACTTTTGGTGACTACTGCCACTTTTTCAACACACTGAAAAAAAAAAATTACACTGAAAAATTACACTGAAGTAAAACCCCATATATATAACATACAATCCTGTAACCCACATTGGCAGATTGTAAATGAAAGCTTTCAGTTCCCAATTGTTATATTTTTAAGGAATGCATGTATCAAATACATAGGCTCCTATGTACTACAGTCCACATTTCAAATGTGGTTGTAGTGTGATATTTTCACCTAGATTCACATTGCGAATTTAAGAAATATCATAGGAATGTATAAAGATTCTCAAGCAGGGACACAGCTTGTGATAAAGCTCTGTTCCTGCGAATCCACTGCACATACTTCTCACTATATTTTTTGCAAAAAAATACAGTGAGAAGGTGTCCGTGCATGCGCTGCCGGGTCACACAACCGGTCAAAGGACACTGCCATGTTTTAAGGTTTTACTGAAATTTACATTTTATTGTTTCAATATACTCTTAAATTAAAACATAGAACAAATATACAATTGGGTTCTAAAATATATCATAGAATCATTTTATTTAACAAAATTAGATATAAAATTTTGACTCATCAAAGTAGCTAACTTTTGCAGATATTACCACCGAAACACACTATTGGCTTTCTTTATATAATAGAAATAAAATATTGTTTATGAAGTTCTTCCCAACTCTGTTGCAGACATTCCCACAGATGTGTTGTCCTTGTAGGTTGCTTTGCTTTCTTTTGGCCTTCTGTCCAGTTCATCCCAAACCAGCTCAACAGGGTTTAAGTTTGGAGACTGTGCTGGTCATTCCATGATTTGAAGCCTATCGACTTGTTCTTTTCCTCGAAAATAGTTGTGGCATAGTTTGGAGATATGTTTAGGGTCATTATCTTTCTGTATGGTGAATCCTTGACCAACTAGGCATAGACTAGAAGGTATTGCATGGTACTGCAAGTGCTGTTGTAGCTCTCTGTTGAAGTTGCCGACTTGGGATCAACTAAAAGAGCCGCATGTTTGACAGTTGGTGTCACAGGGATTTATTTACTAAGCAGCAGGTTGTAAAAGTTGGCACTTCCCTGCATGTTTGAGCCCAAATTTTAAAAGGGCAATGTTTTAATAGTAAAACATGGGGTGTTTTGCTATTACATGCATTGCAATTTTGCATTTTGGGCTTAAAACCCCATCCAGCAGAGCTTAGTAGAAAAAAACACACACTCAAACACTGAGGAACCATCCTTTTACATACTCGGCGATGTACAAAAACACAGCATGACGAACCAAACATTTAGAATTTTGTTCTGTTATGGTGCATATCCACTACACAATTCGCTTCATGAGCGATATCGTATAGTGTTTTCCCATCAGTGGTGTGCTCAATGTCCTTAATGACATTGAGCACACACACTGAACGATATAATTCACCATATCGTACAGTGCCGGCACTCGCCCTCATCCCCGAACCTGTACAACCTGACAATATCGTCAGGTTGGACAGCAGGTTCAGGTGATGAGCAATGTCGTCAACGACCAGCGGGAGCGCGCAATTCTGGTTGTTGACGGCATATTCACTGGATGATATAATGAACAATTAAAACCTTCCAGTCTTCAGTATTATACAGGCAGTGCTTCATGGCCCAATACTCTTTTTCAACAGCTGTACCCATTGCATTGCTCCTGAAAAAGTAAAGGCAGAGGTAGAGAGGAAGGAGGGGTAGACCTGGTTCTTTGGATAGAAGGGAGCAGAATAGAGGTCGGCAGGTTAGAAGGGGAAGAGGGAATGGGCCTGACCTCTGAACGTGAGGATAGAGGGTGGTAGCATGGAGAGGGCGGGCCTGGTCCTGCCAAAGGGAGTGAGTATTGGGACAGGACAGCTGCAGCACATTGGTGGCTTTTCTGGGACCAGCCACCGCATAACAGATCACTTGCAGTAATTGGATGCACCAACACTCTCTTAAATGTCACTGGACGCTGTCCTCCAGTGACATTTCTGGACGCTGCCCATCTGGGATTAATAGCCCTCCAGTCTCTGGGTAGAGGCTCTGATTTCCAGAGGAATCCAGGATGGGTAGCAACCATAGGGTCCACATTTATGTAATTTGTGATGCCACATCCCCCTCAACTCCATCTTGGACATCAGCCTCGAGGTGTTCCTGATGGTCATCCTAAAATTTCAGCAATAGTATTATGTTGCATTTTAGGGGAATATTATTTGGCTTTCCATTCTGCAGAAAGAACATTCAGTGGGCCTGATTCATTAAGACCCTCAAGACCATCGCGACCATCGGGCTTGCGACGGAGACCCTGCGGTAGGGTCTCGCTGCCGCAAGCCCTGGAGTGATTTTGGCTCTATCAGAGCCAAAATCACTCCCACTGACATCACTAGTGATGTCAGTGGGGCCGGCTTCAGACGGTAGGCGTTCCCATGGGAACGCCTGGCAGCCACGCCCCCGGCACGCCCACCAAAGGGGGCGTGCTGTCAATCAACATCGACAGCACGCCCTCTTTGGTGCGAGACCCGGAGCGACGGAGAGCTCCCTCCGTCGTGCGCATGTGCAGTGGGGCAACATCGACCCGCTTACTAGCGTCCTGCACTCGCGAGCGGGTCTGAATGACCCCCAGTATACCTTGAAAAGCTTAGGGAAGATCACTGAGGTACACCAGTGGAATAAACATGGTTTTTGAGGACTCTAGTGTTGTTAAGATTAGATAAGTATTTGATCATTTTTACTTAAACCCATTTTGTGAATAGGCAGAATAACTGTAGTATTGTCTTTGAATGGCTGAGAATGCTTTGACAACATCTGTCAGTCTGAGGAGTCCTCCATTATTAATAATGTATTCTTCATCAGCTTTTAGCTGTGAAGTGTTTTAGCTCTCTGGGTCAGCTAACTACTGGATTTCCTGTGCTTTTTTTTTCATCACTTTAATAATTTATGTAGTGTATTTGGTGCACGCTACTAAATCTTTTGTTTAATGTTACCTGTTTTTTTTTTTACACATGTGGAAACAAGGAGTACATTTATAATCATACTTCCACAGTTATGCTGAATCATGTGTAGAATGCTGCGTATTTCATGATGCCAATGTTTCATTATTTCTATTATGTTGTTGTGGTGCTACTCCTCTTTAGTCTTGTAGGGTTTGTTCTGTTTTTTTTTTTTTTTACTTACAGTAAAATCTGTAAATGTTATTGTTACTGCATTTAACACAGCAGTTAATGTTTTTAGCATGTAACATGGTTTTGCCACAGATTGGGATAAAGGGCCTGATTTAGAGTTGTACGCTAATGTTCCCGCAGCTGCGATTTTCGTAGCTGTGGATTTGCGAAAATATGCTAATGCATCGGTGGCCAGGACTTCTACTGAGATGCCCACCTGAGCCATCGCAGCTGTCCGCTACTGCGTACACATAGACAACATCGGCCGCAGATCAGGCAACCATCTAGTCCTTAAGTAAGTACAGTATATGGTCACTCAGAATTGTCGCCATGACTGAGACGCCAGAGCCATTTTAACTGTGTACTGGATCGCAGGCGCAAAATTTGAGATGCCCCCGAAACGGTCGACACACGCCTGCGTTTTTAGCTGACACTCCCTGTTGCTTCACCCAAATGCTCACTGCCTGTCAATCACTCTGTGATTAAAGACTTGCAGCATGCGACTACGATAATGTACCTTCACACATGCGCAGTGCGGCTCAGACGCATGCGCAGTGGCAAAAACATGGCTCCATTTGCGAAAACATTGGCATATCGTACATCTCTGAATCAGGCTTAGTGTTACCACGGGGCGGAAAATTGGTTTTCAGTAAAATGGCTGCAATAAGCTATTTAGCAGAAGTGGCGTTAAATTAAATCATTTCTATGTTGAGAAGGGATTAGCTGATTTAAATATTTAAAAAATGTTGTTAGTTTCCCGTTTCTTCCTTTGTACTCCTGCCCCCTGTTAATTAACTGTAAAACAAATAACATGTACAGTATTTGCAGAAGAGGTACTATATTATAGAGCATGCCACACAATAGTCCCTATTTTGGTAGAACTGCCTGAATTAGTTGAACCTGAAAGGGGCATGACGTCTCAACAATGTGAATGTGGTTTGGCTGGCTCTGCTTTGGGTAATAGGGTGCATACTTAGAGCCCACCATAATGTCGGACGCCTCCTCTGTGCTTGCCAGCTAATTACAGGTGCCACAGGCATTAGAATTAGTTGACAGTGGATTTGCAGTTAGTTGTTCATGTACTATAAAAAAATACACCGTCATGGTGGCATTACTATGTAGTTTGGTAAGTGATGTGACAAAGTTGGGGGATATGATGATATGGGATAGATTGGCAGAGAACATTATGACAAATAGTGCTAGACATACCTCTATACCTCTCAATTTCCCTGAGTGCACATTCTACTGACAATTCTTTGTACTGAACATGGGTAGGACTATTTGTGTCCGGATTTGGCTTTTTGAAGTCAATACAGTATTACGTTATCCTGCCAAATTCATGCCAAGTTATTTTATTTCTGTGGGGGCTGAAAGTCTTATTTTTTTTCCTGTGGGCCTGAGCTTTTGGACCAGAAGCACAGGCTCACAGGAAAAAAAAATTTCAGGGCCCTTCCACACCACAGTAATAAAATAACATGGGGAACCATAAAAATATTTTCTTTGCTCAACTCAATCTCGAGAATCCCCGGGATTGAGTTGAAAATATTAAATATGTGTGGTTGGGTTCAGCATCATATGATCATATAAATTGCTTAATAAGTAAAAAAAATTATATTTTCAGCACTTTGAATAGAATAATAGCTACTGAAACGTAACCACTTAACTGACGATTTTTACCCGGAAAAACCGGGCAGAAATGTAATATAGTTTAAAAATTCACAGATCGCCGCATCACTGCATGGTGATCTGGGGAGTCAGTGATCTCCTCTTCAAAAACCGGGGCACACACCTTGTCAGCAGAAACAGTTCTGGCTCCACTCGCATCACATGTGACCACGCCAGTTAAGTGGTTAAAATCCAGCAAGAAGGAGTCTTCTGTGTTTGTGATTACTTTGATACATTGTTTATATTTTTGCACTTATCTAATAAAACTGGTGAAGTTAAAACCATTTTAATTCAAGTTTTCATCTTTTAATCCAGTTTTTTTAAAACTACAATTTTTTAACCACTTGCCTGCATGGTCGCTTCAGATGTGACCACACCAGACTGGGCTTTCCCTGACATGGTCGCATCAGATGCGAACACTCAGAAAAGCCCACTATGTGGCTGCAGGAAGCTAATCTTCCCACAGCCGCCTATGTCAGAGGGACCTACAGATCCCTTACACTCTCTGTTCCCCATCCTTTTATGTCGCAATCTCTGCTGGCCACAGTGATAGGGCACCCGGCGGCAGCTCCCTCCCTCCCTTCCATAGAAGCAGCAGCCACGACTCCTGTAACCGCAGCTGTTGCTGTGTCCCGATCACTGTGGCCAGCAGTGATCGGGTAGCCAGCATCACCCCCTTCACTAAAAGCAATAGCCGCGACTCTGGTAGCCACGGCCCCTGCTGTGTCCCTGGGCAGTTGGCGGGACACTCTACCGCTGCAGCTGATGAGTAGCAGTGATCACACTAATGAGTAAAAACAGTCACTGCTCCTGATAGCCGCTGCTGTTGCTATATATCTAGGCAGCCGGCAGCGCTTCCGACCCTCCTTCTGTCCTCAGCTCCGCCTTTGTCCCCCACGTGTCCCGATCACTGTTCAGTTTGGCAGTGTGTGTGTATATGTATATAATCTGCCGGCACTCCAACTTGAAAGATAAATAGCTCTGGTGCCTGTTTCAAGAAATTAATCCAATACTCAAGCAAGAAAAACGGCACTCAGAGACTTAAATCCAGAAAAAATATAAATGTATTTCCACGTCTACGTTTCATACAACATTGGTTGTATGTGGTCCTGACAAAGGGGTGGTGACCCCGAAACGGAGACGTGGAAAAACATTTATATTTTTTCTGGATTTAAGTCTCTTGAGTGCCGTTTTTCTTGCTGAAGTATTATATTTATTTTTTTTGCATCCCCCCCCCCACTGAACTTGAACAGTGAGTGCAGCTAATCAGATTGATTATATATATATTCCATAGACAAAAACCTTACAGTTTCACATGTCCCACTAAGGCTGCTTAGACATGATCTGAAAATTCACTTTTCTCTCAAACTCCAAAAAGCAATGAAATTACGATTGTTAAGGCTGACGCCTTAATGGACGTGTTCCTTGCGCAATACAGATATGGTATGCCATCACACCCTGTGGTTAATTGCAGATTCAGCACTCTCACAGAATGAGATTGCTGTCACTCACAAAATGGTGGAGCTGCTAATTCACAGAATTGTGTGCTCATTGGAATACACACATGCAGTCTATGCAACTGAGGTCAAAGCAGAAAATAGAGCTGTGCAGATGGGATATGCCTTAATGATCATAATTTCATTGCTTTTTGTAGTTTGGGTGGCAGAAAATCAACAGGTTTTGTGAATTTTCAGATCATGTCTAAGCAGCCTTAATGGGACATGTGAAACCGTAAAGTTTTTTGTCTATGGAATTTCATAGCCTTTTTAAAATGTATTAACTATTAGGGTTTGGATGAGCAAACCGTGCCACCTGCAGGGGAGAAGGGCAACAAAATGGTACACTAACGCAGGTGGAAGAAGGGACAGCACACATGAGGTTGGTTTGGGAGGTGCAGAGTACGAGACGGCTGTAGGCATGTGGGGTAGCAGCAGCAGCAGTGGCAGCGGTGCAGTGCAAAGGGGGCATCAGAGGGCTCACTGGTAGTGCGTATGCACCTGAGAAAATCAAATCAATAAGACACAGATGGACAATTGCAGCAGTGAGATTTACGCATTTATGTTAAAAATTGATTGTGTAAAAAAAATAATAATAAAAAAAGCATAGCCCCGCCCCCCCAGAAAACAACAAGTATCAGGCTTTGGAACCCCAGTACTGGTTGTGCTAAATACAGGGGACAAACGACGTAGGGGCCCCCCGTATTAAGCACAACCAGCACCAGGCTTTTCAGAACAAGCCCTGGTTGCCAAAATACGGGGGACAAATGACGTAAGGGTCCCCCATACTTAGCGCAACCAGCACTGGGCTCTGAGAAGGTCCTGGTTCTGGAAATAAAGGGGGAAAAATACGTAGGGACCCCCTGTATTTACCAGAACCAGCACTGGACCCTTTCTAGCAGGGGGGTGATGCCGCATCCAGGGGAGCCCTTTCACCGGGCCCCCCAGCTGAAGCACCCCTGACTGCTAGTCAGCCCAGGCCTGGGATACCTCTCCAGGGCACCCCAGGCCCAGGCTGATAGCCTGGGGCTGTCCCCAGCACCCCTGGGAAGTGGGTGCTGGGTTGATTTGTGTTGTGTGGTGTATATGAATATATAAATATTGTCTTTTGCAGTAGTACTACAGGTCCCTGCAGGCATCCCCCGCATACTGGTACTTGGATAACCACAAGTACCAGCAGGCGGGGCACTAAGGGCCTGCTGGTACCTATAGTACCCCTGCAAAATAAATATTAATATAAAACAGACAGACACCGTTTTTTAAAATATTTTATTTAGCGGGACCTTCACCTGGGCGGCGGCAGCCTTAAGCTCTTTTACATGGCTGCCGTTCCCCCAGGACTTCTATGGCGTCTTCACCTGGAGTGACGGCCTTTAAGCTTTGTTTCCTGGCTGTCGCCCATCTAGGGCTTCCGCGGCGTCTTCTGTCTTCGGCAGCTCTTCTCTGCTGCCTCCCCGCGGCCCGACTAAGTGCACGGCAACTCGCGCTGGAAGTAGTTAAGCCAGCCGAGAGGGTGGGGCGATGATGTCGCGAGCCGTGATTGGCTCGTGGCGGCCATCTTTGATTTTCAAAAATGGAGCTGAGGCGCCATTTTTGAAAAAGGCATGCTCTGTTCTCACTATTGAATTCAATGGTGAGAACTGCTCATTGGCTGAGAGACGGAAGGCTTGCCTCTCTCAGCCAATGAGCGCTCCGTACCGGGATTTCTGGAATGAAATCCCGCAGTGGAGCTGTCATTCGGGTAGTAGTGTTCTTAGAGAATGTTTCTAAAGTTCGTGGGCTCGGGTAATTCGTTTTTTTTTTTTTGCCAAGACCCAGGATTTGCCTACTTTGGAACGAAGAGGACAGATCCACGCATAGGAGGAGGTGAGTATGAAATTTTTTATAACAGGTAATCCATTGGATTGTCTACTGGAGAAAGTACAGATTGGTTTCAGGGATACTAGGTGAGTATGTGAGATAGTGTGTGCATCTGTGAGTGCATGTATGTTTTAATAAAATTAAACTTTTCTACGGTGTGTGTGTTGTGTGTTTCTTTAATATTGCTTTTGTTGTGGAACTACAGCTACCAGCACGCCCAAAATGCCCCGCATGCTGGTACTTGTGGTTCTCCAAGTACCAGCATGCGGGGGAGGCTTGCTGGGAACTGTAGTTCCACAGCAAAAGACAATATTTTAAATTTAATTGCACCATACTTTACATAATCAACCCGGCACCCACCACCACGGGGTTCCCGGGGATAGCCCCGGGCTATCAGTCTGGGCCTGGGGTGCCCTGGAGAGGGGGACCCCTTTATTGGGGGATCCCCAGGGATCCCCGGCCTGGTCTGACTAGCGGTCAGGGGTGATGCTTCGGCTTGGGGGCCCGGTGAAAGGGCTCCCCTGGCTGTGGCATCACCCCACCTCTAGAAAGGGTCCGGTGCTGGTTCTGGGAAATAGAGGGGGGTCCTATGCATTTTTTCCCCCTGTATTTCCAGAACCAGGACCGGCTCAAAGCCCAGTGCTGGTTGCGCTAAATATGGCTGATCCTTACGTCATTTGTCCCCCGTATTTTGGCAACCAGGACTGGTTCTGAAAAGCCTGCTGCTGGTTGTGCTTCATACAGGGGACCCCTACGTCATTTGTCCCCTGTATTTAGCAAAACCAGTACTGGGGCTCCATAGCCTGGGGCTGGTTGGTTATTTGGGGAGGGGGCCATGCCATTTTTTTTTTTTACACTTTTATTTTTAGTCACAGAAGCACAGACGGGTCTAACTGACCCATCCGTGCTTCTGTGTTTGTTTTTTTTAAACACAGATGCAGGTATCACAGTCTGCATCTGTGTGCTGCTACCTCCCCCGGGTCCTAACGCCTACACCACCGCCGTCCGCACCGCTGCCGCTAACGCCTGCTACCGTCCCTGGTTCCCGGCTGCAGCTAATGCCCGCTAACCCCTCACCCCCGCATCCCGGTCGCAGCAAACGCCAGCTTCCGGCCCCCGCTACCGCTCGCAAACGACGGCCATCTTGCTGCCCCAAGTGAAACCACTATGACTACACTTGCTGGAGGCTCCTACTGAGGCTGCGCAACAAGTTGAAAAGTCCTATCTCTATGATGGCGCATTCTTGAGGTAATAGTTTCAAAACTGTAACTTTCTAATTTACCTGAACCACAAAAGCACATACCCTGGCACAATAGCTACCTAAAAGCAACCCCAAGTCTAAATTCGCCACCTACCCTGAGTTTTGCCTTCCCAAAAAAAACCTATAGACTACAGTAGAAAAGTGGTCCTAACTCAGTTGGAGCTTTAGATTACTCCGAAATCCTAATTTTTTATGTTTATGCCCTGAAATTTGGCATGCAGCACCGTGCGACAGTTCTACCCGCCCCTACCAAATTTCAACTCGGTATAGCTTTTGAGGTGTAGCCCCTTAAACACTCTGCCCCCCCTTTGGAATTCTCTATGGAGAAATCAATTTTTTTAGATGCAGCCTTAATATAAGGGCACGACTGTGCCCTTATAATATACTATAGCAGAAGCATATAGAAGGGGACTCTTGAATAAATTGTTGAATGTCGGAGTGGTTACCTTCCTATTAGAGATAATACAAGATGCAGCAGTTGTGTGTATATAGATATGTGTGTGCCACCCCAGCGAAACATATGTCCTGCCTGCAGACTGCATTAGCATCAGCAATCCCACACACACAGCACCACAGCCTTGGTGTGCTGACCATCTTGGCATGGGGCTCAATTTGCAGCAGCATACCTCCCCCTTTCTAGGGGATAAATAGAAGGCACTCCACTGACCCACAATACTCCTGAAGAAGTCCCCAGAGGACGAAACGCGTTGAGGCCACCTGACCCAGGCTCTCTGTTTCTTTGGATATCTACCTAAGAGGACTGGGTACCCTTTTAAAAGCTCATACACACTGAACATTCATACCCCCATGAGGAGGACACACTACAGGCTATTAAAGTGGCAATATCCGGAATGCAGCCTCTGTATGTAACTATTGTGTTATTTCTGAGAACATACTACACTATATATACTCTTTCTCCCATGAGCTTATATAAGCTCCTTGTAAGGTGATCCAGCTGATGACATCCCATTTAAACACATCCAGTGTGGACCACCCATCCCTGGAGTTTAGATAAGCCTAAAAGATTTTATTTTTGGTACGCACACTTATTCTTATGAGCACCCATCATTATTTGATTTTAAATACTACACTATCAGGCGCATGTCTTCTTAAACCTCTTTTCCATACATATATATATATATATATATACAGTATATACAGAGATGTGTCCACATACATCTATCCTCTGTGCGCCACACATAACGCGGGAGCTCCGTGTGACTCAGTAGTGCCTATCGTCTTTTTGTGCAACTTTTTACCTTCAACTGCGTCTTGTTCGCACAGCGATGCAAATATTTAGCACAAGCAGCTTCTGCTGATTAAAATTATATGCAGCATGCCTATGTTCTGTGTGTAACTGCATGTATCTGCATGTATGCTACATTACAGTGTTACAGTCGTTGATACTGTAATGTAGCGTCTTACATACAGTTACACCCGCAGTCGCTCACAGAATAGAGGCATGTTGCATATCATTTTAATCAACAGAAGCTGCTTGTGCTAACTATTTGCATCGCTATGCGAGTAAGACACGTTTGAAGGTAAAAAGTTGCACAAAAAGACGCGCGCTAGGGGGTCATGCCACGGCATTTTGCGACTAGAATGGCTATTTAGCACGCAAGGAGGCTAGATGTATGTGTACACATCTGTATGTATATATGTACATATATACTGTATATATGAGACAAATTGTGGATACGGCGCCAAAATACACAGTATTGATCTATAAAAATATCAAAATAAATAAAAAAACTAGAATCAATTTAAGCAACTCTTGCTCTACAGATAATGGATGTCAGCCTTGAGTCAACAACTCAACAACTACTGGTGTTTAATTACCAGAGAAATTAGAAATAAAGTGATTGTCAAATAGGCGACTAGTTTGCTTAAAAAGTGCTAGTACATACAGTAGTAAACATGAATTAAAAGTGCAATAGATACCATCAATGTATATAAAGTGCAACAGTGGTATAAATAAATATTTATTCTATGACAGTAAATAAAATACATGTAGAAAAATCACATAATGGGCACAGTAGTACAATAGTACAATGATTATAGAGACCAAATAAATAAGATTGATAAAACTATTTAAAAAAAATATGTTAAGACAACAAATGGTTAAAAGGAGGACATCAGCTTATCTGAGTAAAAGGAGTCAAAGTTCATGGGTTAAGAGGCTGCTAATTCCAACACGTTTTGTCCATAGACTTCTTCAAGGGGATACTAGTCTGGAGGGGTAACTCTGTATTTATACCCTTCCAGGTGCTTATTAGGGGTCAGATGATCATGAGTACTTCCGGGTTGCTAAAAAACTAAAAAAAATACTGAATCAAGTCCAAAACAAAAATACAATGATACCAAGAGCAACCTGCTTTAGGTTTCCATTAGGTTATACATTGTTCCATCTGTTGCTAGACATGTGTCAGTCACTAATATGATAAGTAAGGGTTACTTCCACCCTTACTGCCCATCTGGGTGTTTCCGCCCACAGTTGTTAGATCCCGCAACGTCATGTTCATTTTGGCGCTCGTGAGCGCTAGGCATCAGTGTGTACCATCAACATCCTCTGCACTTCCGCATTCTGATCTCCGGGGATGGCTGCTCGTCACAGATCACATGGCGTCATCCATCACATCCACCCTTTCGTGGCTCAGGTCTGCCTGGACACTGCATACTTGATGGGTATGCTTCATTTCCGCCCTTCCTTGACAAACTGTATACTCTTTGCTTCCTCGACAGAATGATGATGTTTGTCCATGCAAGATGACGTTTTGCCTCTTTCTGAGTCCCGTTTTTTGGAGGGAAAAATCCGAACTCGGCGTGCAAATTCAAACCTATCCGAGCCTGCACATCCCTAATTCCAACAGATATATAATGGAGGTTGAATTACAATTCATGAAGTCCTGGATAGTGTATTCTTTTGATCCATCACAGTTAGTAAAAATTTTCCTCTTTGGGTGTAGGAACTTGCAAATGTTACAGTGCCCACATTTATAACTTCCTTTACAGGTTTGTGTTAGATTATTCAGTGGTTGTTTCTTACTTCTCAGCATACTAGGTGCTAAAATATCTTTTACATTTCTGGATTTTCTAAAAACAAGTTGGGGTTTCGGAGGTAAAATATCTTTTAAAACTGGGTCCATAAGAAGAATGTTCCAATGTTTATTAAAGGATTTCCTGATCAACCCTCCTGGCCATTATAGGTGGTGATAAAAGGGACCATTTGTTGTTATCCTCCTTGTTTTTGTATTTTAAAAGATTTCTATCCAGGGCCTTGGTTTTGTTGATGGCTGTCTGCAGAATTTCTTCAGGATAGTCATTGTCTCTAAACCATTTAGCACATATTTCAATCTGTTCATCACAGGTTTTGTGGTTGCTGCAGTTACGCTTAATTCTGCAGAACTGGGAATGAGGTATGTTTTGCTTCCATCTCTTCAAATGACAGCTTTTAAAATGTAGGTAGCTGTTTGCATCCACTTCTTTAATAAAATTCATTGTAGAAATCTTCTTCCCTTCACCTGTTAAAACCAAGTCTAAAAAATCCACAGTCTGAGTACTGAATTTGGATGTAAACTTTAAATTCATGTTATTATCTGAAAGCTGGGATAGAAAGTGATAAAAACTTTCTTCTGAGCCACCCCATATAATTAAAATAACATCTATATATCTTTTATATAATATGAGATTCTCTTTAAAAGGGTTATTATTATAAACATACTTTTCCTCCCAGCATCCCATAAATAAATTTGCAAAGGTAGTGCCCATGGCTGTGCCACAGGTCTGTCGATAAAATTGGTCCAGAAATGTAAAATAATTGTGATTTAAAATATAAGATATAACATCGCATAAAAACTCTTAGTGTAAAATATCCATCGTTTCATCCAACTCTAAAAACTCCCTTGTTGCATTAATTCCTTTTGAGTGTTGAGGGATTGAACATCAGCTGTTGCCCAACTATAGGATTCCTTCCATTGTATCCCTTCTATGAATTGTAAGATTCTCGTTGTGTCCTTCAGATAAGACTCCAGTTCCTTTACATATTTTTGTAGGAAAATGTCCACATACTCTGACAGACGGGAAGTTATTGATTCTATCCCAGCGATGATTGGTCTGCCAGGAGGTTCTGTTAATGACTTGTGGATTTTGGGTAGAAAATAGAAGATAGGGGTGGTTGGGTTGGTTTTCATTAAATACTGAAACTCTTCTTTTATCAAAATCTTCTTTTGGAGACCAAAAACCAAGAGTGTCCTCAGTTCCTCTATATAGTCTTCCACAGGGTCTTTATCCAGTTTTTCATAAGAGTTTGTGTCATTCAAAAGTCTCTGTGCTTCCTTCAAATAGTAAGAATGATCCATAATTATCAAACCCCCACCCTTATCTGACGGTTTTAGGACAATGTCCTGATTATTCTTTAAAGCCTTAAGTGCTTCTTTTTCTCGGGGATTCATATTATGTCCTTTGGGTTGATTCATATCCTTTTCACACAAGTCTTTCTTAACCATATACAAAAATATGCTAATGTGGTTCCCCTTGGATTCCAGGGGATAGTATGTTGATTTCCCTTTTAGTCCTGATTTTGAGGACTCATTGAAATTCCTTATTGGTGCCTCTTCTTTCCGAGAGAAAATGCCTTTTAGGGGTTAGAGTCTTGACATATTTATTCAAATCGATGCAGGTATCAAACTTATTAATTTTATTAGTTGTTGTGAAGTTAAGTCCTTTACTTAATAAAGATATTTTAGATTGTTTAAGAGTATGCTGAGAAATATTAACAATGCCTTTGTTTCTGGGATCTATTGGAGGTTCCTTCTTTTGATGTTCCTTCCTCCTTCTACTCCGTTTTCCTCTTCTTCTGTGAACCTTCTTTTTAATGGGGAGGCTAATCTTGCCATCTCTCTAAATGTGTTTTGTTTTTTTGTACTGTGCATGTGTTCCTGTGCTGGTGATAAAAAAAAAGGTCACTATCACTGTTAGAGTCTAAATGTTGTAATGCCGAGAACCGATTTCTGTTCTGTAAGGGTACGGGTCTTGTATGGAAAACCTCGTCCTGTCTTTTCCTATAACTGTATTTCCTCTGGGGAGGTATGAATCTCCCATTGGGTTCTTCCCAGGATACAAGTCTGTGCTGAGATCTCTCTGGTCTGCGGATTCTACTCCAGTTTTTATCATTTTCTATCCAAGGTTTCAGATGATAACATGAATTTAAAGTTTACATCCAAATTCAGTACTCAGACTGTGGATTTTTTAGACTTGGTTTTAACAGGTGAAGGGAACAAGAATTCTAAAAGGAATTTTATTAAAGAAGTGGATGCAAACAGCTACCTACATTTTAAAAGCTGTAATTTGAAGAGATGGAAACAAAACATACCACATTCCCAGTTCTGCAGAATTAAGCGTAACTGCAGCAACCAGAAAACCTGTGATGAACAGATTGAAATACTGTATATGCTAAAAGGTTTAGAGACGAGGACTATCCTGAAGAAATTCTGCAGACAGCCATCAACAAAACCAAGGCCCTGGATAGAAATGATCTTTTAAAATGCAAAAACAAGGAGTATAATAAACAACAAATGGTCCCTTTTATCACCACTTATAATGGCCAGGAGGCTTTGATCAGGAAATCCTTTAATACACATTGGAACATTCTTCTTATGGACCTAGTTTTAAAAGATATTTTACCTCCGAAACCCCAACTTGTTTTTAGAAAATCCAGAAATGTAAAAGATATTTTAGCACCTAGTATGCTGAGAAGTAAGAAACAACCACTGAATAATCTAGCACAAACCTGTAAAGGAAGTTTTAAATGTGGGCACTGTAACATTTGCAAGTTCCTACACCCAAAGAGGAAAACTTTTACTAACTGTGACGGATCAAAAGAATATACTATCAAGGACTTCATGAATTGTAATTTAACCTCCATTATATGTCTGTTGGACTGTAAGTGCGGCAAAAAATACGTAGGGAAAATGAAGAGGATTTTGAAACTGAGACTACAAGAACATATTAGGAATATCAAAAACAGGTTAGAGGGACATGCAGTATCTAAACACTTCACTACAGAACACAATTCCAACCCAGAAGAACTGCGTTTTAAAGCCATTGAACATGTGACACTGGGCGAGAGAGGAGGAGACTTGAGCAACCTACTTTCAAAAAGAGAAATGTATTGGATTTTTGAACTTGGCACCATGGCCCCAAAAGGATTTAATGAAGGCTATGAAATAGCTCCTTTTCTATGAAGTTACATCTAAAGGCAGTACATTGAGTCGTTCTCTACTAATATACCACATAATGATGCCCATTTGTAGTGGGCCAGGTTAGTACTAGGGAGGGTGACCCCCTGGGAATACCTGGTGTAGTAGATCCCATTATTAGGCTCACATCTGAAGTAGGGAATATGTGGATGTCAAATGTTTGCGGTATGTTGGTCTCTACAACCATACCATCGTGCCTGTGCCCAAACTCATCTGATCTTGGAAGCTATACATGACTGGGCCTGGCTAGTATTGGGTTGGGAGACCACCTGGAAAACCAGGTGCTGTAAAGGTAACCCCCTAATTAAGATGTACATCCATTATGCATAAACCCCATGAAGATACAAAGAAACAAATCTCCATACATCAATTGGACTTTTCTATGAGACTTTTCTAATGTCTATGTGCATGAAGGAATATTGACTCTTTTAATTACTGTGATCAATGACTATTTCGGAACTGGACTGAAGAATGACATCACAGTCAGTGACATTATTGCAAACTAGGCAAAGTGATCAAAAGGATCTAACTACTCTCATATTCCAATTTATTATCCTTATGATTAAGCTTGCTTATATTAAGTTATGTTCTTGCAACAATCAAAGTAGTAACTTAACCTCTTCCCCTCATGCTACCTACCCTTAGCACTGTCTATATAAATCAGTATGTAATTTCTAAAAAAGACATTCTGGGTCCTTTAAGTATAAAGAACTGAACGTGAGATCTCTATTTAAATCATGAATTTTTGTTAGTTACAGAAAGAAAGAACATTTAAACGCGCCGAGAGGGCGGAAACAATGAGTATGCCGTTTGTCAAGGAAGGGCGGAAATGACGCAGTCGCCCATCAAGTATGCAGTGTCCGGGCAGACCTGAGCCACGAAAGGGCAGATGTGACGGATGACGCCACATGATCAGTGACGAGCAGCCATCCCCCGATATTGGAATGCGGAAGTGCACATGACGCCGCGTGATCAGTGTGCAGCAGCCATCCCCGGAGATCGGAATGCGGAAGTGCAGCGGACTTTGATGGTACACACTGATGCCTAGCGCTCACGCACGCCATAATGAACATGACGTCGCGGGATCTAACAACTGTGGGCGGAAAGACCCAGATTGGCAGTAAGGGCGGAAGTAACCCTTACTTATCACATTAGTGACTGATACATGTCTAGCAACAGACGGAACAATGTATAACCTAATGGAAACCTACAGCAGGTTGCTCTTGGTATCATTGTATTTTTGTTTTGGATTTGATTTAGTTTTTTTTTTTAGTTTTTTAGCAACCCGGAAGTACTCATGATCATCTGACCCCTAATAAGCACATGGATATATATAAATACAGAGTTACCCCTCCAGACTAGTATCCCCTTGAAGAAGTCTATGGACGAAACGCATTGGAATTAGCAGCCTCTTAGCCCATGAACTTTGACTCCTTTAACTCAGATAAGCTGATATCCTCCTTTTATCCATTTGTTGTCTTTGCATATTTTTTTTTATATTTTTATCACTTATTTATTTGGTCTCTTTAATCATTGTATTATTGTACTACTGTGTCCATTATGTGATTTTTCTACATGTATTTTATTTACTGTCGCATTTTATATACTTTACTGTTGCATTTTATATACATTGATGGTATCTATTGCACTTTTAATTCATGTTTACTACTATATGCACTAGCACTTTGTAAGCAAACTAGTTGCCTATTTGTCAATCACTTTATTTTCTAATATATATATACACACACACACACACACACACACACACACACACACACACAGCATCCGGAAAGTATTCACAACGCTTCACTTTTTCCACATTTTGTTGTGTTACAGCCCTATTCCAAAATGGAATAAATTCATTTTTGACCTCAAAATTCTACGCACAATACCCCATAATTACAGTATGTAATAATTTTTTTTTTAGATTTTTGCAAATTCATTTTAAAAAAAACAAAAAAAAACTAAGAAATCACATGTACATAAGTATTCACAGCCTTTGCTCAATACTTTGGTGATGCACCTTTGGGAGCAATTTCAGTCTCAAGTCTTTGAATATGATGCCACAAGCTTGCCACACCTATCTTTGGGAAGTTTTGCCCATTCCTCTTTGCAGCACCTCTCAAGCTCCATCAGGTCGGATAGGAAGCGTCGGTGCACAGCCATTTTCAGATCCCTCCAGAGATGTTCAATCAGATTAAAGTCTGGGCTCTGGCTGGGCCACTCAAGGACTTTCACAGAGTTGTCCTGAAGCCACTCCTTTGATATCTTGGCTGTGTTCTTAGGTTCGTTGTCTTGCTGAAAGATGAACCGTCGCCCCAGTCTGAGGTCAAGACTGCTCTGGAGCAGGTATTCATCCAGGATGTCACTGTACATTGCTCCATTCATCTTTCCCTCAATCCTGACTAGTCTCCCAGTTCCTGCCACTGAAAAACATCCCCACAGCATGATGCTGCCACCATCATGCTTCACTGTAGGGATGGAATTGGCCTGGTGATGATCGGAGCAGCCAAATATAACACCTGGCATTCACGCCAAAGAGTTCAATATTTGTCTCATCAGACCAGATAATTTCGTTTCTCATGATCTGAGAGTCCTTCAGGTGCATTTTGGCAAACTCCATGCTTGGTTGGTGCTCTGGCATGCACTGCAAGTGGGGGACCTTATATAGACAGGTGTATGCCTTTCAAAGTCATGTCCAAACACCTTAATATACCACAGGTAGACTCCAATTAAGCTGTAGGAACATCTCAAGGAAAATCAGTGGAAACAGGATGCACCTGAGCTCAATTTTGAGCTTCATGGCAAAGGCTGTGAATACTTATGTACATGTGATTTCTTAGGTTTTTTTTTTTTTATTACATTTGCAAAAATCTCCAAAAAACTTTTTACACGTTGTCATTATGGAGTATTGTGTGTAGAATTTTGAGGCCAAAAATGAATTTATTCCATTTTGGAATAAGGCTGTAACATAACAAAATTAAGAAAAGGTGAAGCTCTGTGACTACTTTCCGGATGCACTGTATCACCCCTATCCCCCCACTTTCCTTCACGATCTCCCAGTGCATCATTTTAAACAGACGTAAGCAGTGGCGGCGCCAGAGGTGGGGCTGCAGCGCAGTTCAAAATTCAAATAGGTGAGTCACACCAACTGCCATTTCAAACAAAGCCAAATATCGCTTGCTGGGACTCACTGGCATTTGGTGTGACTCCCCTATTTGAATTTTGAACTCTGCTGCAGCCCCCTCGCTGGAGCCACCACTGGACGTAAGTATGCCTTAGCAGCAGTGGCGGATTTTACCTAGGGTCTGCATCCCCACCAGTAAACTCCCATTGGAAGCGCCACCTGTCAATCACGGAAAGAAAGAAGAAAGGCAGCGCCAGGGGGAGGTGTCTCATCACCCTGGGATTACCAATCTGGGGTGCAATTAGATCACAAAAGTGCAGTGCATTGCTTTGAGTACTGTATCCTTTGTCAAAGTATATGGGGCCTGACGGCCTGCTTGCAATCCCTCAATCCCCTCACCCTCATTTGTTTCTATTGCATATAGCATAAGAAATCATTTAGCTTTGCTCGAGGAATGCAGGAATCTATGGTAGCAAATGAATACTGCTAATTGTAAGTAATGCACATGGGTAGGAAGAATCCTCTGTCAGCGTGTTGCATTAGAGAGAACAAATGATGGGCAAAATTACAGACAAGAAAGATTTGAGAGCATTTATTTCAAGATAATTGTACGAGTAAATTAAAAAGTAAAAGCTTAGCCAAATAACAAATAAAGCTAGAACTATTTTCTCCATAGGAGGAGAAATTACCAGTAGGAATGAGATCTTGAGAGCTTTAGTTGGTCTTCATATAGGGGCATATTTATTAACATTATTTCTACTAAAATAATGTGAAACGGGTGTTTTCACACCCTTTTTAAATAATTTTAGTATCACATGAATTTACTAAAGGGCAATTGGAGTAGAATTGAAAACTTCTACTCCAAACCCTAATTATCACATATTTTTAGTAAGCAGATCATATTTCCCATAATTGTAATGGGAAATGCGATCTGCTCAGATCTACTAAAAATATAATGTGAAAAAATACCGGGTGAAGCCCTGTGATGATAATGCCACCTTCAGATGGCGTTAATAGGGCTTTCCTCCGACTCAGAGCAGAGACTGGAATCAGCCCATGTGATCAGCTTTGTCGTCTAAATAGACCACAAGTTGATTACTGTAAAAAATAAATATATAGTTGAAAAGAATAACACACCTGCATCCAGGGACCTGAGGTTGGTGCTTCGGTATGGTCCTCTCGCTGGGGCTCCGGTCAGCTGGTCTCCAGGCTCCTGCACTGTGTCCTGGTCAGCTGCTGCATAGAGCAGTTGACCGGGGTCACAGAGCAGGAGCCCCGGAGACCAGCTTACCAGAGCACCAGCGAGAGGACCTCACCTTAGCACTGATTATTTGTGGGGGGGGGAGTTGGGGTAGCTGTAGCCGGAGGCAGCGCATGCGCAGACCCATTCTCCCTGTACAGAGAGAAGTATGCGGAGAAGAATCACAGAGACAGAGCATTATCGCAAGCTCTGTCCCTGAATGCGGATGTTAGCATATACATGTGATATTTTCTAAATGTTGTCATACTAATTAACCGGGCCCTGGCTTCCTGAGGCCCGGCGAGGGCCCGGGTCTGGCGCCGCCCCCCCTCCTCACAGCAGCCCAGCACACAGCGAGAGCTGAGCTGCAGTGGGGGTAGTCTCCTATGCCTGTGGGGGGGGAGCGATTACACTGATCGCGCCCTCTGGGCTTTGCGCCAGGCTGAGGGGCTCACAGCGCCCCCCTCCCCAGCGCGCAGCGTTGCTTCGCGGTGCTGCAAAAGTGTGCTTTTGTTTTTGCTCAAGGGGGCGTGGCCACGCCTCCCGCGATTAGGCCACGCTCCCTCTTCACCTGGGCCTGACAGGGCTCTCTACGCCCCTGCCTGTGCTGAGACCATTTTCCAACGTTAGCACTCGTCACATTCCAAAATCAATATCACTGATTTTTTTATGCGGTACCTGCACAAATAATACATTGGGTTTTTTTTAAGAGGCTTTCTGGAGTCTAGGACATTCGCAAATTGCTTACCTCCTGAACTATGTTGATAAGGATAAAAATGCTGCCCTAGGCAACAACAAAAATCCCCCCTGAAGTTCTCAAATAACACAATTGTAATTGACCTTGCCTTCTGTGTATTATGGGCCTATTCTTCATTACATAATTATCACTAGTGATAATTATGTTTTAAACTCGCTGCAAGTTTAAAAAAATGTTTTGGAGGCATTCATCATGTCTCCCTAACAAAAGTATCACTTCCGAAAGCTGCTCTTTTTGCGGAGTCAGCTTTTCAGAAATGTGATACTTTCCCCATTTACTCTATCTGTGCTGTCTCCGCTCCCAGTCGGCTGCCTCTGCCCTGTGTCTCCCCCTCTCCCATCCCGCAGCCTCTGCCTCCCTTTTCTCCCCTGTGTCTCCTCTCACTGAGCTCCTCTGCCCCCAGCCTGACCACGGATTCTCCGCTATCCCTGCACCTGCCTGCACTTGCTCCGCGCATCTCCACTCTCACTGGCTGCCTCTTCGCCCCATGTCTCCCCCTTACTGCCCCGACCTCCTATCCGTGTCTCCGCAGTGCCCAGAACACCTACGCGTGGCTCCCCTTCACTGCCCCGACTGCATCCTCCAGTGTCTCGGTGCCCCTTCTTCCCTCCCCCACGGGTGTATGACCCGGCAAACCCCCCCTTGCGGGTGTCCGTCCTGCCCCCCCACGGGTGTCCGAACCGGCCCCCCTCACCCCTGTGTGGGGGGTTTTGATCCAATACTCCTGACCACCCTGCCGAATCAGCCTCTCCCCAGGCTCCCACCGCCATGTCTTCTGCTGGCGGTGAGTCCAGCAGAAGCAGTGTGGCCACATGTGCAGGCACAACAGGGAGGGATCTTAATAGATCACTCTACTTTGGCTGGCAGGTATTTCTTCACAGGCTGCCGTGTAATCAGCAGCCTGTGAAGATTATCGGGGGCTGAACGCCATCTCAGGATGGCATTCAGTAACAACCATCAAGTTCCAAAAAAAATGCTTTTTCGGAACTTGACGAATGACCGTAACACTGATTTTTTTACAAAAGTATGTGTTCATTTTCACATGATGATGAATAGGCCCCTTAGTGCAAAAGCAGTGTTGCATGTTTGCAGATTGGAGAAGTCACCAACAGCACCTGGGTTAGTTTTCTACTCTATAACCAGCTGACCTCAGAGTCTTTTATAAAGGAAAGGAATAACCCTATTTTCATGGATCTGTCAGAGCTATCCTCATGGCAGAAGACAAGGTCAGCACAACAATATCTTTTTCTTTTCAAGATTTATTTGAAGTGTGATACTTCAGCACAGACTGGACTGGAACCAGTGTATTTGCAACAAATATTTGTATGGACTAACATTGTAGAAGGTTAACTAAGTTAGTGATTCTTTGTCAAGTAACTGAAAATTACAAAGTCTTTGCTTTACGTAGGTACCACTATTGTTAACAGTTTGGGTCTGTAGATCTGTGTAGTTGGTTGGAGGTGCGGTGTAGATTGGTGGTTTTAGGGTTGAAATTTAAGTTTTGGGGGGTCTAATGTTTAGGCATGTGTTAATCCCTCAAACACCACAATTTTAAATGCTAAATGCAGATTTTATCATTACATAATAATATGACTTATGAAAATATTTAATGCAGAAATATATGCTACAAGTACAGTGCATCCGGAAACCCTCAAACACTCCACAATTTTAAATGTTAAATGCATATTTTATTATTACATAATAATATGACTTATGGAAAATATTTAATGCAAAAATATATACTACAAGTACAGTGCATCCGGAAAGTATTCACAGCGCTTTTCTTTATTGGCATTGTGCAGCAGGGGGCGGAGCCACGATTACGCGATTCAGCGTGAATCGCGTCATCTGGCCCCCCGCTGCGGGGGTTTCTTGTAGTAGTTGGGGGGGTGGGTCAGGCGGCAGCCGGGAGGCTTGCCTGCCTTTCCGGGGGTCTGGAGCGACACCCGATATTCGGGAGGCTCCCGGCCAAATCGGGAGGGTAGGCAAGGCTGTTTTACAGCCTTATTCCACAATGGAATAAATTCATTTTTGTCCTCAAAATTCTACACACAATGGACCTCATACACAGTCGGTCGTTGCGGCCGCACGGTCCTACGCCACCGATGTTCGCTATACTGCGCATGCGTAAAGTTCGCAATGCGCGTGCGCAAACTAGCCGCTACGATCAGAAATTTCTCTCTCCTTGAACATAGCCAGGTCGGTAGTTTGAGTGACAGAATGAGGTGTTTGTGGGTGGTAACAGGGGAAGGTGCTTGAAAACGGGGGTGTGGAGATCCGAACGCAGGCGTGCCTAATTATGCGAACAGCGTTTTATGGGAGTGCATATGGTTTATGGGAGTGCAATAATTAACAAAGTAGCGTCATGGCACATGTGACATGGGAGGTTTTTACACTGACATGATCGTAGAGCTTAAGAGAGGGTAACCTCTACGACCAGTTTCGATGGTTCTCGATTAATCCTTATATTCCCGGAGATGACGTGCAATGCGTACGAGAAGGGGGCGTATTTTTTTTAATTCCGACCGCTTCCTCCCCTTGGTCGGCCAGCTACCGATCCGAACTTAGGGACGCAACTTGCGAGGGAATCATTTGAATATCCGGCCCCTTTTCCCGTACGACCGTGCGGCCGCTTCGACCGACTCTGAATGAGGTCCAATATCCCATAAAAACAACGTGTAAAAAGTTAGTTTGAGATTTTTGTAAATTTAATGTAATAAAAACCCGAAGAAATCACATGTACATAAGTATTCACAGCCTTTGCCATGAAGCTCAAAATTGAGCTCAGGTGCATCCTGTTTCCTCTGATCAACCTTGAGATGTTAGTACAGCTTAATTGGAGTCCACCTGTGGTAAATTCAGTTGATTGGACATGATTTTGAAAGGCATACACCTGTCTATATAAGGTCCCAAACTTGACAGTGCATGTCAAAGCACAAACCAAGCACGAAGTCCAAGGAATTGTCTGTAGACCTCCGAGGCAGAATTGTCTCAAGGTACAATTTTGTGGAAGGGTACAGAAAAATATTTGTTGCTTTGAAGGTCCCAATGAGCACAGTGGCCTCCATCAGCCGTAAATGGAAGAAGTTCGGAACCACCAGGACTTTCTTAGAGTTTGCCGGCCATCTAAACTGAGCGATCGGGGGAAATGGCCCTAGTCAGGGAGGTGACCAAGAACCCGATGGTCACTCTGTCAGAGCTACAGCATTCCTCTGTGGACAGAGGAGAAACTTCCAGAAGGACAACCATCTCTACAGCAATCCACCAATCAGGCCTGTATGGTAGAGTGGCCAGACGGAAGCCACTCCTTAGTAAAAAGTACATGGCAGCCCGCCTGGAGTTTGCCAAAATGCACCTGAAGGACTCTCAGACCATGAGAAACAAAATTCTCTGGTCTGATGAGACAAAGATTGAACTCTTTGGCGTGAATGCCAGGCGTTATGTTTGGAGGAAACCAAGCACCGCTCATCACCAGGCCAATACCATCCCTACAGTGAAGCATGGTGGTGGCAGCATCATGCTGTGGGGATGTTTTTCAGCGGCAGGAACTGGGTGAATAGTCAGGATAGAGGGAAAGATGAATGCAGCAATGTACAGAGACACCCTGGATGAAACCTGCTCCAGGGTGCTCTTGACCTCAGACTGGGGCGACGGTTCATCTTTCAGCAAGACAACGACCGTAAGCAAACAGCCAAGATATTAAAGGAGTGGCTTCAGCCAGAGCCTTGAGTGGCCCAGCCAGAGCCCAGACTTGAATCCGATTGAACATCTCTGGAGAGATCTGAAAATGGCTGTGCACCGACGCTTCCCATCCAACCTGATGAAGCTTGAGAGGTGCTGCAAAGAGGAATGGGTGAAACTGCCCAAAGATAGCTTTGCCAAGCTTGTAGCATCATATTCAAAAAGACTTGAGGCTGTAATTGCTGCCAAAGGTGCATCAACAAAGTATTCATCAAAGGCTGTGAATACTTATGTACATGTGATTTCTTAGTTTTTATTTTTTATTAAATTTGCAAAAATCTCAAAAAACCTTATTACACGTTATCATTATGGGGTATTGTGTGTAGAATTTTGAGGACAAAAATGTATTTATTACATTTTTAAATAAGGCTGTAACATAACAAAATGTGGAAAAAGTGAAGCGCTGTGAATACTTTCTGGGTCCACTTTATATAATGGTTAAAAAAAATATATATTTTTTTCCATCCATCTTACTCCGATGGAATGCTTCAGTACAAAATAATTACATTTAAAAATGCACAATAGTGTCATCCAGCTTCCTTTGTACTTGGTATTTATTTCTAAAATGTATGAACTTTTTGTAGTATCTACTGGAAACAGGGCCAGTGCGAGGTTTCTAGGTGCCCTAGGCAAGGCTTCACACTACTGCCCCAATTCCCCAATACACTCTTCCAATCCATATACAGTAAACCATGCGTGCATGCGTAAGTCTACGTTACAGTGTCACAGCCGCTGAGAAAAGTGCAGGCGCACACACTGTAATAATAAATTCTGCAATTCAAGGCAAACTGAGGTACTTAGCATAATTTTGGCCAAAAATATGCCACCCCCAGGTGACCTCATTAGGCAGGTCCCTAAGATTCCAATTTTATAAGTCCAAGGCACGGGATCCCCCAGGTCAACGCAACCAAACCACCCCAAGGCATCACACTAGTAAGAGATAGCATTTAAAGTACAATGTAAAGGTGCCTACACACTTGGCGATGTTCTCACG
This sequence comes from Taudactylus pleione, assembly GCA_031769625.1. Taxonomy (NCBI): domain Eukaryota; kingdom Metazoa; phylum Chordata; class Amphibia; order Anura; family Myobatrachidae; genus Taudactylus; species Taudactylus pleione. Next base: position 14,513,042 of record JAUIMM010000115.1, on the reverse strand, counting down.
ATCCGACATTGTGTCCGATTTCCTCTTGAACTCTCCCCAGCAGCTCCCCGGCAGTCATGGGCACGATTTGGTGTTAAAAACAATGTGACAAACGATCTATCGTGCCTCCTAACTATTGCAGTGCATTGTGACTGAGATTGGCAGATCTGCCCTACAACACGGCAGATCTGAAGATGCAATGTACAACCTGCAGGGACGCGTAACGGCATCGTGAGTGGAAACTCACGATTTGGGCATATTTTACACGGTTTGTCGGCACGATTCGTCAGATTTCCCTTGAAATTCCTCCCCGGCAGCTCTGCACACGATTTGGTGTTTAAAGTGTACAATTTACAAACGATCTATCGTGCATCCAGACTTTTTCCAGTGCATTTGTGTCCCAGATTGGCAGATTTGCCCTACAGCACGGCAGATCTGATGATGCGATGTGCGACCAGCGGGGGCTCGCATCGTGATCATGAGTGGGGTCTCACGATTTGGGCAATTTTTACACGATCTGTCGTTTCAATGCGGAATCGGCCAGATCGTGTAAAAAATCGGTAAGTGTGTAGGCACCTTCAGTCTCAAGCATGGTATCACATCGCTATATGTTAAAGTTCAGGTGTGTAGTCTAGTGCACCTCCTTATACTGTATATCTTATATTGTGTATATGTATATATACTTTTTTCTCTTTTTTTGTGTGTAAGTCTCAAGCATGGTAGCACCTCGCTATGAATTAAAATCATCGAAAGACCAAGGTGCTACTTTTGTAAATACATTCTCAGTGGGATCAAATAAAATCAGGCAAGCAGTCAAACAGCACTAGCACATTATCAACTCAGACCCAATTTTGAGTATGGCATTGAAAGAACAACCGCTGTTGCGATACAAGCGAAGCAAGAATTTTAAAGACATACTTGTGAAATATTATTATCATCCGTTATAAGAAAACTTGGCTCAATCACAAGCCAGGGGAGTACAACTGTGGCAAATGTATTAATTGTCAATTATTATATGTGATCCAACCCTCTTTCAGCTGAACATTTTCCTATTAAACATCGAATGACTTTGTGGTAAACAGTATCTTGTGCCCATGCAAAAACAATATATGTTAGCAAAACCACCAGAGCATATAGCTCTACATAGACCATTAATTAATAGGCATATATTACTATGGACTGCAAAACTCCTCCTGTTGCCAAACATTTGTGGAGGCAGGCCATACTCTACGGGAGTTTAAATGTATTCCCAATTAATATTCACACCGTTACTGAGAGGAGGAGGAGATAGAAATAAATTGGTGCTACAAAAGGACATGTCTGTTAAATGCCTTTTCTCCTATAGCAGAGGATCCCAAACTCCGCCATTACAATCCACGTTTAAGGATTTCCATGCTTGAGCACAGGTGACCTAATTAGTATCTCAGTCAATTTGATTTAACCATTTGGACTCAAGCATGGGTATCCTTAAAACCAAGACTGTAATGGTGGAGTTTGAGAACATCTGCCTTCTGGGATTGACTGAGAAACTCATTATTTATCTCTATCTCTGAATTCTGATCAGATGTGACATGTCTTTGGTTATAACTGGGGTAAGCATTGCAATTTATCTTCTGTATATGTGAACATACATATGGTTTATCCATGCATATTCCTGCTGGGACAGCATTCCTTGCAACCATGTGTCCTCATACATCTTACCTTCTTGCGCGCTACAGTGTCAGTGGCTGTAACACTGTAACGTAGCGTTTCGCGTGCAGATACACCTGCAGTCGCACACAGAACATAGGATGCTGCATATCATTTTAGTCAGCAGAAGCTGCTTGTGCTAAATATTCACATCACTGTGCGAATAACACGCATTTGAAGGTAAAAAGTTGCACGAAAAGACGCTCTACGCTATCAAGTCATACAGAGCTCCTGCGTTAAGTGTAGCGCATGGAGGATAGATGTATGTTGACACATCTGTAAATTTTGTGAGTATATAAATATTAGTGTTGCTCCTTAATTTAATTTTGTCCCATTTTTGGCACTAACTCTATGGTCTGATAAAGATGTTAATTTATGATGTCCATTTATAACTTTATGTGGCTGAAATACCTGCATGGCATCTGCCCACTGAGTCTCTGTTTTCTTAGGAAGTGTTATGACCACATCCAATTTAGAGAGTGGTGAAATTTGGGAGTTATAATAAATCTATGAGTTAATACCTGTTTTCTAGTAAATAATAGGTGTAGTTCCTGTGGATTGACATGCAGGGGCGTAGGGAGGGCGGTTCTACTGGAGCGCGAGCTCCAGGCGCCTTACTTACCAGAGGGCGCCCTGAACACTCTGAAGCAGCTGTCAAGTAGCTGACAGCCTGTGTCGTGTCCGCAGCAGCAACAGTAGCTCCTATCCTGCCTTCCTGCTCTAGTGAGAAACTCCTGGTCACTAGAGGAGCTTGTGTTGAGCCCTGATTAGTGGAGCTCAGCACATGTTCATCTGACCCCAACAGGGCGGCGGGGCTACAGCAGCATGTCGAGGAAGAAGCTGCAGGGTCCATATTAAGGTAAGAGAGGTTATCATCCTCCCTGCCTGTATGTACTGTATGTGTGACCCTTCCTGCCTGTACTGTATGTGTGACCCTTCCTGCCTGTATGTGTGTATGTGTGACCCTTCCTGCCTGTACTGTATGTGTGACCCTTCCTGCCTGTATGTGTGTATGTGTGACCCTTCCTGCCTGTACTGTATGTGTGACCCTTCATGCCTGTATGTACTGTATGTGTGTATGTGTGACCCTTCCTGCCTGTATGTACTGCATGTGTGTATATGTGACCCTCCCTGCCTGTATGTACTGTTTGTGTGTATGTGTGACCCTTCATGCCTGTATGTACTGTATGTGTGACCCTTCCTGCCTGTATGTGTGTATGTATCATACTTGCCTACCCTCCCGATTTGGTCGCCAGCCTCCCGAAAATCGGGTGCCGCTCCCGACCTCCCGGGAAGGCAGGCAAGCCTTCCGGCTGCTGCCGACCCCCTCCTATCCCCCCGCAATTACAAGTAATACCCCCGCAGCGAGGGGATGGGGGGGCGGTGACGCGCTTCATGCGGAATCTTGTCATTTTGGCGCCGCCCCCTGCTTCACACTGCTTGTAATATCAGCAGTTTGTAGCGGGGGCGTGGCCAAAAGACAAGATTGTGTGGCTCCGCCCCTGGCCCGCCCGCAAAACCTCGTCATCTGGCCATCCCCGTTAACTGGCCACGCCCCCCCTCCCCTCAGTCATGCCGATCTGGCTGCTCCCTCCCAGAAGGGGTGGCCAGATAGTCTGCAAGTATGGTATGTATGTGTGACCCTTCCTGCCTGTATGTGTGTGTATGTGTATGTATGTATGTATGTGTCCCTGCCTGTATGTGTGTGTGTGTATGTATGTGACCCTGCCTGTATGTGTGTATGTATGTATGTGTGACTCTGCAATATGTATGTATGTATGTATGTGACCCTGCCTGTATGTATGTGTCTATGTAAGTATGAACGTGTGACCCAGCCTTCATGTGTATGTATGTATGAATGTGACCCTGCCTGCATGTGTATATATGTCTGTGTGTGTGTGTATGTATGTATGTAACCCTGTCTCTATGTATGTGTGACTATTCCTGTATGTGTATATGTATGTGTGACCCTGTATGTATGTATGTATGTAGTGTTCACTCTAGCTCTGGCGGCAGGCAGGGTGCCGGAGCTAGAGAGGGCAACTTTGTGTGCGCGGGCGAAAAGGGGGCATGGCCATAAAAGGGGGCGTGTCTATAAGACGCGTCCCTTTTTTCATCATACTTGGGGGCGTGCCCGGCACTTACGGACATGCCGGGCAGCCCCAAGCGCCCAGCGTCTATTCTCCGGCACCGCACATTTCTCCACCCGCGGGACACTGCGTCCCGCGGGTGAAGACTGCACCCGCAGCCTGTGAGGGCAGGGTGCTTTTTGCCCTCCTTCTGGAGGGCAGGGTGCTTTTTGCCCTCCGGAAGGAGGGCAGGGTGCCGCACCCTGCTAAAACAGCCTAGCGGGAACGCTATGTATGACCCTGCCATGTATGTATGTGTATATAGTATATATGTGGCGATTACATTATATAGCTCACACTTTTCTTTCTTGGGGGGTGCACGCTCGTGCTCCGGGCACCCTGGCCACATGCTATACCACTGTTGACATGCATTATGCATACTTGCCAACTTCACAGAACTGGAATCAGCAGCCCAGAGTGGACATTCTGCAAACATCTTCGGGGCCAGACTGTTGACATCATTAGGCCCTGTCCCACCACAAGAAAAGGCAGCGATTTGCGGGTCCTTGCAGAGGGGGCAGGGCTAAACAACTCGATTTGCATCATTTTAGCCCCGTCCTTTCCCAACAGACCCATGAATTCCTAGTAAAGTCTCCCCATCCTGCCCACTTCACTTTCGGGGGTGTGACGGACTACCCGAAAAATCGGGAGCCTCCCGCAACTTCCACAAGTGTAGGCAAGTATGGCATTATGTGAGTTGTAGTATTGATTATGCTGTGATTTTACTCTGGTGTGCAGTGATTATTGGCTACCCATCAGGTATTTATGCAGGCAAATTTAATTGTGTGACATTGCTTGAGAAAGGTATTTTGCACCGAAACTGCTGTTGGATAACACATGTGCCTGCACAATGACACAGATGAGTATGATGGTACTAAAGCAGCTTAAGTGTGCACTGTATGTGCTGTTTTGCTCCCTATTTTAATTTTTTGATGTATTTGTGTGCAATTATTGGACTTTCTGTGTATGTGTACAGATGTGTCCTCACTCGTCTTTGCTGCAGTCGCGCCAAACAGCCCCTCTCGGTGCGCCTGGTGTCATGAGATCCTGCTAGTGCCAGGCATCTTTAATTGTGTCTTTTTTTGCCCAAAATGCATCTAAGTTGCAATGCGATGTAACTAGGACGCACCAGAATACTGCTGATTAATTTGATAAGAGACACTTGTATATCTGAGTCTCTGAAGCATCACTTGTTTTACACAGACAGAGGTACTCTGATCATATCCATTTCCTAGGTTCAATAACTAAATTTGTTTATCTGGTGGACTAATAGTTTGATTTATGTGCTTCAACACCTCGCAATCTTTTTCCATTATTTACTGTTGATACCCCAGATGAAGTCTCATGTGTAGACAAAACGCGTAGGGTAAAAGAAGCTATAATATCTGTTATGAGTCACAATTGAATGGCAGCACCTTTCTATTAGGGGCGAAAATAATTTTTGACTTGAGGTTTGGAAAAATATGTTTCTAACTCTGCCATTGTGTGAAATTGTAATTTTTAAATAAACATTATAATATTGATATTATCTTGTGGCCACAGGCCTGAATATATTAGGTGTAGATAAAGGTTCAAGTCTAGAAACCATAGATAGATTAGTTTCTAAAAGCATCAATTGGAGATTAATCCATATTGGAATAAGTCATTTTAGCTCTTTTAAGAGATATACTACTTTTTATCACTTAGCAATTAAAGGCAACACTCCTCACTCTGATTTTTGTGCACCCTCACAGTGTATATTTTGGGTATTTTTTTATGTCTTGCCAACAGAAGACCCATTGAGAGGAGCAGCCATTAGTTTCATATTGGTGCAGGATAAGGGTATTTTTGGAGAGAAAAAATATATATATAAATTACTCTTAAATCTGCTGCATGTGAATGGGACAATTGAATGTTGTCTCGATTGGCATCAGACAACTAAAAACACACATTCCCATTCTTGCCCTTTCTTGTGAAGTTTCTTGGACTTCTCCAAGCTCTTGGAAAAGAGGGCAATCCCTCCTGCATCCCAATACTTCTCTGGTGAAATGGGGTGGGTGTGAGGTGCGATGACACAATTTGCTGTAAATCAACTTGCAATGCAATGTTGTGCCAGCAATGACATGATTAATAGCGCCATACCACAACCCCTCCCACATATACCTCTTCCCTGCTTACCTTACAGAAATGTTATGTACACTAGTAAGTATCATATTAAATATATACCAATTATAAATGATGTGTGTATTCGGTTGGTTTGTTTGTTTCTTTTTACTTGTTTCTCCACTTTGAGGGAATCTATCAACATGCGGTTTTGTGTTGGGTCTCAAAACTGCCACACATTGCACACTGCCACACACACTTCAGCCCAACTCCACAAAATTAACTATCTTACAGTTCGGAGCCACATGCTATTTCTTAAACTCCTTTATTCCATTCGGTTTAGGCGAAACTAAATGGAATGGTTTTACCTCTACAATTAAACATCAGACTAGACCTCTTTAGAGGACCGTCCCTTTGCTGAATAGCACTGGACCCTTCTTTGTATGCCTTTGCGGTGGGTGCCAGGTTACTAATGTTAAAATATACAGATGTGTCCTCATACACTATTGCTGCAGTTGCGCCAAACATCCCCTCTAGGTGCACAAGGTCCCGTGTGGCTCTACTAGCGCTGAACATCTTTTTTGCTTCTTTTCTACCTGAAAATGCGACTAAGACACACAACAAGGCTGCACTGATTATGTGATATGTGACACTTGTATATCTGTGTGCCACTGAGTCTGAATCTGTATATGAAGTCCACAGATTTTTTCCACGCCAAGTTCTCTTGTGCTTCGTATACAGATTCAGTCGCACATAAATATACAAGTGTCACATTTCAAAATAATCAGTTCTTTTCGTGGTGCGTTTTAGTCGTATCGCATTGTGACTAAGATGCACGCTTGGTGCAAGCAGAGTCGCATGAAGCATTTTGGCTCACTCGCACCGCATGGCATATTGAGGCTATGTATATGAGGACATCTGTAATAATCCATATTCATCGTGTGCCACCTTGTATTGTACACACTTGTACTGCAACAATAATGGACACTACAAGTGTTGAATCCCTTTGTTATTATTGTGAAACCCTACTGGTACTGTGGTACACTTAGATGGAGTACCTGAATACTGTCTCTCACCTCTTCATGGTGACTCTTCTTTGCTCCGGCTACGGCGTGGGTATGGCATCCATGGCCAGCAGGGCCCCCGAATACTCGGGTGCTTAGCACAAAGTACCTGATGGAGGGAACACATGTGGACAACAGGTGCAGTGCAATAAAGAAATGTTGGGCGCCAGACCATCTCATGAGGCAATAACAGGAAAACTTTATTTACACTCCTCCATATCCTCCAGCACAGTAAGCGTAACGGTTACAAGCTCTACTTCGACAACTTCCTCCGGCACAATTCTTGCAGCAGATGGTAAACGCTGTATTTTATGCTTAATGGTTACAGAAGATTAGTTACGTTCCACTCCAAACGAACACCTCCAGCGCAGACTTTGACATATGACACAGCAGTGAAATAGTAGCACATACCCGGTGTTGCTGGGCTCAGTAGTTCTACGCATGTCAGCCCAACAAAACTTCATACAGCATACAGGGGACTCCAGATTCGAAGTTCATCGCACTCATCTCTATCCTCACGAGAGACTGCTAACGTGCGGCACATCCCATTACACAGGGACCCTCTCTCCTTCCATCACCCCGCATACACCTTCTTCAGGCATACTAATGTCCTGTATATCCCAGGACTCTGCCTTTAGTACAAGTCCCACTATCCAGGGACTTTTCATCTGACATGCTGGCAACTTCATGCAAACCATTATCCCTTTCACTGCTGGGCTTCTCTACTTCAGCACATGGTTACACAGGATTCTTCTATAGGACTCCCCTCCAGCCACACTGCCTTCTTGCACTGAGCCCTCCCTCACTATGGGGCACTTCTCCAGGGGCTATTAACCAGGGATCCAGCATTATGCATCACAGACACTCACCCTCTCACACATTGGCTGTCTCTTCACAGGAGATCTCTCATCTTCCACTGTGGCATCAGGCAGCACTTTCCCAGAGATCCTCTGCAGTGACTTCCTCACTCTAACAGGCACTCTGGCTCCAGCTGCTACCTCTGCAGCACTCCCCAACCCTCTTCTAATAAGGTAGTCTCATTATCAATAGTGCTGCTCATCATACAGCAGCTCCCTTGCAGGACTGTGAGGAAGGTTGACTCCCCCCTTGTCTGTATCCAGGGGCTTCAAGACCCCTTATAGCCTAGGGGCTTCTTGCAGGGGGCCCCTTTCTGCATTACAGGGGCATTCCCCCTGTACATATAAGATGTGGCTCATGGCAGCAGCCATGCTCCCTCCCCTGAATGTCAGGGAACCGCGGGACCTCCCTCCTCCCGTCCCGCGGCCCCAGCCTAAGATTGCCACACAGCTTCTTCTTTCCCAAGGAGCTTTTTCGCGCTCCCGCGAGGCCACGCCCCCTTTCCCCCATGAGGCCACGCCCCCTTTGCAGCCTGCTTCCTCCTGGTGATTGACTGATGATGTCACCGGGAGGCGGGGCTTAATTACGGGGCGGAGCTTAAGCCTGGCTCTGCCGTGTATTACATTATAATAAAGATTTGTGCCCCTTCGTTTATACATAACAAGTTTGTAGACAGACATTACTAAATGACTCTGCAAAGGAGGCACAAATCCTTATTATATTAACACGTGGAGCTAATATTTCTAATTGTTTCTCTACAAGTGCCAACATGCTCTTGCACACCAGTGTTTACTGGCTCATGTACTGCCACCACAGTGAACACTATATTTAAACATTAATACCTTTTATTTTATTTGTTTTATCTTTTAAAATACATGTCTGTAACATCTCAGCAAATTTGGAGCATATTAACACATACTCTAACACCTAGCTGAAAATAACATTCCACGTCTTACTAAGAATAACATGTTTGATAAATGAATCAGGAGGAGTTAAAAAAAACAAAAACAATATGGATGCATAAGGAGTGCCTTGGTATACATTTATTCAGATTAGGAATCACTTTACAGTGGGCAGCATTTTGTATACTTTATAGGGTAAACATGAAAAAAAGGATTTGAGAAACACTGCTTTAACACTATGAAATAGCACCTTCATTTAGGAAGTTACGTACACAGTATTACCCAGAATCTCCATAAAGAAGCTGAGCATGTGCAGTGTCCGTCTACGCTGTGTAATGTGGGTAGATGGACAGCATCTGTGTGTCGTCTCACTTTGCAACGTCTGTGTATGCTGATAAAGGATATTTGCAATCAGTCGCTGATGCCAGGTCATACTTGCCAACTCTCCCTGATTGTCAGGGAGACTCCCTGAAATAGTAGCAATCTCTCTGACTCCCTGAAGAGTCCAGCAATCTCCCTGATTGCACCTTATCCACATTATGCAGCTGTTATATTGTAACAGAGTGGGTCTCTCCCACATTCTGAGGAAAGGGTTAACCTCCATGTAGCCAGGGAGGAACCACACCCTTAAGCTGGGCATCCACTATACAGTTTTCTTTCAGATATCTGTCCAATCGGGAAGCCGGCTGACGTAAGCCCGACAGCCGGCTTCCCAACTGCTTTATTCCGGCGAGGGTTAAATGACAGGCGTCTAAATCTAGACGCCTGTCATTTTTCAGACGCCGGGAGATCGGCACCCGGCATCCCGATCGAAGGGATGCCAGGCACCACGAGGGGACAGCCGCATGGGGGAGGGTTAGGTTTAGGGCTCCCGGGGGAGACTTAGGGTTAAGCACCACCCAGGAAGGGTTAGGCTAGGGAGGGTTAGGGTTAGGCACCCCCAGGGGACTTAGGTTTAGGCAGCGGGGAAGGGGGAGGGGGTTAGGTTTAGGCACTTAGAGGGCGATTAGGGTTAGGCACAGGGAGGTTAGGGTTAGGCACCCCTAAGGAGGGTTAGGGGGGTTAGGTTAGTAAGTACTCACCTACGGACGATCGGGATTTCCAGCGCTGTCGGGCTGCCGCTGCTGGGATCTCTTCATTTGTCTGCCTGACGCTGCCGGGATTTGAACTCTTCCGTCCAATCTGGCTGGTTGGAATGAAACCCTGGTAATGTATGGGAGCAAATGACAGTCGATCATATGGTTTTAAACACTGAAAAAAGGACAAAAAAAATTGTTTGGACTTTTGTCCAGCAATGATGATGTTTGTCCATGCAAGATGACGTTTTGCCTCTTTCTGAGTCCCGATTTTTTGGAGGGAAAAGTCCGAACTCGGCGTGCAGACTCAAACCTATCCGAGCCTGCACATCCCTAGTTTTAACCAATTTGTCTGAACAACCATTTTGGCTATTTTCCAGTGTTTGTGAGCAAATGGGCTCTTATCATTTGCTCCCTTACATTACCAGGTTTTCATTCCAGCCAGATTGGACAGATATCTGACAGAAAATTGTATAGTGGATGGCCAGCTTACCCTCAATTAAGACCAGCTAAGGTATAAAAACCTGGGAAGTTTAGTTAGTCAGTGGAAATGTGAGGGAGAGGTTGCACCTTTAGCAGCACTCTCTATGCTGGACAATATTCCTATGCCGGGAATACTCTGCCCATTTGAACTGCTGTCTCATGTAAGCTGAATAATTGTTCCTGAGCTGTGTTTGCCTTATGCACTGGCTCTGCCTTTTCAAGCCTGGAATAAAAAGTGTACTTGTTTGCAACACCTCAGTCTCCCATTGGTCATCATTATTATTATTATTATCATTATTATCATTTATTTATATGGCGCCATGGTATATGGTGTTCTGCAGCGCCTTACAGAATATATAAATAAATACGTGACTAAAGACTTACAGTACAATACAATAGAATGCAAGACAAGGACATGGAAAATATACATTGGTACATTAGCGACCACAACACCCACATAAGCAGCAGAGCTTAAGCAACCAAGTGTTAGGTGCCCTAGTGGGGAGTAAGAAGTAAATGAAAGTAAAGTAAGGAGAAGCACAAGAGGGTAGAGGACCCTGCTCATAAGAGCTTACATTCTAAAGTTGAAGGGCAGACAAACAGGTGAGACACATATGGGGTAGACGGGGAGGAAAGCGCATATAATAATAATTTTATTTATACGCAAGGTCGCTTTAGAGACATCAGAAAATATGGTACATTGTACAATGATTTGATGTTGCAAAAAAAATAGAAAACCACACAGAGATAATTAAAATCAACGGAAACCTATATAGCACAGTAAGCATATTGCAGGGCTGGTGCAGACATTTTGGAAAATAACTTCCATGGGTTATATATTCCACCCACAATGGTACCAAATGAGGCAGCCGTCTTGGGCGCACTACGTAGGATTACCCTGGGTGGAATAGAAGAGATGACATAAAATGGGTGGTTGCAGCGTCCTGATGCTAGGAGTAGGGTCCCAGCATAATAGTCAGGTCCATGTATTTTTCATCCCATCAACGAGTGTACCAGGTGAGGCAGCCATGGTGGGCGCACTACTAAGGTTGCACTGTGGGTGATAAACCATACAAGGATCCAAGGCATATATGGGAAAAGTGGCACATGTGTGGCAGTATGATATACCCTGTGTGAGTAGATCCACATGAAGTACATCCTGCCCATGGAGGATGCACTTCAGTGGAGGTATAGCACACCAGTATATCATACAGTAGGGTGGAAGTACATTTTAAAAAACAGGGAATAGCAAATACAGCAAGCAGTGCTGCAGTTCGGCATGACATATACGTGTGACTGAAACAATTGAGATATGAAATACACTGAATGAATACATCCATGTATTTGTACATCTTGCCCAAGAAAGAACCATCTGAGGCTGCCATCTGGGGTGCACTGTGTAGGTTACATCTGGCAGGGTGTGCAAGTAGCGGAAGTATAACGTCCAGGTGGAGAAGAAAAAAAAAGGATGACCGCATTATAAGTTAAAAACCATGTTAAACTTAATTTAGAGATTAAAAAAATGATAAAGTGATCTGCAAAAAGCCATAGCGTCTCCTTCGCTCAAGTGTGTGGGTTTGTCGCATCCAGCAGTTTGTGGAGTTCGATTTGGCTGCAGCATGAGACAGCACCCAAACCCAGTCTCAGGGGAGTGTAAATGAAGGTGGAGTGGCAGCATTCCTGTGCTGCTGTGTTTGGGAAGTGGTTTAATTTTTGGTTATAAAATAGTCAAAAGTCCAAATCCAGTTCAGACTCCGGTTCTAACACCATGCTTCAGATGACATGTTTAAGATGCAGTCTATAATAATGGCAGGCCAAGCCTCTGTGTGCAGGCTCTAGAATGAGACCCTTTTGCAGGAGAGGCTAGGTCAGCTGGTACAGTGGGAGACAGTGTTTGAGCAGATTGTTCAACAAGCTAATTAATGATTGGGGAAGATGCAGCCTCACAGTTGTAAAACAAACTTTCAAAACAGACTATTCTTGCAGCAAAAAGCATCAGATATGGAAGATGGCATTAGTTTCAGGAACTTATGGAAAAACACTATAGTGCAGTATAGGGTAAGGAACTGCGTACTTGCCCAATGCTGTAGTGCTTTTCCTGCTGGTTTCCTCAGTCCCGGTGCTCGTATAGATGGTGGTGGGGGTTAGTATTATGCCTGGTATGCAGTGTTAGTATAAATGTCTAAATGGTAACTGGACACATGTAATAATCATACAGCATGTTTATTTTGATACTACAATGCCAGTAACTTAAAAAGTCCTATGTTGCAAGGACTGGATATATATAATGGAAATGTCTTTGCCAGATCTCCTTAGGCAGGTATAGTGGTAAGTCTATTTCAATGGTTTACAAACCTAAGGGGCATGGCCCAACACATTTCATCCGATTTCTGACATTTTCAAGTGTGCCCATTACTCTCTGTTCCTTAAATAGGCTGAGTGTGTGCTGACTTTCTGTGTCCCAATCTCCGTGTTCGCGCGTCCCGCACTTCCGGGTGTGTTCCTCTGCCCTGGTACTTCTTCCTCTTTCAGTGATATTTGTAATGTAATCACTAGAGTGGGATATGTTGTCCTCAAAATCCCATTGCACATGCGTTGTTTGTGGTGGCCATCTTGGCAGTGATTCAATGCTGTTCTTATGTGTTCAGCATTGCAGCCATTTTCTTGGTTAGTTATCCTCTTTGGTAGAGGAAAGCCTATGCTTAATATGTCCCTTTGCTGTAGGCAGCCATCGTTTTGGTGGTATATATTAATATTCCAATTGGCTCTTCTATGTTAGGGATTCTTATAACTACTACTTCTATTGTCTTTGCAAGTATTTGAATCTTCATATCATGAGGTTATTTTGCAGTTAGATGTGTGTTTCTCCTCTCTAGATTCACTGCCTTAGTGTTACTTATATATTATCATCGCTTGCATGAGACTTGTATATTCTCCTCAGGAGCATGTTGCTCAGTGGTATGTATCTGTGATATGTGAACCTATATGCATGCATGATATACATATGTCAGCTTCCCTTGATGGTTGTGTATCCAATACTGTGTTTTGTACATATCTTTAACTATGCATAACATGTGTAAAACTCCCTGGTGTTGCGTGCTTGTAGAATTCAACATAGGTCTTAATGAACTGGTCATGTTCCAGGACTAACATTATGTTTATATCTCTGTATGTGAGATTGTTTATATATCAGTGTAATTTTGCTTAATATATACAAACACAGTTGAACCCCTATTCCCAGGTTAATTATATTCCACCTAAATCCTATTCCTTATCATATCTCAAGTTGACATTTCAATCGGGCCAGCTGGTTTAAGGATCGATATTAAGCCCTTCTGGGTTGAGGGTATGTATATAAAAAAATCCACCTGCTTTCTATTTTATCTATTCTCTAATTGTGGTCCCCTCCTCGCCAATTAGGTGTAACTCAATCTATCACTAAAAATGTAAGACCTTTTGGATCACTGTGATGTTTATTCTTGAAATGGTCAGATACACTGTGTTGGTTGAAACCCTTTTTGATGTTGCGGACATGTTCGCCAATCCTAATCTTTAGACTCCTAGTTGTCCATCCTGTTTGATTCTAAATTATTGTTGTGTTACATTGCTGGTGACATTCTCTGTCGGGGTGGTGCTTCGGTAGCCCAGGATTTTACACTGCTGGCATCTGCCACAGTGATAAAAGCCTGTTCTTGCCACTTGTCCGTCTAATGTAGATTGTATTTTGCATTGGTTCTCTTTCAGGTGATTCTTGACTAACTTTTGCTTAAGTTCAGGAGCCTTCCTATACACCACATCAGGTTTGTCTGGTGAGATGGTGGTCAATTTACTATCTAAATGCAAAGCTGTTTTGCAGCAAATTTTGGACTTCTTTAAACAGCAGCAAGCAGTGGTAACTGCTCCAGTACTCCCCAAAATGCAGGCCTCAGATGATGTGGAGGCCTTCCTTACCACTTTGAAAGGGTTGCTACTTTGCAAGCATGGCCCAAAGATTCCTGGGCCGTACAGATTGCCCCTCTGCTAACGGGGGAGGCCCAAGCTGCATATGCTGCCCTCTCCTTGGAAGATGTAAGAATATATGACCGAGTGAAGGCTGCCATAGCGGAACGGTTTGGCACCTATCCAGAAGCGTAACGGCGGAAATTCAGGTTTCTGTCCTATGATCCTGATGGAAGGCCACGCATCCTGGCCTAGAAACTGGCCGACCTTGCAGTTAAATGGCTGCAGCCGGACCTACATAATTCCGCCTGGCTGGTAGAGTTGGTTACTCTGGAACAGTTTGTTGCACTTCTCCATGCCCAAGTTGCTTGTTGGGTCCAGCTGCATCGAGTTGAGAATTTGGACTCTGCTCTCCGTCTACTTGAAAATGCTTTGCTGGTGCAGGATGTTATTGAGAACCTTTCTTTTTGAATTATGCTGGAGTCTCCCCATCTGGAAGGTGATGGCCGCCAATTTTCAAGAAGTTGGAGATACAGAGTGGAGGACTTCCCCAATAACTCCAGCTCAAGTGTGTTCCTCATGTGGCCAAGGTGGGCATTATAGAATGGGCGTGTCCACAGATGGATTGCTCTTTCCCGGTGTCTTTACAGCTATAGAGACCTGCCCTTTTCTGCCTAGAATACAGGTGTGTGTGTAAGTCGGTAATAGACTGGTAGTGGGCTTGGTGGACTCTGCTACTATGCTGATACAAAGGGATTTGTTGTCCCCAGAGTTGTTGTTGCCCCACAAACTAGTCTGCATCTGTTGTGTGCATGGAGATGTTCCTTTTGCCATGGTCCCTTTGATAATCAGGGAAAGACTGCCAAACTATGTATGGGTGTGTGTCCTTGGTAACCAGCCCCTGTGCTAATAGGTACAGGTGCCTGCAGCAACCCTTGGAGAGACTTTCCCCTTCTACCCAAATTTGTTTCTGTCTCAGGTAAAGGCTCATAAATCTAAGAAACAAACAAGGGATCACAGAGACTGGCTTGCTCTTAATGTCTTGTTGGGAAAAAATGTCTCTTCCCATAATGCTACTGCTCACAATGTGCCTGTATATGCTTATGTTCCTGTTCATATCAATGTTTCTGATAATTCTGATGAACCTGTCGTTAAGAATGTGCCTCTGCATGCCGATGTTCATGGTAATGCTGAGAGGTCTAGGGACACTGTGTCTAGTAGCCCGCCTAATCCTCGTAGCGCGCAGGAATAATGTTGAGGTTCAATTAAGTAGTATTAATGAAGAGGTCTTAACACTTCCCCTTGCGCCTCAGCCTGATTGAAGGAAGGCCCAACGGGAAGATTCTGCTTTAAAAAGAGCCTTTGAACAGGTTCTTTCAGTAGATGGTGTTCTCTTGTCATATGTAGCAGAAATAAAATATGTCCATTTTGTGTTGCTTAGAGAGGTTTTATATCGACTAGACAAGCACAAACAAACAGAGGAGGCGATACAACAGTTGGTGGTCCTGGGCCCTTTCAGAAAGCAGGTTCTGGTTTTAGCCCATGCAGTTCCTTGGGGAGGTCATTTGGGACAGGATAAGATGGTGGAGAGAATATCCTCCCGGTACTATTGGCCAGGTGTTTATGCTGAGGTTTCACGGTTATGTTCCGCCTGTTCAGAGTGTCAAATGACAACAGTAAACTGACCGTCTCCTGCCCCGCTGATCCCTCTCCCTGTAATGGTCTCCTTTGAAAAAATAGGTGTTGATTTAGTGGGTCCAATTGAACCACCGTCTAAAGGCTATACATTTATTTTAGTTGTGGTTGACTATTCCACCCGTTATACGGAGGCATTCCTTTAAGGGTCACTACAGCCAAACAGGTAGCGACTAAGGGCCTGATTCAGACCCACTCGCGAGCGGCTGTCCGCTCGCAAGTGGGTCGATGTTCTGGACTGAGCATGCGCACGACGGAGGGAGCTCCGTCGTGCGCATGCGCCAGACGCGACGAGCGAAGGAAAGTCCTTTGCTCGTTGTGTCTGATCAAAGGGGGCGTGCTGTCGATGTTGATTGACAGCACGCCCCCTTTGGTAGGCGTGCCGGGGGCGTGCCTCCCTGACGGGGGCGTTCCCACGGGAACGCCTCCCGTCAGAAGCCGGCCCACTGACATCACTAGTGATGTCAGTGGGAGTGATTTTGGCTCTGATAGAGCCAAAATCACTCCGGAGCTTGCGGTTGAAAACCTCAACCGCAGGCTCCGGCTCGCAGTTTCGATGGTCGCGATGGTCAAGACCATCGCGGCCATCAAACTGCACGCTCGTATAGCCTGTGGGTGGTGACCCACAGCTATACGAGCGTCCAGGAGGACGCTCCATTTTCATGGAGGCCGGCCCTCATTCAGAGCGTGCGCTCTGCTCAGAGCGTACGGCTCTGAATGAGGGCCTAAGTTATTAGAGCTGTTTTCCAGGGTTGGAATACCTAAATAAATTCTTACCGACCAAGGGACAATTTTTATGTCTAATTTAATGCAGGGGGTGTTAAAGTTGTTCAAAATTAAATCTGTCAGAACTTCAGTATATCATCCCCAAACAGATGGTTTAGTCGAAAGTTCAACCGTACACTAAAGTCTATGTTAAAGACAGACAGACAGAAAAAAGGTGGGATGAGCTTCTACCCTATTTATTATTTGCAATAAGAGAAGTGCCCCAGGCTTCTACTGGCTTTGCCCCTTTTGAGCTTCTTTATGGGAGGAAGCCACGCAATGTTCTCGACCTTCTGCAGGAAGCATGGGAAGAACAACCAATTGAGGGCGAAAGCATCCTTCAATATGTGGTCCAGATGCGTAATCGCATAGACATACTAGGTCAAATGGCCCGGGAAAATTTGGTAAATGCACAGGAGGTTCAAAAACTTCTCTATAACCGTAATGCTCGAACTCAAGTGTTTTCACCTGGGGATAAAGTCCTTTTGTTGTTACTGTACCTACTGAGGGAAGTAAATTACCAGCAAAGTGGCAAGAGCCATTTAAAGTAATTAGAAAGGTTGGCAAAGTAAATTATGAAGTCTCTCAACCTGATTCCCTTAGAGGTAGGCAGATTTACCATGTTAATTAGTTGAAAGCATGGAAGGCTCAAGAGGTGTTTTTGTAGACCCTGGTAATGGCCATAGTGACCTTGGTCCACAGATTACTCAGTCCAATGGGGTTTTTCCACCCCTTGATTCTTTGAATTCAGACAAGCTGAAGTCTCCCTTGGGGAACCTTGTTAATGAATTCTCAGATGTTTCTCTGATAAACCAGGGAGTACTAATTTACTCTTACATGACATTGTAAACCCACCTGGAGTAGTAGTACAACAAAGACCCTATAGGTTCCAAGGGAAAAACAAGCGCAGGTAATCAAGGAAATACAAGACATGTTGAAATTAGGGATAATTGAGGAGTCGCCTAGTGACTGGTATAGCCCCATTGTCTTGGTCCTTTTACAAGATTCTGCATAGAGTTCCGCAAAGTTAATGCCATGTCCAAATGTGGCCTACCCAATGCCAAGGGTCGATGACCTGCTTGATAGGTTAGGTTCAGCCAGGTATATTTCTACCCCTGATATTACGAAGGGATATTGGCAAATTGAGCTAACAGAGGAAGCTAGGAGAAAACAGTTTTTTCTACTCTGTTGGGCCTCTGTCAGTGGAAAACAATTCCTTTTGGCTTGCATGGTGCCCCAGCCTATTTTCAGAGGGTAATGGACCGGGTGCTTCGTCCTCATCAGATTTATGCTACAGCATACTTGTCATATATAGTCAGCATTGGAATGCCCATGTTAATAGGCTTAGGGCTGTACTTCGGTTTTTAGAGAGGCAGGTTTAACTACTAATTTGAAGAAATGTGTTCTAGGTAAAAATTAAGCCAAGTACTAGGGTATGTGATGGGCAGTGTGTGTCTGAAGCCCCTTGTGAGTAAGGTACAGGCACTAGCTGATGCCCCAGTTCCGACTACCAAGAAAGAGTTAAGGTCCTTTTTGGGTTTAGCAGGCTATTACAGGAGGTTTCTGCCTCAATTTTCTACCTTAGTGGCTTTCTTAACAGATCGTTTGAAAAATTCTGCTCCATATAAACTTGAGTGGTCTAGGGACTGTCAGTTTGCTGTCACCAAAATTAAACATATTTTGTGTAAAAGCCCGGTTTTAAAGTCTCCAGATTTTACCAAGCCTTTTGTCGTACGCATCAGATGTGGGCTTGGTGGCAGTTTTGTGTCAGGAGTTTGATGTCATTGAACACCCAATTCTATGTCTTAGTAGAAAGTTGTTCCCACGAGAGACTAGGTATTCTGTAATAGAAAAAGAATGCCTTGCTATAAATGGGTTTTTGAGTCATTGAGATATCTCTGTGGGGCCAAGTCTACTGTGATTACTGATCATGCACCGTTAAAATGGTTACAGTCTATGAAAAATTCTAATGCAAGACTGACAAGGTGGTACCAGTCTTTTTCTTTTGAAGTCTGGCACCGACTGGGATATTTACATATGAATGCAGATTTTTCATCCCAAACTGGGCTGGAGAGTAGGGCTTCCGCTGCAGGCGATTTAGGTTCTCCCCTTAACAGGGTAGGTATGTGACAGTATGGGTCTCTCCCACATTCTGAGGAAAGGTTTAACCTCCCTGTAGCTAGAGGGGAACCACACCCTTACCTAAATTAAGATCAGCTAAGACAGTGGCTCTCAAACTCGGTCCTCAGGACCCCACACAGGTCACGTTTTCCAGGTCACCCAGCAGGAGCACAGGTGCATTCATTACTCACTGACACATTTTAAAAGATCCACAGGTGGAACTAATTATTTCACTTGTGATTCTGTGAGGTGAACTGCAAAAAATGCACTGTTTGGGGTCCTGAGGACCGAGTTTGAGAACCTGTGAGCTTTTAGTTAGTCAGTGGAAATGTGAGGGAGAGGTTGCACCTTTAGCAGCTCTCTCTATGCTGGACAATCTGAACCATGACTGTGCTGGGAATACTCTGCTCGTTTGAACTGCTGTCTCATGTAAGCTGAATAATTGTTCCTGAACTGTATTTGCCTTATGTAAGAAACCATTGCACTGGCTCTGCCTTTTCAAGCCTGGAATAAAAAGCTTACTTGTTTGCAACACCTCAGTTTCCCATTGGTCATCTGAACTTACCCGCTACATATATACTTGGGGGAAAAAATTTAATCAGTGATATACACATTCAAATGGGATCATCAGTGCCATTTCCCTGCATTGGTTATAAGGCACAATGATCCCTATGGCTACATGCATTTTCATATAAGCTTTTTCTTGGACACTTACATGGAACCCCTTGTAAAACACAAAACATGAGTAAGCCCTGAAAAGTATCAGTGTGTTTTCATCAACAAGCAGATCTTACTAACAGCTTTGGGGTTCATTTACATTTGGATGTAAAACAATTTTATGGCACATCTATCAGATGTAGCAGTACAGTCCACTTTACTGCCCACACATAGGTTTTGTTTTCACAATCTCACTGAAATGCTTTTCAAAAGTAGACAAGTATGTGCCAGGTGTAGTAAAGAGAATGGTTGTAACAATAAGCTGTGTCTTAGTTGCTTGCCAAAGATACAGTAGTTAGCGCAAATCGGTGCTGCGCCCAATTTGCAAGATGAGTGATGGTAGTGGCAATCGGTGCTCCATCCGAATTGCTTGCTGGCAATAATAGTCGGTGACGTCAATGCATTTAATTCCTACCATCTACTATTCTGCTTGCATTTCTGTTGGCTGCGACAGTTCTGTTGCCTTCTGCAGTTAAGGCGCAGCTTCTGCGTATAATTGAATCTGTCCCATAACAATTTTTGTTATTTAAATACAGTGCTTTCTTTCTGGTCAGTTTGCCAAACAGGCCAATACAGGTATTATACCAGGTTAGCATTATAAAGCATGCAACATTTAATGGATATAACACATTTAAATGTACATCTAGTAGTAAATGAGGTAGGTTATAATGAGAGCATGTTGTATGCTAATGATGTTGGCCTTTATTGTAGAGGTTTTACATTTTTATAGTATATTTCAAACTGCATTGTTTTTAGAAGTCTAGAGAAACACATTTTATCTGAAGAATGCCAATATTATTGCTGTCTCTACAGGCAGTTGCTCTCTTTTCTCCGTTATTACATTACTGCACTGCTAACTTCAAAGCCACTCCATTGATTTTATTTTATGATTTGGTAAAATCTGTTCATTCGAGTAGTTTATGTGCCTTTGTGGAATACTGCATTTTTGCTGCCTTTTATTTCATTTGATTTGAAGATACAGTTTCTTGACCTAATAAAATTATTTTCAACCCATCTACTGTATTTCTTGAAGGTGCAGTGCACAGCAGAATTGTATTGCACAGTCCTAACTTGAATTTACAGTAAAAGTCTACTGCTTATTTCTTGAAAAACTTATTTATGTGTAGTCACACTCTTTCGCATGTCTATGTGTAGTCACACCCTTTTACATGTCTATGTGTAGTCACACTCTTTCACATGTCTATGTGTAGTCAGACCCTTTTACATGTCTATGTGTAGTCACACCCTTTCACATGTCTATGTAGTCACACTCTTTCACATGTCTATGTGTAGTCACACCCTTTTACATGTCTATGTGTAGTCACAACCTTTCCGCATGTCTATGTGTAGTCACACCCTTTTACATGTCTATGTGTAGTCACACTCTTTCACATGTCTGTGTAGTCACACCCTTTTACATGTCTATGTGTAGTCACACCCTTTTACATGTCTATGTGTAGTCACACCCTTTTACATGTCTATGTGTAGTCACACCCTTTCGCATGTCTGTGTAGTCACACCCTTTTACATGTCTATGTGTAGTCACACCCTTTCACATGTCGATGTGTAGGCACACCCTTTTCGCATGTCTGTGTAGTCACACTCTTTCGCATGTCTATGTGTAGTCACACCCTTTCGCATGTCTATGTGTAGTCACACCCTTTTACATGTCTATGTGTAGTCACACCCTTTTACATGTCTATGTGAAGTCACACCCTTTCGCATGTCTATGTGTAGTCACACCCTTTTGCATGTCTATGTGTAGTCACTCTCTCGCATGTCTATGTGTAGTCACACTCTTTCGCATGTCTATGTGTAGTCACACCCTTTTCGCATGTCTGTGTAGTCACACCCTTTTCGCATGTCTATGTGTAGTCACACCCTTTTGCATGTCTCACAGGTTCTCTTACATCTGGAATCATAACCACGCAGCGAAAGTATGCAAAACTCAAAATAAGATTCCTAGAGCATTGCAGAAATATTATTAAAAAACTACAGTCGCATAGTGTGTCTACATACTTCTGTGACTTTCATAATGGGGATCCAAGTTGTCTAAAACTAGTAGGAATTGAATATATTCCATCAACTAAATGAGGGAGTGACAGATATAAAAATCTGTGTAGACAACAAGTTTTCTGGATGTTCCAGATGAATTCTATATATCCAGAGGGACTAAATGAGGCGGTAGAACTCAATATGGCTGTTTAATGTATTCTTACTTTAAATAAAATGAAAAATATAAATATATATATAATATTTTAATAAAACTATCTTATTAGATATCGATCTGTCAAGTTTCAGAAAATATTTTTATTTTTATATACTTCAGTATTTTTACTCGTTCGGACCTATGGTTTCCTTTATATGTACATTTAAATAAACAGATGACAGAGTATATTTATTATTGATATATTAATAGGATGAACTTAATGCCTTGTACTTCATATTGTCCTTCTATATGACATATGACATCATATTAGGAATCTATGTTTATGATTAGGAGTGTTATCCCCATATATTATATATAAACCCTATGTCAAAGTCAATAGAAGGAAGATCTAGATAAGTTATGTGTTTTTGATCTTCTTGTTTCTACTATCCTTTTATTCCCTTCTATATCTCCATTCCCCCTTTTTTTACTTTCAAGTCAACATTATTATTTTTATTTTCAATTTATTTTTTAATTTTTTTTATGCAATGTACCTATTTTTTACTACTAGGTCAAGTAGTTAGTGGCTGTGAACTACAACTCCCATGATTCTTAGATACACTGATTAGTATTACTATTAACATAATCATGGGGTTACTACCACATGATCAGAATAGCGGCATCTAAAAGCCGATAAAATGTTATATCTCACATTTGTGGTCTTGCTAAGATAAGGACGATATAAACATCCCTTTAGTGTATAGAGGAAAATAGTTTCCATTAAACATTTGTTTTTAATAATGAAAGATTTGAACTACAATACCCATGACTCCAAAAACTATCAACCCATGTTTAATACGATCATGTGATTAAGACCACATGATCGGAAGATGACCCAAACTACAATACCCATGATTCTAAATGTAAAATCTACCGAGCAGTGCTTAATATGATCACTTGACTGAGATCACATGATTGGAAGAACGGCATTCGAGAGCCACGTAGATGCCGACAGAATGCTATATGTCACGTGATTGCAGTGACATGTCACTGGACACGGGTCCTTATTATACAATCGGACAATAAGAGGGAAGTATCCCTCATACGGATCTGACTCAGGTTACGTGTGATGTTATTTACATCACATGACCGGAGCCAGCTCCATAGCAAGAAAAAGGTAAGAATAGTTTAGCGGAGTATCAGTAAAAGATTAGTACAATAAAAGTTTTTCTCATAAACTGAATATGTTATATATATATAGATCTGCCTCCTAATCATGACAATAATGTTTTTATAAATATATGAGTTTATTAGTTGATTAATTACAATCATGTGCAAATGAGCAACCAATTAGTGGGGTATAAGAAGACACTCCTGGACACTACAATTTCACGTTTGAAAAAGCTGTACTATATACACAGCGAAACGCGTCAGTGCTTGCCTCTATCCAACAAGTGTGCCCTCTGAGCGGAGACCAGACTAAGCCTGGACCAGCTTTCCGGTATCAATGGACCGTTTATTTGGCACTATTTTGTGCACAATACGTGGATTACAAAACTTACCTATACCCTGAATATCTGAGGGCTCCGAGTGCAGCGTACGGGACTGTATGCAAATAGGACCATCCCTCTACCTGGTGTTAGGATCTGGTAATTATACACTGGACACAATACGTTTCTTGCATTTGAGACTGAGACTGTTTACATCATCAATTCAAAAATCCGGAAGTCTATATAGGAACAGGCTATACCTACCTATGATATTGTTGGAAGAGGCTATATGTTTAATTCAATACTCATTTTTATTGTAATATTTTTTATATTCTCTTTATTTTTTAATCAATATTTTGTCATATGTACAAGTAACCATCTGTGTTTTTCAATAATTTGTTTAATATATTTACACACAATGTCTACCTGGGATGGTTATAGATTCTAGCGCTGCTACCTTGTATATATTCTTCTTGGTATTGGGTCTGACAAACCCTATTTATAGCAGCTGCTCAGATAAACAGTTCAATCCAGCGCCTGTATATCTTCTTTTTATCATTATGCCAAACATAGTATCTAACATTGAGGTAAAAAAGGACCAGCGAATGCTTATAAATTTAGTATGTGGGACCTCCAACATGCTTTTCAGCAAACTGTAGGCATTGGAGTCACTTTTTTTAAATGTGTGCATAAGTTATCTTGCATGCATGAAAAATGTCATGATAGACATGTTTAGTGGAGAACTACATAATAGATGGAGGTGCTAAAGTTCCAACAGTGCTGGTGCCAAAATCTGACATTTCATGTATTGTTCCTGTTTTCTTGAGCAATTACTTAGTTTTTTGCCAGCTTCACTTAAATTACTTATTTTTGTAGTGTCCAAATTATTGCTATCCCAGGGATAGTTTCTCTCCTCTCTGCCATAGAAGTCTGTAACTGGGGAGTTGTTATAGGCCACTTGGTGGCCACCTAACAAGTGCTGTTCTCACACGAATGCTCAATTACAGAGGCGGCTTGTTTTAAACACATTTACATTTGTGCCATATGCTGTACATTTATTTATCATGTACTTGCTAGTGTGCAGGAGATATTAAGTATTTGAAAACTTCTTACATGTTTTCCATGCATGAACTTTTTCTCAGATTTGCTTCAATGTTCTTTAAATGATGAAGGTCTTATTGAGAAAGTCAGTAACTAACAGTTATATTTTGTCATGATTGGTGTCTGTGAGTTACCTGTCTCAGGTGGTGATCGGGTTTCAACGGAGGCCGGCATGACTGGAATCACAGATAATGTAAATAGCTCTATTTACAAGACTTGGGTAGCAGTGAAAACTGCCTTTGATGATAAATGACAGGAACTGGAGGAACCGGACTGGAACCGGCAGGAAGACTTGTTGAATTGAACTGATGAACTGAGAACTTGACTCTGAACTGGAACAACGTGGACTGAACTGATGAACTTGGAACTTGACTCTGGACTGGAGCAACGTGGACTGAACTGATGAGCTTGGAACTTGACTCTGGACTGGAACAACGTATTTTAGGTTCAGGGAGGGAATAGGTAGGTAACAGGGGCAGGAGTTGATCCACAGCAGGAAGCAAGGCAGGGTAACACGATGCAGGTTTACAGAGTGCCAGGGACCAACCAGGAGTAGGATTAACAGCAGAGCACAGGCCAGGTATTGCTGTAACAGGACGTCTGGATGCCAGGTATTACTGTAGCAGGTTTTCGGGATGCAGCCGAGGTTGCTGTCAGCAGGCTTACTGGATTGCCAGGTTTGGCTGTAACAGGTTTTCTGGAAGCACCGGGGGTTGCTGCCAGCAGATTTACTGGATTGCCAGGTACAGCTGAAACAGGTTTTCTGGATAGCGCCAGGGATTGCTGTAGCAGGTTTCAGGGACAGACTTGAATGCATGAACCATACACCACGGGAAGACGAGACGTTCAGGCCCAGAATGCTATCAGGAGAGGATATATATACCATGGGTCTGGCAGCAATTGGTGGATACGGACAGGTGGTCTGGTAGTAGCATTCTGAGTGGTGGAAGGCACAACATGCAGAGGGAGTATTCATCTCTGCAGCTCTGAGAATCAGAACCACACCTGTGATTCCAATCAGGGCTAGCAGTGCTCACAGACAGAGGAGAGGCCAGGTGCAATAATCAGAGCAAATTCTCCAGGCAAATTACACACACAGGTCCATGGGGCAGCTGACAGGGGTAAGTCCCAAGGCAAAAAGGTGACAACTAGACAGGGTCGTGACATATTTATTCTTAAATAAAATTATTTAAATGTGAATGCACCAGGCTTCATTTAGGTTTGTGTTAAAAATGGCTTGTGTTACTATGATTTATAGGACGTGCTATTTCTTTAAAATGTTGCACTAATGATGTTATTTACAATAGTGAAGCAAATATACTAATTTTGATTTCAAGTATTAACAGTTTACACTATTTGGGTAGTAGCATCTGGAGAAATGTCTGCAGTTTATGGTCTACTGTATAATGGAACATTGGGACTGCAAATGACCCACATTTCCCCACTCAAATAATTTCTGCCTTTACTTTCTTTTCTGGCTCCATATCTTGGAGGAAATTATCTATTGCCAGACTATTGGAGCATACACACAGATGTCTCAGATGAATGATTTGACCAACGATTTGAACGATTTTGTAAACAATTTGAACTACGAACGATTTTTGACTGCATTAAAATGACTGAAATCGTCCAAAACTGACTGCAAACACATCAGATGTCAGATATCGTTATCTGACCATCGGGAACGCGCATCGCTCATCGTTCAGATATGTCAGATTTTTCTTCAGATATGAACGATTGAACGATTTTTGAAATAGTTATCGTTTAGATCTGAAGAAAAATCTGACCGTGTGTATGCACCATAACTTGTAATACGTCATGTTGAACTAGCTTCTGGTTGAAGCTATTTCTTATAAACTTCAGACAAATAAAAAAATATGACTTGTGGCTGTGACAAGACAAAATCTCTCACTTCAGGTGTTAATAATCCAAACCTGCATTTCATATTAATCTATATAGTTTTTAAAGTATTACTGCACAAATAAGGTGTTAAAATCTTGGCTCAATGTTCCAGCAGCCATTAATCACGTTTTGTATTCCTTTAGGATACTACCAGATATACCTTAATGTCAGCCACCATCATCGTTTTCACCTGGTACAGAAGTAGCTGTTTAATAATTTGTTAAATATATTAATTAGAGTGATTAAAATCAAACTTTTACATCTAAGACTAATAGTACTAAAATGTTTAATTTTATATTTAGAGACCAAGGGACCTATTTAACAATTCAAAATCATGTGGAAACTGCAGTTTCCGCATGAATAAGACACTTTTTTAAGTATCTGGCCAATTTACTATAAGATACTGTATGTGCTGGATATATTCGAGAAGTCTCCTACGTTCAGCTAAGTAGCACAGAAGGCTGCAATCCTCATTATTCTCAGTGGGCACTGCATTCTGGGCCACTTTACCAAGCTCTGAAAATCATCCGAAGATGAAACTACCTTATTTTTCCCCTATTGCAAGAGCATCGCTGGAGGGGAATCTACTAGTCCATCCCCTCCCTTTTACTTATTGCAATTTTTATTTTTAAATTATATATTTTTATATATATATATATATATATATATATATATATTCCAGGGACAACTAGAGTTTCTAAGGGCTGTAAAAAACTATTGTTGATTATCTCGGCTATAGCTAAAAAATGTATCCTCCAACCATGGATTCATCCTACCCCTCCTACACTAGCCATGTTCAAAGAGAAATTATTCTATATTTTCAAAATGGATTGGGTTGACTCCTCTCTTTACAAGGAAAAGAAAACAGGGTTGACTCCTCTCTTTACAAGGAAAAGAAAACAGGGTTGACTCCTCTCTTTACAAGGAAAAGAAAACAGGGTTGACTCCTCTCTTTACATGGAAAAAAAAAGCAGGGTTGACTCCTCTCTTTACAAGGAAAAGAAAACAGAGCAGTACTTCTCAATCTGAGAAAGCTTTATAGATACTTTACATTCTGAGATTAAAAGGCAAATACAAAAATGTTTCAAATCAACACAATGGAATGAAACTAGAATGCTTCTACAGGATCCCCCAATTACCTGCACTTATAAAACAATGATGACTTTGGACCCGGGAGTGCATGGCTCCTATACCCTTCCCATCTTACCCCCCCTTTTTTTTCTATTCCTCTTTTTCCTCCCCCCTTACCCGTTTTCTATCTATCCTTCTATTTCCTTTATTATTGTTGAAGTCAATACAATATTTTCTTTGTTATTCTTATGCTGTTTGGGAAAAAGAGAAAATAGTGGGAAAGTTTTAATCTCAAGACCACAAGTTGAATATATTACAAGCTGTAACTTTTCTTCACTCTATTATTGCCTTGATAGGATGAATATGATACACTCTAGTGGTATATGTATTTGTGTATTATATTACACCTGCTGACTTCAATAAAAACATTTTTCTTAAAAAAAAGTGCAGGGTTAGTACTCGACAGTAAAGTGAGAGCGATCACAGTCACTTTACTGCAGGCTCTTTACCATTACAGACTCATTTTGTAGCTGCAGTCTTGTCAAGTTCTTCTTTTTCATAAATTTCTCCAGAATATAATTTCTTATTTCTATGTTATACGGTGATAGCAAATAGTAGTTTATGGCACCCCACTGCCACCAATGATAAATAGAGCTACTTGTTTAACAGATCAGCACCAGCACCTTCAAGGATATAAATGCAAATACTTATATTACTTCACCCAGCTGTTATCATCATAAATGGAATATCAGGATACCATATTCTACATTTATTAGTATAGGGCAGAACTGCAATACAAAATATTCAAACAACAATAAAATCTGTGGTGGGGTTATTTTTTTATGATGGTACTGTACTGTATAGCTGTCAACTACAGATGGGCCCAGCTAGTTTGTTGCTCATAGCGCGCCATTCCAGGCCTCTGTTTCGCACCATGGAACATTATGTGATCGCTGTACTGTGGCGTGCCATGGTATTCTACAATGAAAGATAAGCCATATCATGTAATACACTGCTTAACCTCTGGGTGGCGAATGTTCCACTAATGAAATTTGTACTACTGAATACCACACTGTTAAAGTGAATGGTCCTGTAATGTGTACAATACAATGTCTACTGTATAGCGGAAATGCCAAGTGGTGGGAAGTCGAGAGAAATTTTTTGAGTCTAGGGTCACAGGAGTGCTGTGTGACTTGGTAGTACTGAGCGTCTTTTTGTGCGTCTTTTTTACTTCAAATGTGTCTTATTGGCACACGCAGCTTCTGCTGATTAAAATGATAGGCATCATGCCTATGTTCTGTGAGTGAGTGCGGGTGTATCTGCAAATAAATCACTACGTTACAGTGTTACAGTCACTGATACTATAACGTAGTGTTTCGCGTGCAGATACACCTGCACTGGCTCACACAACATAGACATGCTGCATATAATTTTAATCAGCAGAAGCTGCTTGTACTATCAATTCAATTCGCTGTATGATTCAGACACATTTGTAGGTAAAAAGTTGCATAAAAAGACACGCTACCGAGTCACGCCATGGCATTGCGCACTAGAAAGATTGTTTAACGTGCAAGCAGGCTGGATGTATGAGGACCCATCTGTATATGTATTTGTATAAATAACAGAATTCACACACCACCAAGTGATTTATTTTTAATCCTATAGTGAAGATTTAAAAACTAAAAAAAAAAAAAATATCCCTTTCCATGACTCGAACCCGGGACACCCAAGGTGCAAGGTGCACACCTTAATCATTAGCCTACATACCAGCCATGCTGATAACTGCACCTGTCGTGTATGTGATGTGAAGTGTGCGAATTAAAGCAGGCAATGTGTACAATGTCAATAGCGTGCAGTGTTAGTCGCTGATACTGTAATGTAGCGTTTAGCGTGCAAATACACCCACACTCGCTCACAGAACATAGGCATGCTGATATAATTTTAATCAGCAGAAGCTGCTTGTGCTATCAATTCGCTTCGCTGTGTAATTCAGATGCATTTGAATGTAAAAAGTTGCATAAAAGACTCTCACGCTACCGAGTCACGCCATATTAGTACAGTACACGTAAACACATTCATCACGTCTCATTGAAAGCTGTGCATGCCTGTGACCCCTATCTAAGCCCTTGAGGCAAAAATATATATATTTTTACAGGACTCACACACATACTGTACTGTTATTATTTAATACTTTATTACACATTCTTCTACAGTCCTGATTCCATGACCAAAAAGCTGTACTACAGTGTACTGAATCACAGCTTCTGTCAGTCAATCATCAGGTGGTGATACAGAAAATTAATTGGAAATCCGACGCATGCGCTGTGTAGTTTAGGAAGAGTGACACCTGGTGGACAAAAGTTGTATTACACGATGCGTCTTTTTTCCAGTGCTACGCTAAGTTCCGTTACGAAACATTCTGTGTGACGCGACTCAAGGCTACTGTGTGGCGTGAGATGCATGGCGTGCAACATGGCTGTATGGAGCAACAAACTAGCTGGGCACATCTGTATGTAATTAAAACAGAGCGTAAAACCAGACTTTAAAAATATTAGAAATGTTAAAATGGTTTATTAATTAAGATTGTTTCTTTATTTTATTTTACAAACCCAATCAGGATCCAGTATAAAGGTATTGAATGTAAAAGAAAAAAAAAATGTCTAAACGGTGGTAATAAAAAAGTCTAAATTTATTAGATTAACAGTTGAACACTTTAAATCCATTAAGCTAAATGGAGATACAGAAAAAACATTTCTGAATTCTCTTTGATAACACTTAATATGTTTAAATATTGTTTAATGATCTTGGTATAATGATTGGTAACGGCCCACAAATTTGACACTATTGTATACACCCTAGATTGAGATCAGTCATTGATATATATTGACATAATAGTTGAAGCAATTTTCTTTATACTTTTATTAAAAACGGTACTAGGTACTTTTTGAACGTGGAACATGTTTCTAATATGTCACGTCTATTCTTTTTTTTCTCACTTATTGAATATACCAAATCTTTTTTATTTTTTGTTTGGCTCAACTTGGAGTAACTCAAACATGATTGTTATCTAGTAACATCGATACTCTATTTTGGAAAGGTCATCTCAGTCTGAGTTCTTAGTTAAATCTCTGTAACTCCATTTATAGCAGCCTAATCACCTAACAATACTGAAAATTAATATTTGTACCACTCACTGTAATTATACTATAATTTG
Organism: Taudactylus pleione; assembly: GCA_031769625.1. Taxonomy (NCBI): domain Eukaryota; kingdom Metazoa; phylum Chordata; class Amphibia; order Anura; family Myobatrachidae; genus Taudactylus; species Taudactylus pleione. The sequence goes on along the minus strand of JAUIMM010000115.1, from coordinate 14,482,616 downwards.
TGTGCACAGATATCAAATGTCATCCCTTGATTAGGTATTCTATAGATGAGATGCCTAGTGTGGTAAATGAGCTGTGGAATTTTTTTTCTATTACCATTGATATGCTAATAGTGTGATGTTGAAGGAGGTTTACTCAAGGTGGCTTCAGAATTTACCTTGCAGTGTATAGCATACACTATATGGATCTATGTGCACAGATGCAAACGGCACAATATCTCCTACAGTGCATTCACAGATGATTGGTACTGGTGCAAGTGCCGATACTAATGATGGCAGTGGCTGGTGTAAAATCAATGGGCGGCATGACTTTCAACTTGCAGATACACAAACCCTCATATAAGTCCTATGGAATCTTGCATTAGCATAAGTTTGTAAATCGGATTTTCACGGCTGCCTGCAACTACAGCTACTCTGCGTGCAACTCAGAATCAGGCCCTTTGACTTAGAATAGCATATAAAATATGTCACAAGCGATGTGAACAGTACTCACTTCCATCTGTATACTGCCGTAGAAAAGTCGGAGCTCAGGAGCAGTGGCGTAACATCCCAGGTACCCAGAGGCAAGATAAATATTGGCAACCCGGCCTCCCCCCGGTGGTCTAGGGTGGTAATGAGGTGAGGGTGTCCCACTGAGACCTTACCCGCTCTGCCGAGTTTGGTGGGCACAGAGTGGTGCCTTCTGCACTGGCCCTTCCCTGAGTGGTCAGCGATGCTCCTCACCTTCCCAAGCGCCAGATCATCTATTGCCTCTCATCGCTGGCTTGACTCAACAGCAATTTGACACGCGCCGAACTTAATCTGATCAGAAAAGGGGTCAGTATAAGCTCTTTTGTGTCCCTTTCTATGGTCTGTATTGTGCCCCGTCTGTATGTGTTTTTTTCTGTGATTCTCCCTGTAGCGAAAATCAAATTTTGGCGTCCGCATGGGCACAACTACGCAGGATATGTTAATGGTATAAACATGTAACTTGCCCTTCTTTGACTTGGTTGTAATGTTTAGTCATGTGTGAAGGGTGACAAGCCTTTGAACATAGGTTGAAAAAAGGTTAGGAAGTTCTGAATTCCTGCTTCAGTTATAATTGTGTCATTTTGTAAATCCAACATAAGAAGGATGTCCAGGAAAATTACCTGACAGCTGGCCAGATCCTTGCTAACACCAGTTATAAAAAACCTTGTGTCCTGTTTAGGGATGGAGATCAAAGAATTGTTGTTTATACCAACAGACAGGCTCCAGAGGTGTATGTTTAACTACTTAAGCCATGTGCACGTTTATTGACCTAAGCCCACTTCTCAAACTTCAGAAAGGGCTGAAAGGTAATTAAGAACCCCTGCTCCTATGACTGGGAAACCCTGAGGCTTTAGCCAGCTGGACAACCCTCTCTGAGCTGACAAGGGTTAAAATCACCTCAGGGAGGGGGGTTGGGTTGTGCCTGGAAGACAGGCATAAATATGTGATGCAACTGTAGTTTGTTGTTCATTTCTGAGAGGCTAGGTACAGATTGATCCAGAGTTCATCATAGAGACTGCCTCGTTTCACACCACTTAGAGACAACGTGGTTTGTTTATTCCCTTTTATCTTATTTCTGAAATTGTGAGTAATTTGTGTGAACCCTTTTATTGTAACATTATTATAACTTGTAATTTTTTGTAACGAAGCTTTGAAGATTTTCTTGAATTAAAACATTAATTCTAGTTCTGGAACTGTGTTTTTATGACCCAAGGCCTCATTTGGCCCATGTTACCTATTTTTACTAAGTGTGCATAATTGTATAGCAGGTAAGAGCAAAGGCTTACCCTGTATTTAATACTAAAGTTCCCCTTTGCTGGTGGCAGCTATAAGGTTTATTTAACCACATGTGCTGAGATAACTTGTAAAAGACACTCACTAGATACCCCCTATTTTCTTTATTATGGTCCACTCATCTTCCCTTTTTTATTTTTTTTATTTGTGTCACTGCTCATATGTTATATTAATTTTATAAAGGTGCTTTGTGTCCTTAACCACGCCTCTCCTATATGTATTTATTATAATATGCCCCCTGTATATTCATAATTTTTCTCCCCTTCCCCCTCCACATCTCACCATATGCTGCCCTTCCCACCCTATACATACCACACTTTACATCCCTTCCCCACCCTATACATCCCACATTGTGTTCCCCTTCTCACCTTATACATCCCACACTGTTCTCCACTTCCCACCCTACACATCCTACACCCCTTCCTCAAAGGAGCACAATACACAGATTTGCTCTTGACTAGCCTATCACCTCTATGTACTGATGTAACTGGCTTGCTGCCTATTTATGGAAAAAACGCCCATCAATTTGAGCTTGATTATTTCAGATCTACCTTGCCTAGAGATCTGAGCCTGTAAAGAGTTCCAAGTGCCTTAACCCAAGTGTTTGATTCCTGACGACCATTTTGCTACAATCCTTGTCTGTACTTTGGCTGGAAATATCTGACTACTTGTGTACCAAATTCTGCTCCCGACCACATTACCACAGAACATTTTTGTCTGTACTTTGCCTGGATATATTCAACTACCTTTGTATCAGACCCTGCTGCCAACCACGTCATCATAGTTTAACCCTTGTCTGTACTTTACCTTGCTACAGTATTTCAGTTGTTCCAGTCCTGCTGCTGTCCCACTGGTTATGGAGTTCCCTAGCCAGCATCCCGCTCAGGCTACCGGCCACAGAAATCCAATCCATGACTTTAAGCTCCAACTTCCTTCACCCTTGTGACAAATTACTTTTTATGTGTTTTTATCTAGCTTAAGTAAACCCTACAGATTTTATTACGCTATGGCAAATTTTCACTTATCATAGGACTATACAGTATATATGTTTTTTACGGTTTGGGTATGGGAGGCCCACAGGCGGGATGCCGGCCGTCAAAACACCGACATCGGCATCTTGCTGCTTAGTATCCTGACAAAGTATTGTAATCCCCCTTCACCTCCTAATCCTCCCTACCTGTATCCTAACCTAAAGCCCCCCCCCCGCATCCTAACACCCCCAGTGGTGCCTAAACCTAACTCCCCCGCTGCAGCCGAACACTAAACCCCCGGCGGTGGCTAAACCTAAGCCAGCCGCGGTGTAAAGCTAACCGGTGTAAAGCTAACCCGGCCTGCTATACATACATTCAGGATGCCGGTTGTCAGGATTCTGGCGTCGGCATCTCAACTGATGTCGGGATTCCAGCGCCGGTGTTCTGGCCACAGGTCGGGATTCCAGCGCCGGGATTTCGACCGCCGGCATACCGTGCAGCGGCAAATTAACTACATCCCGGTTTTTACATATTTGAACTAATAGCTGAAGTCCTTTAATCAGATAAGGCTGGTACTTTTAATTTAAGTTGTTAAACAGTATTTTACTTCCTGCTGTAACAGTGTATTTATGATTAAATAAGTGTTCAATCATTTACAGAGTTTGGATCTTGCAGCAACACAAAGGGTTGGAAAATGTAATCATGGACTTTGTATTCTTCTGTTTCTAAGTATTATGTAAAGTGATATTTAATGGTTTTGTAAGTAATCCTTTTTTCCTAATACAATATGGAATTGTGCTTGTAGGTGTTGTTCCCTGTTTAACAACTACTCTTGATTTACATCTGTCTATATTCAGCTGCTGTCACAGCACTGAAGAGCCAAATTTCTCAATGCCATAATAGTGTGGAAGGCTTACTATGACATCTGTGAGCTGCAGCGCTATTGCAGCAAAGTCAGCTGATGTGAAGAGCAACCCAGCTACAGATACGAGTAAGCATGGGATTGCTGATATTGCTTCTCTTAGCTTTGCTGTGTGATAATGATGTAGGATATTACCAACATACTGTAAGCAAGATTGTGCTTTCAATGCCTCAGACTCCAGAACGCATCTCATTCAACCAATACTACTTGAAATAGGTTCCCACTTCTTTATTTAAGGTTGGAGTTTTCTTTTCTTTAGCTAGTTCATACCCTTTCCTCTATTGTTTATTTGTATTTCCAGGGAGGTGGGGTCTGAGTGGCGCCTTCAGACACCCATCCGGTTGCTTAACTGCTATATGGGTTTGGGTATCTGAATAAATATATTATTACTTGATGCCCTGTGTCAAAATGGTGATGCCCTGCATCAAAAACTGGTTAGTCCGGTCTCATCTGTATGTATGTTTTAATTCCCACTGTATGTATTTAAGTGTCTTCTCCGTGTTTATGTTGACTGTTTTTTCTGTTTATCCCAGTCTTCATTTATGCCAATCTTCTATACTGTACTGTATTTTACATTATTTATATATATGCACTGATTTGCTTTGTCCCATGCTTACTATGCTGCTTTGGGTGTATAATTAAACATTTCAAAAATAAAACACGATTTAACGATTCACACTTGAAGTTTACACATTTATCGTTATACTTTCTTTGCTTTCAAAAAGAATACATCACTAATTTTTATAGGAATATTGCAAAAAATGTACCTCATTTATGAAGAAAAAATATGTCAATATCTTCATGTAATCAGTAGAGAACCAAAGTATTAAACTCACAGATCCAGAAGGATTCTCATTTAGAAAGGGACAGCCCTCGATCTCCACCCCTAGGAGGATTATGTACAGTTTCAGGGCCTGATTCAGAGATAGATTCTAAATATACAGCATCTGCATCTTTGTACGCATCTGCTGCGCAAAAGTACTGTATGTAAAAAAAGCAGGAGGCGTCTGCATTTGAAAGATGCCCACTGCATGCTTTTGTGATCCCCTGCTGCATCCTCAGGTTACATCCTACCTTAAGCCACCCTCCATGGTGCCTAACCCTAACCTCCCCCCTAGTGCCTAAACCTAACCTTCCCTTCTCCGCTCCCTAAAGCTAACACCCCCTCCCCGGTGCCTAAACCTAACCTCCCCCCCTAGTGCCTAATCCTAACTTCCCCCTCCCCGCACCCTAATGCTAACATTCCCTACCCGGTGCTTAACCCTAACCCCCTCCCTACCCGGTGCCTAATCCTAACCCTCCCCCTAATGCCTAACCCTAACCCTGCTACTTAGCCCTAACCTCCCCCTAACACCCCGATACTTACCTTCGGGATGCCAGCGGTCGGGATACTGGTGGCAGGGTCCCGACCTGTCGGGATTTCGGCGCCGGTATTCATATTGTCCCCCAGTGAAGTTGCACCTAAGGACGCAGCCACTCTCCCAGACACCCCCCAGTTTCTGGAACACAGGTCGTCGCCGCTACTTCCCCACCCCCAAACGGCCTCAGCCTGTCAATCAGTGCTGCGACTTAGGGGGCACTGCGACCATCGTCGCAAACAGAGATCTGCGCATGCGCAGTACAGATCCTGCGCATACGCAGATTGACAAACATTGGAGATGTTTGTAAACCATTGTATTTACATACATCTCTGAATTAGGCACTCATTCCCTTTAAATCTAAAATTCACAGAATACTTAGGCAATACTTTATGGTGCAACATGCTTCATTTAAACAAAGTTCATGAGAGGTAAAGTATTGCAAATGTATTATTTTTTAAATTTATTTCATTATTAGGGCTATTTTATTTAACTTTTATCTTTCTGCTACATAACAATAAAAAAATACATTTATGTGCCCCATATTCATAGATGCCCAGGGTGTTTGATCAATAGGTTTTTCGTATAATCATGTTTGGGGATAATCTATCTGCCAATGTATCTGCTTCTCGTGCCAGAAATTTACATTTGTATGGTAAAGAGTTTTCATAACATTTGATCCATTTAACATTTTAATTTAATAGCACATATGGCATTGTAATCAACAGAATAGTCAGTAATGAATAAATCATTAATGCACATTTCCTTTTTCATATTCCATTCTGACCTGATGATAGACCTTCCCTGTCAGTTTTCTTTAACTTGTTGAGAATAACCTCTCCGCAGAAATCTTTGTTGGAGCGAGCGCCTATGCTCTGTATTCAAATTCCTGGCAGTCTACACTCCTACAGTAATTCTTAGAAACTGCCAGACTGGAATATTGCATAGCAAAGATATAGGGTCACAAGATTTATTGCTCAACAAATTATTGCCACTGTTCAGTTTATGAAAAATATCCTTCCTGATAAATCCACATTGTTCATTATGTAGTGTGTGAACTAGAAAGTTAATCATAAATGGATGTCTCTGTAGTATGAAATGTACATTATTTTGCATTTAATTCTTCCCATGATCCCTTCTAATCAAAAATCAAGTCAACTTCAGTATTCTAAAGTGGTCTTTCTTTAATGTACTAATAAAGACCACATGGGTCCATATTCAATTAGAAGCGAAAATGTAACGCGGGTGACGTCATTTCGCCAAGCGGAAACTTATACCTGTATTTAATTGCAAATATTTTTCGCCGATGCAGAAAGTCAATGCAATAGACCCGGCAAAAAAGTTTTGCCTATGAATAGCAGGCGGAAAAAAGTGCAGAATTGGGGTTTTGGGGTGCAAACATTGGAAAACCACCCAGAACCCTTGGGACAGCCCCCCAAAGGTAAACTGTGTCAAAAAAGCTTAAAAAATAATTCAGAACACCCCAAAAGAGTACTTTCATTTTGGGGGCGAAAAGAACAAAGTTGGGGCTTAAAAACTAGCGAAATAAACTCCAGGGTGACCCCAAGTATGCGCCAGGTGTTTTTTAGTTTACAGGTGCTTGTGGCAGGTGGATTTGTCACGATTTTTAAAACTTCACTTTAACAACTTTTAAATATGCTACCCCCCACTTTCAGGTACCCCAAATTTCCTGGGAATAGTTATTTTCTCATAAAAAAAAACTATTTTTCACCACTTATGTAAAAATGCTATATTGTACCTATTGAGACCATTTAAAAACCCCAAATACCTTCAGCAGGCCTATTCGGGGGTAACCATAGTGAACCCTCATGTCAGTGCATCTTTTGGGGGCGTCAGGCTGATTTCCCCATTTTCGACAGGACTTTTTGCCTGCTCAAGGTTCACCTGGTGCCATTTTCGTGTCCTTTGGAATTGAATAGGGCGAAAAGTGGACGCGCGTGCGGAAAGTGTTCTCTCCAAAAACACGCGATGTTGGCGGAAAGTCCGGCAGGCGAAAAGTCCGGGACTTTTCTCCTGCAATTGAATACGGGTTTAAGTCGAAATTCCTTCTTCACTTTGTGGGCTGTAATAAAATAGACATTTAGGACTTAATTTAATTAGACGCGACTTACTCGTGTCCACGAGTAAGTGTGGATATATACCCCACTTACGGTACCGCTGGACTCGTGGATTTTTGTTCACAGCCCAATAGAGCTGCTTACAAAAATACCTGAGCTTGAGGGGTGATCGGGCCGGGAGGAGAGTGATTAGTTGGGCCATTGGTGACATTTGCAACCATAACTTGCCCCCCTCGCGACTAATTGAATTTACTCTGTAATGTGTCTAAGCACTTTCTGCTTTAGATGAATCCATTTCTGTACTGCTATTATCTCTTTATCATACCTTTTTTGTTCGTATGGATTTCAGGTGTATGCATTGGCTTTTATCTGAGCAATATATATAGTGTTTAAAAGTATACATCTCATTATAATAGTCAACATTTATCTCTTTGGAAATTGTTTTGTTTGCTATAATAATTGTGTCTGATAACTCCATTTTGATTTTAAGTTGTTGTCATTTTCTTTAAATTCAGTGTCATTCTTAAATTTTGTTGCAAATCCGATATTTTGTCTTCCGGGTTCAGATGAAGCATGCTTTATACGCCTGTCAAAGTAGTATCATTTATTGGGCCTGACGGCAAGTGTAAATATTAAGATAACCAGTGCTAACCCCTTCTGTCTGGCTTTTTGGAAATACACTGCGAAAGCTTCTTATTTCTTTATTTATTTCATTTTGTGAACATACAGGGTGACCATACTTAAACTTACCCTATTCAGAGCTTTCTGTAGCTTGCTCTAACAACCAGATTGTCACCAAATTAGGTATGGTGACTAATTAGGATATGGGAAGCAGGATTCTCCGGGAAAAAAAAAATGGAGCAAAATGTCGCTGATAGAATATGGAGATGTACTGTACAATGTGAAAAGGAAATTCAACAGAATAACAAGACTAAGGGCCGTATTCAATTTGAGGCGAAATGTCAGAATCGGCGATGATTTATCGCCGATGGGCGATAATTTATCACCGATGATGCCATTGTTGCCTATTTGAATTATCCCCGTATTCAATTTCAAAGACTTTTTCGCTGGTGCGAAAAGTCTTTGTAAAAAAACGGGGATTAGTTTTCACCATGTTTTACATGGTGAAAAAAAGTGCAGGTTTAGGGGTGCAGGCCAAAAAAAAAATTTCATGAACCCCTGGGGAATACCCCCTAAAAATTAACTGTGTCAAAAAAAAGAAAGAAAAAAAATAGGGATACCCAAAAAAAAAATTATTTAATTTTGGGGTTAAAAAAAAATAAAAAATGGGGAACACGTTTTTAAATAATGAAATTAATTCAGGGGGGGTTCCTAAGTAAGCGACAGAATACGGGTGGTAGCGGCAGGTGCATTTTTGCAGAATTTTTAAAAATAACTTTAGGGACTTAAAAATATACTTACCCCCATTTTCATGTACCCCAAATTTGATAGGGCTAGTTATTTTCCCCCCCAAAAAAAATCTGCTATTCTTCACCACTTCTTCATAGCCGCAAATATGCACCTGCCGCAGCTATTACAAACCCCCGACTTCTTTCAGCAGGCAAAAATGGGGTTACCCATAGTGATCCCCCATATGTGGACATCTTTAGGGGGGTCCCAGGCACATTTCCCGAAAATCCAGTTTCTTTTTTCGTAGATCCAAATTCGCCGGGTCCTGCTTTCGCTACTATTAAATTGAATAAGGGGGTAAGCGGGCACGCACCCGATACGTTATCCCCACTCTAACCTCCGATGTAGAGCGAAAAGTCCAGCACGGACTTTTCACTCCCATATTGAATATGGCCCTAAATTGTAACAAACAATATTATGCCATCTTATATCTGTTTTATGAGTTCAGAATTTGCTTTAAGTGTATGTACAAGTTGTCAATAGTCATTTGGGACAGACTGTTATGAATGCATACACAGACATATATACCACTGAAATGAGGAGGACAGTGAGCAAGTAGTGTGTCAGGAACATACAACCTTTGGCCTCTCCATAAATTAGCTTTGCCAACTTGGTGGTGGTATGTTGGCTGCCATAAAGTGCCCACTGTAGACCAGCACCCAGAGCTATCCCCCTTTCCACCCACCTCCATCCACAGTGAATGCTTGTAACCTACTTAGCAATGTTCCTGTGTCTGCATTGCCATGCTGTCCTGTAAAGATGTGAATATAAAATTAAAGTTTTGTGATATATAATAATTCAATATTTTTTATTGTCCTTTAAAAGACACTTATACTTGATGGATGATAGATCATATTTTATGTTTGCATGTGGTGTTATACATTGTTTTGTTGCAGTGAGTATTACAAAATTGCAAGATAGCTGCTTACCTATTGCTGCATTCTATACTGCAATGCAGACAAAGCCCACAGAGTAACTTGCATGACTAAAAGCAGTTGTGGGGGAGACTGCATCCACTATCAATTGTTGGAGTGACAGCCCTTTGTATGAATGAAATATAGACACCATGGTCCTTCATTAAGGTTAGATTTCCATATTGTCCGGTTAAGGGTTTCTAATTAACCTGAATTGTATATACTAACCATTATATTTTTGTGGAAATATAAGTTTATTTATAAACATACATTGAAATGATGAAACATTGAATAATTAGGCATGAAAATATTTACATTTTATTTTGTAAATACAACTTCTCAAGGCACATATTCTATTTGTGATTTATAAGGTTAGTTTAACAAATAGATCTCTGTTCATTTATACCAGATACTATACTGTGCTAAACCATTTTCTCTTTAAACTTGTCTAAGAGGCAGTGTGTAACATATTTTGATCTTTCTTTTTCTTCCCAATAGAATGGATAATACTGTCAATGGCATTTTTACACGTCAATAGTAAAAGTTGTTTATGCTGTATTATGTTTTTCTTATTTTCATTTTTATAGACTTTTTATATACAGGGTAATAAGATCTTTTACTTTTTTGTTTATTTTATTTAACCTCTCAATGACCAGAGGTTTTATATACTTTATTATCCAGACCAATATTTATGTTTTGTTACTACTTTATCTTTCGAACAGCACTTTATTATGTTAATAAATCAGCATCCTACACTGTGCCTTTGTTATGTGCTTTTTCGTTGCAGTGTTCTATGTACACTTATTCGTGATGATTCTGCTTCACATATATTTGCCACTTGACAAACTTAATTGATGATAGGTGATCATTGTTACCTGTGCACATACTAATTTGATTTTTATCAATGTTTATATTATGTGCACATGAATGTAATATTATTGTTGTGCTATATTTTGTGTTATATGTACATTTCAGCCATTGCTCCTATATATATGAGAGATGAAACTATGCATGCTTTAGTCTTTGTAAGTGTAATTATTATCGTATATGTCAGCATTTATATTTAAGCACAACTAATGTTTCAACAGGTCAATTACAATTAATTTTTGACTTCAGGACTGTCTATATATTATGTTCTACATTTCTGTGTTTGAAACTTTTTATTACGTGGGTCGAAGAGCCTCTATAAATGTGCTTTCTCACAGAAGTACCTTGGAGGTGCTAAATAAGAGCTTTTGTGGGTAGAAGATAGCATCTTACAGTATTCATTACGTACTATTTTAAGCCTTAATAGCAGGTTGATGCTTATATTCTTCTGTATTACATTAAGTTGTCATAGATTCTATTATGTAGCTTTTTTATACATTTTTGGGATTTTTTTCTGTTAAATGCACTATTGCAGAATATAATCCAATACAGGTGATGACATTCATTATTCCCATAATTACAATGTCTTGCTTCTGTAACATATCTGTACAAGTTAATGTCATAGTTAAGATACCTCTGAGAAGAAATCTGCCTAACACATTCATTGTGGTCCTTTTTAGATCTATGATTAACTAGTATCTAGTTTCATGTGTAATAATTAATCAGCTGCTTTTCTCCCATTGGATAGCAGAGCAGGGATAATGTGCTCATGGGAACACACAGAATGTGTCTTTAAAAAGAGATCACAGCTGTCGAGTATTAGACATGAGATGCTTGTAGCTGAAGAGAGGAGGAGCAGGTCATGACCCTGTGCTTGCTGTGGAGAGATGCATTTAACCTAGTTTAATGAAAACAGGCCGTTAACAATATTCGCGGATATTAGATTGAGGAAAGAAGAATAAATGTAATGTATATCGTGAAAAGGTACAGGTAGTCATCTTCTGGTTTATAGCAATCATTGCATATTAATGTGCAGACACTCATTCACACATAGATGCACAGGTCTGCTGAACCGAATCCTTTGCTTACCTTCTTCAATGTATATGTTAGAGTTGTGGTCCCACAAACCAAACAGAACTCAGTATACATAGTCACAAACATGAGCATTGCTGCAGCTAGACAAGTGCTATCAGTGATAGGCTTGGAAACCCGGAGAATACAGCTGCTGGGAGGAATTCAGATTGGTAGAAGGGAGCCCAATCCAGTTATCCTAGTACCAGAGGAAGCTATCAGTATTAAAGGTAATGTAACAATGAGGGGCACACCACATTTTTCTGACTTGCCTTTTCTTCCCTTCAAAGCCGGTGCAAGGTGTCACAGCGCCCTAGGTAAAATGTTAGCCTACCATCCATGCCCAAAAATGCACAAGTATTATTTAGGATAAGGTGGTAACGGGTTGTAGTTATTTTGCCGGAGGACGGGATACTGGTTGCTGAAATCCCGGTGTTGGAATCTCCACCCGGGACTAAACATAGGCGTCTGAATCCCGACACCAGTTTAGATACCGACGTTTGAATCATGACAGCCGCCATCCCAATCATAAGTATAGTGGGGCGCCTTAGCTGTTAGCCGCACAGGGGGGGGCGGGCGGGTATCGGGTATGTTAGGTTTAGGTACCACGGGGGCGTTAGGGTTAGACTTTTGAGGGGGAGATTAGGGTTAGGCACCACTGGGGGGGAAGATTAGGTATAGACACCAAGGTGGGGAGAGTTAGGTTTAGGCACTAATGGGGAGGGTTAGGGTGCATGAAGGGAGGGTTAGGGTTAGAGGCAGAAGGGGGGAGGGTTAGGACACTTACATACCCCCTATCGGGATGTCGCTGTCGGAATTTTGACGTCTGCCATCCCGACTGCTGGTATTTCATACCCATCCCGGTGGCAACATGCTTGGAAATACCACAAGACCCTTTACTTTGCAACTACCCAGCCAAGGTCTAACACTTTTGCAATTCATTTACGCAGCCACTTGGAATCTTTTTATAATTAAGATAAGGACATCACACATACAAGGGCATAAACACATATTTGATATCCGTAAAAACGGAAGCAGAGAGGGGGGTTTGTAGGGACTAATTACCTGAGCCCAAACTTGTCCGCGGGACACGGGCCAGCCATGGAAGAGGAGGAATTCCCTCCACGGTTTGTGTGTTGCTCATATTAATTCTAGTCAGGGTTTAATGAGCGGACATATTTTTATAGTAAATAAAATTAAGTCCTCTTACCTCCTGTCACACTGCATGCACATGCTGTGTCCTATATATGTTCTTCAAGCTCCTGGATATCAAGTTCATGTCTTCGTCAGTGACTGTAGTGTCAGTTAGGAAATTTTGTTTGCATGTAGTTGATCTCTGGAGCTTGTCACTAATCAGGCATACTCCTTAGCAGCAGGGTGTGATGGATATGCAGAGTGCTCACTGACCAATCCAGAATAGTACATTTCTGATATTTGTTACACTTCTGCCTGACACACAGAGAAGCCACACAGCAAAGTACTGGTTGTGTGGTAAAGATGGCATGAGTGACAACATTACCTGTGCTTGTAATTCAGGACCTGATTCAGACCCGCTCGCTAAGATGCGTTCGCTTATAGCTGGTCGTTTTTCACATTGTGCGTATGCATATACATCGCAGTGCCCGTGCGCAAACCAGTGCGAGAGATCAGGAAGCTCGCTGCGCATAGACAGCCCAGCAGAGTGAGTGACAGGAGAAGCCGTTTGTGGGTGGTGACAGGGGCTGGCCATTAAAAACGGGGGAGTGGAGATGTGCATGCCGTTTCAGAGGCATGCATAATTAACAGGCATCGTCATAGTACACGTCACTTGGTTGTATTTCACACTGAAGTGCTCGCATTGCTTGCGGTAGGGTATAGTCAACCACAAGCTCTGCATTCGCTTCCTATGGTGCCCGATGTACTGATGGTTGCTTACACTTCCTTGAAATGACGTGCGCAAGTGGTCGTCTTAAGACAGGCTGGTGGGCGTCTGCATACACAGGGCGATCGCATGCCAAGACTGGTGGGCGTGCTTATGCCTTGCCGTGCGATCGCCTGCCTTGCTGTCACTTAGCCGAATTTGCATACGCATCCAGCGAGGGTACGCATCTAGCGAGCAGGTCTGAATCGAGCCCTCAGTTCCTAATATCCCTCTCTCTCCATGCAATTTATTTCCCTCCATCCATCTCTCTACCATACAAGTTATTCTGCACCTTCCATTCTCCATAATGCAGTGACATTTGACAATCCTACAGTTTCTTTCCTTGGCAGTATAGTTTAAGAATCAGTGAGTTTCCTATCTATCTACCGCAGGTTATTTCTTCACCCTACTACTTGTATAACTGAAGTCTAAACCCCTGGTGACCAGTTGTTTAAAATTTTAGGGCAGAAACCATAGAGGGCAAGTTTAATTGCATTTTGGGCACTTGTGTAACTCCAGCAAAAGCCAAAAGTTAACTTACTGTACATAAATTAAGTTCTGGCAACATATTATTTAGGAACTCGGTAGAATGAATAAACTACAGTACTAATATGACACGTGCAAGTTCTTTAAGGTGCATGCACACGGTCAGATGAACATTTGACCAACGATTTGATAAACATTTGACCAACGATTTGAACGATTTGAACTATGAACGATTTTTGACTGCATTAAGATGACTTAAATCGTCCAAATCTGACTACAAACACATCAGATGTCAGATATCATTCTCTGAACATCGGGAACGCGCATAGTTCGTCGTTCAGACATGTCAGATATGTCATATTTTTTAAATCGTTATCGTTCAGATCTGTAGAAAAATCTGACTGTGTGTATGCACCATTAGTGATATAGCCAGATTTCTGCCTACTGGACGTAATTCTCAGTCTCTGTTCTATGTATGTGTGTATAGCCCCATACACGCTAGACGATGTGTGTATGCGGCGATATCGTCATCGGCGGGCCCGGCGAGGGCATACACACTTGCCGATGCCGACCAGCGACGGACGGCGAGGGGGGGGACTGAGCCGGGTGGCATTGCTCACGATAACCCCAGATTGGGGTGCATGTACAGCCGACTGGTGTTATTGTAAACGACCTGCGGGAGCGCGCATCGCTGGTCGTTTTTCGTATACACACTAGCGGATATTTTGAATGATATCGTTCAATCGGTCAAAATATCGGATAGTGCGTACGTGGCTTATGAGTATTTTTCTGTCTGTGTCTCTTTGTGTTTACTGTATGTCTAGGCCTCTGCTGTTTGTTTCTGTCTGTCTGTCCTGTGTGTGTGTACAGTATGTATGTGTCTCCCATGTGTATTTATCTGTCTGTCTGTGTCTCCTATGAGTGTATGTTTCTGTGTCCCATGTACAGATGTGCCCTTATACATCTTTGCTGCAGAGAGGTGGGAAAATAGTAGGAATAACACTTAATGGGCCCCATTTGCTAACGAACCATAATACCAGCGGCATATTTCGTTTAGTATTGCAGTGATACAAATGAATATGCCACTGGTCTTCATCATTACTTACCTCACCGGCGAGGTACTGTGACGTCGTCCTCATCGCCGGGGTCCTCTGCTCAACTGCTGGCAACGTACTGTATCACTGCAAGTGACTGCTACTCTTTCACGTGAATGTGCGATGGTCAGTCTGCGCATGTGCATGACTGATTAACGCAGCTGGGACCTAACAGTGACTGCAAGGCTTCACTGAAGCCGGAAGGGCTGCTGCCAGGTCCCCATTGTCGGGAATGGGGCCAGCATTGCGCTTTCTATCTAAAGATGGCGAGAGCAATACAGTGACAAACAGCGGTAATCTTAGATTACTGCTGTTTGCTAAATAGATGACATAACCCCTTTAGCGAGTGGAAAAGGTTTTATGCATTATTGATAAATGGGACCCAGTATGTCTTAATATGTATTTTAATAAATAATCTTGAAAAGTATTTAAAATTAGCATGTTAGATTGAGTGGCAGGACATTGCAGTCTTTGTCTACCAACAGCTGCCAGAATCCATTCCAGCCTCAGGACTTGTTACCTAGGTTACTCAGGCAGCATCTCTCCTCCCCTGGGCTGCCTCTCAGGTGCTACTGTTCCTTCATTAGGAGGGAGCTGGTACTCCAGACCTCACTCTATTACCTCAAGTTTGAATAGCTTCCTCCCTGTCTAGCCTCTGCTTGTCATAGTTCTTCCTGAATCTGTGTTTCTTGTTGTTGACCCGGATTGATGTTGGATTTTGCTGCTCTGCCCTGTCCCTCACTTTGTCTTGTCTTCTGGCTTCTATCTTGCTTGCTGCCAGCCCTGACATCAGATTGTTTACTGAAATTAACTTGTCTGACGCTACCTTGTACTGTGTACTGACCTGGTATTGTGTGCTGACCTTGTATTGGGTAGGGATATGTATTAGGGCTGTAACAGTAGAAAACGCTATAACAACATGCACAATATTTACATTATAACCATGCCAATATTATGCATTTTGACATAACAGACCATGTTAACATTCTGGTGTCCACATCTGAATGTTAACATAATATGACACACCCAGCTAGAAATTAACTTTTCCACAAGTGCATAACTGGAAGTAGCAAGATGAATCTCATTAAGGTATAGATACATCTTCAGTATAGTCTTTTTAGTATGGTAGATTATAATAGCATCCCTCCCAATAGTCCCCAATCAGTGGTGGTTCCAGGGGGTGGGTCTGCAGCACAGTTCAAAATTCAAAGTTAGTGTGGTTCCCCTATTTGAATTTTGGACTGCGCTGCAGCACCACCTCTGGAGCTGCCACTGGTCCCAGTTTACTATGTGCATAATCAGCACCTTTGCAGGAGGTTGGAAGGTGTTTTTTATTGCCTAAGGTGTGCGCTCAATAAACTGGGCTGTCACGATGTTTGGAGTTTAGTACATAGGGGTCAGATCGTAATCCCCATTGATAATAATGGGGACTGCGATCTGCAGCACTAATTAGTACTTTGCCGGAGATTTCTGCGAAATCTCCTGCATTGTGCTTTTAGTACATAGGAGCAATACATAAAATTACTGTAGTTTCTGCATATTTTTATGTATCAAACAGCTTGATACAAAAGCCCCCTAAGAATATTATACATTACTCACAAAACATACACATTAGAACATTAAATACAAATAAAATATAATAATGCAGAGTTAGAAAACCCCCCATCAGACTAGGGTATAGCAGCCTCTGAAAATAGGCTATATTTCACAGTTCCAGAAGATGGATGTTGATAGAAGCTGATTAGTGTGCATAAAGTGGATGTGCACAGAGCCGGCCCTAGGCATAGACAAACCATTCAAATGCCTAGGGGCATCCAAGCCCGCCTAGGATCGGTGGAAGTTTGGTCCTGGCATGCTTGGCGCATCTGCTACCGCCTGAACATAGACTCTGTGAGGCGAGCTCCAATCTGCCCTGGCAGCAGCAAACAGTGAACGGGCAGCAGCGGAACCGCCAGTGGCAGTTTGCAGGGGTGGGGCACCTGGACGGCTAGTGGTTAGCGCCGGGCCGGCTCTGGGGCATCATACAATCAGAATGAGCGCATGGGTAGAGGCTCATTCAGGACTATAAGTAAATTGTCGCGGGAGAGCTGCTGCACCATGGGCCTTTGCAGAGCTCGGAGTAGTGAGTCATACCTCATGGATCTGGGCTTTGCCTCCAACAATCATCACACATATCTACGGCCTGCCACCAGCGGCTTGCTGTACCTTGAGTTGGGTGGCTCTGAAGGCTGCGCTCAAGTAAAGTAAGTTTGGAACTGGGAGAGGGCCGGGGTGCTGTGGTGCTCACTGCTGGGAGAGGGATGGTGGGTGCTGACACTGTGCTGTGCTGGGATAGGGGGGTGCTGTTCTAGGTGAGGGTCCCTTCCATGAGGCCACACTCCCTTTCAGAATCACATGGGGAGTGGGGCACTACCCAAAATCTTGCCTAGGGCACTAATTTGGCTAGGGCCAGCTCTGGATGTGCAGATTGAGAAGGCTTACCTACTTTCACTGGCTGTTATAAGGAGGTGTGCAGAAATGTGCAACCAAAACACTAGCTTTGTCTCAAAGCAGATGGATATGCATATAGGGATTGCAACAGTAGTTACTTATCTCCATTCATTCACCTTAAAAAGTTGCGGTCACTGAAGCCTGAAATAAGGAGCCCAATGTCTGCAGTTAGGCCTTTGTAGATAACAGCTCACTGTTCAGCTGGGGTATGGATTAACACCATTTTCATGTCGACATTTTGACACTGTTGACAATTTGTACCTGTCGACCTTATTACATGTCGACCTTTTGTCCTAATCGACCTATTGACTGTCTAACATCTGGTGTCTATCTAGACATTGTCAACCTTTTTTCTGTCTATCTATAGTCCAGGACCAGTTCAGCTGATATTCACCTTTGGTAAAGGGTGTACAGTATATCAGAGATTTGTATGGTTCTTGTGGAACGCTGCTGGCATGAATCCAAGCGGATTTAAACAAACTGAGGGCAAAGGTTCCCACTGTCAGTCAAGATCTGAAAATGTAGTACTGTATTTCAGAACTTGATAAATTTTGGTCTCCAAATCGGCACTGTAAGGCAAGCAGGAGATCTCAGTGATATCTCCTGCATTACCATAATGAATGGCCCAGATACTTAATTTTTACAAAAGTAGGTGAAAATCCTACTTTTCACCTACTTTTGTAGAAATTAAGGGATAACGAATAC
This sequence comes from Taudactylus pleione, assembly GCA_031769625.1. Taxonomy (NCBI): domain Eukaryota; kingdom Metazoa; phylum Chordata; class Amphibia; order Anura; family Myobatrachidae; genus Taudactylus; species Taudactylus pleione. The sequence continues at coordinate 14,464,550 of JAUIMM010000115.1, read as the reverse complement.
ACCTCTTTGTGAAAGGTTGTCTGCCCCCATGTGATCCAGTCACACTTTTTCTTAATGATCAGTTGGATCTGCCTGTTTTGGCCTCCCACATGAATGACCAAATTGGAAATACATACTGGTGTTCCTTCGAGCAAGTGTCATGCCATTTTAGGTCAGTATAGGGATGGTTTTTGTAGTTCTGGATCTCAAGCTACTGTTCCAACTGCCCTTATAAAAATTTGCCACTGATTGCGTGCTTCATATGTGCCCAGACTGAACTACCTAAATTCAGGGAATCACTGTTTGCTAAATTAGAGAGCATCAATTATTCAGATATTAATCCAACTACATAACTCCTCCTCATAAATAAATCAGTGATGGATAATTAGAAAGAAAAATAAATCAAGGTAAAGACCGCTTCATAAGAACTGATGCATGCAGTGGACAGAAGGGTAGACAACCATGTTTTGTTGCTGTACGGAAAGAACTGTCACTACTGTACATTCACACTGGCATGCTCCATATGATTTCTAGCCAAAAATTATGTTGTATTATTAAATATATAATGTTTGGCATATTTAAAAAAAAAATGCTCATCGTTGCACTAATTTAAAACTGTTATAATATTCCCCTATTATACTCATTCATACTGTATATCTACAGTATGTTGACGTGTACTTCATACTTTTTCTGTGTACTATACAATCTCTAGTTATTAGCAGCATTAATATGATTGCCTTTAAAATCTTTCAAGTGTTGATAATTTAAAGAACTAGTAAAACCTTCTGTTCCAGAATTAATATTTATCAAAACCTGTTTATTATGCAGTCCCATTTCCCAGCTAAGTTAAGAACACATGTTATAAGGCAGAGGGAGAAGTCACAAGTCGTCCCTTGTGGGGTGTGATATTTATAGGAGGCATGCTGCCTATACTTACATTTTAACCAGGTTATTGACCTGATTACACCACACGTCATTCTCTCTCTTCTTCTGTTGGCTATATGGCATATACTGAAAGTATGAAAACTATTTGCATTGTGAATTCAGGCACATTGTGCAATTCATTTCTACAGTGCTTCTGTGAATTCTGTGTGAATTCACAGTCTGAAAATCTTCAATATTTGTAGAGCTGTCCAAACTGCTAACAGAAGGTAAAGAAGAGCTGCACAGTGGGGGAAACTGCAGTTCACAAATAGGAACAAAACAGGATATATTGGAGAAGACATTGGAGCAAACATGAATAAAAAAGCTGATAGACAGTGGAGCAGACATAATGAAAAGAGGGAGGAGGCATGGGAGCTGACATAAGGAAAAGAGGGAGGAAGCATGGGAGCTGACATAAGGAATAGAGGGAGGAGGCATGGGAGCTGACATAAGGAAAAGACGGAGGAGGCATGGGAGCTGACATAAGGAGAAGAGGGAGGAGGCATGGGAGCTGACATAAGGAAAAGAGGGAGAAAGCATGGGAGCTGACATGAGGAAAAAAATTAGGAAGCATGGAAGCTGACATAAGTAAAAGAATGAGGAAGCATGGGAGCTGACATAAGGAAAAGAGGGAGGAGGCATGGGAGCTGACATACGGAAAAGGAGGAGGAAGCATGGGAGCTGACATACGGAAAAGGGGGAGGAAGCATGGGAGCTGACATAAGGAGAAGAGGGAGGAAGCATGGGAGCTGACATAAGGAAAAGAGGGAGGAGGCATGGGAGCTGACATAAGGAAAAGAGGGAGGAGGCATGGGAGCTAACATAAGGAAAAGACGGAGGAAGCATGGGAGCAGACATAAGGAAAAGAGGGAGGAGGCATGGGAGCTGACATAAGCAAAAGAGGGAAGAGGCATGGGAGCTGACATAAGGAAAAGAGGGAGGAAGCATGGGAGCTGACATAAGGAAAAGAGGGAGGAGGCATGGGAGCTGACAAGGAAAAGAGGAGGGAGGCATGGGAGCTGACATAAGGAAAAGAGGGAGGAGGCATGGGAGCTGACATAAGGAAGATAGGGAAGAGGCATGGGAGCTGACATAAGGAAAAGAATGAGGAAGCATGGGAGCTGACATACGGAAAAGGGGGAGGAAGCATGAGAGCTGACATAAGGAGAAGAGGGAGGAGGCATGGGAGCTGACATAAGGAAAAGAGGGAGGGAAGCATGGGAGTTGAAATAAGGAAAAGAGGGAGGAGGCATGGGAGCTGACAAGGAAAAGAGGGAGGAGGCATGGGAGCTGACTTAAGGAAAAGAGGGAGGAGGCATGGGAACTGACAAGGAAAAGAGGGAAGAGGCATGGGAGCTGACATAAGGAGAAGAGGGAGGAGGCATGGGAGCTGACATAAGGAAAAGAGGGAGGAGGCATGGGAGCTGACATAAGGAGAAGAGGGAGGAGGCATGGGAGCTGACATAAGGAAAAGAATGAGGAAGCATGGGAGCTGACATACGGAAAAGGGGGAGGAAGCATGGGAGCTGACATAAGGAGAAGAGGGAGGAGGCATGGGAGCTGACATAAGGAAAAGAGGGAGGAAGCATGGGAGCTGACATAAGGAAAAGGGGGAGGAGGCATGGGAGCTGACATAAGGAAAAGACGGAGGAAGCATGGGAGCTGACATAAGGAAAAGAGGGAGAAGGCATGGGAGCTGACATAAGGAAAAGAGGGAAGAGGCATGGGAGCTGACATAAGGAAAAGAGGGAGGAAGCATGGGAGCTGACATAAGGAAAAGAGGGAGGAGGCATGGGAGCTGACAAGGAAAAGAGATAGGAGGCATGGGAGCTGACATAAAGAAAAGAGGGAGGAGGCATGGGAGCTGACATAAGGAAAAGAATGAGGAAGCATGGGAGCTGACATACGGAAAAGGGGGAGGAAGCATGGGAGCTGACATAAGGAGAAGACGGAGGAGGCATGGGAGCTGACATAAGGAAAAGAGGGTGATAGCTTGGGAGTTGACATAAGGAAATGAGGAAGGAGGCATGGAAGCTGACATAAGGAATAGAGGGAGGAGGCATGGGAGCTGACATACGGAAAAGAGGGAGGAAGCATGGGAGCTGACATAAGGAAAAGGGGGAGGAGGCATGGGAGCTGACATAAGGAAAAGACGGAGGAAGCATGGGAGCTGACATAAGGAAAAGAGGGAGTAGGCATGGGAGCTGACATAAGTAAAAGAGGGAAGAGGCATGGGAGCTGACATACGGAAAAGAGGGAGGAAGCATGGGAGCTGACATAAGGAAAAGAGGGAGGAGGCATGGGAGCTGACATAAGGAAAAGAGGGAGGAGGCATGGGAGCTGACATAAGGAAGAGAGGGAAGAGGCATGGGAGCTGACATAAGGAAAATAATGAGGAAGCATGGGAGCTGACATACGGAAAAGGGGGAGGAAGCACGGGAGCTGACATAAGGAGAAGACGGAGGAGGCATGGGAGCTGACATAAGGAAAAGAGGGTGATAGCTTGGGAGTTGACATAAGGAAAAGAGGAAGGAGGCATGGAAGCTGACATAAGGAAAAGAGGGAGGAGGCATGGGAGCTGACATAAGGAAGAGAGGGAAGAGGCATGGGAGCTGACATAAGGAAAACAGGGAGGAGGCATGGGAGCTGACATAAGGAAAACAGGGAGGAGGCATGGGAGCTGACATAAGGAAAAGAGGGAGGAGGCATGGGAGCTGACATAAGGAGAAGAGGGAGGAGGCATCGGAGCTGACATAAGGAAAAGAGGGAGGAAGCATGGGAGCTGACATAAGGAAAAGAGGGAGGAAGCATGGGAGCTGACATAAGGAAAAGAGGGAGGAGGCATGGGAGCTGACATAAGGAAAAGAGGCTGGAGGCATGGGAGCTGACATAAGGAAAAGAATGAGGACGCGTGGGAGCTGACATACGGAAAAGGGGGAGGAAGCATGGGAGCTGACATAAAGAAAAGAGGGAGGAGGCATGGGAGCTGACAAGGAAAAAAGGAAGGAGGCATGGGAGCTGACATAAGGAAAAGCGGGAGGAGGCATGGGAGCTGAAATAAGGAAGAGAGGGAAGAGGAATGGGAGCTGACATAAGTAAAAGAATGAGGAAGCATGGGAGCTGACATACGGAAAAGGGGGAGGAAGCATGGGAGCTGACATAAGGAGAAGAGGGAGGAGGCATGGGAGCTGACATAAGGAAAAAAGGGAGGAAGCATGGGAGTTGACATACGGAAAAGAGGGAGGAGGCATGGGAGCTGACATAAGGAAAAGAGGGAGGAGGCATGGGAGCTGACATAAGGAAGAGAGGGAAGAGGCATGGGAGCTGACATAAGGAAAAGAGGGAAGAGGCATGGGAGCTGACATAAGGAAAAGAGGGAGGAAGAATGGGAGCTGACATAAGGAAAAGAGGGAGGAGGCATGGGGGCTGACATAAGGAAAAGAGGGAGGAGGCTTGGGAGCTGACATAACGAAAAGAGGGAGGAAGCATGGGAGCTGACATAAGGAAAATTGGGAGGAAGCATGGGAGCTGACATAAGGAAAAGGGAGGAGGCATGGCAGCTGACATAAGGAAAATAATGAGGAGGCATTGGAGCTGACATAAGGAAAAGAATGAGGAAGCATGGGAGCTAACATAAGGTAAAGAGGGAGGAGGCATGGGAGCTGACATAAGGAAAAGAGGGAGGAAGAATGGGAGCTGACATAAGGAAAAGAGGGAGGAGGCATGGGAGCTGACATAAGGAAAAGAGGGAGGAGGCATGGGAGCTGACATAAGGAGAAGAGGGAGGAGGCATGGGAGCTGACATAAGGAAAAGACAGAGGAAGCATGGGAGCTGACATAAGGAAAAAAATGAGGAAGCATGGGAGCTGACGTAAGGAAAAGAGGGAGGAAGCATGGGAGCTGACATAAGGAAAAGAGGGAGGAGGCATGGGAGCTGACATAAGGAAAAGAGGCTGGAGGCATGGGAGCTGACATAAGGAAAAGAATGAGGAAGCATGGGAGCTGACATACGGAAAAGGGGGAGGAAGCATGGGAGCTGACATAAGGAGAAGAGGGAGGAGGCATGGGAGCTGACATAAGGAAAAGAATGAGGACGCGTGGGGGCTGACATACGGAAAAGGGGGAGGAAGCATGGGAGCTGAAATAAGGAGAAGAGGGTGGAGGCATGGGAGCTGACATAAGGAAAAGACGGAGGAAGCATGGGAGCTGACATAAGGAAAAGAGGGAGGAGGCATGGGAGCTGACAAGGAAAAGAGGGAAGAGGCATGGGAGCTGACATAAGGAGAAGAGGGAGGAAGCATGGGAACTGACATAAGGAAAAGAATGAGGAAGCATGGGAGCTGACATACGGAAAAGGGGGAGGAAGCATGGGAGCTGACATAAGGTAAAGAGGGAGGAGGCATGGGAGCACACAAGGAAAAGAGGGAAGAGGCATGGGAGCTGTCATAAGGAAAAGAGGGAGGAGACATGGGAGAGCTGACATAAGGAAAAGAGGGAAGAGGCATGGGAGCTGACATAAGGAAAAGAGGGAGGAGGCATGGGATCTGACATAAGGAAAGAGGGAGGAGGCATGGGAGCTGACATAAGGAAAAGACGGAGGAAGCATTGGAGCTGACATAAGGAAAAGAGGGAGGAGGCATGGATGCTGACATAAGGAAAAGAGTGAAGAGGCATGGGAGCTGACATAAGGAAAAGAGGGAGGAAGCATGGGAGCTGACATAAGGAAAAGAGGGAGGAGGCATGGGAGCTGACAAGGAAAAGAGGAAGGAGACATGGGAGCTGACATAAGGAAAAGAGGGAGGAGGCATGGGAGCTGACATAAGGAAGAGAGGGAAGAGGCATGGGAGCTGACATAAGGAAAAGAATGAGAAGGCATGAGAGCTGACATACGGAAAAGGGGGAGGAAGCATGGGAGCTGACATAAGGAAAAGAGGGAGGAGGCATGGGAGCTGACATAAGGAAAAGAGGGAGGAAGCATGGGAGTTGACATAAGGAAAAGAGGGAGGAGGCATGGGAGCTGACATAAGGAAAAGAGGGAGGAGGCATGGGAGCTGACATAAGGAAAAGACTGAGGAAGCATGGCAGCTGACATAAGGAAAAGAGGGAGGAGGCATGGGAGCTGACAAGGAAAAGAGGGAAGAGGCATGGGAGCTGACATAAGGAGAAGAGGGAGGAAGCATGGGAACTGACATAAGGAAAAGAATGAGGAAGCATGGGAGCTGACATACGGAAAAGGGGGAGGAAGCATGGGAGCTGACATAAGGTAAAGAGGGAGGAGGCATGGGAGCCCACAAGGAAAAGAGGGAAGAGGCATGGGAGCTGTCATAAGGAAAAGAGGGAGGAGACATGGGAGAGCTGACATAAGGAAAAGAGGGAAGAGGCATGGGAGCTGACATAAGGAAAAGAGGGAGGAGACATGGGAGAGCTGACATAAGGAAAAGAGGGAGGAAGCATGGGAGCAGACATCAGGAAAAGAGGGAGGAGACATGGGAGGGCTGACATAAGGAAAAGAGGGAAGAGGCATGGGAGCTGACATAAGGAAAAGTGGGAGGAGACATGGGGGAGCTGACATAAGGAAAAGAGGGAGGAAGCATGGGAGCAGACATAAGGAAAAGAGGGAGGAGGCATTGGAGCTGACATAAGGGAAAGAGGGAGGAGGCATGGGAGCTGACATAAGGGAAAGAGGGAGGAGGCATGGGAGCTGACAAGGAAAAGTGGGAAGAGGCATGGAAGCTGACATAAGGAAAGTAATGAAGAAGCATGGGAGCTGACATAAGGAAAAGAGGGAAGAGGCATCGGAGCTGACATAAGGTAAAGAGGGAGGAGGCATGGGTGCTGACAAGGAAAAGAGGGAAGAGGCATGGGAGCTGACATAAGGAAAAGAGGGAGGAGACATGGGAGAGCTGACATAAGGAAAAGAGGGAGCAGGCATGGGAGCTGACATAAGGAAAAGAGGGAGGAAGCATGGGAGCTGACATAAGGAAAATAGGGAGAAGGCATGGGGCTGACAAGAAAAAGAGGGAGGAGGCATGGGAGCTGACATAAAGAAAAGAGGAAGAAGGCAATTGATGTAGAAATGTTCACCCATTTGTTTCCTCTATCTTGTTACCAGTGCTCCACTCTCTTTTCTCCTTCTCCCCTTTAGTGACTCTGACTCTGCTTTCCCATACATTGGGTTCAGATTCACTCAACTAAATCTATTCCCACCCGTGATTCACCACTGCATGCTTCTGCTAGCTTGTGCTAGTTGCCCTACCCTTACTCCTGTTATATGTCCTACCCAGTTTGTGGTGTGATGCTAATGTTTAGTACTTTTGCTATGGTCTGCCATTGCATATTATATTTATGCTTTGTTACCCTGTTACTGTTTTTTATGTTTACCTAGTTCAGTACTACGTACACATTGTGGCACCTTATAAATAAAAGTAAACAATCTTATATATAAAATTCATTGGTCTGTTTGTTTGTCTGTCTGGTTATTCATTCGGACACCCCTGCACCGATTGGGATGAAACCAATGCGGAGTTGTCCAGTTGGATCCCGGCCAGGTTTTAGGGGGGTTAGGTTCCCAGTCGGACCTCCCATTGGTGTATGCTGGACAGAACTTTGACCCGGGGAGCCTGTTCTGAGCCTTCCACTGGATGGATATGGATGAAAAGTTCACATAGTGGTAATATTGGATTCCAGAACACATATTAGGGGGTTAAGGTGCTTGTCGGACCTCCCGTTGGTGTACACTGCACAGATCTTTGACCCAGGGATGCTGGGCAGAACTTTGACCCCTTGATACCATCTTAAAATTGAGATTCCCAAATTTAATTTTTCTAAACATTATCAGTCTAGCAAGCCAAATGTCAACCATTTGAAAATGGTCTAAGCCCCACTGCTTGCAGTGTTGTTAGTAGGGAGTTTAATTATATGTCCTTTTAAGTTACATGAAGGAACACCTGCAAAAGAAATCTGTAGTCAGCTATATGAAGGTAAACAATGGTTTATTGATGTTTTGCTATAAGTACATTATAAGCTATTTGATAAAGATTCTTTTCATCATAAAAAGAGGGTCCTGGTTCCAAGAACTTGTTATACTATGTCTATAACGTGGCTGTTATATCAACAGTGGGCCTGATTCAGAGGTGGATGCAAAAGCACACAAAGCTGCATCTATTGGCAGTCGCCAGTCTGCGACTTTATGCAAATGCCACTACAAAGTCCTTCCCTTATGTACATCCGTGTGTCCAAATGTGCAAAGACTGACACACCTACACCTGACATTACCTACACAGTAATACCGACTGGTGTGTCCTTAGGGCTTGATTCAGATATGTTCGCTAATGCCACCGCAGCTGCAAATTTGGACACAGCTGTTGTAGAAAAAGAAGCAGATTTTGCAGCTGCAGTGTCACGGTTTGAGTATTCAGATCTGAGTCAGGACTCATGGACTGGGTTGATGAGGTATGCAGGCATTGAGGTGACTGGTTTAGATGTCTACTAATGGGTAGGATAGTACACAGTCGAGTCACATTATTATGACCACCTTCTACATTTGACATCGGCAGCGCGTAGCCCATGAAGTACGTCACGTGCCATGCGCTGGCATATAAGGTGTGCTATCATGGTTAAAAGGTGCTATTTATCTGAGTTGCAAAAAGGGATGATTATTGGCTTTCGGGACAAGGGTGGCAGTAGTTCTGAAACGGCGCAGTTTTGGAAGTGTTCGCATGCTGCTGTGGTGAAGGTGTATCGTGACTGGACAAATGGAACCATTGCGAATAACCGCCGTGGAAACTGCAGAGCACCACATGCCATTGATGTGAGAGGTGAATGTTGGCTACGAAGGTGCGCGAGGGCCGCCAGACACGCTACAGTGGAGCAGCTCGCCATCAAAATGAACCTGGGGCCACCAGACGTGTGTCTAAAATGACAGTTCAGCGAACCCTGCTGCGTATGCGGCTCCGAAGCAAACGGATGGTCACTGCACCTAAGCTAACGAAGGTGCATCGGCTGAAAAGGCTACAATTTTCATGCCTGTATCGGAATTGGACCTCCGCTGATTGGCAAAGGGTTGCTTTCTCTGATGAGTCACGTTTTCTGCTTCATCGAACAGATGGACGTTGGCATGTCAGTCGAGAAACTTCAGAGAACAAACACCCTGCAACCATTGCTGGATGAACACTAGCTGTTGGTGGCAGCATTATGGTCTGGGGAAGGTTTTCATGGCATTTTCTAGGCCCATTCATCCATGTGGAGAGCACCCTTAACCAAGTACACCCATACATGCTGATTGTCTTCCGTGAGGCGGATGGGATCTTCCTGCAAGACATTGCGATATGTCACACAGCTACAAATGTCTGACAGTGGTTGGACGAGCACGACCAAGATTTCCAAATACTTCCCTAGCCCCCTAATTCCCCGAACTTGAACCCAATTGATCATCTGTAGGACCACCTGATCGTTGGTTTCACTCTATGGATACTTCACCACACACCCTCCAGCAGCTGTGGGATGCACTGCAGTCAGCATGGCTCCAGATACCTGTGCCAATCTACCAGCACTTTATTGAGTCACTCCCAGCCCATCTAGCTGCTGTCCGTGCTGCACATGGCGGTCACTCTGGCTATTAGCTGGTGGTCATATTAATGTGACTTGACTGTGTATGTAGCCTGGAGTTATCGAAGAGGTCAGTAATACTGGAAGGCTCCCAGTCTGCCCCTGGAACCAATTTAATGTAACTTTACCCCTAGTCCCAAACACAGGAACAAGTGACTGGAACTAGTGTTTGAAAACTCAGGGAGCAGAACAGTGAGTAATACAGATATTCAATTAGCCCACCTGGAATCCACTAAAGATAGTGCAAACCGATTACCAGAGTTTGGTGCTGGACCCTACACTCTCAAAGAGTTATATAGATCCAGTCCCCAGCACAAGAGTGACCACTCTAGTGGAAACTCAACACAAACCCCAGCACTCACAGGACTCAGGACAACAATCACCATTGATTGTATGAGGAGCAGAGAGTCCCAGAAGCAGGTTTGGATGTGTGATGCTGAGATGGGTAATAGTCTCACTGATCAGCAATACAGTCTGAAGTGCAATAAAGGAATATTCCACTTGAACCAGCTATGAGCAGGGTGAGTTGTAATCAGAAGACTTGCTTGAAGTCATGATAACATCAGACAGAAGACATGGCACTTTAAAGCACTATTACAGTCTATGGGATAAACAGGATACTTCAGATTACTGTACAGGCTGGAGCAAGGATGTAGCAAACAGGCTGAATCAAACTTAATCCGGAATGAAAGACACAGGCAAAGTTATGCATGCTCATCTGGACTGGAACCGGAATGGGGCCTGAAGTAGAAGCAGCTTTGAACCGGACTGGAACTGGAGGCTTGATCTGGACTGGGACAGAGGAGAAGAACAGCTGAAACCAAACTGGAGCAGAAGGAGAAGTAGTTTAACTGGTCAGGGACTGGAGGTGAAACTGGCAGCAACCTGAACAGAGGCTGGAGTGGTGCAGGCTGAATGCTGGTAATAGCGCTGTACTGCAGAGTAACTGAAGCAGACTCCGAGGCAGCAGCTAGCCGGAGTCCAGCTGACAGGAACGCAGGTTCAGGCAGTGGATCAGAGTCTGGAGATACACACTGGTGAGTGAGCACACTGCTAATTATTGCTCCACATTGTTCCAACAGTGTGCTAATGGCAGGTGCAGCTTTAAACAGGGCTCTTGCAGAGGAGGAAGCAGTCATGTGAGCATACAGTGACTGGATACTGGTGCACAGCTGATCATAACCATCATCACTGCACCCATGTCCCTTATAATGCAGTGATAGCTCACTGAAACAGAATGGCCCACCTTGATGAAGCACTACGGGACTGGTATGAATGACTAAGTCCCAGTTTTGTTTTGTTTTTTCCAATATATGTTTATTAGATTTAGTACAACACAATCGTAAAGAAAAAAGGGAACATAGTATAGATCATCAGGAATCATACCATTAAGATAACCTCATATACGTACAGAAATATATGAATAGCAATACAATAGAAAAATTGTTCAGCATAAACCAAAAATCTAAACATAAAACATTTAGACAACACAAAGGAGGGAAAGAAAGGGGAGGGAAGAGTAGGGGGAGGGACAGGGTTATATCAACAATAACCTCATATAGTATAAATACTATCAGTATATAGCGTTGTGTCTTATAATTAGTTGCTCATCGTGGCAAAGGTTGCAGAGGACTTAAAGTCAAGGCATAGGCCCCAAACAGCCCTAAATTTCTTCATTTCTTTCCAACCCCAATATAAGATCATCCATGGTCATATACAGTCAGGTGCATAAATATTGGGACATTGACAGAATTTTCATATTTTGGCCTCTCTTCACCACCACAATGGCTTTGAAATGAAACAAACAAGATGTGCTTTAACTGCAGACTTTCAGATTTCATTTGAGGGTAATTACATCCAAATCAGGTGAACGGTGTAGGAATTACAACGGTTTTTATACATGCCTCCCACTTTTTAAGGGGCCAAAAGTAATGGGACTATCAACTCAAAAGCTATTTCAGGTGTGGGCTATTCCCTCGTTATTTCATTATCAATTAAGCAGGTAAAATGTCTGGAGTTGATTCTAGGTGTGGCATTTGCATTTGGAATCAGTTGCTGACGACTCTCAATATGAGATCCAAAGAGCTGTCACTATCAGTGAAGCAAGCCATCATTAGGCTGAAAAATCAAAACAAACCACTCAGAGAGATAGCAAAAACATTAGGTGTGGCCAGATCAACTGTTTGGAACATTCTTAAAAATAAATAATGCATCGGAGAGCTCAGCAACACCAAAAGACCCGGAAGACCACGGAAAACAACTGTGGTGGATGACAGAAGAATTATTTCCCTGGTGAAGAAAAACCCCTTCACAACAGTTGGCCAAATCAAGAACACTCTCCAGGAGGTAGGTGTATATGTGTCAAAGTCAACAATCAAGAGAAGACTTCACAAGAGTGAATATAGAGGGTTCACCACAAGATGTAAACCTATGGTGAGCCTCAAAAACAGGAAGACCAAATTAGAGTTTGCCAAACAACATCTAAAAAAGCCATTACAGTTCTGGAACAACATCCTATGGACAGTTGAGACAAAGATCAACTTGTACCAGAGTGATGGGAAGAGAAGAGTAAGGAAAGGAACTGCTCATGATCCAAAACATACCACCTCATCAGTGAAGAATGGTGGTGGTAGTGTCATGGCGTGGGCATGTATGGCTGCCAATGGAACTGGTTCCCTTGTATTTATTGATGATGTGACTGCTGATAAAAGCAGCAGAATGAATTCTGAAGTGTTTCGGGCAATATTATATGCTCATATTCAGTCAAATGCTTCAGAACTCATTGGACGGCGCTTAACAGTGCAGATGGACAATGACCCGAAGTATACTGCAAAAGCAACCAAAGAGTTTTTTAAGGCTAAAAATGCAATGGCCAAGTCAATCCCCTGACCTGAATCCGATTGAGCATGCATTTCACTTGATGAAGACAAAGCTGAAGGGAAAATGCCCCAAAACAAGCAGGAACTGAAGACATTTGCAGTAGAGGCCTGGCAGAGCATCACCAGCGATGAAACCCAGCGTCTGGTGATGTCTATGCATTCCAGACTTCAGGCTGTAATTGCCTGCAAAGGATTTGCAACAAAGTATTAAAAAGTGAAATTTAGATTTAGGATTGTTTAGTTTATCCCATTACTTTTGGCCCTTTAAAAAGTGGGAGGCACATATAGAAACCGTTGTAATTCCTACACCGTTCACCTGATTTGGATGTAATTACCCTCAAATTAAATCTGAAAGTCTGCAGTTAAAGCACATCCTGTTTGTTTCATTTCAAAGCCATTGTGATGGTGAATAGAGGCCAAAATATGAAAATTCTGTCAATGTCCCAATATTTATGCACCTGACTGTAGAGGTCTTAGTCAAACCATTCATGTATGGTGGGTGGAGAAACAGACCTCCAGTGTACAGGGATTACCGCCTTGGCGGCACTATTAAGATGCTTAAGTAGAGACTTTTTATAAGTCGCTATAGGACCAGGGACTAGGTTAATAACCAAAAGGAGGGGTCAGTTGCTGTGTCTCTGCCTAAAAGTATATTACATAGAGAGAAAACTTTCTTCCAAAAGGGTCTTAAAATTGAGCAGTCCCACCATATATGTAGTGGAGAACCTATCTCTTGACTACATCTCCAACAGCTATTAGACATGTTGAGGAACATTTTCGCCAAGGTCAGGGGACATCGATACCAACGGGACAAGACCTTGAACTGGGTTTCTATTACTGAGTAGCTAACGGAACATGAGAAGGTAGTAAGAAAAATCTTCTGCCAGTCCTTCGTTAGTTGTAGTTGCAATTCACGTTCCCAATCTCCTGTGAGTTTGGGTAGGGTTGAGAAAGAGTTCTCAATCAGGAGTTTGTAGCCCTTGGAGAGAGAGTGCGTGGGGCGAGAAGACGCCAGATAGATGTTCTCAAAAGTGGTTAAAGATCTGCCACTAGCCACTCGTAGATCTCTGCACTGGGCAAAATGTTTTAACTGTAAGTAACCCCAAACCTCAGAGTTCGCCATGACCATGCCATCTGTAATTCACAAAAGGGTAACACACCCGCATTTCCCACCAGCTGGCCAACACGCGTCACCCCTAACTGTAACCACACTCCGAAACCAGCTGTTAACAAACCTGGAGGGAAATCATGATTTTCAAACAGTGGGGTCAGAGGTGAGAACATGGAGGAGATCCAAGGTAGTCTCCGTATCTTATTCCACTGTGCCAATGTAGGACCAATAGTGGGAGGAGATATATTGGAAATTTTGGTTAACCAAGGATGTGCTGATAAAGATATTGGAAGAGAATTATTTTCCAAGATGACCCACTGCTTGTCATCCTCAAATGTAAACCAGTCAAGTATTCTGCTTAGCATGATGGCGTCATAGTATGTAGGGAAGTGTGGGAGTCGAAGGCCTCCTAAACACTTTTGTCGAAACAGAATGTCATGTTTAAATCGAGGTCTCCGTCCTCCCCATATAAAATCTCTCACAAGTCTATGAAGGTCAGAAAACCACTGTTTGGGTATATGAATGGGAAGAGCCTGTAACAAATAGAGCACCCTCGGGAGTATATTAATTTTTACTATACTGATTCTACCAAACCACGAAAAATGTTTACGCCGCCATGTCCCAATTTCTAATTAAGATTTTGGAGTAGAGGGGAAAAGTTATCGATAAAGAGATGGGATAGATTGGTATTTAGAACCACCCCCAGATATTTGAAACTAGATGGATGCCAAGCAAAATCAAAGGACTGTTTCAGCATGGAAACAGAATGGGGAGGTGTCGACAGAGTAACAGCTACTGATTTCGAGTAATTCACCTTAAACTTTGACAGTATGCCAAATCTATCGAATTCAGCCATGAGGTTGGGAATCGAAATGACCGGATTCGATAAAATCGCCAATAAGGCATCGGCAAATAACGTCAATTTACATTCTTTATTACCAACAATAAAGCCTGAGATGTCGGGGTTGCATCGTATAGTGCGTGCTAAAGATTCCATACAAAGTATGAAGAGAGGGCATCCCTGACGTGTGCCATTGTTAATTAGTACTGGTGCTGACAGAAAACCATTGATTTTAATGCGGGCAGTGGGGTAGCGATACAATGCCATTATCCTCTGAAAACAAGTGCGGCCCAGTCCCAGGTGAGTAAGTAATCCTTGCATAAAAAGCCAATTAATCCTATCAAAGGCTTCCTCAGCTTCGGTGGAAAGTAATACGAATGGGATAGAGCTGCTGGAAGCCAAAAGCATGAGGTCGATGATCTTGGTGGTGTTATCTCGAGCCTCTCGGCCTGGTACGAACCCCACCTGATCAGAATGAATGAGCGTTGGGAGTAGTGTTTTTAGTCTGTTGGCAATCAGTTTGGCAAATAATTTCACGTCTACATTAAGGAGTGAGATTGGACGGTAACTGGGGCACTGAGCAGGATCTTTTCCCTCTTTATGAATAACTGCAATATGTGCTTCTAGAGACTGGGCTGAGAAACATTTATCTGCGGAGATCTCATTAAAGGTCAGGAGCATTTTGAGGAGCAACATTTCACCGAAGGTTTTGTAGTAGAAAACCGTGAAGCCATCAGGGCCTGGGCTTTTACCAGAGGGGGTAAGTTTAAGAGCCTCTTTTAATTCCGTTAGGGTAAATTGGGTGTCAAGCCAAGACTTGTCTGCTGAAGATAACTTGGGGAAATCGGACTCCTGGAGGTATTGGGCCACTACATCTCGGAAAGAGGCAGACTCCTCAGGAGTTTGGGGATTACAAAGATTATATAGTTTTGAATAATATGAGTGAAAAGCTGTTGCAATATCTTGGGTAAGAGTATTATTTTTACCAGAGGAGTCCTTAATCGTCTGGATGTAGGAAGTGGACCTCTGTGTACGAAGAGCCCTTGCTAAATATTTGCCAGATTTATTGCCCCACTTAAAAAAGCAGTTCCTACATAGCCTAAAATCGCGTTTTATTCCATCAAAGAGCAATTTGTTCAGAGCGGTTCTCGTCTCCTTTAAGTCTGCCAACACTGTATCGGACGGGGCTGATATATGAGAGGTTTCTAAGTCCTTAAGTTTCTGTGGAAGGAGAAGTTTCTGACCCTCTTTTTCTTTTTTAAGTATGGAACCCAATTGGATTAGTTTGCCTCTCAGGACACATTTGTGGGCTTCCGACACTGTGATCCTCGAAACTTCTGGGGTTTCATTGAGGGAAAAATAATCACTAATGGTTTCGGCCACCTGTGTCTTACAACGGGTATCAGTAAGGAGGACGCCACTTACACTGCTTGGTATAGGGATAGGAGGTCGTCAGCGTTACAGAAATAGGAGCATGGTCAGACTAAGTCATAGAGCCTATGGAAGTATGTCTAATTAAATGGAGGAATCTATGGGGCAAGAAAAAGTAGTCTATTCTTGAATAAATGTCATGTTGGGTAGAGTAAAAAGTATAGTCCCTAACGTTCTGATTCTGGAGCCTCCATGTGTCAACCAGCTGGTGTTCGTGCAGGGTGTGTCTTAACTTACGGTGAAATTTAGAGGAACATCTGGCAGAAGTGCTAGAGACATCGAGTTCCGGCTGTACAGTCCAGTTCATGTCTCCTCCCACCACAAGAATACCTTCCGCCAAACAGTCCACTTTATCCAACATCCTGTCATTGAAAGCTGGTTGATTCTGATTAGGGACAGAAATTAACAAACGTATACGCTTGACCATATAATTTGCATTTGATTAATAGAGCTCTACCCTCCTCCAGACTAAATCTTTCCAGATCTTGGAATGGTAGCCTCCTGGAAAACAAAATGGCAACCCCTAGCGTTTTACCTTTACTATTATTGCTAAAGAAACTCAGAGAAAAGTTACGGTCTCTAAGTGGGGGAGCAGCGCCACATTTAAAATGTGTTTCCTGTATAAAGGTCACGTCCGACTTTGCAGCATATAGATCACGGAGAGCCCTAGAGCATTTCTTGGGTATACTTAAGCCCTTAGCATTAATGGAGACTACTTGTATAGTCATTGCTCATTTATCAACTATCATCATAGGTATGAAACAGTGTTAGAATGGGATAGGGGGAAGGGGCAAAGAAACGAGGGAAGGAGGGGGGAAGGGGAACAAAATAGACAGTAAACATACTTAATATGAACAGCAGATACATAAAATTGTGAAAAAAGGAAATCCGCTTCCTGGGGGTATGGACATGATACTCACATCCAAGGCCAAGTAAAAACATAGGCGACTCAGGGGGTCACTGGGGATCAGTGACAACGACAACCAGCAAAAACAGAAGAACATTGTAATAAGAAAACACCTCCTATGAAGGGAGAAGGTAAAGGAACCACATATATAAACACAGGAATCTGAGCTAAAGGGTCAATAATAAAGAAAGTCTATAATTTATGGCTTAGGAGAAAAGCCATTATACAAAAATTTCAGCAACACAGGGCATCAAATAATCATATCTTCATATAAAGACATGATAAAAAATATAAGAAAATTAGATGCAACATCTAGTGAACTGCTAAGGGGTGGTTTCTTCTTCTTCTTTCTATTTGTACACCCAGGCCATTGCCAGCTTGTTTAATCCCAATATATCTGAAGTAAATTATTCTATTTTTCATATAATAACTATCAGGTTATACACAACATAAATATATGAACTTCGCAAAGTGTTAACCAGAATTATATACCTTTTAAATCATTTGGATAATTTCCTTTCATAAAGATAACGATGCACACAAAATGTTATAAGTAAAACGTTTTTATATATCAAATCTTCATAAAATCAATGCTTGTTAAAATACAATATAGACGAGAGAGAGAGAGAGAGATATATATATATATATATATATATATGATTGCCGAGTGTGTGAGTGGGGGTTGTTGGGACCCTTTGTCCTATTGTTCAAACCGCATGGTCTCTGAACACAAACTCCATTTTGAAAGCTCACATTGAAGACTCCCATAATGCCATGTTCTGTAATACCAATACTCTCACCCACTACAACTGTGTGATATCTTTGGACCAAAACAGTACATTATATTGTATACCAGTGTCTAATTATTTTCACTTCCATGATATAACACTGCATCCACTATACTATACAAGCTTTTCAGATACTATAATGTTGTATAATACATATAAGCTGATTCCTCTGTAATAGTTAAAAATACCACTATACAACTCATAGTACACAATTCTATCATAATACTATAAAGCATCCACCAACCACATGGACCAACTTCAATTTCCATTAAACACATGGGTCAATGGGGGAAGGGGGGGAGCACATGGAATTTCCTTTGTTCACACCACATGGAGGTAGTAGTCATCTTTAAATGCCCAAACTATGATAATATATAACTATACAATACTATCACAATATGGCTAGCGATCTGCAACTCCCATGGAACCCCAACCACTAGCTGATATCAAACAAATATACATCTACAGATTGCAGCATTTCACCCAATCTCCATCCCAATCTCAACTACACAATGATACAGTCAGACCACAAGAATACAACACACACCAAACCCATCCCACTCAGACTATGCCACTGTCCAAGCACATGGGAAGGAAGGGGGAAAAAGTACACCTATATCACAGCCAGCTATATGTATAAAACTGAACCCAAATCACTACAAACTATCTATACAAGCTATAAACAGATTAAATCAAAGTTAGTTAGAAATACCCATTATAGGCTAACTAATGTACAGTTTACTTAGCCATTATGAGCAGATATCTCCTGGCGATTGAAGCTGCATCTTGGCAGTCTTCTGGGGAGAAAGTCTGCTGTCCTTGTGTCTCCCTGGTGTGTCCTTGCAAGCATGTGTGTTTCTCCAAGTGTGTGTGAATGCAATCCTGTTCTCCCTCGCCTGTGAGGTGTGGTCAGAAAGGGAATATCCGATTGGTCAACTGGACTATTGTTCTAAGCTTTCCTGTGTGAGGCTTCAAGAGGAAAAAGCCTCTTGTTGGGGGTATGCTGTGGAGTTGAACACCTTAACAAATGCTAATTAGCTTGTATTGTGAGCTGGTTTCTCTGTTGATATTTCTAAGCTCTGGGAAAATTATCACATCTCATTTATATATTTTGGTTTTAGCTGTATAAGGAATTATTATTATTGATTTTAATATACACACTGTAACACGAACAATGTAGATAGAGGGCAGAAAACACACTTAGTTCCCATCAGGGTGGTGCAGTTCAGAATATCTAGCTGATTCTTGGGAGATTTCGTACTTTTAACAACATGTTGCCAACCATTCTCACCCGTGGTGAGGATCGGAGGTATAGAGTCTAGCAGATGATCCCGTCAGTCGGGTAAAGCCAACAGTGGGATACCCAGGTCAGAGCAAAAGGTAGGAAAGTCATTTGGTTCCTTGAGAATAGATGTTTTGCCATTGTGGGTGACCTGTAGGCTAAATGGAAAGCCCATCTATATTTTATGCCTAACTTCCTTAGCTCTGCCATAAGAGGTTGTAAGGCTCTGCGGTTTTGTAGAGTGGCCCAAGAGAGATCCTGGAAGATCTGTATGCGCTGGCCATCAATATAAATTCCATCTAGGCAGCGAACCTTGCAAAGGATGTCTTCTTTCTGAGTGAAATAATGTAAGCAGCAAATCACGTCCCTAGGACGTTCCTTAGAAGAACCTCTCGGCCTGAGAGCACAATGTGCTCTGTCAGACATGATACAAGAGTTTGAATCTTGCTCGAGGACCTCATTAAAGATTCTGGTGAGGAAGTCTATTAGACCCTGTGAAGGAACATTTTCAAAGATACCTCTAAGCCGCAAGTTATTTCTCCTCCCTCTATTGTCCAGGTCTTCCAAGCGGCTTTGTAGTTGCTTAAATTCAGTCGCCTGCTGGATCACAGTTTCACGGAGAGCATTATGAGATGTCACTGAGGCTTCTGTGAATTCTTCCAGGGAAGATAACTGAGTGCCCAAATGAGATACATCAGTTTTGATGGTATTAAGGGCCTGATTCAGACCTGGTCGCAAGCGCTGAGCGCTCGCAACCGGGTCGATGGTGGCCCAGAGCGCATGCGCACGATGGAGCCGGCTCCATCGTACGCATGGCGAGACCCGGATAGGGACGTGCAATCCGTCGCTCCGGGTCTCGTACCAAAGGGGGCGTGCTGTCGATGTTGAGTGACAGCATGCCCCCTTTGGTGGGCGGGCCGGGGGAGTGAACGCCTCCGTTTGGCCCTGATTCAGAGCCGGACGCTCTGACAGAGCGCTCGCTCTGAATCAGGGCCAGCCTTCTTGTTTTTTAGCGCTCGCGAGCGGATCTGAATCAGGCCATAAGTTCCAAGCGTATAGTATCCCGGAGACTTTGCTCTAACTGCTCAAAGTCTCATTTAGTAGGCATAGACTTCAACAGCTGTAAGACTTGGTTGATATCGCCGGCCTCCGTAGCTGAATCCAGGGAAGCAGTGTCCTCCATTTGAGAATGCTCATCAGAAGACGGCGAGTGCTGAGAAGAGTGTGGTGTGAGACTAGGGCCAGATGGAGTAGGATTTGTAGGTTGAAAGAATTGTCACACACTAGAGCGGATCGGAGTGCCGACACAATGTGTAGAGTCTCTCTTGGGATTACATTTTTTATCTTTCCCCATGGAAGAGCTGAGGAAGCCGGTCAGGAGGTTGAGAGATTATGGCCCTCATTCAGAGGCGGTCGCTAGGGCGCGATCGATCGCATCATAAAGAGCGAGAAAATGCAAATCAAGCGCAAAATCACAGCGCACATCGTAGTCGAGGAAACTCCCATCACAATGAAAACACACCTCCTGAGTCTCGTAAAGGGGTGAGCGAGGACTACAGTCGCAGAAATTTGTCGGTCGCTGGCGCCAAGCTATGTGACCATCGTGGTTTTTTGGCAGAGTCAAATTTTCACATCTGCACTTTCGATGGTTCTTTTGCCTATTTCGATGCGGATGCAAGCAGCGTGCAATCGCTTTGGTTTTTTTTGTCTATTCAAATATAAATTTTGCATGTGTTTTTTGATGTTTGGTTTAAGAAATCTGGCTATGGGCTTTATTAATAAAAAAACACAAAAAAACCAAAGCATGCTGGGATGTGCAGTACCACAAACCTAAAAAAAATAAAAAAAATCTACAAAAACATGTATTTAGCATTTGAACCAAAAAAAGGAAATTATGATTATTAAATATATTTTAAATGGTTTTGCAAACAAATGTAATATAAATATCACATACCGAGACCAACCAAATGTAATGTCCTTTTAAAAAGAAAAAAAAGCCAATTTTCGCAACCACTTTGCTAATATACATTGCAATGACAAACACCTGTTACTTTGTTAATTGACTCCATACATCTGCAGAGGCAGAAACCATCGCCTGCAGTCGCAGTGCTTGAGGTAGACCCTGGGCTCACTAAAGCACTACGAGAAGTAGCATCTTAAAGGCTGCGGTATGACGTGTGCGATGACCCGCTCAGTAATTTATGCACGCCTTTAAATCTCCCTTTTTATGACAGACACGCCTGCGTTCGCAGCGCCATGCCCCCGTTCACATGCACCTTCCCGTTACCACCCACAAACAGAACTATCTGTCAATCAGAGCTACGACCAAGTAGTGACTGACGACAGACTCCATATAGCTCGCAAGAACTGGCTTGCGCACGCGCAATGCCGACTGCACGCATGCGCACATGACAAAAAATCGCTCGTTGCAATCAATCGCGCCCTAGCGACCGCCTCTGAATGAGGTCCTATATATATTAAGAGAAGTCTCAATATATAGGTGGTGTGTATCAAAAGTAAGGCTGTCGTTGGTCACGTCTCCCCATTTCGGTGACTAGGACGATGTCATGTCAGCAGCAAGCCCAGTCAATGGGTATTAGATAGAACCCAGCAGCAAGGCCACATCTCCCCATACAGAAGTAGCAGAGCCAGGAATGCAGGGCAGTAAGAAGGGATAGCCTGGTGTCGCCTGACACTGCAATCGCGTCCGGGAGTTAGAGAGCAAGATGGCGACCATCACCGGATGCAAAGGGACACAGGGTCTTTCAGCAGCTGAGTCTACAGCTACCGTCTCTGTGGTAGCCCGCAGCGTCCAGGGCCACCAGGTATAGCGAAATAGGGTTGGTGCAGTATCGCTCTGATGGCACAGGTCAGGGGATCCCACAGGGAGTATTCGCTTAGGGGGGAATCCGCTGGAGTGCCACTACAAAGTCCCTTATAGTGGGAGCTTCAGGGAGATACTACATTTAACTTTTTGCAGCAGGTTAGAAAGGCTGGACGGAGAGTGGAGGGGAAGTCTCTGTGAGTGACTCAGAGGTGCATGCTTCTTTTAACCCAGGCGTCTGTGTTTCCAGGCAGAGGATCCACACGGAGCCGTCAGTGAGTTTAAGCCGCTTTTTTTTTTTTAATCTTTCTTTCTTTTCGTCCTCTCCTGAGGGCAGCAGCGCGGCAGGCGTCCGCAGACAAAGCAGAGCAGGGACCTGCGTCTCAGCAGGTGGGAGATCACTTTGAGAAGCCTCCACCGGGTGTCGGCGTGGTTGGTGGCAGAGACTGACACAAGTAGTCTCGTGCCCAATATGACCCTCACAGTGGCTCAGGGGTCAGTTACCACATGGGAGCTGCTGAGAGACACGTCCAGTCATGATGGCTGTCAGGCCACGGCCCCTAAGTCCCAGTTTTGTGACGCACTGGGATTTGTATTGGGTGGCTTCACAAATCCAAGCGACTGCATAGATTAGTCAATTATCGGACTTCTGAGTAAACCTATGGTTATGTAGAATAGTAACGATCCTGCCTTTGAAACTTATAAATACCCCTGCCTATACCTTCTAATATCCTTCCTATAAACCTCTAAGGATGACGCTATTTTGCGTACGCAGTCATACAGTAAATAAAGACTCCAGACCTAGAACCTGTGGTTCCAAAGCACAAAGTATTATTCAAGTAAAAGTACAGCAGTTACACGCTATGATCCTCATATAATCTTAGCGCAAAGAAATTAAACAGACCCAAGTACAGTTATACATACGCAGCGCTCTCTGGTCCAGATGTAGGCATCAGCAAGAAACCCCTCGTCAATCAGCATTCAGCATGAAGACTAGGAACCCAGGGTCAGAGCACACATATTTATACCCCCCAGGAATAAACAACACAATAGAGAAGTTTGTTGCTAATACCATTGGTACTAAAGGAGAGGGCATATGTTACAAGGCATTTAACAGGTTGGTTCAAATAGACACAGTCCAGCCTCTAACAACTGGTGGTCTCTGGTTTCCCGCCTCATGCAAATCCTAACAGTTGTTCATATAATGTACATTTTGTTGCTTGAAGTCTCTGCGGTCCATAAGTTGAGAATGCATGTTGCGATCTCTCCATCGATATTACCGGAATACCGTTGAGAGAGTACGCATCAGTACAATACCAAACATGGCTTACTTATCACGTATAAAACCTTAGTTATGAAATAATCTTTATTTCCTAATAAATGTGCATACTTGAATCTTATACCTTAAAGCTTATGGAACCTTGTATGTGAATATGTAATTTGTGAGTATGTGGGGTTTGATGTAAAGACGCTAGTTAACTTGGGGCAGATGCGTCTGCATGAAGCTAATATTGAGCGTTTTCATACAGGATCTTATGCATTCACTAATATGTGACTAGTTAACAGCGCAATTGTGCGTATAAATGTGTGTATGAGAAATGGTGAAAGGTGCAATCGCATGATGCTAATAGTAATATCGCCACATGTACTAAAGTGTGAGGTTATCTAAAATGGCGCTTAGGCGGCCATTCGCAAAATGGCATCTTGCAATCTCATTTCCAAGATGGCGTCTTGCGGCCAATCGCAAGATGGCGTCGCTGCGATCCAATTTTAAACTGATCTTGTCTCATCCAATCATCCAGCTTAGACAGTCCACCCTTTGATAGCGAACAACATGCTATCACAATCTGATTTTAAAAATATAATTTAGGCTTACATTTATATACTATATAGTGTTATTATGGGATGGCACAAGGTGGTTCTTTATCCATCAATAATGTGTCTCTGAGTGGGGACATAAAACTACTATTATATGCACACCGCGGATCTTGGAAGATCATGCGAAAGGTGTGGGGATACACCAGTCCTATAAAGGCAGTCTTGAAGGGGAAATTTGAGACTTTACATTGTCTGAGGTGTTTTAAAATAACATTTCAATAATACAGTCTATGCAGGTCTAAATATAATACATTAAATGATGGTATTTCCTAGTTCAGGGTTGTAATGCAGTTCTGTATTTACCTCGGTATTCATACTGACCACCATCATAATTTCGTTCTTTTGTTTTACGCTATTTTTACATTTTCCACACTTCAACACAATAGGAACACACCGGACACATATACCAATTATTATGATGACAATCAGTATAAGGATTAAAAATTTGCCTATGCTGGTGATCACTTCCTGGACCCATTCCCCTAGACCTGAGAACCATTTCACTGGGTTCAGCCATGAAACCCATCCTTCTATCTTCTCCCCTACTTCAGCCACTGAAGCATTATGGTTCTTACGAAATTATTTTAGCTGCAGAATTTCATCCATCTTTCGGTCTATCACCTCCTTGGGGTCGCTGGTATCATTGGTGACATAGGTGCAACATTTTACTCAAAATTGGGTTGACAACGTTACGTAATACCCTCCAGTAACAGCAGTTAAATAATTTAACACTAGCCTGTGTTGCACCAGTTCTTTCTTGTATGCTTGCAATTCTCTCCCTGTATACCTGAATGTGTCATCGTACATCTCGGTGATATTATCTATCAATTTAGCAAGTTCCTGAATATATCTAAAGTTTAATGTACCCCGAGCGATCCTGGTGGGATCCAATGCGACTAAAACTTGAAAGCCAGTTGTCTCACTAATTAACTGAGTGGCTTTGTGCACGTCACCAGGTATCATATTGTTCATATTGTGTGTGAAGATATGGTGACGGTGTGTTTTTATGTATACCAAGCATTTCAACATGTGTGAGGGTCATAACCTCTGGGACTACTCTTCCCAGGTAACACAAACCATCGGAACTCGGGGAGAGCCACTTATACGCTTTTCTTCCACATATACAATATACATTTTCAGGGAGAACATAAGGAATGGTATGCATCATTATCATTAAGCACATATTTCTGGGTCTTTCATCTGATACATGCAAGTCTCTGGCTGTATTATTTTAGCACAATAACCATCTGGCACCTTACCAATAATTTCTTTGGTGGAACTCAATGCATACCGGTACCTAAAATGTCTCCCACTAGATTTAATTGTGTGTAACAGATCATGGTTTATTGACCCATTATCAGCTCTTTGTGAGAAGGTCATCGTCTGATTATTCCCTGTCACTTCCCAACTCCCGGGTTTATTGGGCTTGGTTATGTTTAAACACAAAAGTGATCTATCTACTTGGAATTGATAGAGTTTGAAATGAGGTGGTTTGGATGAGAGGAATTTTCCATCCAATGTTTTCCCTTTCTGTAATTCTAAAATTTCCGTGATATTCAGCGGAAATGGCACCAACCCTACATTATGCTGTCCCTGTGGCACATGTGAACACACCCAGCAATCAGTTTGATTTTACACTTTGCCTACCATGCTATGATACCCACCCCAGTACGGGTTATATTTAGGCTGGCACCGTTGGATACAATTCTCATCAACTAGGGACCCACAAAGCTCACAAATACAGGAATCTTCAGATGATAAACCTCCACACCATCCCCAAGTATCCGGAATAACAGCTCTCTTAACAATAACAGTACTAAGATTGGTCAGACACTCCCCTGATTGGCATTGCACTCCTTCTGACTCCACTCCATCAGCACTGCCATCAACTCCCCTCTCCACAATCTTTCCCCCTTCACAGAAACCGGATATTCCCGAACCGACCAGGATGGTGAACACTCTAAAAGAGAATATGAAAATGAAGACAGCAGGCCCGTCCATTGCCACAACAAGACCTGCAGATTTCTTTTAGTTCAGGTATCTCACTACGACCTTTTCAATCCTCCCGGAACAAGCTCACGAGCGACAGGTTCACGCTAACAGCCTTGTCTCTGACTCGTTTCTCCACCTCTTGGTTGACCTTTTTGCAGTGAGTGGCGTGGACCCAGGTATCTCTCTCATCCACCTTCAACGATGTAGTACTATTCAGCAGCACCTGGTACGGACCTAGCCACCGATCAGTCAAACAACCTGAACGCAAGAAATTTCTGATCATAACATATTCTCCTGGTTCAACATCATGACAGTTAGTTTCAGGCATATCATTGGACAACAATTTCAGTTTCTGCTGCTGTTGTTTTGACTGCTTCCTCATTGATATAAGATACTTTACAGTTACCTCGTTGTTACCTTTCAAGTCTTCCTGTGGACTTATAATCAAATGAGGTTGTCCACTGAACAGTATTTCAAAGGGAGACAGATTTAGAGGGGGTCTGGGAGTGGTCCTTATACTATGCAGGACCAACGGTAATGCTTCTGGCCAATCTAGTCCAGTCTCTGCCACGATTTTACTTAACTTATTTTTAATAGTCCCGTTCATCCTCTCTACCTTGGCACTGGCTTGCCTTTGGTTAGGGGGTGTGAAGTCAGCCATTAATACCCATCAGCTTACACATATTTTGAAAAACATCACCTGTGAAATCAGTACCCCTGTCACTCTCAATGATTTTAGGGATACCGTATCTGAACTATTTTCTTGGCAGTAAACGCAGCAGTATTAGTGGCCGCTGGGTAGGCCTCAACCCAATTAGAAAATACATCAGTGCACACTAATACATACTTAAGATTCCTGCATGGTGGTAATTGGATGAAATCAATATGTATCACCTGGAAAGTTCCATCAGTCGGTGGAATGTGGGACGGTTCGGTAGGGATCGCTTTCCCTATGTTCTTCCTCAAGCAGGTCAGACAGGACATTGCTATCTTTTCTGCTTGTGAAGAAAAACCTGGTGCACACCAGTATGCTCTCACCAACTTGCACATACCTTACTATCCCAGATAAGTCAGACCATGTGCTGCCTCAGCCAGGCTCGGGTAATATGCCTTGGGGGCTACTGGCTTACCTTATCCGTCCCTCCAGAGCCCGGAGGACTCTTGCCCACATACCTTGGACTTCCAAATGGACTTTTCCTGAATTGAACACAAATTTTGCATCTCAATTAATTTCAGCATATCAATTGTTTGGAAATACATAATTTTTTCAGTGGAAGAAAACA
The DNA here is from genome assembly GCA_031769625.1 of Taudactylus pleione. NCBI lineage: Eukaryota > Metazoa > Chordata > Amphibia > Anura > Myobatrachidae > Taudactylus > Taudactylus pleione. Next base: position 14,437,824 of record JAUIMM010000115.1, on the reverse strand, counting down.
TTTTTAACCCTGCTTCCCATTTTGCAGCTTCATCGGCTCTGTTGTTGCCCAGTGACACCGGGTCATCCTCACATGTATGGGCTTTACACTTGATTACTGCCACCGCTTTGGGCAGTTGGATTGCTTCTAAAAGATGTTTTATCTGTCAGGAATGTGCAACTGGTGTGCCTGCTGCTGTCATAAAATTTCTCAGACGCCATAGAGCCCCGAAATCGTGCACCACCCCGAACGCATACCTCGAGTCAGTGTAAATGTTAGCAGATTTGCCTGCTGTCAGTTAACACGCTCTAGTTAGTGCTACTAACTCTGCCACCTAGGCTGAGTGAGGAGGACCAAGAGGTTTGGCTTCTATGATGTATGTGTCCTTTACAACAGCATAACCTGTACATAATTCACCTGTGTCTGTTTGTCTATGACAACTCCCATCCGTGTAAAAAGTCACATCTACACTCTCTAAAGGTGTGTCGTGTATGTCAGGTCTAGCAGTAAAGGTCTGATTCAGATATTCCATACAAGCGTGTGTATCATTATGTCCGCTGAACTCACCCTCCACCAGCAACTCGTCTCCTTCCACCCTTTGTACATCATGTTGTACATATGGTAAATAAGTTGCTGGATTCAGCGTGCTGCAACGTTTAACAGTGATGTTCGCAGGTTCGATTAGAGCTAGTTCCCATTTGGTAAACCTAGCCGAAGAGACGTGTCTGGTTTGAGCATAGTTCAGCAGAGCAGATACAGCGTGGGGAGTATAGACAATCATATCATGACCCAATACTGCGTCCTCACTTTTACTCACCAATAGAGCGGTAGCTGCTACACTTCTCAAACAGGTGGGGAGTGATCTCCCCACAGTGTCCAATTCGGCACTGTAGTATGCTACGGGCCTACTGGCATCACCATGTTTTTGTGTAAGGACACCTGCAGCACAACCATCGGCTTCCGTACAATACAAATCAAAAGGTTTTTCATAATCAGGTATTCCTAATGCAGGTGCTTTGGTCAGACTATCCTTAAGATTAAGGAAAGCCTGCTCTGATTCCTCTGTGTGTATGACACAATCGGGCTTTGAGGAAGAGATTAAGTCCTGTAAAGGCAAGGCCAAAATAGAAAAACCTGGGATCCACATTCTACAGTATCCACACATTCCCAAGAAGGTACGAATTTGCTGTTAATTCTGCGGCAGTGTCATGTTCTGTATGGCCTGGATTCTATCATTTGTGAGATGTCTTAACCCCTGGGTTAGGCAGTGTCCCAAATATTTTACTCTGGATTGGCACGGCTGTAGTTTGTCCTTAGCCACCTTGTGTCCTGTATGCGAGAGATGAAGCAACAAAAGTTTAGTATCATTGAAACATGACATAAATGAATCAGAACACAGCAATAAATCGTCCACATATTGAATTAGAACAGATCCATTTGCAGGTTGAAAAGATTGTAAACAGTCGTGCAATGCCTGGGAAAAGATACTGGGGCTGTTTATGAAACCTTGGGGCAACCGTGTCCATGTATATTGCACACCTCTGTATGTAAATGCGAATAGATACTGACAGTCAGGGTGGAGAGGCACAGAGAAGAAAGCAGAACAGAGGTCAATGACAGTGAAATGGGTTGCGTTTGGAGGGATCTGCATAAGAATGACAGCTGGATTTGGCACTACAGGGAATTGGCTCTACTACCTTAATAACACCTCTAAGGTCCTGTACCAGCCTGTAACCCCTCCCACCACTCTTCTTCACCGGAAAGATGGGACTGTTGGCTACACTAGCTGTACGAACTTAAATTCCCTGTTGCAATAATCGCTCAATTATTGTAAAAACCCCTAATTCTACCTCCTGTTTTAGTGAGTACTGGGGAATTTTTGGAGCTTGCCTACCGCCTTTTAAATTTACCATTACGGGGCTTACGTTTGCCATTAATCCAGTGTCCTGTCCACCCTTAGTCCGAAGGGAATCTGGAATTTGGGACAACATTTGATCTACCTGGGATGGTTTTTCACTTAAACTGGTAGAGTGATACATTATCCTTTGGGGAGTGTCCAACATATCCCACACCTCGTGTGCAACTCTCTCGGGGATATCTAGAAATACACCATCAGGGGTGCAATATATAACACATCCCATCTTACATAACAAGTCTCTGCCCAGCAGGTTAGTAGGAGCCGCAGCAGCCAAAAGAAAAGAATGCCTGGTATGCAACGGCCCAATAGTAACCTCTGTGGACTTTGTTAAAGGATAATGTTGCAGTTTACCTGTTACACCCATTGTTGGTACTGTCTCGTTGGTCACCTGTAAATTAACGGGAAATTTTATCACTGACCTGGTTGCCCCTGTGTCTACAAGAAAAGGATATTCATTACCAGCTACATCAACCATCATGACCGGTTCTTCCCTAGTACTTCCCGTTAACCTGACTATCTGTAGACTACAGGTATGACCTGACCCCTAGCTTTGGCTACCATTCTCCAATAAAGCATTAACGGCCACAATTGGAGCTGGTGCTTGCTGGATATTTGCTGGTCTCTGTGCATATCCCTTATGGGGATATCCAGGTACTATCTGGTTTGGGGGTCCTACCCTTTTTACTCTGCAGGTTCTGGCTGGATGAAGACACGGGCTGTTGTGAGATTTGAGCTTGGGGAAAAGGTGGTGGATATGGGTAGGGATATGGAGGATAAGGGTATTGTGGGGGATACGAACTTTGTGAGTAGTGTGGGACCTGTGGTTGTGTAGGGTTAGTGAGGGCATATAACTGTTCAGGGGTAGGTGTGTGTGTAGATGCAAGTGTGTCTGTTGGCTGTGATGTTACCGTCATTCCTTCCAGAGCTTGAATACTGACAACCATTAGTTTTTCGCTCTGGGTCTCTCTCTTTTTTGAGATGTTCTTATCATGTTCTATGGCAGATTCTATGAGTGTATCTATTGTGACTCCCCTCCAGCCAGGTTGTGAGGTCTGAACCCGAGTCTTTAAGTTTTCCTTAAGACTGTCCATGAGTACCGTGACTATCATTCCCCTGTGGTGAGTGCTATCTTTAATATCTTCTATCCCAGTGTACTGGGTGATAGCCTGCAGAGCCCGGTCACAATACTCTTCTGCAGATTCACTCTCCTTTTGCTTTATGGTGAAAATTTTGTTCCAGTTAACTACTACCGGAAAATATATATCCAATTGAGTTACAATGCGAGAAATGTTACCTTGGTTTACTTGGTCCGTTAAGGGAACGTCACCATCCAATACACAATCCGTGATAAATTTTGTCACGTCGGTATTGCGTAGTAGACAGGCCCTTAACACCACACGCCAATCTTTATTAGTTGGCTCATGAGAACTACCCAAATTCCTCAAAAATCTCTGACATTTGGCTAGTTCCTTTTTGGGATCGGGGAAATCATTTATGATGGAATTTAGTTCTGCTCTTGTCCAAGGACAATGCATTACCACTTCCCTCGTGGGCACTACACCATTCGCATCTGCATTTCCATTTGGAACAGTTATTGTCCGAATGGGATGCAGACCGGTAGCGCTGCTACCTTTTGACCTTGTTACCTGGCTGGGGGTTTAATCTGTTGCTGCTACATATGGTATTAACAACTTCCTCTATGGGTGCAGAGGGTGTTAGCACTTCCCTTGCTGTTTAACGATGGAGATGGCGGCACCACTCGTGATTGTCGTGGCGTAGCATCTACCATTTGTACAGCATGGGAAATGGCAGACATTACAATAGGCTCATAATCCACATCTTGAACATTTTCTTTATAGTTGCTTAAGAGAGGGTACAAATTGCTTGTTACATTTTTATGGGTATTTTTGATAACTGTACTTGCACCTCCATCCACATAAGGTGGGGGTGGTGCGCGTGAACTGCTGGAAATACCTTCCGCAACACTACCTTGCTGCACGTGCGCGCCATTTTGCGACTCGCCTGCATTGCAATTCAGCGTCGCATATGTATTCTCTGGCAATGCGCTCGCAACGCTAGTTTGCGTCGCTTGCGCATTTTTAAGCCACGCATCACCTTCATGCTGCCACAACTTTAAACATTCATAATATTTGACCTTAATCTGTCGGGAGCGCATCAGACTGATGTGATCCCTGACATTATCTAATACATCTTTATCAAAACTACCAATTCTGGGATACAGTCTAACACTCTTCATCGTCATTTTAAACCATACATCACAATACCTTATTGCATAAGTACCGTACTTAGCATGCATAATACGATGGGCCGATCCAAACGGGCGCTTCCATTAGCAGCACATCATTGTCTAACATCTCTATTGTTTGCATGGCTCCCATTCTGAGACAACTCCTATGTTTTTCAATAAAGATTTAAACTGGTGAAAGACAGTCAAGATACTTTCACTTACCTGTGGACGATTTAAACGGCAGCGCCCACACACCTGTGAAGATTTGAAGAAGGCTACTCCACACACCCGGATAAGATTTAAGAAGGCAACTTCCACACCTATGGAAGTTTAAGTCGGCTACTTCCACGCACCTCTCTACAACAAAGACAACATGTACACCTGCTACTGTGTATAGAACGGTAAGCTTCTAAGCGACTAGCACTTAGCCCTTAAAGGTCATACGGTACCTCTAACTTTAGGGAACAAGTTACCCCTACCAACAAATACTCACTGTTACACACTTTTTTTCCTGCGCAGAAAAATACACATTAATATAAGATATTGACAACAATTGAAAAGAATGTAAACCTCAACAGCTTTGTTTGAACACATGGCAGCACAACCGGAAGTACGTATATGCTATTGTGCGACCAGTCGCATACACAATAATGCGACTACCTCACAACCGTATGACAATCTTTAGCTGCGTACACAAAAGTGCATCTTTACTGTGCGCAAAACTGCGACTCAGCCGCATGTTCAATACTGCGGCACCCCTTTAAATGTTAGGTTCTATCAACAAAGGAAAATAAACTTTTTCCTCTCTTGTGCCCTGGATTCTAGTCAGCGTTGAGCGGTTGCAGGTAAACCCTGCATGTGGCCACTCCACCCTTTGGTGAGAAATCGATAACTGTAAGTGCCGTGTGAGTGGGTAAGTGACTTCACTACGAGCCCCCAACTAACGATCCTGCCATTGAACCTTATAAATACCCCAGCCTCTACCTTCTAATATCCTTCCTATAATCCTCTAAGGATGACGCTATTTTGCGTATGCAGTCATACAGTAAATAAAGACTCCAGACCTAGAACCTGTGGTTCCAAAGCACAACGTATTATTCAAGTAAAAGTACAGCAGTTACACGCTATGATCCTCATATAATCTTTGCGCAAAGAAATTATACAGACCCAAGTACAGTTATACATACGCAGCGCTCACTGGTCCAGATGTAGGCATCAGCAAGAAACCCCTCGTCAATCAGCATTCAGCACGAAGACTAGGAACCCAGGGTCAGAGCACACATATTTATACCCCCCAGGAACAAACAACACAATAGAGAAGTTTGTTGCTAATACCATTGGTCCTAAAGGAGAGGGCATATGTTACAAGGCATTTAACAGGTTGGTTCAAATAGACACAGTCCAGCCTCTAACAACTGGTGGTCTTTGGTTTCCCGCCTCATGCAAATCCTAACAGTTGTTCATATAATGTACATTTTGTTGCTTGAAGTCTCTGCGGTCCATAAGTTGAGAATGCATGTTGCGATCTCTCCATCGATATTACCGGAATACTGTTGAGAGAGTACGCATCAGTACAATACCAAACATTGCTTACTTATCACGTCTAAAACCTTAGTTACGAAATAAATAATCTTTATTTCCTAATAAATGTGCATACTTAAATCTTATACCTTAAAGCTTATGGAACCTAGTATGTGAATATGTAATGTATGAGTATGTGGGGTTTGATGTAAAGACGATAGTTAACTTGGGGCAGATGCTTGTGCAAGAAGCTAATATTCGGCGTTTTCATACAGGATCGTATGCATTCGCTAATATGCGACTAGTTAACAGCGCAATTGTGCGTATTAATGTGTGTATGAGAAATGGTGAAAGGTGCAATCGCATGATGCTAATAGTAATATCGCCACTTGTACTAAAGTGTGAGTTTATCTAAAATGGCGCTTAGGCGGCCATTCGCAAAATGGCGTCTTGCGATCTCATTTCCAAGATGGCGTCTTGCGGCCATTCGCAAGATGGCGTCACTGCGATCCAATTTTAAACTGATCTTGTCTCAGCCAATTATCCAGCTTCGACAATAGCATCCGGAACTGAGATGCCAGATCCATTTTTACTGCTTACAGAATCGCAGGCAGACCCTGGAAATGGTCATGACATGCCTACGTTTGAGTTGCTACGTTCCTGTTGCCAACCACGAATGGTCCCTGTCTGCCAGTCACTTTGTAAATAAATCCTCACTACAAGCAACGACGGTAATGAACCTTGACACGTGCAGTGCAACTCATACGCAGACCTACGATAATCGCTCATCTGATTAAACATCAGCATTGTGTCCATCTCTGAATCAGGCCCTTAGACGACACCATCAGTCGCACCATCAAAACTTGCACCAACCCTATGGCTGGTGCAGTTTCTCTGTCCTATCATGGCTTCTTTTGTGAGCAGTCAAGCGTCTGTGTACACAACCACTTTCACCTACTTGCCCATAACACGCCATAAGACGGACCATCTAATAGGCCTTCCTGTCACCGCCCAGTAACGCCCACTACATTTTCAATCCACTTCTCCTTCTCCCTGTGAGCACCTGAAATTAAAACTGCAACTGTATGAACACAATCGGGATGGAAGAACATCTCTGAAACGGGTCCAGTTTACTTTTTATCACTTTTTTTTCTTAGAAGTTTAGCATGCATTGTTTGTAGAAAAGACAATGTAGTCTGTTTAGGCTAGGATGGAAAGCTGGATTGACTGTAGGAGAAAGTGTCCAAGCTATAAATATCCTGAGTGCATCAGCTGATTCCGTGATACCAGATTGTTGAGTCCTGAATAAGATCTCACAGAATTCACTGTGACATGCCAGGCAGGTTTCTGTGTTTAATCACTTTGCAGAGCCAGAGCTCAGTAGCCCTGTGCTTGGCAGCCGCGGGCAGCCCTCTTCGTCACTGGGTCAAACAAAATAACTTACTTAGAAATGTACTTGATGTCAGGGACAACAATTTTTTCTAAAGCTGTTTTACGAATACTGTATCTCTTCTCAAAGGGCTTGTATGGGCATAATAAAAGCCCACTCATTTCAGAGCTGAACATATAAAATATTGTAGGTCTATGTATCTAAAATGTTAAAACTGTAATTTACCTAATTTTATTTACCAAATTACCAATACCTATTAATTGACATTTTTAAAAAAAAAAATCATAGTGTAACATTGGCTATAACAATAGTAGATCTAAGATGACAATAGTACGACTTTAAGACCCATAAATAGATTTTATGTATCAAAATGTAGTATTCTATTACATTCCAATATATATTTGTGCTGTGCTATAATAGAGAAGCCACCTCTGTAATACATTTCATTAAATTTCAAGAGATTGACCAACCAAATACATGTTATAATTCTCTAATATTAAATGCAACCTAATAATGTTTGCTACTTATTATTTATACTGATGTCACTCGACTTGCCCACCTGGCACTTCAGGGAGGGTTTGGTTATCTTGCTTGTGGGAAGCTTACACTACTGAACTGAGGGCCTGATTCAGATATGTATGCAATGCCGATATTTACGCAGCTGAGCAGTTATTGACCGACTGCGCATGCATCGCAGTTACACCGTGCACGCACTCGCCAAGGTACCTTAGCAATGCCACTCGCAATAAGGATTTCTTTGTAAAGTGATTGACATTCAGGGATGGTTTATGGTGTCTAGGGCAAGTGGCGGCAAAAATGCAGGCGTGTAGCGATCATTTTGGGGCATGTCTCAGCCTAAAACTGTGATCCTGTATGCAGATAAAGTGGTTCCAACATCTCGTGTCAGGCGGCCATTCTGCGTGACCTTAGGACAGGGGTCTTCAACCTTGACCCTCCAACTGCTGTGGAACTACACAACCCAGCATGCACTGCCACCTTATTGATATAACAGCATGCTAAAACTATGGCAGTGCATGCTGGGATGTGTAGTTCCACAGCAGCTGGAGGGCCAAGGTTGAAGACCCCTGCCTTAGGGCAATGCACATGGCCGTATATCGAATGATGTTTGACAGCCGCTGCGTTTGTGTATGCAGTGGCTCGGATTTGCGATGGCCTTGGAGGGATGTCTCTATGCATACCCCGGTGCCTGTGACAGTTGCATATTTTTGCACAGCAGCTGCCCTGTCACATTCCGCCAGCAGATCTCTGTTCAAGAGAAACAGGGTGATTTTTTTGGAAAGACAGAGACTAGCAGACAGTGGCAGATCAAGGGGGGATGGGCAATAAGGGCGATCGCCCCCCCATAAAACACAGCCCCAGCTCCGCCCACCTACTGTAACTGTAGGCTGCACAGCAGTGCAGATGTGGGAGAGCAGAGCCAAGCATGGTTAAGATGCGGGCGGCAGCCAGGGCTGGCCGGCCCATTACGCCAGGTACGCAGTCGGGTACGGCGCCAAGTTGTAAGGGCGGCAGAGTCCCGCCACTGTCCCCCCAAAGATGCTGGAAATTAATTACAATGAGTCTCACTGGTTCCTTTTATGCCGTTGCACAGCCAGCCACAGCCGCTGCCTGAACGGCTGTGACTGGCTGCACAGCGGCATAAAAGGAGTCAGAGTTACTCATTGTAATTCACACTGGCCCACAAGTTGATTAATAACCGGCCGTGGACGGCCGGAGGAAGAGCGTGGCCACTCTTCTCCTCCCCTCAACTCCTTCCCTCCTGAGTGACTCAGCTTACAGGAGTCTTTGCCCGGCTGGAGGGGGAGGAGGGGCCTCACTCTCCCCTCTCTTTAGCTCCTCCCCTCCAACCCCAGGTTCCTCTCTCTCTGTGCTACTGCTTGGACACCGTGGATCTGACGTCACGATCTCGTGACCATTCTCAGCGTTAAGTACTCCAGAGTTAGGAAGAGCCATACACGCGCTGCAGTTCTGGCCCCAGGTTAGTCAATTTAATTACTTTCTATTTGTCGTGCAATGGCTGTCACGCTCCCCCTGTCGTCACCGAATGCTGTCACCCTCTCCCTGTCGTCACCCTGTCACCTAGTGTTGTCACCCTCTCCCTGTCACCTAGTGCTGTCACCCTCTCCCTGTTGTCACCCTCTCCCTGTCACCCATTGACTGTCTCCCTCTGCCTGTTGTCACCATGTCCCTCATTCTCCCCATGTCACCCTCTGCTTTCACAGTCACCCACTCTGTCACCTAGTGCTGTCGCCATCTCCCTCTCATCGATTGCTGTCTCCCTCTCCCTGAATACATATCTTAAGGTATAATTGGAGCTTAGCACCCTGGTTGGTCCTGCTGTATAGGGGCCCTATAACACTTCATACATTTTCATGTGGTGGTCTATGTGTGTGTTTAATTATTTTCATGTAGGGGCCTGTGTGTGTGTTTTTTCATGTAAATCCTATATGTTTGAATACTTTTATGTGGATGCTAATGTGTGTTTTTTTTTCTCATGTGTGGATCTATGTGTGTTTTTTTTTTTCTGCAAAGCATATGTATTTTATGCTCACGTGTGGACAAAATGTGTGTGTGGGTTTTTTTTTATGCGGAACCTATGTGTTTGTTTTTCTTCATGCTGTTGGCTATGTATATTTTTTTTATTTATCACTTGGTGCCCCACACAGTGGAGGTTAATGTGTATGTTTTTTTTTTCCCCTGGGGTCAGTATGTAGTCAGGAAGCTTCCCGACTGTGAAATCTCAGTATGGGACTAATGATAATGATAATGATACAGATGCCTATCATTACCCAGGTGCCGAAATCCCGACGCCCGGCATACTGAACGAAGGTAAGCCGAGCGTCAGGACCTCTTAGCCACGGGAGGAGGGGGGTTAGGTTTAAGGACTCCTAGGGGGACTTAGGAGTAGTCACCCCCGTGGGAGTGTTAGGGTTAGTCTAGGGGAAGGGGGGTTAGGGTTAGGCACCACCCCGGGAGGGTTAGGTTTAGGGTGTGAGGAGGTGGGGTTAGGTTTAGGCATTCCTGGGGGGAGGTTGGGGTTAGGCACCCCTTAGGGAAGGCTAGGTTTGGGGGGGGGGGTCGGAGAGGGTTAGAACTTACCTTAGTCAGGATTTTTAGCTTTTTGTCTTCCGGCGTCGGTATTACATACGCTGGGCTTACGTCCGGCGGTATGTCATACCGATTCTGTTGGGTCCACTGTATATTATTACTAAGGATTATGTTTGGTCTGATGCAGGAGAAGGTCCATGTGGGGTGACACCATTAGTTACTGCACTTGGTTACACCAACCCTAGTGACGCCACTGAGTATGGTATTAAATTATAACCATGTGTATATAAAGCTGGTATTTTGATCTACAGACTCCATTTTGTCATTGCTACATTATTACATGCACTCTCTATATTTCACACACCGAAATGAGGCTTTCAACAAGGGGCGCCAAAATCTATTTCTACTTCAGGGTCCATAGGGTATCCACAGGATACCTTGGGGTATAGGTGTGACGTCAGTCATCGGGCACCAAAGAGTTAAGCTTTCAGCTTCCCAGGATCTACTAGGTCCCCCTCCTATACCCCGCCCCCGAGCCAAGGCACCTCAGTTTAGTTTGGTGCCCGGCCGGAGTCGGGTGCACCTGTCGGAGTGGGGGCTAGAAGAGCCCCTGAAGCTTTTTTCTATGCAGCTGTGGCTGCACATCTGACATCTGACGTCAGTCCTGACATCCATGCTGTCTTCCCTACACCCCTGCCGGTACCAGAACGCCGGTACCGATCCGGGGATGCTGGTGAGCATCTGGGGTCACAGCTAGCGGTGACCCCAGATGTTCCGGACCATGGCCGGATTCAAGGGGGATAAAGGTAAGCAGTGGGGTCCCGCGGTGGGTCCCCGCTGATCACATGGTCCTGAGTCCCCAGGCAGGGGGCTCCCTGGGGACTGGCTGCAGCGTTGAGCCAGGCGACCAACCTGCGCTTCCACTACCCCCTGGGACAGCGGACCGCAGCAGAGCGGTAGCGCTGCGGCGTCCCAGGGGTTAAATGCATGCCAGGGGAGCGCGCCTTCCCCGTCTCACAGCCGGCGCCTCCCCCGCTGCACACAGCCCTCTCTGCACGCAGCCGTCTGGTCCTGTGGCAGCGCTCCTCCCCCAGGCCAGCCTCCTCTCTGCTCCTCGGCGGCCATCTTCCTCTGAACGCATGGTGAACGCTGCTGGAAGCCTGGACGGAAGCATCGTGGTCTGGGTCCCCCCGCATACCTCTCCTCTGATTTGGGTCAGGTCTGTGTATGCTGCGCTGTGTCCTACCAGGCCCTGTGTCTGCGTAGTTGATTGATCAGCGCTGTTAGTGCAGGAATTGATATTTCTTTGCATTGTATGTGACTGTGCTAGCGCTGCTGCCTGTAACTTTTCTTCTAAACTGTCAGCTTTATTACTATCCCTGTTCTTTCTGCTAAGCCCTTGCGGTGCGGTGCTGCAGGGTGGTCTCTCGCCTATTTGATATATAATTTGTGAGAGGGGTCACATACTTGGTGCCATCATGTCTGAAAGTGATTTTCCTCTCCGGCTACAGTGTACTACGTGTAAAGTACCGTTAGCGGAGGGGGAGGGTAGCGCGGAGGGCTTCTGCCGGCAGTGTTTGTCCATGGCGCGCCCTCTTACGGTTACTTCCTGTACAGGAGCCGCCCTGGGCTTGTTTCGCTCAGGCGCTTACGACCTTTGTGGGCCAGTTAGCAACCCGCGTTTACACCGATGGGTTTGTCCCAGCAGTCAGTGGTGTCGTCACCCATGCAGGGTTTCCCACGACAATTGGTGGTACCCCGCAGTCTCCCTATTTCCCCGCTCCCGGTTTCTCAGGAGCCAGCGTGGGTTAACTCCCTGACGAGTTCTGTACAGCACTTGTTGGATGTGTTGCAAGGGGAGTCTGTGATCCGGCCACATAAACGGCCGGTGGCGTCTCTGTCGGCTCCTTATGAGGATGACGAGGGGACGTCTGATGATGGGGAGATTCTGGATCCTTACGATCAGGAACCTCTCCATACTAAGGACGCTGACGCTAAGTCCAAGGTATATATTCCTGAACTTATTCGGGCAGTCCGCACAGCCTTGGTGATTGAGGACGAAGTTCCCCCAGCGGCTAAATCTAAGTACGCCTTTTTTAAAGATGTGAAGGGCGATGCCACAGTCTTTCCTCTTTCAGGTCAGTTAGTGGACCATTTAGAGGAGGCGTGGAAACAGCCTGGCAAAAGATACCAGCCGCAGAGGCGCCTGGCGGTGGCTTATCCGTTCGCGGATAATTATTTTGCAAAGTGGGAATCCCCTCCACAGGTGGATTCTCACGTGACCTGTCTTGTCCGTAGTGCCACATTGCCGATGCCATCCATCTCCTCCCTTAAGGATGCTACGGACCGCAAGGTGGAGATCTGCCTGAAGTCCGCTTATTCCCTTGCGGGGGGGGCAGCACGACCGGCTATGGCCATTTGCTGGGTTGCCAGAGCGATGGAGCGCTGGGCGGATTCATTAGAGGCATCTTTTGATTCCGACTGTCCGGCCGAACAGGCGGAGTTGATTGGTAATCTCCGTGATTCGGCCACTTATATCAACGAGGCGGCCTTAGACATTAGTACTCTGGTGTCTAGAATTTCTTCAGCAGCGGTGGCTGCTCGTCGCACCTTGTGGCTGCGATCCTGGAAGGCGGACGCAGATTCCAAAAGGGGTCTGGAGGCGTTGCCATTTACCGGAGAAGTTCTCTTCGGTCCAGATCTGGATAAGATTGTGGCCACGCTGGCGGCAGCCAAATCGGCTTGTCTCCCGTCGGCCGCTGCTCCTTCTGGTTCTGGACCATCGTCCTTTCGGTCATCTAGGGCCCAGGGCAGGCCCAAACCACAGTCTTTTCCTCGACAGGCTGGCCCTAAGAAATCGGCCAAGCCCCGGAAGCAGGCAGGAGTACCAGATGTCCGGCCCCCAAGCCAGATGACAAGCCTGCGGCCTGACGGTCCGGGCCTCCCTTTGGGGGATCCCAAAGTGGGAGGCCGCCTGCTGCAGTTCGCCCAGTGTTGGTCGGTCACTACGACAGACACTTGGGTTCTCAAGGTGGTCTCCCACGGGTACGCCCTCTCCTTCCGGCACAGACCCCCGGCTCGATTCTTCACCACGGGTCTACCATCAGACCGGAACAAGGCTACGGAGCTGCGGAAGGTATTGCACACTATGCTTCTGGCTGGAGTTATAGTGCCTGTTCCATTCTCCCAGAGGGGCCAGGGTTTCTATTCAAATCTGTTTTTGGTACAGAAACCCAATGGGTCGTATCGTCCGCTTCTCAACCTCAAAGCTCTCAACAGGTCTTTGCGGGTACCGAAGTTTTGGATGGAGACCCTACGGTCCATCATTCTGGCGCTGGAACCTGGGGACTACATGGTGTCATTGGACATACAGGACGCTTACCTGCATGTCCCTATTCTTTTGCGCCATCAACAGTTCCTCAGGTTTGCAATCCGCAGCGACCACTTCCAGTTTCGGGCGTTACCTTTTGGCCTGGCGACAGCACCACGTGTGTTCACCAAGGTGATGGCGGTCATGGCGGCTTCTCTGCGGCTGCAGGGAGTCCTCATGTTGCCGCACTTGGACGACCTTTTATTGGTGGCAGGATCTCCAGAGCTCCTTCTACGCCACTTGGACCTGACCATTGCGCTACTGCAACGGCACGGCTGGATAATCAACTGGCAGAAGTCCACTCTAATCCCGTCTCGGAGGATTCTGCACCTCGGAGCCTTATTGGACTCGGAACAGCAGAGGATCTTCGTGACGGAGGAAAAGATCTCTGCTTTACAGTCGAGGGTGCGCAGTTGTCTGCTCAGTCGCCGGGTGTCTCTACACTCGGCGATGAGGTTACTGGGCTCCATGGTGTCGGTGTTCGACATGGTGGAATATGCCCAGTTTCACTCCAGACCTCTGCAGCACCTGAATCTGTCCAAGTGGAACGGGCTGCCGCAGTCTCTAAAGTCCCAGACAATTGTGCTCACCCCGGAGGTTCGCCTGTCCCTTGCCTAGTGGTTACAGACGACCCATCTCAGCGGGGGACGTCCGTTCTGGGTTCCAAATTGGGTCCTGTTGACAACGGACGCCAGTCTTCGGGGCTGGGGAGCAGTTTTGGGTCCACACTTGTTCCAGGGCAGGTGGACGCCGACAGAAGCGGAGCTTCCAATCAATATCTTGGAACTCCGTGCGGTCTTCAATGCTCTCCAGCAGGCACATCGGGTTCTCCGAGGTCGTCCAGTACAGGTCCAGTCGGACAACGCTACCACCGTGGCCTACATAAACAGGCAAGGAGGAACCCGAAGTCGGGTGGCTCTCGTGGAAGTCTCTCGGATCCTGGTATGGGCGGAGCGCAATCTTCCGGCCATATCAGCGGTCTTCACCCCGGGAGTGCTAAATTGGGAGGCGGACTTTCTAAGTCGCCAGGACGTTCATCCGGGGGAATGGTCCCTGCACCCGGACGTTTTTCAACTGCTGGTGGACAGATGGGGTCTTCCAGAGATCGACCTCATGGCGTCCCGGCACAACAACAAGTTGCCGGTGTACGGATCTCGCACAAGAGACGAAGGGGCATCTCTGGTGGATGCTCTGTTCGTCCGGTGGACATTCGGTTCGCATACCTGTTCCCTCCGGTCTCCCTTCTTCCACGGGTAATCCGGAAATTCAAACAGGAAGGAGGGACGCTCCTGTTGATAGCTCCCGCGTGGCCCAGACAGCACTGGTTCTCAGACCTTCAGGGTCTGTCCGTGGACAGTCCTCTGCGGTTGCCACTACGACCGGACCTTCTGTCTCAGGGTCCTTGCCTTCACCCGGACCTGACTCGGCTGTCTTTGATGGCGTGGCTGTTGAGACGGCCATGCTGAGGTCCCGGGGGTTCTCCAGCTCTGTGGTGCGTACCATGTTGCGAGCTCGGAAACCGTCTTCCGCGAGGATATACCATCGCGTGTGGCATACGTTCTTCCAGTGGTGTCGACCGAGAGGTTATGCACCGCGGGAGTTTCGTCTCGCCTTCCTACAAGCGGGACTAGATCATGGGCTTCGCCTTGCTTCTTTGAAGGTACAGGTTTCGGCCCTGTCTGTCTGGTTTCACCGTAGGATTGCTACAATCCCGGATGTGCGCACCTTTATGCAAGGTGTTCTCCGCATTCAGCCGCCCTTTGTTCCACCTGTGGCGCGTTGGGATTTGGCTGTGGTCCTGAGGGCTATCCAAGGACCGCCGTTTGAACTACTGGGCTAGGTGGATCTTAAATGGCTAACAGCTAAGACTGGTTTCCTTCTGGCTATTGCTTCGGCCAGACGTGTTTCTGATTTAGGGGCTCTTTCTTGTAGACCCCCTTTCTTGGTTTTTCATGGGAACAGGGCAGTGCTCCGCACTCGGCCCGAGTTTCTTCCCAAAGTTGTTTCCCAGTTTCATGTTAACGAGGAAATAGTTGTTCCGGCCTTTAACTCACCGGGTCTTTCCGTGGGTGAGGCCTCTTTGGATGTTGTGCGGGCCTTAAGGACTTATGTTGACCGCACTTCTTCGTTTAGGAAGTCGGACGCTTTGTTTGTCCTCTATGGCTTCCGTAAAAAGGGTTGGCCTGCCTCAAAGCAAACTTTGGCAGCCTGGATCCGTATGGCTATTTCTGAAGCTTATCTTCATGAAGGCCTACCGGTTCCTCCTTCTCTGAAGGCTCATTCCACTAGGTCTGTGGGTCCTTCATGGGCAGCTCGACGTGGTGCCTCTGCAGTCCAGATCTGCAAGGCTGCTACGTGGTCCTCTGTCCATACCTTCGTGAGGTATTACAGGTTTGACACCTTCGCCTCTCAGGATGCTTCCTTCGGGCGGCGGATTCTCCTTTCTGCACAGGAGCGTCCCCACCCTTAAAGGATACTGCTTTGGGACATCCCCAAGGTATCCTGTGGATACCCTATGGACCCTGAAGTAGAAAATATGAGATATGGTAAGAACTTACCCTTGTTATCTCTATTTCTATGAAGTCCATAGGGTTCCACAGGACTCCCGCCCTGTCGCACCTGTGCTGCAGATGGGCTTTGCTCTGGTCACCATTTTTTCCGTCTCCCTCTGGTGAGAATGTGATTCTTGTGTGTGTCCAGATCTTTTTTTCTCTCTCTTCCTTCTCCTCCTCCGGCCTATGGCTTGGTAACTAACTGAGGTGCCTTGGCTCGGGGGCGGGGTATAGGAGGGGGACTTAGTGCATCCTGGGAGGCTGAAAGCTTAACTCTATGGTGCCCGATGACTGACGTCACACCTATACCCCAAGGTATCCTGTGAAACCCTATGGACTTCGTAGAAATAGAGATAACAAGGGTAAGTTCTTACCATATCTCATATTATCCGCTTGCCAAAAAAATTAGGCTCGGGCCGGCCCTGGCGGCACCCGAGACCCGCCCGCAGCAGGCACAAGCAGGCAGGCAGTCAGCTGTTAGCCCGAGGCACCCACACTGGCCAGAGAAGGGGGAGGAGTGACATGGAATTTGTAGTTTATCTTTTACTGCTCCCACTCTGACCAGGAAAAGATAAATTACAAATCCCATGAGGCATTGCCAGCAGCATTAAAAGTCTGTGAAGTTGCTACATTAGAGGCTGAGCACTGGGATGTTGTGTCTCCTGGAGTCCTGGTTGGTGACATGGATGGATGAAAGTTCCTGGTGAAGCTCCTGCAACCCGACATACTGGTCAGTAACCCAGCTGATCTAGGGGGTGGTTGTCACAGTCTGGAGAGCAGCACTGTCACATTGTATGCTGTGTGCATAGCTAAAAGCAGTCCTGCTAAATTGCTAATAGCTCCAGCATGGCTCTTGTTGTGCTTGGAGGGAGAAACAGCCTGTCACATTTGGAGGCCTTTTTTTAATACTGTTAATCCCTGGCTGGATAATTGCTGAATTGCATGTCAAGTGTGTACCTCCTGCCCTGACAGTCAGTCAGGGGGATGCATTCTCCTCCATTCACAATAGTGTTGTAGACATACTTTACTAGTATACCTGTGTCCATGCTGTTACCTACATACAGTACAGAGTTCATCAGAGGCAGGCTCCCAAGAGGCATACACTATATGGGGGAGGGGGGGTGATGGGCATATAATATATAGGGGATGAGGGGCAGGAGTGGTGGGCATACAATATATAGGAGGGGAGGGAGTGGGTATATATATAGGGGGTGAGGGGAGGGAGGGATGGGCATATAATATATAGGGATGAGGGGATGGAGTGATGGGCATATAATATATAGGAGGGGAGGGAGTGATGGGCATATCATATATAGAGATGAGGGGAGGGAGTGATGGGGATAATAATAATGAGGGGAGGGAGTGGCCATATCATATATAGGGGGCGAGGGGAGGGAGTGATGGGCATATAATATATAGGAGGGAAGGGAGTGGGCATATAATATATAGGGGGTTAGGGGAGGGAGTAATGGTCATATAGGCAGTATATACACTACATTGTAGAAACAATGGAGTAGATAAAAGGGCGAGTTGCCTCATGGCGCCACTTGGGAGAGGGGATAGAGTACTTAGGATGGGTCATAAAGACAAGGGAGAAAAGAGGGGAAATTGTAAAGAAAGGGAAATTAAAGGGATAGAAGTAATCGTTTAAGATTAATAATGAATGGCTATGATGTGAGGTCACTGCGTGAAAATGGGAGGAGCCAGGACTGGAAGTGGGAGGAGGAATGAGTAAAGAGGGGAAGGGTCAGAATTAATTGTTAAACTGCCCCACCCTAAAAGAGAAGTCTAGATCCGCCCCTGCTAGCAGAGAGGGCAGAGGAAGCACAGAGGAATGGCTGATGAACGCTTTTTGTGGAATTGACATTGGTGGCGTAGAGGATCAACCATATGGTTGAGGGACGGATCAGGTCTAGGTGGCACAAAAGTGGCGGGACCACGGAAATAACCAAGATGTCAGATGGGAAAAGTTAAGTGACATCCATATAACTGACATGTAACTATTTTTCTAAGAGAAATCCCCAGGCAGGTGAAATACCTGTGATTAGGACCTTCATGGAGCCGAAAAAGGTTTTTGAGGATATAATGATTGTCCAGTGATCCAGCAATGAAAGGGATAAAAGGGTAGTCACAGCCACATAAATATATATATCCAATCTCAGAGGAACACAAGCCTAACGTTCCCTGCACCAGACAGCTTAACGTTATTCTTCTATATATTGTATTGTATAACTGTGGAAAACAAGAACATTTTTAGTGAAAAGATCAAAAAGAAGCATTATAAATGTAACACGTTCTATCACAACATTACAAAAAGTAATAGTGTCCAACATACAGGGCGGAATTCAATTGTTTTCGCGGCCCGCATCTCCCGTCTAAAGTGACAGGAGTTCGCGGGCCGCTATGCAATTATTCCAGATTTTCGTGCTGATCGCGCCCAAAGTGGTCGGGTTTAGCCTCGTAAAGCAGCTAAACCCGACCAAAGTGCTGGGCGCGATCGCGAAAAGTGATGTTTGGGCACCCAAACATGTCACTTTTCGCACATTTCAGCTCTCACCCCCCTTGGGTTGCGAGCTGAAATGTAGCGCTGTCAGCTGATCGTGCCCGACAGGAGCAAGAATTGAATAGCTCTGTCGGGCGCGATGGGGGCAAGAATCAATTGAATTCCGCCCACAGTGTCCTAATTGAGGATACATAAATAAATATACAACAGGCAAAATCATGCATAATCATTAAAGTGAACAATATCAAGGTATCGTATAGCTTAGTGAGGCAACATTCAAGGATCAAGACATTGACTTGATAAAGATGGAGTACAGTACTATGCATAAACTACTCCAGGTTGTACTAAGGCATTCATTTTACAGCTATCCCCATTGAAATGGGGATAGTGTATTAATTTAAGGCATACAAATGGAGAAAACATTTCCACTTGTCCTTCAGTTTCTATATATAGATCTGTTCAAACCATTTAATAAAGATATTAAAGCCCAGGCAGCATTAAGATAATACTAGGAACAACAGTATCCACCAAATGGTCATCTTAAAATACAAGCCAAAAATATTCTTATAGCAAGTATTGGGCTATTGGGGGTATAATATAGAATACATTTAAACTCATGCATATTGTGTTAAAAAGGGGCAATGTACTCTGTAAGAATCATGGGGTTGTTAGTAGCAAGCCCAGGAAAGTTAGGTATTTACAGTGCATCCAGAAAGTATTCACAAAGCTTCACTTTTTCCACATTTTGTTATGCTACAGCCTTATTCCAAAATGGAATAAATACATTTTTGTCCTCAAAATTCTACACACAATACCCCATAATGACAATGTGTAAAAAGGTTTTTTGAGATTTTTGTAAATTTAATTAAAAAAAAACCCCTAAGAAATCACATGTACATAAGTATGCACGGCCGTTGTCATGAAGCTCAAATTGAGCTCAGGTGCATCCTGTTTCCACTGATCTTCCTTGAGATGTTCCTACAGCTTAATTGCGGTCCACCTGTGATAAATTCAGTTGATTGGACATGATTTTGAAAGGCATAAACCTGTCTATATATAAGGTCCCACACTTGACAGTGCATGTCAGAGCACAAACCAAGCATGAAGTCCAAGGAATTGTCTGTAGACCTCCGAGACAGGATTGTCTCGAGGCACAAATCTGGGGAAGGGTACAGAAAAATATCTGCTGCTTTCAAGGTCCCAATGAGCACAGTGGCATCCATCATCCGTAAATGGAAGAAGTTCGGAAACCACCAGGACTCTTCTTAGAGTTGGCCGGCCATCTAAACTGAGTGATCGGGGGAGAAGGGCCCTAGTCAGGGAGGTGACCAAGAACCCGATGGTAAGTCTGTCAGAACTACAGCATTCCTCTGTGGAGAGAGGAGAACCTTCCAGAAGGACAACCATCTCTGCAGCAATCCACCAATCAGTCCTGTATATTTGAGTGGCCAGACGGAAGCCATTCCTTAGTAAAAGCACATGGCAGCCCACCTGGAGTTTGCCAAAATGCACCAGAAGGACTCTGGTCTGATGAGACAAAGATTGAACTCTGTGGCGTGAATGCCAGGCATTATGTTTGGAGCATACCAGGCACTGCTCATCACCAGGCCAATACAATCCCTACAGCGAAGCATGGTGGTGGCAGCATCATGCTGTGGGTATGTTTTTCAGCGGCAGGAACTGGGTGACTAGTCAGGATAGGGCGAAAGATGAATGCAGCAATGTACAGAGACATCCTGGATGAAAACCTGCTCCAGAGCGCTCTTGACCTCAGACAGGGGTGACGGTTCATCTTTCAGCAGGACAACGACCCTAAGCACACAGCCAAGATATCAAAGGAGTGGCTTTACGACAACTCTCTGGCTGTCCTTGAGTAGCCCAGCTAGAGCCCAGACTTGAATCCGATTAAACATCTCTGGAGAGATCTGAAAATGGTTGTGCACCGACACTTCCCATGTAACCTGATGGAGCTTGAAAGGTGCTGCAAAGAGAAATGTGCGAAACTGCCCAAAGATAGGTGTGCCAAGTTTGTGGCATCATATTCAAAAGGACTTGAGGTTGTAATTGCTGCCAAAGGGGTGCATCAACAAAGTATTGAGCAAAGGCTGTGAATACTTATGGACATGTGATTTCTTAGTTTTTTTTTTTTTTTTTTATTAAATTTGCAAAAATTTTAAAAAAACTTTTTACATGTTGTCATTATGGGGTATTGCGTTTAAAATTTTGAGGACAAAAATTAATTTATTTCATTTTGGAATAAGGCTGTCACAACAAAATGTGGAAAAAGTGAAGCGCTATGACTGCTTTCCGGATGCACTGTGTGTGTGTGTGTATATATATATATATATATATATATATATACAGTATTACGTTGCACTGTACTGATGAAAACAATGAGGCTGTAGACTGCCCGGTGTATCAGTAGTATCTGTTCTTATCAGTTTGATATCTGATTCACCCCTATTGGGGGCCATATGTTAAATTAATTTTGCTACAGGGTGATGGATCAAGAGCTTGCTTTGTCCACTCCACGCATTTATTAGAGTATATCTCTGTCCCTCTCCATTATCCAGTGTGGAGTATGTGTTTATATCCATCCCAGTACTAGGCTGTATGGTCTGGTCTTTCCCATGAGCCAGTTCATTTAGACTTAAAAGTTCTAATCCGCCTCCCATGAGAGCACATGAAGAATTCTAGTTTTACGCTGTTTCATTCTATGCGTCATAGACTGCGGTATCTTGATGTGACCACTAATGTCTTTACTAACAACTCTCCTAGTTTTTAATACATGGCGAGGCTTTTACTGATGCTACCCCAGTCTACAGAACAGGTTGTAAGGTGTACAGTCTCAGTCAACCTACGGAACCTATTGGTACTCTACCTGCATGAGGATATTGGCAATGTTGAACACAGGTCAGTTAAGTCTACAAAGAGTCCAAGTGGTCACTGGTCGCTCATTGGTAAGTGTTTGCTCCACTTTTTATTAAGCAGCTACTCTTGTCCATTTAGAAGAGTAACAGGCTTACTGCAAAAGCACAATCTTGACATAATACCTTCACAGTTGTACTTGCAGACATCTGTCCCAGTAGGCTACCTCCTTCCTATCAGTTTGGCTCTAAACCCTAGAAGTTTTGTTCTATATCCAATACTTCCTTCTATATGTAAGACTAGCCAGAGTGAAGGCATTAATGCGGCTTCGCACTGACCTAATGTACATAACCTATTACTTTCGTTATTGTATGTAAGTTTGTTTTTTTGGTATCCTGCTGGTTCTCGATCCTTCTATGAATGGCCCTGGTCTGCCAAACCTTTAGTGCGCTTTTATATCCTTGGGCGTTATATCCACATTGCCGTCCGAGGTACATATAGATGTAGCCGTCTTCATCATTGCCGCGATGCACGTGCACAATGTCACGCATCGCGGTGCAGTTCTCGCTGGGCTGCGACTAGGCGCACCCAGCGTTCTCCCCATTGTCTATGGCGTGCCATAGACGTGGGCACACTAATCGTGCCACCCATGCCACGATGTGCTTGCATCGCGGGATGGATGAGCATGGCTACATCTGTAGGTGTTCACAGTTTTCACATGCCTGCTTTCCCTCCTTGCTTGCTAGAGCCTTGGCTAACATGCTCTGGATTTTTAATGGTTGTTCTAGACAATCACTTCCAGGGTCAATGGTCACTTCACGCATCGTCGCTCCGATCGATGGACTAGAACTCTGTGACATCTTCACGCACTTCTGGAAGCTAACTCCCTTCTCGAAGGTTGGCCTGTTCGAATCCTATTAGACAACGCCATGGCTGTCGAGTTTATTATCCTTCAAGGAAGGACACACAGTCTCTGGGCCTTACACAAGGCAAGTCGCATTCTACGGTGGACAGGGCCTTGTGTTTTGGCAACCTCAAGGGTGTTCTACTAGGAGAGGATATCTGGGAGCCCAACTTCCTCAGTCGTCTGGTCCGTCATCCTGAAGAATGTGACCTTCAGCAGGTGGGTTTTCCCAACTGCTAGTCAGTAGGTGGGGCAGGTCAGACTTACATCATGGCGTCTATTCACAGTCTTCTGGTGCCTCGGTACTGCTCCAGGTTTCAGGACCTGAATGCTGAGGCGGTGGGCACTCTGACAGTGTTGGCAGTATGATCTTGTGTATCTCTTCCCTCTTTTTTTCCCTTCTTCCGCTAGTCCTCAAGCGGGTCTAGCGAGAGGTGGACACAGTTTTCATTGTAACTCCAACCTGGCAGTTGGATCTGGTTCTCAAATCTCCAACTGCTCCTTATCAGGGATCCCTGGCTACTACTGTTTTGCCCGGACCTCCTGCTTCTAGGTTAGTTAGTTTTCCCTGACCTACAGCACCCGGCATTTTATGGCGTGGCTTTTGAGGTCGCTATTTAAATGTAGCGGGGTTCCGGACTCTGTGGTTTCCACCGTGTTCAGGGTTCGCAACCCGGTTTTCTTCTACTCATTATCATCGCATCTGGTGTTCTTATGTGAACTGGGGTGAAGAGCGTGGGAATTCCCACCACTGCTTTCGTTGTCCTGTCTCCTTCCCTTCTACACCGGGACCTGGATGCTGGGTTATGCCTCGGTTCTCTCAAGAGTTCAGGTCTCTGCATTGTCGATATGTCAGCGCCGCCTGGATTTCTCTCAGATTCAGTCTTCTACAGGGGGTTCTTCTACAACAGCCTCTGTTGTCCCGCCTAAACCTTTCCCCAGTTCTGATGGGGGAGGAGTCACTCACACTTAAAGATTTAAAATGCCAGCCCTACTCATCCACCCTTCTATACCCAGTGTCTTGATCTCCAATGTCCTCTGTGGAATCGGAGAAAGAGATTTTACTGGTAAGTACCTGTACCAAAATCCTATTTTTGCTGGCACATTTTCATTGGGTTATAAATTTGAAATAAATTGAAATGATTGACCTTTAGGACAAGAGAACATACTAGACTACATTAGTGTTGCCGTGTGTAGTTTACCACTCTTTATAACAGGCCATATATTTACAGATAAGGTTTTCCTTTATTTAATGAGACAAAAATTTGACTTACATATTGATAGTTAGCAACCAAGTGGTATAACCTGTAACTATAAAAGCTATTTACTGGTTGAGTCTCCGATATCCAAAATGCTTGGGACCAGGGGTATTTTGGATAATGGAATATTCCGTATTTTGGAATATTTGCATATTCTAATGAAATATCTTGGGAATGGGACCCAAATATACACACACAATGCATATATACACCTTATACACAGTCTGCAGGTAATTTTATACAATATTTTCAATAATTTTGTGGCTCAAACAAATTTTGTGTACATACATGAAATTCATTTATGTTTCATATACACCTTATACACACAGCCTGAAGGTAATTTTATACAATATTTGTAATAATTTGTGCCTTAGACAAAGTTTGTGTACATTGAATTATCAAAAATCAAAGGTTTAATTTTCTCAGTCAAGCCAAAAAAATTCCGTATTTCGGAATATTTGGATATGGGAGACTCAACTTGTATTATATTGAAATTAGAATAATTAACAATTTAGATCAAATTAAATTGACTCAACCTAACAACATTTGTATGAGGAATGTTGATATTATAAACATAATGAGTTATCTCTGTTTAGCAAAGTTCTTACAATATATTTTTGCATGTCTATCAACTCTCCAAACTTCATCTTAGCTCAAAATCAGTATCCCGGTGCTGCATAATAGATAAGGGATGCCAAGATCACGGATTTCATATTTTGTGATAGATCAAAGTAATATTATGGATGACAACATTGTGTGAAATGTGTATTATATACGTACAAGCATACAGATTTTTGGACACTAATTGAAAAAAGCTATGAATAATCTCTATATACTGTAATTCAGTCTTCGAATCATCCCTGACTTAACTTTGAAGGTGACATTCATACTTTCTGCTCTTTTAGTGTCAAGTTATGAACCAGGCATTTATAATACACTAGTAACTAAGTAATATTGACAAAATATACCTGTTAATTGAGGTTCACACTTGTAAAGCAGATTTTCCAAAGGTGAGTATTAAAACATTTTATGGAAACTGTCACTGAATGTATAATGATGTCCAAAAGCCAATCGTGTTCTGTCTCTTGATAAGTAATTTGAGGGATACCGTTGTTTCTTTTCATTAGACAAATATGCCACAAGTCAATTATCAAAAGACACAGTCTTAGTTGTGGTAGATGTAAAAATCAGCAATACATTTTATAAAGGAATCACTGCACATAACAAATATTGTTTAAAGCATTGTCTACTGATTCTGGTATTTTTTTGTGAGTAATAAACTATCATTTTCATAATGGCTGACACAACGCAATACCCTCTTTGGTAAATAGTGGTTTTTGAATTTCACAGGTGCTCTCGGATGTCGGACTGCAGCATGAATGATCCACCAGGGGAGCCATTGGTAGGGACTCACCCAGGGGCGCCGAGAGGGGAGGGGGGGACTAATTACCCAGGCTTGTTGGATGGGCCCAGCGGTGGTCCGGGTACGCCGCCCTCCCCTTCTTACCTGTGGTGGGTCTCAGGAGGCTCCTCTCCCTACATGATGTGTGTGGGAAAACGATTGCACTGATCACTTGACAAACATATGGATGTGCCCCTAGCTGAGGGGCGTACAGCGCCATTCTGTGCAGTACTCGGCTCCATGTGCATACTATATTTTCATAAGTTTTTTGTAGGGAAATATGGTCACGCATTAACAATTAGGCCACTCTCTCTACAGTACCCAGGCCCGGCCACGTCTATGGCCCTGGACTCACCTAATATAGTGTCAGTCGCTGCTAAGATGACATGGCTCACTCCTCCCACCCCTCAGCTCACATTGCTCACCCCCCCCCCCACATGTCACACTGTCCCCATTAAACACTGCTCACCCCGCAGTTCATTCCCCCCACAGATCGCACCTCACTGCTCAGCCTGCAGCTCACTCCCTCCCCTCACAGCTCACACTGTACCATCACACCTCAATGCTCACCCCACAACTAACACTGCCCCATCACACCTCACTGCTCACTCTGCAGCTCGCTCCCCCCATCTTACACTGTCCCATCACACCTCACTGCTCATCCCACAGCTCACACTGCCGCATCACAACTCACTCTGCAGCTCACACTGTCCCATCATACCTCACTTCTCATCCCACAGCTCACATTGCCCAATCGCACGTCACTGCTCACCCTGCAGCTCACTCACTCCCCTCACAGCTCACACTGTCCCATCACACCTAACTGCTCACCCCACAGCTCATACTGCCCCATCACACGTCACTGCTCACCCTGAAGCTCACTCCCCCCCAACAACTTACACTGTCCCATCACACCTCACTGCTCACCCTGAAGCTCACTCCCCCCCAACCACTTACACTGTCCCATCACACCTCACTGCTGACCTCACATCTCACTCCCCACCACAGCTTACTTCTCACCTCACAGCTCACTCACTCCCACACGTCATGCTGCTTACCTCACTGCTCTCCTCTCACTGTTCTTCTCACACTGCTCCCCTCACACCTCAAATTCCTCCCCTCATGCATCAGAGCACCCTCATGCCCTTGACTTCTGACAGCACCCCACTTAATTTCTCCCACTACTCTATTTTTTTCCCAGCATCTCAATTCCACCCCCACACACAGGTATCCTAATTCTACCCGAGCAATCACACAGATAGGCTCCACCCACCCCATTGTTAATTTGGCACTCAGTTACTGTGTGTGTGTGTGTGACTGTGTGTGTATATATATATATATATATATAAATATATATATAACCTTTATGGATTTACATTAAAATAGCAATTGTAAAATCATAAGTGATGATGAAAATTAAAAATGTATTGTGTAATAAACGTATTATTTTATTTGATTATCATTGTATCTATAGTTAGAACTGTGTTCCTAGTAGGGGGATTTTGCCGTGCATCAACATATCAGCAGTGCTACTAGATAATTTTAGTATCAATTATGTCTCTATGTATAGATATATAAATTGTTACTAAAATGCTCTAGTAGGACTGCTTATAAGTAGAGATGTGCGGGTTCGGATTTACTCGGTTCTTATCGCCATTTTACCGCAAGTTCGGATTAGTTCGGATTTATTTTATTGGCTATCCAAAACACGTGATAGCCGATAGCCAATAAAATGCCGTTTTGAGATCCGAGTAAATCCGAGTAAAACCGAGTAAATCCGAACCCACTCATCTCACCTTATAAGTAGATGCAAGACAAATTCCTTCCATTAGCATTATAGTTATAACTATCATTACAATTATAATAAAATAATAATCACAGTCAGATGAAAGATTTCTTAACAGTTTATTACATAATACATTTTTCATTTTATCATCACTTAGGGTTTTATAAATCACTAATTTAATGTATATTGATAAAGCCCTTGCTAAATAGTCCAATTTATTATTGGGGGCACATCCCTCCGGAAATCGATATTATGATCTATTGTTACTTATAGGGAGAAGTATTTAATAGATATATTCATACCAGATGACTATAATTGACAATCCTGTGTAGACTCCAAATCCTCCCTTTTTGCAGGTATAATGTTAACTAAATTTTTGAAAAATCAAGTTTGAGGTGGTAGAGGAAATCTTAGATATAATGGCAGATTTGGGGATCATCCGCATAGAGATGATGCTGAAATACAATGGAGCTTATTTGTTTCAGTAGATGTCAAAGTTGTACTCCAACTGATAGAGAAACCTTGGAGGAGTTGGATCTAGCGTAGGATCAGAATAAGGAGAGGACAGTGGGCCTGATTCAGAGCCGGACGCTATTTGCGCTCGCTCGTTCAGAAAAAGGGACCGGATATTTAAATTGAGTGCTCGCTCTTTGCGGTCTGTTAACGCCTCTATGTCTGAGCGAGCAAACGAAACATGCGCTCGCTATTTTGTAAAGATGCCCCCTGGCCGCTCGCATCCTACGTCATCTCCACTATTTATTAGATTAATCGAGTACATCGAAAGGCGTCTGAACTGCTCGCAGTGCTTGTGGTTGGATTTTCCTACCGCAATCATGCGAACAGTTCAGGCTAAGAAACAACCAAGTGACGTGGTCGATGACGCTGCTTTGTTAATTATGCACACCCTTAAATCGCCCGTTTTGACCGTTTGGCACGCCTGCGTTCGGATCTCCACTCCCCGTTTTCAAGCACCTTCCCCTGTTACCAACCACAAACGCCTCATCCTGTCACTCAAATTAGCAGGCACTCGCTGTTTTGCGAGCGCTCAATTTCCGACCACAATGACTGGTTGGCGCATGCGCATTATGACCCATACGCATGCGCAGATGTGCGAACATCGCTCGGAGCCGATGAGCGGCTGCTTACGAGCGGCTCTGAATCAGGCCCAGTGTCTTGGAGAAAATGGGAATGTAGTGTCTGTGTGAGAACAGAATGGTCATCAGTATCAAATGCAAATGAGACATGAGATGGTAATCTGCAAGAGCGTTTAATACCGAATTTATTTATTTTTTTACTTTAAGAATAGGTAATGCCTGCATGCTGCTGTAATGAGGGAAAGATACCAGTAAAGATAGAGATAATAGATGTTGGCTGGGTTGAGCACCACACAGCAAATGATTTGTAAGAGTAGAGGGCCAAGTGGACAGGTTGTAGACTAGGAGGAGAAGAGTAGATGATCCTACAGTACTTCATTTGTGGGATCAAATTGGAAGAAGGAAAGGAATTGGGCAGTAGTGCCTCAGGTAACATGATAACACTTCAGATCAAGACTTGTTAGAAGCAGAATCTTAATATTTGCCATAGAGTTTGGGCTAGGACAGTTCATTTCAAAGTCAAGAGATGTACAAGGTTTAAGCTAGTGACATTTTACTCTGCAGGGAAGATTTTCAAACATGTTTCTTTATTTAAATGATGTACTGTACAAACGAACGGAGGTAGGATAGTCTAGTACTGGGTGTATCTAGGGGTCTGAGCGCCCCTGGCAATGTAATGGACTGGCGCCCCCCTCTCCACATAGTTTCTGAATAATTACACTATACAATAAATAAGTATTTATAATGTCTCCCGAGCAAGTCCCCCTTCTGTCTCCCCAGCCAGCTCCTCTTCTGTCTTCGCAGCCATCCTCCTTCTGTTTCCCCAGCCACCCTCTTCTGTTTTTCACAGCTACCCCCCTTCTGTCTCCCCAGCTACCCCTCTTGTGTCTCCTCAACCACCAGCCTTCTGCCAATAGATATATACGCCCAGTGGAAGATTAAGGTCTACATGGGCCTGGAGCTGAATGTTATGAAGGGCCTATTTTGTGCCGCTGCAGGAGGTGTGACTAGTGATGGGAGGAATGTGATCAGTGCTAGGCAGTGTAGGGGGGCTTGTGAAACCTTCCACTCAGGGCCATCCCTGAAAAAATTGGTTTCTTAGGTAAAATTTTAGAAAGTGCCCCCCCCCGCCCCTTCTTCCCAATAATAGGTGCCTGTAAAAGAAGCAGTGTTGCATCCCACACGGTGTGCTTTCCTGTTCCCCCCTCAACACCCCACATCTTGTGCTCCCAAATCACATGCTGTCTGCTTCCCCTGTTCCCTCTTACTCATCCTATAATGTGTGCTCCCATTTCCCCCTACACATCCCACACAGTGCGCTCCTGTTTACCCTCCACATCCCACACTGTGTGCATCACTGTTCTCCCTCCACATCCCACGCTATGTGCTCCCACATTTCCCCTCCACATATCATGCTGTGTGCTCCTGTTCCCCTACATTCCACACTGTGTGCTCCCCTGTTCACCTAAATCCCATACTGTGTGCTCCTCTGCTCCCCTACATTCCATACTGTGTGCTCCTCTGCTCCCCTACATCACATAATGTGTGCTCCTCTGCTCCCCTACATCACATACTGTGTGCTCCTTTGCTCCCCTACATCACACAATGTGTGCTCCCCTATTCCCCTACATCCCATACTGTGTGCTCCTCTGCTCCCCTATATCCCATACTGTGTGCTCCTCTGCTCCCCTACATCCCACACTGTGTGCTCCTGTTCCCCCCCTCCACATCCCACAGTGTGTGCTCCTGTTCCCCCTCCACATCCCACAGTGTGTGCTCCTGTTCCCCCCTCCACATCCCACACTGTGCAGTCCTGTTCTGCTCCCACATCCCACACTGTGCAGTCCTGTCCCCCCCTCCACATCCCACACTGTACAGTCCTGTCCCCCCCCTCCACATCCCACACTGTACAGTGCTGTTCCTCCCTCCACATCCCACACTGTGCAGTCCTGTTCCCCTCCCACATCCCACACTGTGCAGTCCTGTCCCCCTCCCACATCCCACACTGTGCAGCCCTGTCCCCCCCTCCACATCCCACACTGTACAGTCCTGTTCCTCCACATCCCACACTGTACAGTTCTGTGCCCCCTCCACATCCCACACTGTACAGTCCTGTTCCTCCACATCCCACACTGTACAGTTCTGTGCCCCCCTCCACATCCCACACTGTGCAGTCCTGTTCCCCTCCCACATCCCACACTGTGCAGTCCTGTCCCCCTCCCACATCCCACACTGTGCAGTCCTGTCCCCCCTCCACATCCCACACTGTGCAGTCCTGTCCCCCCTCCACATCCCACACTGTGCAGTCCTGTTCCCATCCCACATCCCACACTGTACAGTTATGTGCCCCCCTCCACATCCCACACTGTGCAGTCCTGTTCCCCTCCCACATCCCACACTGTGCAGTCCTGTCCCCTCCCACTGTGCAGTCCTGTTCCCCTCCCACATCCACATCCCACACTGTACAGTCCTGTCCCCCTTCCACATCCCACACTGTGTGCTACTGTTCCCCCCTTCACATCCCACACTGTGCAGTCTTGTTCCTCTCCCACATCCCACACTGTGCAGTCCTGTCCCCCCTCCACATCCCACACTGTACAGTCCTGTTCCTTCACATCCCACACTGTACAGTCCTGTTCCTCCACATCCCACACTGTACAGTTCTGTGCCCCCCTCCACATCCCACACTGTACAGTCCTGTTCCTCCACATCCCACACTGTACAGTTCTGTGCCCCCCTTCACATCCCACACTGTGCAGTCCAGTCCCCCTCCCACATCCCACACTGTGCAGTCCTGTCCCCCCTCCACATCCCACACTGTGCAGTCCAGTCCCCCTCCCACATCCCACACTGTGCAGTCCTGTCCCCCCTCCACATCCCACACTGTACAGTCCTGTTCCTCCACATCCCACACTGTACAGTTCTGTGCCACCCTCCACATCCCACACTGTGCAGTCCTGTTCCCCTCCCACATCCCACACTGTGCAGTCCTGTCCCCCTCCCACATTCCACACTGTGCAGTCCTGTCCCCCCCTCCACATCCCACACTGTACAGTCCTGTTCCTTCCTCCACATCCCACACTGTGCAGTCCTGTCCCCCCTCCACATCCACACTGTACAGTCCTGTTCCTCCACATCTCACACTGTACAGTTCTGTGCCCCCTCCACATCCCACACTGTGCAGTCCTGTCCCTCTCCCACATCCCACACTGTGCAGTCCTGTCCCCCCTCCACATCCCACACTGTACAGTCCTGTTCCTTCCTCCACATCCCACACTGTACAGTCCTGTTCCCCTCCCACATCCCACACTGTGCAGTCCTGTCCCCCCCTCCACATCCCACACTGTACAGTCCTGTTCCTCCCTCCACATCCCACACTGTACAGTGCTGTTCCTCCCTCCACATCCCACACTGTACAGTCCTGTTCCTCCCTCCACATCCCACACTTTGTGCGCCTGTTCCATTTCCACATCCCACACTGTGTGCTCCTGTTCCCCCCTCCACATCCCACACTGTGCAGTCCTGTTCCCCTCCTCCACATCCCACACTGTACAGTCCTGTTCCTCCCTTCACATCCCACACTGTACAGTGCTGTTCCTCCCTCCACATCCCACACTGTGCAGTCCTGTTCCCCTCCCACATCCCACACTCTGCAGTCCTGTCCCCCCCTCCACATCCCATACTGTACAGTCCTGTTCCTCCCTCCACATCCCACACTGTGCAGTCCTGTTCCCCTCTCACATCCCACACTGTACAGTCCTGTTCCTCCCTCCACATCCCACACTGTACAGTCCTGTTACTCCCTCCACATCCCACACTGTACAGTCCTGTTCCCCCCTCCACATCCCACACTGTACAGTCCTGTTCCTCCCTCCACATCCCTCACTGTACCGTGCTGTTCCTCCCTCCACATCCCAGACTGTACAGTCCTGTTCCTCCCTCCACATCCCACACTGTACAGTCCTGTTCCTACCTCCACATCCCACACTGTGCGCCTGTTCCCCTTCCACATCCCACACTGTGTGCTCCTGTTCACCCCTCTACATCCCACACTGAGCAGTCCTGTCCCCCCCTCCACATCCCACACTGTACAGTCCTGTTCCTCCCTCCACACCCCACACTGTACAGTCTTGTTCCTCCCTCCACATCCCACACTGTACAGTCCTGTTCCCCCCTCCACATCCCACACTGTGCAGTCCTGTTCCCCTCCCACATCCCACACTATGCAGTCCTGTTCCTCCCTCCACATACCACACTGTACAGTCCTGTTCCTCCCTCCACATCCCACACTGTACAGTCCTGTTACTCCCTCCACATCCCACACTGTCCAGTCCTGTTCCCCCCTCCACATCCCACACTGTACAGTCCTGTTCCTCCCTCCACATCCCACACTGTACCGTGCTGTTCCTCCCTCCACATCTCACACTGTACAGTCCTGTTCCTCCCTCCACATCCCACACTGTACAGTCCTGTTCCTCTCTCCACATCCCACACTTTGTGCGCCTGTTCCCCTTCCACATTCCACACTGTGTGCTCCTGTTCACCCCTCCACATCCCACACTGTACAGTCCTGTTCCCCCCTCCACATCCCACACTGTGCAGTCCTGTTCCTCTCCCACATCCCACACTGTGCAGTCATGTCCCCCCTCCACATCCCACACTGTACAGTCCTGTTCCTCCCTCCACATCCCACACTGTACAGTCCTGTCCCTCCCTCCACATCCCACACTGTACAGTCCCGTTCCTCCCTCCACATCCCACACTTTGTGTGCCTGTTCCCCTTCCACATCCCACACTGTGTGCTCCTGTTCACCCCTCCACATCCCACACTGTGTGCTCCTGTTCCCCCTCCACATCCCACACTTTGTGTGCCTGTTCCCCTTCCACATCCCACACTGTACAGTCCTGTTCACCCCTCCACATCCCACACTGTGTGCTCCTGTCCCCCCTCCACATCCCACACTGTACAGTCCTGTTCCCCCCTCCACATCCCACACTGTGCAGTCCTGTTTCCCTCCCAAATCGCACACTGTGCAGTCCTGTCCCCCCATCCACATCCCACACTGTACAGTCCTGTTCTTCCCTCCACATCCCACACTGTACAGTCCTGTTCTTCCCTCCAAATCCCACACTGTACAGTCCTGTTCCTCCCTCCACATCCCACACTGTACAGTCCTGTTCCTCCCTCCACATCCCACACTGTGTGCTCATGTTCACCCCTCCACATCCCACACTGTACAGTCCTGTTCCCACCACCACATCCCACACTGTACAGTCCTTTTCCCCTTACACATCCCACACTGTATACCCCCCCTGTTTTCATCCAAATCCCATGCTGTGTGCTCCCTTGGTCTGCCTATGCTCACTGCTCCCCTCCATCCCCCTGCTGCTGGTTTTTCCCCCTTCAAATTGGTCATCTTACATTCAGTGTTCCCCCTCCCCTCCCAGCGGCTGCGACCCCCCTTCAAAGTCTGCAATGCTCTTACTTTACACCATCTTCACTGGCAGCTGGCTCCTCTGACCGGGAAGGACGGCTACTGGCTGCCATGCTCTTTCTCTGATTTGTTCTGCAGCTGCTGCCGGGCGGGACTGGAATGGAGGGGCTGAGCACTGAGGAAGGGGCGGGGCCTGCAGACTCCTCGGAACTCTCAACCAGTGATCTGAGGAGTATGCACTGACTGCAGTAGCAGAGACAGTATGATTCAGACTATTTGGATCAGTGGCTGAGGCTGAGAGATCCCCTGTGACCCATCTCCCTAGTACCTGTTCGGCAGCAGTTGTGTGTGGTAGGTGTGCTCCCGGCCTCCATGCCTAGCTGCTTAACTGCTCAGGCTCCGTGCAGTCACCAGAAACTCCATGCAGGAGGGATCTCCCAGCACAGCGACTGCAGAGGCCGGCGGCAGTGACGTCAAAAGAGGAAGGAGGAAGACTGGCGCTGCTATTACAGCAACACAGCAAAATCAGTGGTACTAGTGCTGCTGGTACATTACATAGTACCCACTTACTACCTTCCCACCCACTGCTCTCACCATTTCCTTGGCCGCTGGTGGCACTGCCGGGCGGCTCCCCCTCCCTAGGCCGGTGCCCCAGGCGAGTGCCTTCCTGGCCAAGAGGTAGATACGCCCCTGTTAATAGTCTCTTGCTTTGCACAGTAGTGCATGATTTTTCACAGTGGAATTTTTTTATTTTAGCACCACCATAGATGTGGTACTGAACACTTCTGTCAGTGTGAAGTCTTTTACAAAGCCTAAGCACACAAGATCCTAAACACAGCTTGGTGCAAGTAATCTACATGAAATTAATGCAAGCCCCATTGTCTCCTCTTTTTTTTGTGTGATTCTCAGAAAAGTGAAATAATGTTGAGCATGGTCTAGTAGAGAACAAAGCTACAGTAGATGGAATCAAAAAGATTGTAGTTTCCTTCTACCTGGACCATAGAAAGATCCTCAGCACAGTAAGGTGTGCCCAATAAAAGACATATCCTCTGCCAGAACAGACCTACTTCTCACTATTGGCCTGTCAGGTAGTATGAGCAAAAATCATAAATAAATTCCTTGGTGCTTCTATTGGCATTACAACAACATATTCCCTTGTTGGCAAAATTTAAACATAAAATTGTACCCACCTGTTCAACTCAGAAAATTGTAGAGTGAATACTGCTAACTTCCAGCAGTGCCCCATGAATGTTTGTCTCCCCAGTCAATCAAGGGTATGCAATAAATCCACACAACTCCTACTGTGAAGCTTTTAAGAAACAGATAACCTACCCTGGTGTAGCTTGCACATGTGCAATAGCTGACCAACATACTATAGGAAAGAACGGTTATTACTAAGTAGAGGACGATTGTGTATTTGTCCCCTATGGCTAGAAACAATGCTTCTTCTCTTCCAGGCGGAATCACCCAACTTCCAAGAAGCTCAATCAGTTCTATTTGTAGATACATTACTGACACAACAATTTCACAAGACTCCATATAGTTTGTCGCATGTAATTGCAATAGAAATAAAATATAGATAGAAATATGCAGAGAAATAAAATATATAAATATATACTGTATGTGTGAAACTAAAATAAAATCTTGGCGACAGTCTGCTATCTGTTATGAAACTTACCAAGTAGTGGAGCTTCTGTCCGCGCCAGTCCAGTTTAACAATACTTAGCCCAAAGGTGTGAAGTCTAATGGGGGTTAAGTCTTCACTAGTTACCCCTGCAAGAAAGTTTGGGATCCACCACTGCCTTAGCATATCCCCCCCCCCCCCCTCTCCTCCCTAGGCAAGCCCTGGGTAGGACACCTGCAGGTAAACTGGAGTCAACAGGTGCAAGGTAATAAGCAAGGACTGTGGCAGAAGTGTAATACAGTAATAGTAATCAGTCCATGGTCTGGACAGGTAGCAGGCAAGAAAGTATCGAGTTAGACTGAAAACAGGAAATTTAATCAGCACTGGATGTGTTCACTCCCTACCTACATACCATCATCCTGTAGAAGAATAGCTTTGGCCAGGAAGTGGGCAGAGAATAGGGACAAATCATAAACAAACTGCCTCTGATGTGGCTCAGCTGGGTCACAGATTTTAAATGCTTATTAACAAAGCAACTACAGTAGTAGAATGACAATGAGAGGCATATTTAGTTAATCAACTTATTCAGATTTTTCTTATTTTTACTTATACTACCTCAACAAATTACGATTTTTATTATATTGTTTATTTTTGATTTGTCATTTTAATGCAAATTGTACATTTTGTAAAACATTAGATAAAATATTTTGCAATAGCAGTTTTAAGGGTAATTACCAAATGTCAATGAATTCCTCTTTTTTTATATTTAGCATTGCAATGTTCTGCAATCTACTTCCTACACCACATTATGGACCTCATTCAGAGTAGGTCGCAAGCGCCGATGCGCTCGTAACCGACTCGATGGTTAGTTTTGCGCATGCGCAGCAGCCGCACTGCGCGTGCGCAAGCCCCGGAGCGACAGAGAAACTCTCTCGCTCCAGAGCTCGTTACCAAAGGGGCGGCTGTCAATGTTGGTCGACAGCTCGCCCCGTTTGGTAGGCGGGCCGGGGGGGTGGTTTCCAAAATGGAGGCGTTCATTAACGAACGCCTACCGTTTTGTGGGCGGCTGCACTGACATCGTCAGTGGGGAGCTTCCTGCTCCATCAGAGCAGAAAGCTCCCTGGGGCTTACGAGTGCCCAGACCCAACTTTAGGGTCTGATCGTAAGCCCCCATGGTCGCGATGGTGATCACCATCGCGACCATCAACCTGGTCAGTCGTTAAGCTGTGGGTGGTAACCCACATCTTAACTAACGACCGGGAGGCCGCACTTCAAAAATGAAGCGGCCGCCCTCATTCAGAGAGAGCGATCGCTTCTTGCGACCGCCTCTGAATGAGGTCCTATATGTAACTCGTATGGCTGATAAATAGCAACGCTATCTAACATTGCTATTAAATTAAAATTCCTTACTCGTCTAACTTTACACATTTCCTCTGCGCATCCTCTTTTTTTGTCCTTTAACCATAAATTAGACAGGTTAAGGCATAAAAAGCAAGCTGTAGGCATTTCTGCATGAAACTAACGGCATTCTTACTCTGATTGCTAAATAAGAGAGTTTATGATTCGTTTTATTAGTTTGTCAAGTATGCACAGGTGCAGCTTTGTTAGCATAATGTTTTTGTTTTTTATTGACTTGTCCAATAAATTTAAGTTCTGTGTTGTAATGGGATTCACTCAGTTGAAATCCAAACTTGCGGTGTCGCTGAAATATTCCTATTGTAATGCTGCAGGTGTGCAATGCTATGTCTATATTTATGGCACGCACAGTTTGCCTGAGCAGCAGCAAGCAGTGATGAGAAAAATCTGATCTGTTCTGCACTGTGCAGAGCTACTCTGTGAATAAGCTTCAAAAAGCCTTAATTTGTCAGGCAGATATTTGCCATTTATTGTCACACTTGTAGACTTCTAATAACAGTTGTGTTTATATGTCTTGTATCTCACATTTACCCGCGTATATGGTTCATACTTTCTAGAGTATTATTAATCTGAATAACATTAATTTCCAGTAAATTTTGACCACCTCACAGCTCACAATCTTGTTTTCAACTTTTCGCCAATATTAGCCAAAGGCTGCAGCGATCTGGCTGGTCAAACCAAGTGACAGAGCAGCGGCACAAATACACGGCACATTACGCCAATTACGCCACACAGTATTGTCTGCTAGTCACATTACACCACACAGAAGCACCCCTTATACATGTTACACCACAGTAGAGCCGCTTATACACAATACGCCACAGAAGAGCCCCTTATACACATTATACCATTGTAGATCCCCTCCTCCTCATCATTCCTCCTTCTCTTCCCCGCAGTGCACAGAGAGTTATATAATAGTCATCATAGCAATCAGATGGGCACAGCAGGGGATTTTTGACATCAGGATCTCTATAGGGAGGAAGGGGGCACTCGTAGGTACAACGTTGGGGGTGGGAGCTCAGGGTGGAGGAGGACAGTCAGAGGGCATGGGGTTGGGGGGACATTCAAGGGAGCACAGGGTTGGGGGATTCTCAAGGGGGATTAGGATTGAGCGGACGCTCAATGGGGCACAGAGTAAGGAGGGAACACTCAGGGGAGCACAGGTTATGGGGGGACACTTAAAGGGCACAACATGGGGGAGGGGAGCTCAGGGTGACACAGGGTAAGGAGGTAACGCTCAGGGTGCACAGGATGATGGGGGAGGGGAGCTCAGCGTAGGGAAGACAGAACCCCCTTGATGCCAGGATCCATGGCATCTCCTGTCAGCCTGCCACCTGCTCTCTCACCTCAGGCACTGGCAGACTCTCCTCAGGCAGACGTACATTCTGGGTGGCGCTCGCTCCCTTCTCCCCCAGGGTGCAGCCCGGCATAGATGTCGGGGCCAGTGGGTGGGGGGGCAGTGACAGCACTCAGCTTCTCTCTGCCAGATCCAATAAGTGGCCGCTACCATGGTAACAGGCCGCTGGTTGGCTGAGAAACAGCCATTCTCAGCCAACCAGCGGCCTGTTACCCTGGTAGGGCCGCTGATTGGATCCGACAGAGGAAGCTTTCCAAACTAAAACACAAGAGTTTTCAACGCCGTGATCTCTGTGCTTTCGCTCATTTTTGGATCTGAGCTGGGACTCAGCAGGAAGATCCGAGCTGGGACTCGGATCAGTTTGGGCTGGTTTTGATTACCTTAAATACGAACCACTCATCTCTAGTTTTATACAGTATATATTGTAGCAGGACAGGAGGGGTGGCACTCCAGGACTTCAAAATGAACTCTTCAAAGCAGGCTGTATGTGAGCAACGTTTCGGTTTTATTTAAAACAATGCCTGATGACATTTTTTAAATAAAACCGAAATGTTGCTCACATACAGCCTGCTTTGAAGAGTTTGTTTTGAAGTCCTGTTTTGAAGTCCTAGAGTGCCACCCCTCTTGTCCTGCTATATATAAAAACAGATACATTCAAATGGGATCATTAGTATAATTTCCCTGCAATGGTTATAAGGCACAATGATCCCTATGGCTACATGCATTTTCTGAAAAGTATCAGTGTGTTTGCATCAACAAGTAGATCTTACTAACTGCTTTGCGGCTCGTTTACATTTCAATGTAAGCTAATTTTATGGCACGCCTCTCAGATGTAGCAGTACACGTCCACTTTACCGCCGCGCTCATAGGTGTTGCTTTCACAATCTGCTTAAAATGTTTTTTCAAAAGTAGACAAGTATGATATGGTTGCCTAAGTACATATATTTGTACTTGCTCTTAAAACACCTTGAGCTGCCGTAATCTGTCTTTGTTTAGCAGAGTCCAGCATGAGGGGGATCTTTCCAGACCACCCCACTGGCTCTGTCCTCCCCTCTCCACTTACCCTGCTTTCTCAAGGTGTCTGCAATATAAAAGACTCTCGAATTTTAAAAGTAAAAAAATGTGTACATATTTAATACAGAGTGACAAAAAATAATTTCCTATTGTCACGATTTGCGATGATAAGAAATTATACTTTACGAGCTAAAAGCCTGTTCATTGATACATCGGCTCTAAAGCCAGGAAGTGATTACACGGATTCATACTTTAATGATGCACCAAAGGTTCACATCAAATTGATCTGTGCAAGCTAGCAATGTAGTTTTGTCTATCCCAGTTTTATTTCTGCAAATAAGATACACATTTTCATCAAGAAAGACCTCTGCGCGGTCAAGTAACACAGGACCTGGCTGCCAAGAGGGGCTATTTGGGGTGACTGAAGCAACAGTAAGAATGGACACATCTGTATTTGACTGTAGCTAATCTATATTATCCTTCAGTTTGTGACAATAATAGTGTTAACTCTAGCTCCGGTGGCAGGCAGGGCGCCGGAGCTAAAGAGGGCAATGTTATGCGCGTGCGCCCGAAAAGGGGCGTGGCCATGAAAAGGGGGCGTGTCTATAAGACGCGTGCCCTTTTCGTCATACTTGGGGGCGTGCCCGGCGCTTACGGACATGCCGGGCAGCCCCCAAGCGCTGCAGAAAGGGAGAATAGATGCCGGGCGCATGCGCCCGGCGTCTATTCTCCGGCGGTGACCAGGTCACCGCATGTTTCTCTACCCGCGGGACACTGCGTCCCGCGGGTGAGAACGGCACCCGCAGGCTGTGAGGGCAGGGCGCTTTCTGCCCTCCTCCTGGAGGGCAGGGTGCTTTTTGCCCTCCAGAAGGAGGGCAGGGCACCGCGTCCCGCTAAAACAGCCTAGCGGGAACGCTACAATAATATATATATATATTTACCATGGCCATTTTGAAGTTTACAACAAAGAACAAAAAAAGAATTGTTTAAAATTAGTATACTAGAATAATTTTGGTAATATATTGAGATGTATTATTTCAAATTATATATATATCTATGGCAATTTGTATTATGTATTGATGAATTAAAATTAAATACTAAATAATAATAGGTCATATAGAAATATATACAGTATGTTTCAAAAACAGAAAATTAAAAAAGTGTCAGATTGACAGCATTATGATTTCAGGTAGTCAGGGGGGTAATATTAGAAAATAATTGTTTTCCAGAACCTGTGTTTTACATTACTCAGAACTTAGATTAAGGTGAACTAAAAATGTTTTAATTTTTATGTCTATGCCAAATTACAACTCCCGGCAGCATGTAGGTAATCCTCCTCCTCCCTTGCGCTGGTTGGATAACTTGACTGTACAGGGTCGCTCTCTGGATGTTCGGTAATCCTACTGCGCAAGTGCAGCTCAAAGTAGTTACTGTGGTCATCGGGTTTAGCTACAGCTTACCGGGTAGCAATTGCAAGATCCCTCTCCGTCCGGACTGCTCCATAGCCATGGTCAGATAACTCACGTTAATTATGTGTGGGTGTTAATGCCTCTTTTACAACAGGACCCCTTGAGCAGTCCCTTTAAATTACACCAAAACCTAATTACACCCATGTTTATTTACACCCAATTTTTCTAGAGCATGTATTTTGCTGAAAAATACTTGCTTTCTATTATTTTTAAACTTTTATTAAAAAATGCTTATCACACCCATTTGTTACAATTTAGGATCCCCAAACTCTTTGATTTTGACCACTAACAGATTTCTATATTGTTAGCCAATATTATTTTACCTTTTTTTGGAGGTACAGGCTGATTTATTTTTTGGGGGTGGGGTACAGGTAAATGTCTGCAGACGACTTATCAAATTAATTGCCCGATAAACAGGAGCACGCATACAGGCGTTAAGTATATTTAACGGGCGATAGGTTTGTTCCGTTAACACCATACTTGCCGACATAAAATTTTTCCTCCCCGGGAGAAGCCCCACCCCCTCACACAATTTGCCTGTGAACGATGCATACTTAAATAAGAGGCGGGGCCAAAATGGTGCGTTTCTCATAGAATCGCGTCATAAAGTCACGCCCCCTACTAGCGGACCTGCCGGTTCACAAGAAAATTCTCCTTATTCTGCCCACTTCACTAGGAAGTGGGCAGAATGCGGGAGGAGTGCCTTCCCTTTCCGGGTTTTACCCGAAAAATCAGGAGCCTCTCGCGACTTCTGGGAGGGTAAGCATTTATGGTTAACACTCTGAATTCCCCCCATAATCCCTAAAATGAAGATGTTACTTAATACTATGTAGTCTGCAGTGAAAATGATCTAGTACTCCTGGTGATATGTTCTTTTTTTTATTTTACTTTGGATGAAGTCAAGACATCTTTTATTGTCTCGTCTCTGCAACTTCACAAGCAACACACTTTAAATCTCTTGTCACTCCAACTCAAGAACACATATTTTGGAAATTGGTTGTCAGCACAGGAGACCAGAGGATTTATTCTGTAAATGATTGTTCTGTATCAAAATCTAAATCTGAAGCATTTGCTTCAAAAACATGAATTGTATTTGTGCCCATTATGCAGTTCCTTTTCACTTGACATATTGGTGTGAGCATTTTAGTTTGCTGCAGGTAAATACATATAAAATATTTAAAGGGGCACTAAACAAAGTATGAGCAACTTTATATAAAATCTTCTAGAAATATATATAGAAGGATATATGCAGAAGTATCTGGAACTAGCTTCTTGTAAGTCTATTAAAGAATATAGAAAGTAGTCTTTTGGAGCCTAAAATGGTTTAATAGTGAGCGGTCACTTCTCTGCCTGATAACATATACAGTATGTATACATATATTTCAAGTTAGGTCATAATGAGAGAACTTCTACATAAATATCTGCAAATGTTACATGAGTCTTTCTCAAAATTTTAAATTGAGCCTGAAAAAGTTTTCAAATATCCGGCATTGTGACCGTCATTCTGACCGCCAGGATCCTGTACCCAACCCATTGAACGACCATCGAGTCCTTTGTATGTCATTCTGATGCGTACCTAGCCTAAGGGGAATATTTATCACAATCCCCATCTCAGATGTGATAAATTTGCCCAAATTCGCATTGCAATATTGCAATATTTGAATATATATCGCAAATATGTATCAAATATTGCATGCAGAGAAAGCTCTGTCCCTATGAATCTTTCCCCTACACTTCCCAGAGAGTGACCACACATGCACTGCTTGCTAACCCCGCACCCCAGCCCACCCTCCCAGAGGGTTTGGGTATGGGATACTGGCACTTGGGATCCTGGTAATGCAGTTCAATTGTCGCATATGTTCCAATCACGATTCTTCTGCACAGTTTAAAAAACCTGGTCTCTTCACTTGGTTCTCACACCATTACCCCTGAATGTCAATAGGCCATAAAAGACAAAAGTGGGGAAAACATATAGTGTAAAACCATTAACATTTATTTTAAACAAAGTATAATTAAAAAATGGTCGCGTACCATCAGGGACCTTTTCATGAAAGGCACAGTTTTAAGCATATAGGGGTGTTTTATGCTCCCCCTATAAAGCAATACCTCTCCAGAGTTAAGGATCTGAATGGCAGAAACCCAGAATACAACACCAATGCGTTTCAACCAGTATATGGTCTTTTTCAAGGTGTGCTGGCTGGTGAAGTTAACCAGGTTTTTATAGTGAAAATGACTCCTCCCCTCAATAAGGGGCTTAATTGGTTAAATGATATCTGACTTATTTTCTAGGTATATAAATTCCATGTTTTTCACCACTGTATATGAACTTCTGTGTCCCGGTATTTATACCTCTTAAAATGATGTCTCCCCGTCTGTGTACTTACTAAGAACGGGGATCGTTGTTCCGTGATGCATTCCACCTTGTGGAACGCATCACGTGTATGCCATCTCGGGTCACGTGATCCTATACCAACACGTGACGCCGGTGTATCGTCTTATCAGGAACAGAGGGCCTGATTCAGACCCGCTCGCGAGCGCTGGGCGCTCGCAAGCGGGTCAATGTTGGGCCAGTGCGCATGCGCACGACGGACCTGGCTCTGTCGTGCGCATGCGCGAGACCCGGATAGCGACGGGCAAGCCGTCGCTATGGGTCTCGCTACAAAGGGGGCATGCTGTCGATGGTGATTGACAGCACGCCCTCTTTGGTGGGCATGCCGGGGGCGTGGCTGGCGGCCAGATGGAGGCGTTCCCATGGGAACGCCTACCGTCTGGGGCCGGCCCCACTGACATCACAAGTGATGTCAGTGGGAGTGCTTTTAGCTCTGATAGAGCCAAAAGCACTGCAGGGCTTGCGGCAGACGAGACCCTACCACAAGGGTCTCGTCGCAAGCCTGATGGTTGTGATGGTCACCCACAGCTATGCGAGCAACCAGGAGGCCGCTCTAAAATCAGGAAGGACGGCCCTGATTCAAAGCGAGCGCTCTGTCAGAGCGT
This sequence comes from Taudactylus pleione, assembly GCA_031769625.1. Taxonomy (NCBI): domain Eukaryota; kingdom Metazoa; phylum Chordata; class Amphibia; order Anura; family Myobatrachidae; genus Taudactylus; species Taudactylus pleione. Next base: position 14,394,652 of record JAUIMM010000115.1, on the reverse strand, counting down.
CCGGCTCTGAATCAGGGCCACAGTGTTATGTCCTTGGTAACACTGTGTTCCACTACCCGGCTTATCATGTGACCTATGTCACGTGGTGGCAGTCCGACGCCGTCCTTGGAGCGTGTCATTCTCTGCTTTCCATTCTCCGTGACTTGGACTGTCGTCACGTGACACAGAGGTAATGCCTTTCTATTATTGCTGAGTTAATTATTATCTGTATGTTAGCCATAATAAACCATGTAGATGTCTACATTCATTGTGTATATTTGCACCTTACGTCAAGGAAAGTACCCATTCCTGTAACACATGTTAATGACATCACAATGATATACCCAGTGAGAGCACTGATCTATACTAATGTGGCATCTGTATATCATTGTGATGTCATTAACATATCATACAGTGTTACAGAAATGGGTACTTTCCTTGATGTAAGCACTGCTGCTACACATGCGTGGTCAGCAGACTGCACATGCAGAGTCAGAGACATCCCTTACCTGAGTGACACCCGGTGCGGAAGCGCGCGGAAAGGGTGTGGCTTAGTGGAAGGGGTGTAGCTTCACTCTACGAAGCCATGGCCCCTTATGTGTGCTGAATGCCTATCTTTTGCTCCCCTGCCTTTCTCCATGTTCTGGCTTCTCTGTGACACCATCTGAGGGGGTGACACCAAAATAGCAGAGCAGCTCTGCTATTTTGGTGTCACCCCCCTCAGATGATGTCACCTGGTGCGGCCTGCCCCCCCTTGTGACGCCAGTGTGCGGAGTAGAACAGCGGGGTCCTGAAAGAGGAGTGAAATGATTGTATTAGCAATTATTTTACTTTTTGCACACAGCAGGGACGGACTCCTTTTGGAACCCTGATCTCTGCATGTGTATATTAGTGCATTTGGGCAAAACTTAATTTCTTATTGCTGCGAATAGCAAAATTACAATGGTTGTGTCTAAAACCCATCCACGACATTAATATTTTTTTCCACTTTGTAGTGATAAGAGAGAAAAGTAAATGTAAACTATTTACCTTAGCGTGTTGTCTTTTGCTTATTTATTGTATGGTATCAAATACAGGCTTGTGAAATGCTTATTAGGAGGAAGCGATCAGATTTATTTAGGTATTGACATTTTTTGTTTTATTTTTCATAATATAAGTGAGCAGTGGCTCATCTGTAAGCAGAGACTCTCTAAGGTAAAAAGAAAAAATCAATCTTCTATCTCAAAGAAAAATCTTCCTATATGCAGCAGGGATTTATTTTTATTAAAAACACATATAGACTAAATTCTCTTCATACGTAATAGGATTTGTAGCTGTACTGCTAAAGGGCTAGAATTTGCTGATGGTTCTTTCTATCAATAATACTGCACTCAAGGAATCTAAAAGGACATTGTCCATTTAAAACAAAAAGAATACATTTGTGAACAGGTTTTCATATAGACTTACCTGATCGAAGCATACAGTATAATGATATCTTCTGATGTTGGTACAATATGATGAACAATTGTCGATTTGTTGTAGATATAAATTGATAGTGCCACCTGTGAGTAATAGCAACTATTCTGGTTAAAAGTATGATGGGATATGTTAAAAGATGCGTGCTTTTACCTTTTTAGCCCTAGAGTGCAACACTAGACAATGTGTACCCAGCCCGATATCTTCAGCGACGAGAGCTGGCATCGGCAAGTAAGTGCATACTCATTTGCCGATGCGGGGAGCGACAACTGTTTTCCTTCTTTTCCCATCCACTTATTTTTTAATCTATAATTAAGGGCTTCACCACATAAATGTATTACAGGTTGAGTCTCCCATATCGGAATATTCCGAAACAAAATTATTAAAAATAAAGTATAAAATGACCTATAGGCTGTGTGTATATGAATCATAAATACATTCTGTGTGTATATTTGGGCCCTATTCGTAAGACATTTCAATATGGTATACAAATATTCAAAAATACGGAATATTCCGATATCCAAAATACCCTTGGTCCCAACCTATATTGAATATAGAGCCTGATTCAAAGGTGGACGTAGTCCGGGTCGGTGCTATGTCTTTGGAAGTTATGTTAATGCTCTAGTGGCATCTTGTGTAATGAGACACCCTCCCCCAGCTTCTGTGATCTGCTTCCTGCAACCGTAGACACAGCACTGCGGCTCAGGTGCATGTGCACCAGACAAACCCTCATTATTTTTGTGACCGAATCACCACTACGTGCAGGGCTGAATCAGGCCCATAATGTATGGTTTTAAAAAAAAAGTATTCTTAGCCCAGAGATTCGCAAACACGTCCTCAAGGCTTCCCAACAGTTCAGGTTTTAGAGAGATCCATGGTTGAGCATAGGTGATTTAATTAGTACCTCAGTCAATTTGATTTAACCACCTGTGCTCAACCATGGATATCTCTAAAACCTGAACTATTGGGGAGCCTTGAGGACCGCGTTTGGGAAACTCTGACTTTCAGAGAAGTCCACTGCATCAGCTTTGCAGTTGCCTCAGGTCTGGCTGCTTTAATCCAGAATCAGAGGGTTTCAATGCAGAAACATGCATTGCAACCTGATACAGGCTGCAATTTGAGTTCTAGGACGCCTGCACTGTCTCCTAGGACATCTCCTCAGACTCCTAGGGTTATATTAACTAAAGTGAGAGTTTTTAGAAGTGGAGATGTTTCCCATAGTAACCAATCATATTCTACTTATCATTTATGTAGCACTTTCTAGAATATAATAGCTAGAATCGGATTGGTTGCTATGGGCAACAACTCCACTTTCTGAAAAATATTCAGTTTAGTAATTATAACCCCTACTGTTTCCTCTGGTACATGGGCATTAGGAATCTGAAGGCACTGCAGTACAAAACATATGGATATGATTATGGAATAAGTAGAGATATCCAAAAGTGGATTGCCCATAGACCTCACTAGGCGAACTATGGAGACCTGTAAATTCACTCAACCTGTACTTACCTACTCTCCTGGAATAGCTCTCCTAGACCCAAGCCAGTCTCCTGCATGCTTAGGAAGTGGGCAGTCCGGATTGTATGATTTGTGTTGAAATCCCATCCCTTCCCTTCACTTTCCTGCAGGGGGCAAGGGAGTTGTGTCCTCCTTCCCTCTTCTCCCCGGGTACCACTATACAATAATTAAAGTAGTAGGGTGGTTATAACATTATATTCACTCATCCGTTGCTGTCATTGGGTCCACTTTATCTGCCACATAAGCTTTTCCACAAATAATGAACAGCTGTAGTATACCATCCTCCAGGATCCTTGAATTAGGAAGAAAACCATGACTTCTCGTAGACAGAAACTATCACTGAATATTGAAACAGCACATCATTTCTATACTATACTGCTCTATATTGCTGTACCAGACTGCATTATCCTACAGCATACTACTATGTCATATGGCAATATACTACACCATACTGATCTATATTTATGCTATACTGCATTATGCTTCTATATTACACCGCACTATATTATACTGCACCATGCTGCTATACCACCAAGGCCTGATCAACCAATTGGCTGGTCAGGCTGCAGTCTGGGGCACTGGGGGCTGCCACCTGATTGGCTTTTCAGGGCAATGTACCAAAGGACAGTGCTCAGTTTACAGTTTGTATCCCTTATATGGTGTTATCAAGAACCGCTTTCCGCAGTGTGCTACTGTTAGCCTCCTCCGGTGTGAAAACTGACTGCATTTTTACTCTTGCAGATATTCTCTTGTATGCATACAAAGAGACTGAAATCTGCTTTCTGTATATTTAATTACATTTGTTAGTATTAAAATGAACCTCTATATACCCCTGCCTGTACCTTCTAAAATCCTTCCTATAAACCTCTAAGGATGACGCTAATTTGCGTACGCAGTCATACAATAAATAGAGACTCCAGACTCAGAACATGTGGTTCTGAAGCACAAAGTATTATTCAAGTAAAAGTACAGTCAGTTACATGCTATGATCTGTGTACAATAAGCTCAAATAAATACAATGAGAGAGACAGAGAGAGAGACACAGGGAAAGAGAGACTCAGAGAGAGACACAGACAGAGAGACACAGAGACACACAGAGAGAGAGACACACTTTAGGTGCAAAAGGAAATTATACAGACCCCAAGTACAGTATACATACGCAGGCGCTTCCGGACCTGGAGATAGGCATCAGCAAGAGACCCCTAGTGATACAGCGTTCAGCATGAAGACTGAAGACCAGCATTCGTTCACTCATATTTATACCCCTCCAGAATAAACAGGACAATAGGGAAGTCTGTTGCTGATATCATAAGTTCCCAGAGGAGAAGCATATGTCACAGCACATTTCACAGGCTGGTTCAAATAGACTCTCCCTGCCTCTAACAGCTGGGGATCTTTCTAATTACGCCCTCTGTAACATCCTAACAGTTGTTCATGAAATAAAACATTTTGTTGCTTGTAGGTTCTGTGATCCAAACTTGAGTTTGCATGATGCGATCTCTCCACACCGATAGTACCAGAATTCTGTTGAAAGAGTACACATCAGTACGGACCCAAACACTGCTTTCTTATCATGTACAGAACCTAAGTTATCAAATATCTTTATTTCACAGCATTTAAACTAACTGAACCAACTTAAATCATACACTTTAGAGCTTATTAAACCTTATGTGTGAATATGTAATGTGTGAGTATTCGGGGTTTGATATAAAGACGTATTAATGTGTGTATGAAGATGGGTGCACTTGACTCTAACATCTTAGCAGCGTGACATGCTGGGCCAGATAGTTCTACATGTCCTCTGTCAGCAGGCCCCCACCTTTCCTGTGTTCAAAGGAAAGAGAACTCTTTATTCTCCCGGTCTCTTGTGTGAAAATGCAAAATATCCCAGCTACAAGAGACAGACCTAAGGTGACACTCTAGCCTTTGAAATCATGTCATTGCAGGAAGCTTGCTAATGTATTCTAGCCGGACCACCCGTAGTGAGGGCAAACACTATCCAGGAAGCTTATCTACACAAGCCAGTTGTCACCTGGCCACTTGCTCTAATGCAATACTGTAAAGCCATTTCTGGAATATATCCTTTATAATACGTAAAGTAATGAAATAGGCTTTTGATGAATCGCCGTAACCTATGATGCACTTGCATGATGCTAATGGTATTATCACCACATGTACTAAAATGTGAGTTTATCTAAAATGGCGCTTAGGCGGCCATTTCGCAAAATGGCGTCTTGCGGCCAGTCGCAAGATGGTGTCGCTGCGATTCAATTTTAAACTGATCTTGTCTCAGCCAATAATCCAGCTTCGACAGTCCACCCTTTGATAGCGAACAACATGCTATCACAATCTGCTATTAAAATTTAATTTAGGCTTACATTTACATATTATTTAGTGTTATTATGGGATGGCACAAGGTGGTTCTTACTCCATCAATAATGTGTCTCTGAGTGGGGACATAAAACTACTATTATACGCACACCGCGGATCTTGGAAGATCATGTGAAAGGTGTGGGGATGCACCAGTCTTATAAAAGCAGTCTTGAAGGGGAATTTCGACTTTACATTATCTGAGGTCTTTTAAAAATAACATTTCAATAATACATTCTATGCATGTCTAAATATAATACATTAAATGATGGTATTTCCTAGCTCAGGGTTGTAATGCAGTTCTGTATTTACCTCGGTATTCATACTGGCCACTATCATAATTTAATTCTTTCGTTTTACTCTATTTTTTTACATTTTCCACACTTCAACACAATAGGAACACACCGGACGCATCATATTTCTTCTGCCTCTGTGTTCTTATTGTGTGTGAAGATAGGGTGACGGTGTGTTTTTATGTATACCCAGCATTTCAACATGTGTGACGGTCATAACTTCTGGGACTACTCTTCCCAGGTAACACAAACCATCGGAACTCGGGGAGAGCCACTTATATGCTTATAAGTATTTTTTCCCAAATAACATAACAATTACAATACTAAAATTGGTCAGGCACTCCCCTGATTGGCATTGCACTCCTCCTGACTCCACTCCATCATATCCGCCTTCAGCTCACATCTCCTTTATCGGTCCCCCATCACAGACACTGAGTATCCCCAAACAGATCACCATGACAAAAACTCTGGAAAGAAAAAGAACTAGGATGACCACAGCAGACCACTCCATTGCTGGAAGCACTGATCTACACATTTCTTTAGCTCAGATATCTCACCGTCACCTTTTTAATCCTTCCGGCACAAGCTCACAATCGACAGGTCCACGTTATCGGCCTTGTCTCTGCCTTGTATCTCCACCGGTTGGTTAACCTCCCTATAGTGAGTGGAATGGACCCACGTATCTTCCCCGGCCACCCTTTGTGGATGTAGTATCGTCAGATAGGGGCCTTTCCACCGATCAGTCAATCAATCTGAGCTAAAAAAAAAATTTGGATCATAACAAATTCTTCCAGATTTGACATCATGACAGGTTGCATTAGACATGTTAGTTAATAACACTTTCAATTTCGGTTATTCTCATTCATCTTCGTGAGACCCTGCACAGTAACCTCATTATCATATTTTCACATGAGGCTGCCTGTTTGAACAGTATCTCAAAGGGGGGCAAATAAAGGAAAAGACAGTCTGGGATAATCTCAGTGTTGTTACCCATCATCTTACACATGTTCTTGGAAACGTCACCTGTAAAATAAGTCCCCCCATCATTTTTTTTTTATAAATAATTCTAGGGATATAGTATCTGCATACAGGTTCCTGCAATTAAATCTTGTTATTAATAGCTACTGCTCTAAATAATGCTTGTGCCACTGGGTTGAATAGTATTCCGAGTAGTCGACCTCAGCCTGGCATGGCTGCCGTTTATCCTTAGCAACCTTGTGTCCTATGAGTGGGAGATAAAGCTCAACAGTTTAATATCATTTAAACATGACCTAAAATACAACAATAAATCGTCCACATTTTACATTAGAACAGATACATTGGCAGGTTGAAAAGATTGTAAACAGTCATATAAGGCCTGGGAGAAGATACTGGGGTTACCTATGAACCCATGGGAAACTCGTGTTCCTGTGTGGTGTTCTTCACTCTGCAGTACTTATGTGTCCCACTTGGTGACAGTTAAAACATAATTTTGAATGGGGTGGATGAAAAGATTGTTGTTTGATTTGAGCAAGAGGGAAAGGTGGTGTGTATGGGTAAGGATATTGTGGGGGATATGAGTATGGGACCTGTGGTTGTGTATGATATGTGGGGTAAGGATGTGTTTGCTGTGGTGTAGGATTGGTGAGGACGTGTAATTGTTCAGGTGTGTGTGTGGGTGCAGGTGTGTAGGTTGGCTGTGATGTTATTGTCATTCCTTCCAAAGCTTGGATACTGACAGCCATTAGTTTTTCGCTCTGGGCTTCTATCTTTTTGGAGACGTTTTTTATCATGTTCTATGGCAGACTCTATGAGGTTATCTATTGTAAGTCCCCTCCAGCCAGGTTGTGAGGTCTGAACCCGAATCTTTAAATCGTCTTTCAGACCGTCCATGAGTACCGTGACTATCATTCCCCTGTGGTGAGTGCTATCTTTAATATATTCTATCCCAGTGTACTGGGTGATAGCCTGCAGAGCCCGGTCACAATAGTCTTCTGCAGTTTCACTCTCCTTTTGCTTAATTGTGAAAATTTTGTTCCAGTTAACTACTACTGGAAAATATACACCCAATTGAGTTACAATGCGTGAAAATGTTACCTTGGTTTACTTGGTCTGTTAAGGGAACGTCACCATCCAATACACAATCCGTGATAAATTGGAAATCATTTATGATGGAATTAAGTTCTGCTCTTGTCCATGGACAATGCATTACTACTTCCCTCGTGGGCACTACACCGTTTGCGTCTGCATTTCCATTCGGAACAGTTATCGTCCGAATGGGTTGCAGACCGGCAGCATTGCTACCTCTGACCTGGTTACCTGGCTGGGGGTTTAATCTGCTGCTGCTACGTATGGTATTAACAACTTCCTCTACTGGTGCAGAGTGTGTTAACACTTCCCTTGCTGTTACCGATGGAGATGGTGGCACCACCCGTGATTGTGATGATTCAGCATCTATCATCTGCACAGCATGGGAAATGGCAGACATTACAATAGGCTCACCATCCGCATCATGAAAATTTTGTTTATAGGTGCTTAAGAGAGGGTACAAGTTTCTTGTTACATTTTTATGGGTATTTTTGGTAACTGTACTTGCACCTCCATCCACATAAGGTGGGGGAGGTGAGCGTGAACTGCTGGCAATACTCTCCACTAGGCTACCTTGCCGCACGTGCGCGCCATTTTGCGGCTCGCCTGTATTGCAATTTAGCGTTGCGGATGTATTTTCTGGTAATGTGCTCACGACGCTAGTTTGCATGGTTTGCACATTTTTAAGCCACGCATCCCCTTCATGCTGCCACAGTTTTAAACATTCAAAATATTTAACCTTTTTCTCTCGGGAGCGCATCAAACTGATGTGATCCCGGACATTGTCTAACACATTTTTATCAAAACTACTAATTCTGGGAAATGGTCTCACACTCTTCCTCGTCATATTAAACCATAAATCACAATACCTTATTGCATAAGTACCGTACTTAGTATGCAGAATACGACGGGCCGATCCAATCGGAGCTTTCATTAGCAGCACATCATTGTCTAACATCTTTACTGTTTGCATGGCTCCCATTCCGAGACAAAATCCTACGCTTTTCAATAAAGATTTAGACTGGTGAAAGACAATCAAGATACTCTCACTTACCTACGGAAGAAATTTCTAGATGCCCCGCTCACCTACGGAAGAAATTCTAGATGCCCCCGCTCACCTACCAAAGAAATTCTAGATGCCCCCGCTCACCTACGGAAGAAATTCTAGATGCCCCCGCTCACCTTTTATCTCTCAGCTCACAATCACACCTAGTGCGGCTCAACTAAAATGCTCAAATATTATTGAACACTACAGTCACACTGAGAGCCGGTCCCTAACAAAAATAACAAACCATACACCTGCTCTGTGTACTGAACGGTAAGCTGCTTACCGAGCGGCTAGCACTTTGCCCTTAAAGGTCATACGGTACCTTTAACTGTAGGGAACAAATTACCCCTACCAACAATACACTCACTGTTACACACTTTTTCCTGCGCAGAAAAATACACGTTAACCCAGATATTGGTGATAGAAAGAGGAAAAAAAAATGTAAACCTCAATGGCTTTGTTCAAACACGTGGCAGCACAACCGGAAGTACGTATACGCTATTGTGCAACCAGTCGCATACACAATAATGCGACTACCACACAACCGTATAAGGGCTTTTTAACTGCGTACGCAAAAGTGCGTCTTTGCTATGCGCAAACCTGCGACTTAGCCGCGTACTCAGTACTGTGACACCTCTTTAAACGTAAGGTTCTATCAACAGAGGAAAACAAACTTTTTCCTCTCTTGTCCCTGGATTCTAGTCAGCTTCCTTGATTCACACAGAGACGGATAGCGACCTTTCAGCACAAAGCAGTTACAGGCAAACCCTGCATGTGGCCACTCCACCCTTTGCTGAAATATCGATAGACGTATGTACCGTGTGAGCAGGTAAGTGACTTCACTCAACGAGCCCCCATCTGTTAGTATTAAAATGAACCTCTATATACCCCTGCCTGTACCTTCTAAAATCCTTCCTATAAACCTCTAATGATGACGCTAATTTGCGTACGCAGTCATACAATAAATAGAGACTCCAGACCATGTGGTTCCGAAGCACAAAGTATTATTCAAGTAAAAGTACAGTCAGTTACACGCTATGATCTGTGTACAATAAGCGCAAATAAATACAATGAGAGACAGAGAGAGAGACACAGGGAAAGAGAGACCCAGAGAGAGACACAGACAGAGAGACACACAGAGAGAGAGACACACACTTTAGGCGCAAAAGGAAATTATACAGACCCCAAGTACAGTATACATACGCAGGCGCTTCCAGACCCGGAGATAGGCATCAGCAAGAGACCCCTAGTCATACAGCATGAAGACTGAAGACCAGCGTTCGTGCACTCATATTTATACCCCTCCAGAATAAACAGGACAATAGGGAAGTCTGTTGCTGATATCATTGGTTCCCAGAGGAGAAGCATATGTCACAGCACATTTCACAGGCTGGTTCAAATAGACTCTCCCTGCCTCTAACAGCTGGGGATCTTTCTAATCACGCCCTCTGTAACATCCTAACAGTTGTTCATGAAATAAAACATTTTGTTGCTTGTAGGTTCTGTGATCCATAACTTGAGTTTGCATGATGCGGTCTCTCCACACCGATAGTACCGGAATTCTGTTGAAAGAGTACACATCAGTACGGACCCAAACACTGCTTTCTTATCATGTACAGAACCTAAGTTATCAAATATCTTTATTTCACAGCATTTAAACTAACTGAACCAACTTAAATCATACACTTTAGAGCTTATTAAAACTTATGTGTGAATATGTAATGTGTGAGTATTCGGGGTTTGATATAAAGACGTATTAATGTGTGTATGAAGAAGGGTGCACTTGACTCTAACATCTTAGCAGCGTGACATGCTGGGCCAGATAGTTCTACATGTCCTCTGTCAGCAGGCCCCCACCTTTCCTGTGTTCAAAGGAGAGAAAACTCTTTATTCTCCCGGTCTCTTGTGTGAAAATGCAAAATATCCCAGCTACAAGAGACAGACCTAAGGTGACACTCTAGCCTTTGAAATCATGTCATTGCAGGAAGCTTGCTAATGTATTCTAGCCGGACCACCTGTAGTGAGGGCAAACACTATCCAGGAAGCTTATCTACACAAGCCAGTTGTCACCCGGCCACTTGCTCTAATGCAATACTGTAAAGTCATTTCTGGAATATATCCTTTATAATACGTAAAGTAATGAAATAGGCTTTTGGTGAATCGCTGTAACCTATGGTGATGGTCACAGATGCATTTGCATGATGCTAATGGTATTATCGCCACATGTACTAAAATGTGAGTTTATCTAAAATGGCGCTTAGGCGGCCATTTCACAAAATGGCGTCTTGCGGCCAGTTGCAAGATGGTGTCGCTGCGATTCAATTTTAAACTGATCTTGTCTCAGCCAATAATCCAGCTTCGACACATTGTAGCCCAGTTGTGCACAAAGGAAAATAGAAAAAAATAAAACAATCAAGACCATTTTACATTCTTGTTTTGTGATAACCAAGGAGACTGTGACTTTCAAAAGTGTATAATTTGAATCCTAAATACAAATTGCTATGAAGTAATATGTGGAATTCTTAAATTAGGCAAGGAAGTGATCAAATAATATAATGTATGTTAAAGATATTAAAAATCAATACTGTTGTAGCAATACTAGGATGTGCAAATCAAAACTGGTAACAAAATAAACATTAAATTAATAAAAACATAGAGATAAACATTGCTATCTGTTTAACAGTGGGTTTAATTTCATCAATTGTATTAGGACATGTGGGAGATGAAGGGAATTGGAATAGTGGTTGCTTGTTATCAGCATTTTTGTTTTGAATCCTACGTTCAATTTATTTATTTACATGTTGTGTATTGTATTTTACTGCATGGCTGTCACTATTGTATGATACTTTTTGTATTGTATAATTGTTACTAGAATATTCTGGATTGCATGCCTGTCTCTATATTGTACTGGTGTAATTATGATGTTCTCTGTAGTTTAATACAGTTACTCCCACATCCAGTTGTATTGGGGTACCCACACTAGTGGTCAGCCACCTGTAGACTGACTTGACACTGCCTACTGACAATTTAGCCACACTTACCACACAGGGGGCCTGATTCAGAGTTGGGAATAGTAAGTAACTATGTACCTGGACAAACCATGTTGCAATGCAAGGGGTGCAAATGCATACATTATTTTTGCATGTGGGGTAAATACTGGCTGCTTTAGCATATAGCCCACAAATGCTAGACAGCTTTATTTTTAATTAGTTTGGACACACCCCTCCTAAATCTAAATCTCTCTGAACATTTTAAATATGCCCCACCTGCAGTGAAGCATGGTTTTGACAGAGATGCACAGTTACTTGCTCTTTCTTACTCTATTCCCAACTCCGAATTAAGCCCCAAACCACTCTTAGAATATTTTACAGGACCATTTTAAATTTCCAATCCACCCCTGGAGACGCCCACAACTTGTTAGATAAGGTTGCATTGGGTTGCTGTACAAAATCCTGTGTGGCAACACCTAGCATAAGTACGTACTATTAAAATACATATCTAATCATGTTGATACACAGTTATTACAACCAGTGTCGGACCGGGGCATTAAGAGCCCACCAGGGAAATGCAGAGGCAGGGCCCACTGAAGGGGTGTGACCAACCATTGGGTAGGTATGGTCATTAACAAGAGGTGCACTACCGTTCCACAAAGGAAACATAATATTATGCATTCTTAGCACTGTACCCAATTTAGTATAATAGATTTTATCTGTGCCCCCTTAAGTCTAATAATACTAATCAAATACAGCATTGGTAGAATAATAATATAAATAATATTTGGTGCAAGCAAATTCCCAAATCAATAATCACCAAAGTTGGGAGGAGTGACATACCGGGGCCGCAACTGAATAACGATAACGGGCGCTGTCTCTCTCTCTCAAGGAAGGCCAGCGGGACGGGCGTGCGACTTCAAATCAACCCCTGCGGGGCTGCTGTGGAATAAGGGGGACTAGGTGAGAGGTTGCAGGAAGGGGGCCATAATTTTGTAAGGGGCATTACTGTGTGTGGCATAATGGTGTGAGGGTAATTACTGTGTGTGGCAGAATGTATAAGGGGCATTACTGTGTGTGGCAGAATGTATAAGGGACATTACTGTCTTTGGCATTATGTGTAAGGGGCAAATACTGTGTGTGGCTTTATGTATAAGGGGCATTACTGCGTGTGGCATTATGTAGAAGGGACATTACTGTGTGTGGCATATTGGGTCAAGGGGCATTACTATAAGTGGCATAAGTGGGGAGGGCGCCAATTTACTGCCTTACCCCTAGTGACAAAACTCCTAGTTTTGGCCCCGGATATACACATAGGTATACAAAGTAAATACACAGATTTAAATGAGAAAAAAAATTAAAGAGAGACGAAAGATTTATTTTACTAAATAAAAACAATATATAAAGATTTTAAAAAGCTTTATTCAAAATTATTGTGCTTACCTGCCATCCTTAGGTATGACATTGATCATGATTGTGTATCCATTCATCCACACCTCTTCTGATTGGCAGCGACTTGCCACAGGGAGAAGGCACAGATGTTTAGGGGGACAGAGGCACATATGGAAAAGTGGGCAAATGCACAAGTTGCAGTGGGGCAGAGTTAGGTGCAGAGGGACACCTGGGTAAGGTGTAGAGGGAGAGATGGGGTAATTGGCAGAGAGACTACAGTTGTAGTTGGCAGAGGGACAGGTGGGGAGTGTGACAGATGGACAACAGTGGAAAGTGGCAGAATGACAGGTGGGGAAAGTGGTAGAGGGACAGTAGAGAAAGGTGCAGATTGGACAGCTGTAGAAGATGGCAGAAGAACATCCGGGAAATTTGGTAGATGGACAGTCGGGAAGGGGGGTAAAGGGGTAGCTGAAGAAGGTGGCAAAGGGACAGCCGGGGAAGGAGGCAAAGGGATAGCTAGGGAGAGGGGCAAAGGGACAGCTGGGTTAGATGGGTAGAAGAACAGCTGGTAATGGGGCAGAAGCTCTGCTGGTAAGGGTGGCCTAGAGACACACTGTCCTTAGGGGTTTATAGTGCACATTCAAGGTCCGGCCAATGGATGTGGTGGGAGGATTAGAGCTAGGTGTGGGGTTATATGGGGAGGAAGGAAACAACTGGTCTGGAGGCCCCTCAGAGAGATGAGTTCCAACCCCCCAACTACAACCCCCTGTTCTGGCACTGATGACAGGGAAGCCCACTGCTGCCAGAGTGTAGGGGTCAGGAAAGTGGGGTAAGAGACTTGTGCAGGGATCATTCAGGTGTAGGTAGCAAGTACAGTACCTGGCTAGAAAGGTCCCCAGTCTAACTACAGTATAACACCCACGAGTCAGCCCAGCATTCTGCAGGACTTGCTGCTGCCGCTGATGAGTGCAGGGGAGGGCTGCTTCTGGCATCGCTGAGGAGAAGGGGGAGACTGCTGCTGCAAGCTCTGAGAACGGGGGCGGGGGACACAGGCACTGCTGCCGTAATTGAGGATGGGGTCCACTGCTTTTGGCGCTGAGGACACGGGGCCCGGCACTGAGAATGGGGGAGGGGCCCTCTGGCGCTGAGGACACGGGGGCCTGATGCAGCTAGCGTTGATGACGTGTGTGCCTGCTGAGGCCGGCACAGAGGACTGGGCTCCCCTGTGACTTTGTGCCCATAGAACATGCTGCCCGTAACCCCTGATGGTGGCCCTGCCTATAGAACTAGTCTGCCCCTGCATGGCCCTGACCCCCAGTTAAAGTGGGCAGAGTTACAAGGCAGGAGGGCCCACCGAGGATTTACTCGACTCCCCGGCGGCCCAGTCCGAGCCTGATTATCACTTAGTGGATGCAAATAGACTAACTATAACTCTCCTTCCCACCATCTGTTACTTACTCCCGCACCTTGTTCTTGTAGGCAGACTATTAATTACTGATGTGCAGTATATGGTTGTACTATCTAATAATACAGCACAAAGCTATCTGTTTCTGTCACAGTAGGTTACCCCAAATCATCAAATAAAGCTTAGGGAAGACAACATTTACGGTTATCTGCGACCATGTCATTTTTTCCTTCACTGTGAATGGTCTGTTATTTCTATTTATCCCAACTCTGCCGCAAATCTGATCCAGTCAGAATGTTGACAGGTGCTGAATGTAAGGTTGACAATTTGTTGAAGTTCACAAATATTGACATGGTTATAATGTCGACATGTTAGTAATGTTGACATTTAACATGACGACACCAAAATGTTGACAGTACATTTTTTTATGTTTTTTTAGGGTTGGCTGAGGTTTAGGGATAGGCTAATATAGGCAGAAAAACATTCTGGTGTTGAAATGTTAATACATATCTCATTATGAACATGTTGACATTTTAACCATGTGGTTAATGTTGACATATTGTTTGTCATCCTAATTGCCCATGTCGACATTCAGAACCTGTTGACATTCTAAATGTTGACTTTTCATAACGCACTCATCGCAAATATGTAACGCTAAACAGCAAGAATCCATTGAAAGATGTCGTCACACCTCACCAGAGGCCTCTAAATAACCTAAAAGAAGATATTCATATATAATCATGTACTTAGTAGATACAATATACATTGTTCTCAACTATTTCTACTGTACATATAGATATGTTTAATGTTCATGTTGTCATGAAGTAGTTTTACATCCATTATTCTGCCGCTTGAATACAGTCATTGTAGAGGTTACTATCACAAGGGAGTGCATTTCAGGACCTTCAAACTACATGTTAGGTAGAACAATATTTAAATGTTTGTGCCTGCCAAGCCGTACATAATAATTAGCATTCATTTTCACATTATTAATATAGTGTGCTTCACTGCAGTCACCATGTTAATTACTTTTGGGAAATAGGGTAACATACTTAAGCTTATTTTTACTTTTGGGAACGACTTCCCTCCCCCTTCCCTTTACCAGCCAGCAGAACCATATTGCACAGCAGCTCACAGAGTCATCTAGTCATCTGTAAGTGCTAAACAGGTGCATCCTATTCCTTTGTTTGGAAGATGACAGAGAAAACTCTGTGAGCTGCAGCACAATACTGCACTCTGTAGCTTTCACTAACAGGTAACAGGTAACAGGAGAGAGCACAGTTTCTTGAACATTACACCTCTTTAGTTATAATTTCTCTATTAACAATTACTGTTTTATTTTTAGATTGTGGAATAGTTAAATTAATCACCTTTTTAAAAATAAAATGTGAGTTATAGGATTGTCGGAGCCAGATAATTGGCTGAGACAGGATCAGTTTAAAATTAGATATGCACGACGCCATTTTGCGAATGGCAATGAGACGCCATTTTGCGACTGGCCCCCCAGCGCCATTTTAGTGAAACTCGCCATTATAAGTACATACGGCTATGCTATTATTTAGCGTCGTGCGATTCCCATGCAATTGAAAGCAGTTAAAAGTCCTCACCATGTAAATACAGACAGTCACTAAAACATAAAATGATTATCCCTGCAAAACACGTACCATAGTGTACTCCACAAAACACATAGTCGCACAGCGCTAACTAGCGTCTTTTCTCAATTCCCCAATACTTTACACATTGCACACTTACATAAAAGGTTCCCTAGTATTAAAGTGTAATATTAAAGGTTTATTCAGTAATTATTAATGTTGTGAAATAAAGATTATTTGATATCTAAGGTTTAGTACATGGTAAGCAGACCGTGTTTGGTGTTGTACTGATCCACTGTGTCTCAACAGATTTCCAGTATCATCGGTGAGAAGATCGGAACATGCGTCTGCAAACTATGGACTATAGAGAGTTAAAACATTAAAATGTACACTGTAATGTTAGCAGCTTAGATTAGCATGCAGCGGGAAAAAGGACACACAGGGCGGTTGGAGGCTGTTTGTGTCTATTTAAATTGACCTATGAACTATCCTGTAACAAAAGCACCTTTAAGAAGAACCAATGGAATCATGTCAAACGTGTCTATTGTATTACCTATCCCTGCAAGAGTATATATGTGCACTCTCATACTCCAGTCTTGAGTCTTCTTGCTGTGCTGTTGACGGAGGTTTCTAATGCTGATGCCGGTATCTGGGCCCAGAGCGCTTGCGTATATAACAACTGTACCTTGGGTCTGTATGATTTATTTGCGCTAATTGTCTATAGATCACAGCGTGTAACCATCTGCTTTTATACTGATTAATAACTTTTTGTGCTTTGGAACCACATTCAAAGTCTGAAGGCATTAATTACTGTGCTACTCATTACGCTAAAAAGCGAAAATTTTAGCAGGTATAGGCAGGATTTTAGAAGGTATAGACAGGATTGCATAGAGGTTTTAATCGGGCGAGATAGCTCGCACATGCAGCAAGGTAGCATTGCGGAAGGTATTGCCAGTGGTTCACACGCGCCACCGCCGCCCTATGCGGATGGGGGTGCAGGTAGAGTTGTTGAAAAAATCCATCAAAATGTAACAAGTAACTTGTACCCTCTATTAAGTAATCATAAGGAAAATGTTTATGATGCGGATGATGAGCCTATTGTTATGTCTGCCATTTCCCATGCTGTACACGTTAGATGCTCCACCACAACAAGCACAAGTGGTGCCGCCATCTTCATCAGTGATAGTACAGGAAGTGTTAACATCCAATGCACCCGTAGAGGAAGTTGTTAACCCTATACGTAGCAGTAATAGACTAAATCCCCAGCCAGGTAACGAGGTCAAAAGTAGCAGTGCGGCCGGTCTGCATCCCATCCGAACAATAACTGTTCCGAATGGGAATGCGGATGCGTATGGTGTAGTGCCCACAAGGGAGGTAGCAATGCATTGTCCTTGGACAAGAGCGGAGCTAAATTCCATAATGAATGATTTCCCTGATCCTAAAAAGGAATTAGTCAAATGCCAAAGATTTTTGAAAAATTTGGGTAGTGCTCACGAGCCAACCAATAAAGATTGGTGAGTGGTGTTTAGGGCTTGTCTTCCATGCAATACCGACATGACAAAGTTTATCATGGATTGAAGGTAACATTTCCCGCATTATAACTCAATTGGGTGTGTATTTTCCAGTAGTAGTTAACTGGAGCAAAATTGTCACCATAAAACAAAAAGATAATGAATCTGCAGAGGATTATTCTAACCGAGCTCTGCAGGCTATCACCCAGTACACTGGGTTAGAGGATATTAAAGATAGCAGTCATCACAGGGGAATGATCGTCACTGTACTTATGGATGGTCTAAAAGAGAACCTAAAGACCCGAGTTCAGACCTCACTACCTGGTTGGAGGGGAGTCACAGTAGACAACGTCATAGAATCTGCTATTGAACATGATAAGAACAGTTTTAAAAAGAGAGAGACTCAGAGCGAGAAGCTAATGGCTGTTAGTATTCAAGCTCTAGAAGGAATGACTATAACATCACAGCCAACAGACACACCTGTACAACTACACGTTCTCACCAACCTGTACCACCACAAACAGCCCTACCCCACTTATCACACACAGCCACAAAACCCATACTATCCACAACCACCATATTTCCCTCAATATCCTTATCCACACCCACCATCTTTCCCTTTCGTTCAACCCACACAACAATCCTTTCATCCAGCCCACTCACGAAGATGTTTTAACTGCAACCGAGTGGGACATGTAAGTAAGAATTGTAAGGTGAAGAGGGGGAGACCCCTAACCAGGGAGTACCTGGATATCCCCATAAGGGATATACACAGAGTACAGGAAACCCACAACAGTCACCAGCTCCAATTGTGGCCATAAATGCTGTATTGGAGAGTGAGAGTCAACGCGCTAGGGGTCAGGTCATACCTGGAGTCTACAGATAGTCAGGTTAATGGGAAGTACTAGGGAAGAACCAGTGATGATGGTTGATGTAGCTTGTACTAAATATCCTTTTCTTGTAGACACAGGGGCGACCAGCGAGACGGTACCAGCAGTGGGTGTAACAGGTAAAGTGCAACATTATCCTTTAACAAAATCCACAGAGGTCACTATCGGACCATTGCATACCAGGCATTCTTTCCTCCTGGCAGCAGCGGCTCCTACTAACCTATTGGGAAGGGATTTGTTATGTAAGATGGGATGTGTCATATATTGTACCCTGATGGTGTATTTCTAGATATCCCAGAGAGAGTTGCGCACGAGGTGAGGGATATATTGGACACTCAAAGGATAATGTATCACTCTACTAGTTTAAGTGAAAATCCATCTCAGTTAGATCAAATGTTATCCCAAATTCCAGACTCACTTTGGACCAAGGATGGACAGGACACTGAATTAATGGCAAACGTAAGTCCCGCAATGGTAAATCTAAAAAGTGGTAGGAAAGCACCAAAAGTTCCCCAGTACCCATTAAAACAGAAGGTAGCATTAGGGGTTTATCCCATAATTGAGTGATTGTTACAACAGGGAATTTTAGTCCGTACAGCAAGTGTAGCCAACAGTCCCATCTTTCCTGTAAAGAAGAGTGGTGGGAGGGGTTATAGGCTGGTACAAGACCTTAGAGGGGTTAATAAGGTGGTGGAGAGCCAATGTTCTGTAGTGCCAAATCCAGCTGTCATTCTTATGCAGATCCCACACAATGCAACCCATTTCACTGTCATTGACCTCTGTTCTTCTTTCTTCTCTGTGCCTCTTCATCCTGACTGTCGGTACCTATTCGCCTTTACATACAGAGGTGTACAATACACATGGACACGATTGCCCCAGGGTTTCATAGATAGCCCCAGTATCTTCTCCCAGGCCTTACACGACTGTTTACAATCTTTTCAACCTGCCAATGGATCTGTTCTAATACAATATGTGGATGATTTATTGTTATGTTCTGATTCATTTATGTCATGTTTAAATGATACTAAACTTTTGTTGCTTCATCTCTCGCAAACAGGACACAAGGTTGCTAAGGACAAACTATAGCCATGCCAGTCCAGGGTTAAATATTTGGGACACTGCCTAACTGCAGGGGTTATGACATCTCACAAACGACAGAATCCAGGCCATACAGACCATGACACTGCCGCAGAACCAACAGCAAATTCGTACCTTCTTGGGAATGTGTGGATACTGCAGAATGTGGATCCCAGGTTTTTCTATTTTGGCCTTGCCATTACAGGACTTAGGGCCTGATTCAGACCCACTCGCGAGCGGCTGTCCGCTCGCAAGTGGGTCGATGTTCTGGACTGAGCATGTGCACGACGGAGGGAGCTCCGTCGTGCGCATGCGCCAGACGCGACGAGCGAAGGAAAGTCCTTCGCTCGTTGTGTCCGATCAAAGGGGGCGTGCTGTCAATGTGATGTCAGTGGGAGTGATTTTGGCTCTGATAGAGCCAAAATCACTCCGGAGCTTGCGGTTGAAAACCTCAACCGCAGGCTCCGGCTCGCAATTTCGATGGTCTCGACCATCGCGGCCATCAAAATGCACGCTCGTATAGCCTGTGGGTGGTGACCCACAGCTATACGAGCGTCCAGAAGGAAGCTCCATTTTCATGGAGGCCGGCCCTCATTCAGAGCGTGCGGCTCTGAATGAGGGCCTTAGTCTCTTCCTCAAAGCCCGATCATGTCATACACACAGAGGAATCAGAGCAGGCTTTCCTTAATCTTAAGGATAGTCTGACAAGAGCACCTGCATTGGGAATACCTGATTATGAAAAACCTTTTGATTTGTATTGTACAGAAGCCGATGGTTGTGCAGCAGGTGTCCTCACACAAAAACATGGTGATGCCAGTAGGCCCGTAGCATGCTACAGTGCACAATTGGACACTGTGGCAAGATCACTCCCAACGTGTTTAAGAAGTGTAGCAGCAACTGCTCTATTGGTCAGTAAGAGTGAGGATGTGATACTAGGCCATGATATGATTGTCTATACTCCCCATGCTGTATCTGCTTAGCTAAACTCTGCCCAAACCAGACATGTCTCCTCAGCTAGGTTCACAAAATGGGAACTAGCCTTAATAGCACCTGCAAACATCACCATCAAAAGGTGCAGTACATTAAATCCAGCTACGTATTTACCATATGTGCAACATGATGCACAAAGGGTGGAGAGAGGTGAGCCACTGGCAACAGGTGAGTTCTGCAGGTATATTGATGCACATAATTGTATGGAATATCTGAATCAAACCTTTACTGCAAGACCTGACATACGGGATTCACCTTTAGAAAATGTATATGTGATTACACGGATGGGAGTTGTCATAGACAATCTTACACTGGAGAGTTATGTACAGCTTATGCTGTGGTAAATGACAAGGACGTTATAGAAGACCTTTAGGACCACCACACTCGGCCCAAGTGGCGGAACTGGTGGCACTAAAGAGAGCGTGTGAATTAGCGGAAGGTAAATCTGCTAATATCTACACTGACTCTAGGTTGAGGCATACCCAGCTGCCACTAATACTGCTGCGTTTACTGCCAAGAAAATTGTTCAGGAGTTTGTGTGCAGATACGGTATCCCTAAAATCATCGAGAGTGATAGGGGTACTCATTTCACAGGTGATGTTTTTCAAAATATGTGTAAACTGAAGGGTATTAATAGTCGACTTCATACCCCCTACCGACTGCAAGCCAGTGCCAAGGTGGAGAGGATGAACGGTACTATTAAAAATAAATTAAGTAAGATCATTGCATAGACTGGACTAGGTTGGCCAGAAGCATTACCGTTGGTCCTACATAGTATAAGGACCACTCCTAGACCCCTCGAAATCTGTCCCCCTTTGAAATACTGTTTGGTAGACAACCTCATTTGATTATAAATCCGCAGGAAAATTTGAAAAGTAACGACGAGCTAACTGTAAGGTATCTTATAACAACGAGTAAACAGTTAAAACAGCAACAGCAGAACCTGAAATTGTTGTCCCATGATATGCCTGAAACAAACTGTCATGATGTTGAACCTGGAGAATGTGTTATGATCAGAAATTTCTTGCGTTCAGGTTGTTTGACTGATCGTTTGGAAGGTCCATATCAGGTGTTGCAGACGAGTACCACATCTTTGAAGGTAGCCGAGAGAGATACCTGGGTCCATTCAACTCATTGCAAGAAGATCAACCAACCGGTGGAGAAACAAGGCGGAGACGAGGCTGATAACATGGACCTGTTGATAACGAGCTTGTACCGGGAGAGTTAAAAGGTTGCAGTGAGATACCTGAACTAAAGAAATTTGCAGGTCCTTGCTACGGCAATGGACTGGTCTGCTCTGTTCATTTTTGTATTCTCTTCCAGAGTTTCCATCATCCTGGTTTGTTCGGGGATTTCTGGTGTCTGTGACGGGGGACCGATAGAGGAGATGGGAGCTAATGGCAGTATTGATGGAGTGGAGTCGAGAGGAGGAGTGTCAGTCAGGGGAGTGTCTGACCAATCTTAGTACAGTAATTGTTAAGAGATCTGCTATTTTGGATACTCTGAGACAGTGTGAAGGTCTATCATCTGAGGATTATTGTATGTGTGAGTTCTGTGGGTCCGTAATTGATGAGAGATGCATCCAACGGTATCAACCCAAGTATAATCAGTATTGGGATGGGTATCCTTTAGAGGACTATCACACCATGGTGGGCAAAATTTTAAACCAAACCGATTGTTGGGTGTGTTCTCACGTGCCCCAAGAACAGCATAATGTAGGATTAGTGCCATTCCCATTAAATGTCTCTGAAATTATAGAATCACAATGAGGGCATGCACTAAATGGAAAATTTCTTAATACCAAACCACCCCATTTTAAACTCCACCAGTACCAAGTAGATAAATCAGTTTTTTGTTTAAACATCACAAATTCCAATGAACCAGGAAGTTGGGAGGTGACTGGGAATAATCAGACGAAGACCTTCTCACTAAGAGCTGATCGTGAGCCTATGAATTATGAACTGTTACGCACAATTAGGTCGAGTGGAAGACACTTCCGGTGTAAATATACACTGAGTCCCACCAAAGAAATGATTGGTACGGTACCAGAAGGGTATTGTGCCAAGATATTACAACCCGAAACTTGTATGAGTCAAATGGGAGAACCTGAAGTAGGATCACTTGCCAGAGAAATGTGTATGACAATAATGATGTTTACTATTCCTTATGTTCTCCCCGATGATGTATATTTTATATGTGGAAGGAAAGCGTATAAGTGGCTCTCTCCGAGTTCTGAAGGATTGTGTTACTTGGGAAGAGTAGTTCCTGAAGTTATGACCCTCACCCATGGTGAAATGATTGGTATTCATAAAGACACACCATCACCATATCTTCACACACAGTATGAACACAGAGACAAAAGAAATATGATACCTGGTGATGTGCATAAAGCCGCACAGTTAATTAGTGAAACAACTGGCTTTCAAGTTTTGGTAGCATTGGATCCCACCAGGATCACTCAGGGTACACTCAATTTTAGATATATCCAAGATCTTGCTAAATTAATAGATAATATCACCGAGATGTATGATGACACATTCAGGTATACAGGTAGGGAGTTGCAAGCATACAAGAAAGAACTGGTGCAACACAGATTAGTGTTAAATTATTTAACAGCTGTCACTGGAGGGTATTGCGTAACTTTGGCTACCCAATTTGGAGTAAAGTGTTGCACTTATATTACAAACGATACCAGCGATCCCAAGGAGGTGATAGACCGAAAGATGGATGAAATTCTGCAGCTAAAATGGGAATTTCGAAAGAACCATAATGCTTCAGTGGCTGAAGTAGAGGAGAAGGTAGAGGAATGGGTTTCATGGTTGAACCCAGTGAAATGGTTCTCAGGTCTAGGAGAGTGGGTCCAGGAAATGATCACAAGCATAGGTAAACTCCTGATCCTTATACTGGGTGTCATCATAGTAATTGGCATATGTGTCAGGTGTGTTCCTATTGTGTTGAAGTGTGGAAAATGTAAATGATGATGGTCAGTGGTAACAATATGAATACTGAGGTAAATATAGAACTGCATTATAACCCTGTACTAGAAGGTACCATCATATAATGTATAAGATTTAGACATGCATAAAATGTATTATTAAAATGTTATTTTAAACATCTCAAATAATGTAAGTCCCTATTCCCCCTCAAGACTTCCTTTATAGGATTGGTGCATCCCCACATCTTTCCCATGATCTCCCCTCCTAGAGACACATTATTGATGGATTAAGAACCACCTTGTGCCATCCCATAATATAACATTAAATGATATGTCAAAGTGTAAGCCTAAATTAATTATAAAATCAGAGTATGATAGCATGTTGTTTGCTATCAAGGGTGGACTGTCGAAGCCGGATAATTGGCTGAGACAGGATCAGTTTAAAATTAGATCTGCGGAACACCATTTTGAGAATGGCAATGAGACGCCATTTTGCGACTGGCCGCCCAGTGCCATTTTTGTGAAACTCGCCATTATATGTACATATGGCGATGCTATTATTTAGCGTCGTGCGACTCCCACGCAATTGAAAGCAGTTAAAAGTCCTCACCATGTAAATACAGACAGTCACTAAAACATATAAAATGATTATCCCTGCAAAACACGTACCATAGTGTACTCCATAAAACACATAGTCACACAGCGCTAACTAGCGTCTTTTCTCAATTCCCCAATACTTACACACTGCACACTTACATAAAAGGTTCCCTAGTATTAAAGTGTAATATTCAAGGTTTATTCAGTAATTATTAATGTTGTGAAATAAAGATTATTTGATATCTAAGGTTTAGTACATGGTAAGCAGTCCGTGTTTGGTGTTGTACTGATCTACTGTGTCTCAACAGATTTCCGGTATCATCGTTGAGAAGATCGGAACATGCGTCTGCAAACTATGGACTATAGAGAGTTAAAACATTAAAACGTACACTGTAATGTTAGCAGCTTAGATTAGCATGCAGCGGGAAAAAGGACACACAGGGCGGTTGGAGGCTGTTTGTGTCTATTTGAATTGACCTATGAACTATCCTGTAACAAAAGCACCTTTAAGAAGAACCAATGGAATCATGTCAAACTTGTCTATTGTATTACCTATCTCTGCAAGAGTATATATGTGCGCTCTCTGACCCCAATCTTGAGTCTTCTTGCTTTGCTGTTCATGGAGGTTTCTAATGCTGATGCCGGTATCTGGGCCCAGAGCGCTTGCGTATATGACAACTATAAATTGGGTCTGTATGATTTATTTGCGCTAATTGTCTTTAGATCACAGCATGTAACCATCTGTTTTTATATTGGATAATAACTTTTTGTGCTTTGGAACCACATTCAAAGTCTGAAGGCATTTATTTACTGCTAAATAGCGACAATTTTAGAAGGTATAGGCAGGATTTTAGAAGGTATAGACAGGATTGCAAGAGGTTTTAATCGGTTATCGATAGGATTTACTATATTTCTTTATGTACTGTAAGTCTTGAAATCAATATAATATTTTGGTGTAAATTTTTCCTAATAGATATTGTAATTTTAATATGCACAACTTTTGGGAAACAAATTGTGGAGAGGTCATCCTTTTATTTAAAACCAAAAAGTAGTACAGGAATCAAACATGGCCTAACATAACAGCAGAGTCATGTCTAACTGCACACATGGCCAATCATTACAGCATAGTCATGTCTAACTACATACATGGCCAATCATTACAGCATAGTCATGTCTAACTACACACATGGCCAAGCATTTAGCATTGTCATGTCTAACTGCGCACATGGCCAAGCATAACAACATAGTCATGTCTAACTGCACACATGGCCAAGGATTATAGCATAGTCATTTGTAACTGCACACACGGCCAAGCATGACAACATAGTCATGTCTAACTGCACACATGGCCAAGCATAACGGGTTCCAGACTGTAGATAGACAGTAATTAGATAGACACCAGATGTTAGACAGATGTTGGACAGACAAAAGTTTGACAGGGACAAATGGCCGACCAGGTCAAAAAGTCAACACAAAAAAAGGTTGACACATGATTTATTTTTTTGTTTTTTAGGGGTAAGGTTTAGGGTTAGGCACTAGAAGGGACGGTTAAGGTCAGGCACCTATCCTGAGGGTTAGGGTGACGATTAGGGCTAGAAAAAATAAAGTGTCAATAATTTTTTGTGTTGACCTTTTGACCCTGTCGACCTTTTGTGTGTCAAACTTTTGTCCCTATCGACCTTTTGTCTGTCTAACATCTGGTGTCTACCTAGACATTGTCTATCTAATTACTGTCTATCTCTTATACCACACCTAAGCATAACAGCATAGTCATGTCTAACTGCAGGATGTTCTGTGGAAATTAATATAAATATTTTTCTGTGTGAAACATCAGATGAAAGCAACAGGAATTCCTGTAAGAGATAAACGTCACCAACTCATTAAGCCTGACTCCACGTAGATCTTTAGTATTAATCTCTTATATAAATAGACCAGTATCATTCCATCACAGTGGAACTGTTAAGCTGGGTACACACTGCACGATATGTCGTATGATATATCGTTCCGGCACAGGTCGGAACGATATATCGTACGGATCGTGTAGTGTGTACGCTCATTCCGTAATTTGCGATAATCTTTCATTGCCCCTTCCCATTTGCTGTTTTGTACATTGCCATGATGCTACATGCAGCATGGAATGATACATCGCACCATCGTACAACCAAATCGTGTAGTGTGTACAGCGTGCGCTTTGTATCATTACATTGGGTTGTTCTATCGCTGGGTACACACATAGTGTAGTGTGTACCCAGCTTTAGGCCTCAAATCCTTTAGCATCATTTACTATGCAGCCGCATATGAGAATGCATTATCTTGATTCCAATTAGCCCACTGGCATTTGTAAAGTAATGTCATTTTCCAAACCCGTCCTCTTTGTTTATGGTGCTTACTCCAAGTGAAATCATGAGGCTTAGTAGAGTATCCTCGCAGTCGTGTTTGAATGTCACGGATGTATAATGCAATGCTAGCTGTTAAGGGCCTTTAGAAACCTCCGCATTGAAAGGGTTATTCCTGGCATGGCTAAAAGAGCAACATACAAATTGGCCATAATTAAATGACCCCTATTCAGAGACATCTGTAACCTGAACTCACTACCAGAATTTCATTAAATTTGGTAAGGAGACAAATTAGGACATGGGAAGCATTTTAGTGCAAAAAGTCGCCGTTAGCCGGAATATGGCGCTTCCCATGTTATGATAAGTTTGGTTGTTAGATCAAGCTACAGACAGCTTTGAATAGTGGAAGTTTATTTACAGCCACTCTGTATATAAACTTTGCTAATATATTAATATTTTAGGCATTATTGAGGGATATCTGAAAATGATTCCTGCCTTCGTTACCTGGTTTTATGAATTCACACTCTCCCACTGTTTATTCTAAAGGTGCGTACACACGGACAGATATATCGTTACGATATGAACGATAACGATATCGTTCAGCGATATATCGTTCATTTTTATTCAGTGAACGACCAACGATGCGCATTCCTCCATGAACGATATCGTCAACTTTGCATGTTCAGAGATGTGGCAGGATGACTCACTGAAAGATATCTTTGAAATATATCTTTCAAAGATCTCTTTGAAGAGATCTTTGATCTTTGAAAGATATATTTCAAAGATATCTTTCAGTGAGTCATCCTGCCACATCTCTGAACATGCAAAGTTGACGATATCGTCCAGATTGGCCTGCATGTACGGACGATCATAGATATCGTTATCGTTCATGCGTGAACGCGCATCGTTGGTCGTTCACTGCATAAAAATAAACGATATGAACAATATATCTTTAAACGATATCGTTATCGTTCATATCGCAATGATCTATCTGTCCGTGTGTACGCACCTTTAGTCTTGTGTAAAATGGACCTGAGCAAGATATTTGTTTAATCACTGGCTGATTCCTGCAAATCAGAGACAATTTCATGACTGGAAACTGAACAGCTATCAGCCAATAAAAGGACAGACTTGTTTATGGAAAAATATAAAATTTGAAGTAGTTTATTTTTCTATAACATTCACCACCGTTTTTATTTGCTTAGTAGAGTGTAGGCTGATGATGTGTATACAGCATGTGCATAATGGAGGTGTGCTAAATGCCAGCCAGCAGGTTGCTCATACCCGCCACAGGATCTATGCTGCTTTTATAGATTCTATTTGACAAATAAATTATGCTGTTTTCAGAAACATAATTCTAAGTGTGAAGTTAATTACTGAAATATTGCACTGAAATAACTGTGGTTGCAATAAAAACTGAATATTGTGTCCTAATTTCCAGCTTAACTATTTCATAGTTTTTACATTTTGTGCCACAAATCTTTCATGCTAATATGAACTGTAATAAGCCCTCCCCACATTATTGGGAAAAGAGTGGGCTTAGCCCTTAAATAATAGGGAAAAACAGAGGGGGCGCAGTTTTTATTCTTGGGGAGAGAGAATGACTTAAAAATAAATGTAGCAAGAACAGCTGACTAACTGTATCTCGATGATGACATAGTCTCAATATAGTGTTGTGTAATATGGTTGCCACAATATAAATAAATGAAAATAAATTATTTTTCTAAACACTTTTGTGGCCAAATTATTAGTGTGTATGGTCAGCTTAACTGATGATTCAGAGTAAAGCTGGGTATACACCATACGATGGTGCAACGCAATGTAACGATACATCATACGTGCCGAACACCCTGCACAATCAGTCGTACGACGGCGCAATGTATCATTACATGCTGCATGTAACTGCACAGCGTCATTCATGGCATTGTCCCATCTGACGTACAGGACAGCAGATGGGACGATGCAATGAATCACGGATCAGCTGTACACACTATACGATATGTACGATATATCATTCCGATCCGCATCTGAAAGATATATTGTACATTACATTGTATAGTACGTACCCAGCTTTAGGCAAAAACCAGTGAGACAAATAGGGTGGAAGGTTGGCCATATGAATTGTTGTTCCAACTGATCGTTCCCGTACAATATCTGTTACAACTCAATTTTTTACATTTCCTTGGAGAATTGTTTTAGTGAGTTGTTGGTTTAAGTTCAGTACCTTGCAACCATCGATAACATAACAAACCAAGAGTTTCCTGCACCAATTCCAATCAGGTCTAACTAATATATTTATTTATTATATAAGATGCAGCAATAACAAAACTTTTCTCTTGCTATGAGAAAAATCAGTTATTACCAAAATGTGATAATAAAATGTCACTGGGACAGTTAAGAGATACTTAACCCCATGGCGATACTGGTTAGCAGCAGCAGGAATAGTCTTTGTGCTTTGTCAGCCAGTCCTGCATACATCTTTGCATGCACAAACCATTTCACACAAGTGAAGCTTAGGCTTCCAGTTCCAAATCCAATTTAAAAAAAGTAAATAAAAAATGACTAATCAACTTGAAATAATTGATTTAATTCCATTTTTCTGTGTCCTGTCCCTACTATCAATCATTCGAAAGTAGGCTTACCAAACCATGGGGGGAGCTTTCACCAGAGAAACCTAGCATATAGGCAGGATAACCTTACAGTAACTCCTTTGAAAACACCTTTTTTGCCAGAGAAAGGCTGATCTCTGTTTAATATATAGACCATCAAATTTGAAGAAGACTTCAGCCATATTAATTGCATGCACTTATTTTGACAAATTTTATCTTTGTTATTTTTATATCTCAAAATCTAAGGTATAAGATTTGGCAATTACTGTAAATAAAGTATTCTTAGTGATAGACAGAGATGAATAGATAAAAATAAACAATGACTGGAAAGAACATACTCTAAAATCACAAGACATAGTGTACCGTATTCTAATGTATAAAGTTTTTAAGATATACCTAAAAGCCTTAAGTGCCTCTTTAGTTGGAAGATGAGGTTGATTTGAAATGTATCCTCTAGTTATCAAATAGTATGACCGCTCAAGTGAAACAATGAAGACTTCATATACAAATATGCCTTTGAAGATGTAACTATTTCTGAGATTGCTAATAAACCTAGATGCAGGTAACATTTTTATGCATACTTGCCATCTCTACCCGGAAATTCTGGGAGAGGCCTTGAATTGGGAGGGTCTCCTGTCTCCCAGCCTCCCAACAGAGTTGGCCAGTCTAGTGGTTCCACCCACTTCCCGACTGAAGTAGGTGGCCGGGATATTGGAAGAAGCGATTAACATTGAATTGTCTTCCTAGTCCTGCCCCCCTGCTATCCTAGTCCTAGCCCTGCCCCACTTTAAAATGTTACGATTGTGACGATTGTGACATGAAACATTGGGTGGCAAGGCCGCAATGATGGAAATGTGGTACCACCTACTCCTCCTCCTCCCGAAGGAGGTTCAAATAAAGTCGGCAAGTTTACATGTGCTGCTTGGTGATAGTGGGCCTGATTCAGACCCGCTTGCAATCGGGTCGATGGCCGGACAGTCGCACTGCGCATGCGCGAGCCCCGTAGCGAGTGAATTTTCACTCGCTGTGGGAATCACTACAAGACGGGGCGGCTGACGATTGTGATTGACAGCTCGCCCCATTTTGTAGGGGTGCAGGGGGGTGGCTGGACAAATGGGGGGCCGTTTGTGGGTGGCCCTACTGATATCACCAGTGATGTCAGTAGTGAACTTCCTGCTCTATTAGAGCAGGAAGTTCACTGGGGCTTGCGGTGGATGAGACCCTACCACAAGGGTCTCTTCACAAGCCCGATAATCGCGACCATCACCAGGCCGCCCGCTAAAGCTGTGGGTGGTCACCCACAGCTTAGCAAGCGGCCTGGAGGCTGGTGAAAAAGAAAATGCAAATAGCAAGCGCCTCTGAATCAGGGCCAGTGTACAGTAAGGTTGTCACAACACTAATGGCCCTATTTAGGCACTTGTTTTTCTGGTCCAGTACAGCCAATCATGGATGTCTTGTACTGAATGTAGAAATGAGAAAATATCATACAGTCTTGGTTTACAAAAATCAGCATGCACTAGTTTAAAATAGTGATCTTACATATAAGATGGTACAGTATTATCTAAAAATCTAATATTAAAAATTAATTTAAATTTCTTGTTTGTTTTCTTAAAATTTGTATAATCTTTACCACGTTTTACCACGATACTTTAATCCCACTCTTAGAAGTTCTTATGGATAGTTACAACTCATAGTTACCGACTTTGGAGCCTGGTCGGCAGGAAGGGGGCGTGGAGGCCGGGAAAGTGGGTGGTGCAGGGGGCATGGCAGCAAGATTGCGTCATCATGGCCCTGCTATACAACAGTGTAGAGAAAACAGGCATTGTATAGTGGGGGGATGGGCTATGATGACGCAATTCGCAGTGAAACGCGTCATTGGCCCCACGGACTGCCCACTTGTGCTTTGTAAGTGGGAGGCTGCAGGGGAAGGGGGGGTGAGTGGGTGGAGGAAGGGCTGCAGAGGGGTGCAGGCATTGGAGGAGGACGCAGGATACTTGACTATTTTTCCAGGTGGCCGGGTGCGCCCCCTGATTTCGGCAGCCTCCCGGCCATTCCTGGGGAATAGGCAAGTACTGTATGTTACAACTTTGAAAAAAAAGAATAGTTAAATAAAGTTGTGTAAACAATGTTTGTATGCCTAGTGCTGCATATGTGATTTAGTCTAACTTACAATATAAAGTATAGCTCTAGGTTGGTGCCATCTTTTGTAAAGGTTATGCAGGTTGGGTGTCTTGTATGTGTATATCCAGACTCAGATTTGCCTAACCCTTGAACGCTTGTGCACATGTGCTGGAAGCTCGTTTTTCACACTAATGACTCTGAACCATGTAGTGCTTAGTATGTACGCCAAGTGCATAGACAAATGCTGGGTGTAAGCAAAGGGAAGGCTAATTGCCATTCACATAATTGTATGCAAATTTATCTCCAAACTAAGACAAATGAAAAATGTTAATGATTTTCAAACAATTTATTGGTACAAAGCACGCCAAAACTCAAACATATTAATCGGTAAAGGTAAAGTAAAAGTTAATTTTACTGTAGCTATGGAAAATCATTATTTACCAAAAGAAAAATTATATACTCACTCATAGACATAGAATTTGGTCATCCCATCTGCAGGTTTTCATACAAGTGTTACAGTATGCCTAATACCATGCTCACCGCTTTTCAGTGCGTTCTGCATTTTTTAATTATCTGATTTTTCTCTTCCAGGACCCTGCGTGTTAGTCATTGTTATCGCATTAAATATCGACACATGGAGCGTACTCTGACACAGTCAGAGATCAATTTAGTACATAAAAACATTGGAACATCGGCAATAGCGGAGTTGGGCGTTGAAGGAAGATTTTAACAAGACTTCAGTTATTACTCTTAATATGCATTGCTTTTTTCTTGCAATTTTATATGAATTTCACATTTTCTTTGCAAAAATAAAATAATGTAAATATAATCTGATAATGAGGATATACTAAGTTTATTATATATTAAAATAACTATTCAGTGGCAGTTGTCATGTCTTTTATTTTTATTTAACACAATGAAAT
Source organism: Taudactylus pleione (assembly GCA_031769625.1). Lineage (NCBI taxonomy): Eukaryota > Metazoa > Chordata > Amphibia > Anura > Myobatrachidae > Taudactylus > Taudactylus pleione. The sequence goes on along the minus strand of JAUIMM010000115.1, from coordinate 14,362,554 downwards.
TCAGCAAACCTGAGATCATCTTGCTTGAACAGTTAACGTTGTACATTAGCAGATTATATCTGTTGTTTACAGTACATAGGAAGGTGAGGGGGCTTTATAATAACCATGACCTAGCCATTATTGTCAACAGTCATCCAGATGCAAGACATCAATCACTTTTGGCAATGCTACACAAATATTTCACTCACTCGGATATGACACTTAGAAAATCAGTACATACAGTACATTTCCTGTAATTGGACATTTCATATATACACCTTGTCACTGACATTTTGATTACTATATCAGGATCAATGCTTATTCACTTAAGTCAGTTCTTAAGCTTCATAGTTCATATTCCTCACCACTCCTCCTGCATTGCAGGAACACATGTTTCCTATGTGATCTTTATACAGTAAGTGTAATGCTGGCCATACACGCTACAATTATCGGGCGATCCGCCTGACATCGGCGGATCGCCCCGATAATTGTAGCATGTGCGCGGGCGACCGAGGGTTAAATATTCCTCGGTCGGGCATGCAGGATTGTCCTGCATGCCCGTCCGATGCGATATTTACCCGGTAAACTGTCGGCCGCATCGGGCAGTGTATGCCCAGCGCGGCCGACAGACAGACATTTCCTGTGTTCCTTCCTACGGAAGGAACAGGGAAATGTCTCCTCCCCTGGGGGCGGAGTGCGGATGTCGGGCTATACACTGTGAGAGAAATCTCACAGTGTATGCCGGTGACATCTGCGGCTGGCAGGCTGCCAGATAAAATGTCTGTCGGTCTGACAGACATTTTATCTGGCTGTGGATGCCCAGCATTACTGTGTGTGTTTACAAAAAAATGTAAAAGAAACAGTTATGACATGATTTTAGTAATCTGTTATTACACATACATGGGTCTATTATCTACTCTCTGTTTTCTACAATCTGTAGTTGTTCTGCAGTGTAGGACTCTGTATGACTATGCAGATCCAAATCATCACCCCATGGGACACTAAAGAAGACATTGGTTTGGACCTCTAATACATCCATAATAAACATGCTTTTCCCATAACATTCCTTAGAAGTTAGCACTTTTATGCCTTAACAGCCTATTCATAATACTTACTCTTGTCATATCCCCAACAGTATTTCTTCATCATATTCAACATGATGGCACATATATGATGACTTTGTGGCAACACTACTGAAAAAGGTTTGGCAAACCTATTAAAAGGGTGGTAAACAGACTAGGGGTAAATGTTAATAAACTGGGATTTTCAGGCATCTGCGAGTATGCCCGATGTTTTAAAGGGGCAATTATTTAAAAGGCAAAACCAACCTGGTTTTGATTTTTAAATTGCTCCTTTAAAACATCGGGCATACTCGCCTACATATTGCAGGCTATTATCATTTGCCCTCTAGCTGTCCACTGGATAGTAAGGGATCAAGCAGTTAGGTAGTGCCCAGAATGGAGGCTAACGTTTTTTTTTCTTATGCTGAAACCCTTATTGTTAGTACGGAATGGGTATGTAGTGCCGGCTGTCGGGATGCCTCCTGTGAGAATACTGATATCGGCATCCCGATGGTTGGTATCCCGAGAGGGGTCAGATAAGTATACTTACCCTCCCTTCTTGTAGCCAACCCTCCCAGCACCCTAACCCTCCCCAGTGGTGCATAACCCTAACCCTCCCCCCTAAGGGTGCCTAACCCTAACCTACCCCCCCAAAACCTAACCCTGCTACGCTCCCTAAATCTACCTTCCCCCCACCCACGGGTAGCGCTAAGGGGGCGCCCCGGACTTACCTCGTTCCGTTTGCCATCTTTCGGCAATCTTTCTGGCCTTCTGGCGTCGGGATTAAGATAGGTGTTGGTATTTCGACACCTATCTAAAGTCCCTTATCGAGATTTGGATGTCGATATTGAGACCGGCGGCACTGTACAGCTGACCAGTCACCAAACTACCTGAGAGGAGTTTTTTTTTTACAATTGGTGGAGAACTTGCTTGCACATAAGATCTAGGCAGAGAATAGGAGAATTACAGCAGAAAAACCAGCAGATTGCGCCTGAAAATGCCAGAAAATCCAGGGAAGTGGATAATGATTAAAGTCAATATGAAGTGTTGTTTACACAGACAAAATTATGCATATGTGAACTTTTTAAAAGTTATGCAAAATTATCCAGAAAGCAAGTTTGTGGACATATAATCGTAGTGTCTTTAGAGAAGCAGAAGATAACCTTGGTGTTTGTGAAACTGCTCACGTGCAGCGGAAAGCTGGCTATTCTTTTTATTTTTTCAAAGAAAGTAACTGATGAGTTTTCAGACCAAACAGGAAGATAACTCTATTCCTGCTGAAGATGATAAGTGAGTCTGCCCAGGGTTTGGGTGTGGTCCAGTTATCATGCTGCATGCTGATATTTGCAGTGCAAAACTTGCTCTGTGAAGTGGTTAGTTGTGTTTAACCCTGCTTCAGGCGCACCTCTGGGACTACCAGGTTCGGGCGCAGTGCGCCTGACAGGTTCCTGTTATAAAATCGTCATTAGCACCTAATTAACTCAATTCTAACGTTCTTAAAGTGATCAGTGACCTTCATTAGGATATACAAAGAGAATATATGGAAATCTGATTCCCAAAACCACATTTATTAACCTTAAAGCAAGTAAAACAAAAAATACTAAATTTTAAGAGGCGCAGTGTGCCTAAGAGGCCACCCTGGACAAACCTACCTATTTCCGCAAAATACCCACAACCTTTGTAATTTTCATTCATAAAATGAGCAAAATACACAGAATTGTGAGAAAATAAAAAGAAATACGTACCTTTAAAAGTCGGACGAGTTCGGCCGCAATGAGCCAGGAAGGTCACTACTGCACTCCACGCAGGCAGCGGGAAAACTGACTAGGTGGGTTTCAAACAGCACCTAGAGATAGGAAGGTACTAGGAGGGGCAGGCCCCTGCGCCCCCTTGCGGCGGAGAGGTGAGCGAGAACAGCTTTGTGGCACCTGTCAGGCCAGCTTGCGCCTGACGCAGGGTTAAGACACTCTCTGAAGACAATGTTTTTCTACAGTACAACGAAATAAGTTGTTACCTGTTAATACTGTGTGCAGATAAAATATGGGAATAAAAAGAAGCATTTCTCGTGATAAGGGAGACAGCTTGGACTGTAAATGTTTCAGAAGCTCAAAGCCAGGACTGGAGTCTACAATCTGGACATTAAAATTATGAGCCTATTCATCATAACTTCATTTTTACAAAAGCAGGTGAAAATGCACATTCTCATCTGCAATTGTAAAACTTAAGCTATCCGGCCATTCATCAAGAAGGTAAAGCAGGAGATATCAGAGATATCTCCTACTTACCTTTCTTTTGTGTAACAAAATTAATCAAGCTCCGAAAAATGATATTTTCAGAGCTAGACTTCGGGATGGCGAATGCTCCTGCGCTGGGCTCGGAACCCGCTCCTTACCTATGGAAAGGAGGTCCAGGTTGAGAAGAGGGATCCTTTCGGATCGCTCTGCCCCTGTCTGGTTCCGAAAGGAGCAGTGAAGCCGTTCGCAGGGACAGCTGATTTCACAACAGCTGTCATCGCGCCAGAGCGGCAGCCACGGTGAGTTAGAATGTTAATTATCAGGGTCCGTTCGGACCCCGATAATTAACATCATGAATAGGCTCCTAAATGAGGCAATTTAAAGTTATTTAAGCCTCTATTTGGTATGATGTAAGATGATTCTCTTCAAGATCCTGAGTTGCAAAGTGATGTTTCAGAGAAAGATACGTCTAAAATGTAACAGGAAAGTAAATCTAAGAACATATGTTGTCAGTCTAAAGGGGCCTATCCATTACCTGACTTTGTGAACAATCCGACCAAAACCAGGAGGTTTTGGTCGCATTGTTCACAAAGTCGGGTAAAGGATAGCCGGCAAGGACCAGCAATGTGCGTGCTCGCTGAGTCCTTGCCATCCCCGACTGTCTTCTGAACATGCCCGTCAACCTGACGACGAGCGTCAGGTTCGGCATGTTCAGAGATAGGAGGTCGGGCTCGTTCACTGAATGACGTTCAGTACGAAGACCGCACCTCGGTGACCTGAAGGTCTGAACGCTAGACGTTCAGACTTTCAGGTCGCCTAATGGATAGGCACCTTAATACTATGTTGCTGAGTCTGCCTGGAGTGGACTACATCTTTGAGGTTAAGATAGTTGGCTTAAAAACAGTTTGCTGAAGAGAAAATGTTGCAAGATCAAATTGTTGAAAAATTGCCAAGCGACTTAAGGGGCCCAAACATCAAGTGACAGATTGCCCGATCCTTTGATAGGATCCAAAATGGCCATCGATGTTTGCCGAACCACCGGCGGATCTGTGAAATTCTACATGTTAAAAGTCATTGATTTGCAAATCACGATTATATTTTGATCAAGATCGGCAAATCCGACCCAGCATCTGTGGATCGCAGAATTGCGGCAATCAGCCGCTTGTGTGTGGGCCTTTATCTTCCTTAACAGTATCATTTATACAAGGGAAAAGAATGACTGTGTGAAATTAAGGCTTTTAAATAATCTATTTTGCAGAGCCAAAAAGATAAATAGAAAGCGGTCAATGCTTGGAAGGAGACAGGCATAAGATGGCAGTTACGGCTAAACTTGAGGAGGATGAAATATACTATTCTGAGAGACTGAAAATGGTGTGTCCCTGCAGAGAAAGAGAGAGAAATTATTCATTTGAATCACAAATGTTTTATGCTTCAGCAAGAAGTGGAAAATTTAAGGGAATGTATAAAATGACATCAGAGTAAAACCAATTCTGCAACTGAAAGAAAAATATTCTATATTTCATGCCTCACAAATGAACTTGCAGAATGTGAATTGGAGAGAGTGTCTGATCTGATTGTGAAGCATACAGAATATGCACAACAAGCTGAAGGTACAGTATAACTGAGACGCTTCATTAATGCTTTGGTGGGAAAAGAGAAGCACCTTCATGTGCTGCAGACTGGTGTTTAGTGGATAAAAGACAGGGATGTTAAAGTCAAGGAGATTATTTGTCTTTGAAGAACCAATTCAGACACTGCAACCCAGCTTGGCTATTTTTAAAGCAGGATATTGTCATAATGTCGACATTGTGCATGTCAGTATCCGCAAAATGTCGACAGGTTCACAATGTCGATAACTGAATGTCACATTTTGCAGGGAGTGGAAGGTGATGGTTAGGCTGTGTCAGTGGAGGGTTACTCTATGGAAGGGTTAGGGTTAGGCACTAGGGGGAGGGGAGGGGAGGGTTAGCAATACTCACAACAGGATCCACTGGAAGGCATCAGGACATCACCACTGGACCCTGAAAAACACCACTGGAGCCACCAGACCCACCATAGCAGTTAAGTCACCATTAGACCACCAGAGACATTTTATGAGTTATCAGTCAGGGAGCGTCCACAAAATAAATTGAAAAACAAACTTTTCATGAGACGGGCCAACCAGGGCGTTCCAAAAGCTTTGGAGGATGATAAACTCTAGTTACATCAGTATCTTAAGGACAAACATATGAAGAAGAGAGAAGAATGACCATGGTTTCTGTTTAGTGGCTGACAATTTGTCTAGTCTGGTGTTTCCCAAACTTAGTCCTGAAGACACAGTAACAGTCAAGGTTCTAAGGATAGCCATATACTTGAACATAGATGGTTAAATCAGAATTACTATTTAAGTCACTGGTCTAATTTGTCCATAAAAGAGGCTGATACTCTGGTGAGGGAGGTTGTGTGGTGACTTTAATTGTTGTAAAAAAAAAATGCTGCTAAAAGAAAGCAGTCAAACCGGAGGAAGTCTGCATGGGTGAAAGTTTTGCAACCTGAAAACATACTCTGGAATATTGCTACAGACTTATCAAAAAAATAAAAAAGCTTAAAGTAAAAGGCATGTAGCTCTGAACATTATTGACCCTAAAATCACGAGGTATATTGCATGCTGAAAACCGATTGATTTGTACTTTAATCTTTTATGTTTGAAATAAACATGAAACTGACCTGACTGCACGGACAATTTCTGTCGGAATATTATAGATCCCAAAAAATACCTTGTGGGTTTAGGGTCAATAAAGTTCTGACAATAGGATGCAATAGCCCCAAATTTTGCACTAAATGGTGCAGGGTGTTAAACAAATGTGCGCTAGATCTAATGTTATTGGTTATTGAAGAGGTAGGTGTGGAATTATTGCAGGTCCGTGAAGATATTGGTCAGTTTGAAAAAACTCACAACAGTTGGATAATGACAAAAGTGAAAACTGGTGCAACAGATTGCAAACCCAGATAGATGTTTATAGGAATGATCTGATTTCCTTCAAAAGGAAAAAATTAAACACCGTCAATAACGATTATAAAAACCATCAGGTCTACAGGTGGTTAACGGGATACGAATCATAAAAGATATTCTAGAACACCAAGGGTAGATAGGACTAGGGTGTTTGAGACCATAGATATGGCCTCATTTGTGACTGCCTTAGATACGGACCAATCTGATACCTTACCCCCGAGTGTTTTTTTAGGCCAGGGAGTAGGGGCAGAGAGAGGAACCCTAAACCCAAAAGAAATAGACCGCATCCGCAGAGGGATGGGTTCAAAGAGAAGGGGCCGCAGGAGACGGACATGAATTTAATCTTTATCCTGTCAAATCACCAACTGTCCCCGGCTGAGATGTCACTATTGTCATTAGGACTGAGTTTTGTACCAACCCTAAAACATTATCCAATTCAATTACATGTGGATCATTATAGGTTTGGTAGAAACCTCTGATTACGTGAGTTTTTTGCTAACTCTGCTTTGAATTATTTAAACATTAACACCCCATTTAAGAAGCCAAGATGCTTTGATCCCCAATCGTCCAATGCGAGTATTAAAACCTTTATGAGAATGACAGAAGGGGAGGTCATCAATAATAAGGAACAGACTGTATATGACAATCTGAGTAGTCAACAAAGATCTGCATTGAAATCACTGATGAGTAATAAATATCTGGTGATATGTCCAGTGTTTAAGGGGGGAGCGGTGGTTGTAATGAATTGGACTGATTATGAATCTGAGATACGACGCCAATTGGCTGATACTGAGACTTATACCATGTGCAGTGGTACCTTAAACCTATACACAAGATTAAAGAAAATTGATACATGTATCCAAAGAGCAGTAAATTGTGGATGGCTGATGAGATAGTTAGCAATTTTTTGCTGATTGAACATCCTAAATCTCCCATACTGTACGAAAGTCCATAAGACACTGAAAGATCCACCAGGGCGTCTGATAATTTCATCTCAAGGTTCATTATTACAACCCATAGCGCAATTCATTGACAATTTCCTACAACCGTTGGTTTGTCAGACCCCTAGTTATCTCAAGGACATGGGGGATTTTCTGAATAAGATAAAAAATGTGATTACAACAGATGTCGATTGTTTATTGGCTACCCTCAATGTTAATTCCTTATATACCATTATTTCGCATGAGGCGGGGATAGAAGCGCTACGTGAGACATTATGTATGATCATAAGGGACCACCAATTGAATTCATATTGGAACTTTTAGAGATTGTCTTGAAGGAGAACCATTTCTTGTATGGGGCAAATACTTTAAACAGCGCACTGGCACCACCAAGGGCAGTAATTTAGCTCCGGTGTATGCAAATCTCTACATGTATAAATGTGAATGTAGGAATATTTTGTCCCAGTATGGTGATATGATTACAGTGTACAATCGTTTTATTGATGATATATTTTTAGTATGGAATGATACAGAGGAGAGGTTTTGGGAGATGATTAAGGCCCTTAATGGATTATCCAGTCCGGTTAAATGTACGGCTAAGATTGATAAGCAATCTATAGATTTTCTGGATTTAACTTTTATAAAAAGAGCTCAAAGCTCTATACTACACTGTTCAGAAAGGACACAGACCATAATACGCTATTGTATGCAACGAGCCACCATCCACCAAGACTAAAGTAGAGTTTGCCCATCTCCCAATGCTTATGCATCTTGCATTTGAATACTAAAGATGAGATAGCTGAGCGCCAAATTGGTGAGATGAAAGAACGGTTTATGGTAAGGGGTTATAAGCGGACTACCATTGAAAGATGTCTTGTAAAAGCGATGCAGAAAATGGCTAGTGCACCTTCAACAAAGTATGCAGCAAGCATTGGGAGGATGGTATATGTCAGTCGGTATGACAACTGATCAAGTGTAGTGAATAAGACCATCAAACTTCACTGTCCAATTTTGGCAACAGATCCTGTGTTTAAAAAGGAGATGAAGAGACCTCCCATTATGGCATATCGGCATGGCCCTAATCTAACACAATTGCTTATGCGCCCTCTGGCCCAATCAAAAGAAAAATCTGGTGATTCATGGCTCAAGACATCCAGAAAAGGGTGTTTTAAATGCACTAACTGTATGACATGCAGGTCGATGGTTGCTGGACCGAACTTCCCACATCCACATAGTAGCATTTTGATACCAATACGATTTAGACTCCATTGTAACTTGGATTTTGTGATATACTTGATCACATGTCCTTGTGGACTGGCCTATGTAGGACTCACTACCCACAATTTTAGGGATCGCATGGTGAACCACAGGAGCTCAATTCGAGCAGCCCTAACAAATGGTACCTCGGATAAATCAGTGGCGAGACATTGGGTACAGATAGACCATCAGGTGTAAATGTTGAGATGTAGACTGATAGATTGGGTCCCCCCACCTCAACGGGGAGGTAACCGTGAATTGCTGCTACGGAGATTATAGGCTCAATGGATCCAAAAACTGGACACAATAGCGCCAAGAGGCCTTAATGAGCATACGTGTATTTTTACCACAATAAAGTTGAAGTTTTCCTTATAAAGTATTTGTGTATGGGATTCTTTACCCAACACTTAATACTCTACTGATTGGTTGCTGAGTATATGACTTTTTGTCAAGTGCCCATCTATTTAAAAAAAAAAAACTATATATAAAAATCTATTGTGTAGGTCTATGGTGTCTTTGGTAAATTGATATTGATATGGGAAATATTGGTATAATAGATTACATATGTAAGAATGAATACTGTAAAACCAGCTGGCTACATATGTCCTTACCCACCATTATTGTATACATGGATTTATGCTTACTCTATGAGCAATAGAGGTGTATAAGGCCCCAATATCAATAATGACTATATTGTATGATGCATATTGCGATGATATATTATAGATCAATATATTTATATGATTAATTGTCCCCAATAGTTTTAACCAATACAGACGTCAGTCTGGTTGGTACTGTGGGGTAGATCTGGATGAGTCTCTTTGATTTAAGAAATGATAACTCTATATATAAGTATGGATTTTTTAGGTCTAGTATAATAGTCTCTGTATAAACTTTGTGTCTTTCTATTTTAGCATGGGACATTATGAAGTTTGCATACAGATTGCGAGTGGTTGCCATGATACTGGGCATGGTATAATGGGAAGTGATGTCACTTACGGTCCGCGACGTCACTTCCGGTCTGTGCGTTCCACTCGGAACGCGAGTTACACTCCTTTAAAAGAGAGGGTGATGAGATCAATACCGGCTTCCGCGTTCCAGTGTTGGAACGCACGCCGCGGAATTGACAGCACCTGGAGGTGGACATATGGTACTTAAGGAGCCGGCTGGTAAAAGGTAGGTGTGGATCCTTATGGGACTTACACTTTAAAACTTGATCTTTCCTGTTATGGTGACACGCTGGATTGCTTGAAAAGGTCTGTGTGTGGACTGAAACATTGCTGCGGTTACTGTATTGGTGACTTTATGGATTATTAAATGTGTTAAGCTGCATCCTGTTATTTGGTGAGTGCTATCTTTCCTATCTATATTATGCTGGAGTATGAGGAGATCCAGATCACACAGCTGATGTGCACCCTTATGTTGAAAGACGAAGATATTGATGTGAGTGCAGAACTGGACAATGGAGAGGTATATACACAGTATATATATATATATATATATATATATATATACAGTAAGGTGCATAAATATTGGGACATTGACAGAATTTTCATATTTTGGTCTCTATTCACCACCACAATGGCTTTGAAATGAAACAAACAAGATGTGCTTTAACTGCAGACTTTCAGATTTAATTTGAGGATAATTACATCCAAATCAGGTGAACGGTGTAGGAATTACAACGGTTTCTATATGTGCCTCCCACTTTTTAAGGGGCCAAAAGTTATGGGACTATCAACTCAAAAGCTATTTCATGGACAGGCGTGGGCTATTCCCTCGTTATTTCATTATCAATTAAGCAAGTAAAAGGTCTGGAGTTGATTCTAGGTGTGACATTTGCATTTGGAATCAGTTGCTGTTGGCTCTCAATATGAGATCCAAAGAGCTGTCACTATCAGTGAAGCAAGCCATCATTAGGCTGAAAAATCAAAACAAACCCATCAGAGAGATTGCAAAAACATTAGGTGTGGCCAAATCAACTGTTTGGAACATTCTTAAAAAGAAAGAATGCATCGGAGAGCTCAGCAACACCAAAAGACCCGGAAGACCACGGAAAACAACTGTGGTGGGTGACAGAAGAATTATTTCCCTGGTGAAGAAAAACCCCTTCACAAAAGTTGGCCAAATCAAGAACACTCTCCAGGAGGTAGGTGTATATGTGTCAAAGTCAACAATCAAGAGAAGACTTCACAAGAGTGAATATAGAGGGTTCACCACAAGATGTAAACCATTGGTGAGCCACAAAAACATGAAGACCAGATTAGAGTTTGCCAAACAACATCTAAAAAAGCCATTATAATTCTGGAACAACATCCTATGGACAGATGAGACAAAGATCAACTTGTACCAGAGTGATGGGAAGAGAAGAGTATGGAGAAGGAAAGGAACTGCTCATGATCCAAAACATACCACCTCATCAGTGAAGCATGGTGGTGGTAGTGTCATGTATGGCTGCCAATGGAACTGGTTCCCTTGTATTTATTGATGATGTGACTGCTCACAAAAGCAACAGAATGAATTCTGAAGTGTTTTGGGCAATAGTATATGCTCATATTCAGTCAAATGCTTCAGAACTCATTGGACGGCGGTCACAGTGCAGATGGACAATGACCCGAAGCAAACTGCAAAAGCAACCAAAGAGTTTTTTAAGGCTAAAAAGTGGAATGTTATGCAATGGCCAAGTCAATCCCCTGACCTGAATCCGATTGAGCATGCATTTCACTTGATGAAGACAAAACTGAAGGGAAAATGCCCCAAGAACAAGCAGAAACATTTGCAGTAGAGGCCTGGCAGAGCATCACCAGGGATGAAACCCAGCGTCTGGTGATGCCTATGCGTTCCAGACTTCAGGCTGTAATTGCCTGCAAAGGATTTGCAACAAAGTATTCAAAAGTGAAAGTTAGATTTAGGATTGTTTAGTTTGTCCCATTACTTTTGGCCCCTTAAAAAGTGGGAGGCACATATAGAAACCGTTGTAATTCCTACACCTTTCACCTGATTTGGATGTAATTACCCTCAAATTAAATCTGAAAGTCTGCAGTTAAAGCACATAAAGCACATCTTGTTTGTTTCATTTCAAAGCCATTGTGGTGGTGAATAGAGACCAAAATATGAAAATTCTGTCAATGTCCCAATATTTATGCACCTGACTGTATATATATATATATACTGTATATATACCTCTCCATTGACCAGAGCGCTCGCTCTGAATCAGGGCCCTCCTACCTAAAAATGGAGCGGCCTCTTGGACGCACGCATAGCTGTGGGTTACCACCCACAGCTTATGCGAGCGTCCATGATGATGGTCGCGATGGTCAAGACCATCGCGACCATCGGGCTTGCGACGAGACCCTGCGGTAGGGTCTCGCTGCCGCAAGCCCTGGAGTGATTTTGGCTCTATCAGAGCCAAAATCACTCCCACTGACATCACTAGTGATGTCAGTGAGGCCGGACCCAGACGGTAGGCGTTCCCATGGGAACGCCTCCGTCTGGCAGCCACGTCTCCGGCATGCCCACCAAAGGGCCCCCTTTGTAGCGAGACCCGAAGCGACAGCTTGGCTGTCGCTATGCGGGTCTCGCGCATGCGCACGACGGAGCTCCCTCCGTTGTGCGCATGCGCATTAGGGCACCATCGACCCGCTTGCGAGCGTCCTGCGCTTGCGAGCGGGTCTGAATTAGGCCCAAAAAATGATCAATGTCCCAATATTTATGCACCTGACTGTGTATATATATATATATATATATATAAAATAAAATGCAGTGTCACTCATTCTATTCCCTTACCCCTTTTCATCATCATATCTGTAGCAAACTACCACTGCAACCCACACTGATAATAAAGATTTAGGCTGCCCAGTAATAGTGATTGCTCCCCCATCAAATGCTATTAAAAAATATCCTCTACTTGCAGCCAACTCTCTGTTCATCCTGCAATGCTGGGGACTGATTGCAGTCAGATACCAATGTCCGTTGAGGCGGTGCTGTCATGACCATGCATGGCATAAGCATTATGCAATTGCACTGTAATGTACAGCTGACAGCAGTTTCCTCTATACGAGGAGTGCAGTATGAACTAGGACCCACCTCCCAACTTCCCTGCAATCATGCCAAAATTCTGCTAACATGAGACAGTCCAACAAAATGATTACTGACCCACCAAAGGGGACGGTTGACCTGACTGCTATAGCATACTTATTCTTGGAGCTGTGACTCCAATCAATCTCAACATTAAATCTGTGGGCCTGATTCAGAGATGTACGCTATGCCTGTTTACAGGGTTGAGTGATTATTAGTAAACTGCTCATGTGTCTAAGTCGCATGCAGTGTGATTGACAGGGGACGTTTGGGAGAGGTACCAAGGGGTATTGGCGGCAAAGAACACTGTATAGCAACCGTGTTGTGTGCGTGTCATACGCTCCAACTGCAATCCCATATGCAAGAAATGTGGCTCCAGCGTCCGATAATCAAGTGATCTGCGACCGATGCTGCATCTTTGTACGCAGATGCTGCAACATTTTACACAGATGCTTAGATTTGCAAAGTTGCAGGTGGCTGTGACATATTTTCACGTAGCAGCTGCGTACAAAGGACCATTAACATTCACCTCTGAATCAGGCCCAATGTTTCATAATTATGCCTCCAAACTAGATCCAACATTAAATGTACAGCATACAGTATACATTCAATAAATGGGTCTCCTTATAGAGGAACAGCTCCAAACTTTATTTAATAAATAACAACCATCTTAACATGAAATCCATTAAAATGTACAGTAATCTACTTATTTTCCCCAACTACATTAAAAGCTTACACATTTAGTAGAGATCCCACATCGCCCCCGATCCTGAGTTGAGTCCCTGATCCCGCCTCCTGCTAGCCTGCGCTGCAGGGGTATTGCGCACGCACAAACCATATAAATAGTTTTTTCCAGCAAATTCTTTTGATGCAATGGCTAGTTACCATGGCATCGAACAGGTTCTACGGTGGAAGCCCATCCATCATTTGATGGTTGGCTTCCGATGTCCATCCCTTCGCCGGACACCTCTGTGACTGTAGTGCAGTACCTAGTGCCGTGGGGGCTTCTGTTGAAGAGGCAGGGACGGCTTTACAGCTTTCCTGAATGCATGAGACTGCTTTTCTAGATGCCGACCGCCACTTTGGACCTGCACCTACAAATCCACTTGCTCCTTTGTCTACTCGGCTTACTGCAGTTTTGGGTGAGTCCTCTCAGTGACTTTTTTTTCTCTCTCCCTGAAGTTGTCTTCACCCTACCTTCTGCGGATGTTCATCTATTGCTTCATCATAGTACCACCCTTCCCTGCCGCGCCACCCTTGGGATTTGCAGTCATTACATTACACCTGCATTACTACGGCAACACTACAGTGACTGCATAACCCTTTTACCCATTTTGTTTCTCACTGCTGCAGCCTCCCTCAGACCCGAACATGGACCTCCTTGCTTTAACCTTTTTTTATGGCACTGTGCCCATCAGGATCCCTGTATCCCTCACTGCTGTGAACTGTCTACCCTGAGACCAATGTCTGCATGATGGACATCCTGACCCGCCCACACTGGCTAGTCCGTGCACGCACATTGCGAAAACATCGGCCGGGTAAGTACGAATTCTCATATGCGTTCCTTGCTGAATCAGGCTCTTAGTTTTCTTTCAGGAAACTCATTTTCTTTCCCACTTCCACCCTGATCTAGTCTAAGAATTTTCCCTGACACATTATGTATGTAGTCACAATCAGTAGAGATGAGGCATGGCAGACATTTAACTTTTGACCTTCTATCACTCCATAGAAATAAGGAGGACAAGTATTTAATCATTGTGGGTAAACACAATAATTTGTTGTGTACTCTCATTAACATCTATGCCCTCAGTACAGGCAACAAACATTTTACAGAGACCTTAATGCTCTTCTATCAGGTATATGGCAGGGTAAGTTAATTGTGGGAGGAGTTTTCAATGCGATCCTTACTCCCGACCTTGATAGTACCCAGTGAAATGCTTATAAGGCAATTCTCAGGGGCCACCTTATTACCCTTGTGTCCCAGTCTAATCATGAGAGGCTAGCTAAAACTGCCTGGTTAACTGATTTCCTACAAAGGCTAGAACTACAGCATAAATATAACACCTGACCCTGCATAATCTGATAGATTAACCCAGTGCGAGGGGAATTTAATATTATCCTTTCCCACCAAGTGGACATTAAGTTGAACTGTCTTAATCAGCACTATTATGAGAAGGGACTTGTAATATCACAACAGCTGGAGAGCCACAGGTTGGCCAAGCCTGCTGTAGAGGATGGCCCCTGGGAGGGGATCACTGTGTGATGGCCATTCTCCCTCCCTGCTCTGACTCTGTGACCGCAGCTGTAACAATGGTTCCCCCACTGGCAATCATCTGTCTCTTGGAGCATATGCCGGCAGCCAAGATCTGTCCATAAAACAGGTGTGTGTGCATTTATGATTCAGGCACTATGGGCCAAATGTAACAGGGTGAGAGTATTAAAAATGTGAGAGTTTAGCACAGAGCCGTAACTAGACTTTTTGGTGCCCTGTGCCAGAGAGAGCATTGGCGCCCCCCCTCCCCCCATTTTTTAAATAGGGACATAAGATCGTGCACCTGAAAAAGGGCCATGGCCTCATTGGGAAGAGCCAGGGAAGAAATAGGGGAGGCCAGGAGATGATGGGGATAAAAGAAGAGGAAGCTACAAGTGAGAATGATAATAAACAGGAAAATTGACAGGCCCAAACAGCGCCCCCTGCCCTGCTGTGCCCTGTGCCATAGCACAGGTCGCACCACCCTAGTTAAGGCCCTGGTTTAGCAATAAGCTCTTACATTGGTCGAGTTTTATCTTCAAAATGGGAAAACATCTGGATGAGATTTTAAATAGTGAGAGTTTATTGAGTCTGAAAAACATGCAAGTTTGCTCGGCTGCTTTGTTCTCGGACTCAATTACATTGACCAAGTTTAAAAATAGTGAGAAATCTGTCACATTTTCTAGACTCTCACCCTATTACATTTGGCCCTATGGAATGTGTCAACAAGTTATCTATAATACTTAAATAACAAATATATTAATAGTTATTTAAATATTGATTTTAGACTAACAGGCTATCTGACAGAATATGTACATTTCCTTGAATGTCTGTTAATAGCTAGTAATAATATAAAACGTTTGGATACCATGAGGACACATTGCTAATTATTCTTCTATTCTCACCTGCTTCATGTAAACTTGTCTGGGCACAAAGCCTACTTCAAGCATTTAGCATAGATTGAAAACAATTGTATGAGTCCCATTTGAGATCTTTAATGCAGAATTATACGACATAGTAAACTGCATCTCCTAAACTTACCATTTACTGGACATAAAACACCCACCATGAACCCAATGTGAAAATGTAATTCACAAATGGCTTTGAAACTCTCTGCCAGCACAATGAGGTTTGAAATGTTTGAGAAGTTACACTGAAATATTGAACAATATGAATTTTGTAGTGTTCCTCTTGAACATATCCAGAGTCAGGGGCATAACTAGCTATTTGAAGGCCCATAGCAAAAGTTTGTAAAGGCCACCCAAAAGTGAAAAATGTATATAACACATGTTACTTTAATAAGGAAGATGGGCCCTCCTCAGCTCTGGGCCCCATAGCACCTATGGTACAGTAGTGATGCCCATGTCTAGAGTATAGTCATTATATATTGGGACTGATTTAGAGTTGGGAGCAAAACAAAAAAGAGTGAGTAAAGCAGCATACACACTTGGTGATATTAATGAGCGATTACAACATCGTAATCGTTCAATCGCTCATTAATCGTGTGCACTATAATGTCGGAAACGACCAGAGAAGCGCGCTCCCGCTGGTCGTTTCCAACATCTATCATCGCCTGAACATGAAGGTCAGTCTGCCGATAACGACAGATTGGCCATGTTCATCTATGATGGAGGGTGCGTACACTGAACGACATATCGTTCAGTGTAGGCACTACAGGGGATCAGCGGATGTAGTGATGAGACCGGCAGCCCCAGCAAGGGGTGTAACATAGGTGTTAATCCCAATGATGGAACGCCGAGGACGCCAGCCCTAATGATGGTAAGTCCGGGCACCCTTAGCCGTGGGGGGGGGGAGGAGGGTTAGTATGAGGCAGTCTAGTGGGGTTAGCGTTAGGTTTGGGGGGGAGATTAGGGTTAGGCACCCCTGGGAGGGAGGGTTAGGGTTAGGCACCACCAGAGTGAGGTTAGGTTTAGGGTGCAGGGAGGGGGTGTTAGCTTTAGGCACCCCTGGGGAGGAGGTTAGGGCTAGGCACTAATGGGGGAGGTTTGGGTTAGGCACCACTAAGGGAGCGTTAGGGGGGGGGCAGGGGAGGGTTAGTATACTTACCTACCCCAGTCGGGATCTCCTCATGTCGGGCATTTCAATCCCATTCCTGGATCAGGAACGACTGTACAATTACGATGTCGTAATCGTACTTGTCACAGACCGCTGGCCGATCTCTCCAGATACGCCAATCTGAGAATCGCCGCCCGTGACTCATACCGGTTACTTGAGCATGCATGGTTAAATAAACCGAACAACTGCCACCAGCAAAGAGGAGCTTTGGTATTAAATACAGGGTAAGCCTTTGCTCTTACCTGCTATACGATTATGCACACTTATTAAAAATAGGTAACATGGGCCAAATGAGGCCTTGGATCCTAAAAACACAGTTCGAGCAGGGTCCTCCTCCCCACTGTTTCACAGCCTTCTTCTATAGCACTTCTATGACAGCCTTCACCTTCAGAGCTGTACTGTGTATGGAGAATTGTGTTGCTAATTGTTACTTGTGCTCTGTTTATAATTTGGTTACTGTATTGTAATGTAATGTTCTGTGTACCCTTTACTGTACATTTTGTTGGAATTGTAATCAATTTTGTCAGTGTTGACATGATGAATGCCGACATGGTCAATGTTGACATTACAACCATGTTGACATTATGAATGTTGACAACATATACCACCCTCTATTGTATAATCTGCTGTATGTATCCATATGAGCAAACACAGATACAAATAGATAGGTAATTTGAAAAATATAAGTGAAACACAAAGACTCCATGCTGTATTTAGGTGATACTCCTGGGATTCTATATTTGCTTCATACAAACAAAGGTTACATACTGTAGCAGTAAATTCAATTTAATTTTCCTGGAACCTGAGCTGCAAAGATTAATAACAGTCAAAGCAGATTGTAATCATATGGTGAATTTTTACTAGATACAGTAAACTCAAGAATTGCCCAATAAAAGCCATATGACCTATACAGAACTGCTCAGTGTCAGTGTGTCATGATATAGAGCTCAATAACAGAGACATTACACATCCTAGATAATAATTTAAAATTCCTAATGGCCTATTCATAGCACCTTACAATGTCCATTTGGTTTATAGCAGTATACGACCTTGGAGCTCTTATTTGTAAAATAAATAAATAACAGTTTGTCAGAAATCATAGGACATTCTAGACATTTTAGGTGCCCTGTAACAACTGTGGAACACTTGTAGCAATCTGAATCCTATAGCCAATAGTGTTCATTAGGAATATGTGCCGGACCTCGACATTCACAATGCCGTCACCAAAATACCAACACTTACCGTAATACCGGGGCTCCCGAAAGTAAGTAGCATGGTTAGGGGAAAGAATAGGGGATAGGGTTAGGCACTAAGGGGGGAGGGTTAGGCACTAAAGGGGGATGGTTAGGTTTAGGCACCGGGGAGGGGGAGGTTAGGATTAGGCACTAGGGACGGAGGTTAGGATTAGGCATTGGGGAAGGAGGGTTAGGGTAGAGTTAGGTATACTCACCTCTCCTCGTTGGGATTCTGACCACCGGGTTCCCGAGTATCCCATACCCAACCCGTTCAATCTGCACCTGTCATAATTCCTGCAGTTCCTCTTTCCTGCCTGGGGGTCTCTGCTCTGGTGCTTCTAGCACACTCAGTTGATGCATCAAACTTCTGAGATATAGACCAGTGTTTGCTAGAAGCACCAGAGCAGAGAGTGACATCCCAGACAGGAAAGAGGAGCTGCACGGGTTGTGAAAGGTGCAGGTTGCTAAAATGAAGACAACAATAATTAAACTGTATTAGATGTTGACATGAATCCATATTTCTGGTGCAACCACCACCAGCAGATAGGAATTGCAGCTAATGCAGCTAGCTAAGGTACTGAGAATACATTAATTAATTTGCAGCTCCAAAGAGCTGATTTGATGACTTGCTCACTTAGTAGTAATGGAGTGACAGGAAGAGCTGATTGCTGCTGTCAAAGCTAGCTGATTCCTTGGCAACATACTATCACTCTCTATAACATCTCATACATACAATGTATAATGCTACACAAAATCCAGATTGGGTTAGGAGGTGGGTTAGGGTTAGGCACTACAGGGAAGGTTAGGTTTAGGCTGCGGGGAGGGATGGGTAGGGTTAGGGGTTAGGTTACTTACCTCTAGGCATCAAGATTGTAACCTGGTCAGGATTCTGACCACCTGGATCCAGAGCACTGGCATCCTGTACCCATCCTCTTTATTCTAACAACTCCATTAGATTATACATTTAAATATTAGTTGCAGCACTGTCTCCTCTCTGTACTGTACATGCTGTATACTAGGACACAGAGTCATAGGGAGATGCGACCTCTGACCTGATGACATCACAACTGGGTTACTGCTCATGTGCAGCTGGCACCATCTTTACTGTGTAGAGTTTCACAGTACTGTGCTCCTGAGGTGAGACACCTAAATACGGCTGCTAACCCCTGTAATACTACTATTCTGCTTACTGCTGATGCAGCTGTGTTACTGCTGTTACCCTGTTGATATCAATAAATCCAGCATCCCAGTTAAGGATTGTGTGGTCTAATAGTCACTTTCACATTCAATGATACCTGTACAGTACCAAGCTGAGTGCTTGCAGAGACATGAATGAGTACATTGAATGAGTACTATATCTCAGCAATTGACATCTGCAGGTGTCCATATGGATGAGTAGAATGTTGTGATGGAAATGCTGCAGAATCTTAGCGGTGGCTCTAGAATCCATTGCCGATAAGCTATCAATATAGATCATGAGGACTATACTGCTGCAATTCCAGGAATGCATTCCAGTTAAACTAATGTTTAGAGTTCTGCATTACTCACAAGGGACACTAAGGGGTAAATATACTAAGCTCCGTGTTTGCCTGAGATTAAACATGGGTAAGAACGATCATACATGGGTGTTTTTTTATAAAAGAAATTCGTAAATTTACTAAGGTCCCGTGTTTCACAGGATCGTGTTTTCCAACGGTGTATGTGATCGTTCCTACCTGTGTTTCCTGGCCGTGTATCCTGGCCGTGTTTCTCTCCTGAACAAGCAGCCTGTACATATCAGTGAGATACGTGCAGGCTGCTTGTGTGTACTAATTTTAAAAGAAAGTGTTAATTTAAAAAAAAAAAATTCTGTGGGGTTCCCCCCATAACCATAATCAGCCCTGGGCTCCAGAAAGCCAGTTCTGGTTCTAAAAATAATGAGGACAAAATGTGTAGGGGTTCCCCATATTTTATGAAACAAACTGGGCTCTGTGCACTAGTCATGGTTTTAAAATACAGGGAAAAAATGGCGTGGGGTTCCCCGTAATATTAAAACCTGCACCGGACTAAAACTAGCCGGAGTGTAATGCCACAGCCAGTGGACCCTTTCACTGGGTCAGCACAGCCAAAGCATTAACATCCCAAACTAGTCAGCCCAGGCTGGAAATCCCAGGGGAGGTGGGGACCCCCCCAATAAAGGCTGAAGGTCGGTGGGTGCAGGGGTAATAGTGTTAATAGTAGATGTGTACTATTGTTTTTTACAATGGGACTACAAGTGCCAGAGTACCTGCCCTTTGGCACTTGTACCGCACAGGTACCTCCACTTAAAAAAATAGTAAATAAAGACAGAACACACACACCATAGTTAGTATAATTTTATTGCATATTAAATGCACATACATACTTACCTTGTCCCTGGTGATTGGTCCCCTTGTCCAGTAGAAATCCATGGCAATCCCTTTAAAAAACAATTAAATACCTACGTCCTGGTGCAGGTCGGTTTTCTTCTCCCGTCCCAGCCATAAAATAAAAAAATGAGTTACCTGACCACAGATATTGAAGAGATATATGTGTTTCCATATACATCTCTTCCCCAGCAAATGACGGAGCACTCGTGGGTTACGTCAGTTTCCAGGTCGCCCGCCAATCAGAGGCCGCTCTAGAGTAAGCTGCCGTCTGATTGGTTGTAACGCACATTAAGTGGCCGTTGATTGACAGCCATACTGCCTACAGCCAATCAGCGGCCACATGGATCACACTGATCTGTGTATTTTTCTGCAAGACATGCTGCTCAGTAGAGGGTCTATTTGAAACATCTATTTTTTTAGAGTTTGCTTAGAGTACACCTGTGATTATAATTATGATTGTTGGTAAATTCCCGCGTTGTATTTCTGTCTATGGAAAGTACTGCTACATTCAGACAGTGGTGTATTAATTTCTAGTTGTATTTAAGGGTGCATTTAACTTCTGATTCGGCCATGTTCACCTCTGACAATACAGAAAAAACACATGTTTTTGCCATGGTAAATCCCCATGTTAGTAAAAATGCCAAAATACTGCTGTTATTGCAATCTCGGGCAAACACAGAGCTTAGTAAATTTACCCCTAAGTCTAAAAAACCTATGTACTGTACAAATGTTTGTATGTCACACTGTGGAACATACTGTAAAGCCTCTGAATGCAAACTGAGAGATGCAAGTGGTGTGTAGCAAAAGAAGTGTGACAAAAGAAATGATTCAGCTTTAAATGTAACAGACAGTTTACATACTGAGCCTGTGTGTTCCTATAACAGTCAGAGTTATTGGAGACAAAGGACCTGATTCAGAGCCGCTCGCTAGGATGCGTTCGCTCGTAGCTGGCTGAGTTTTGCTTTCTGCACATACATACACATTGCAGTGCGCAAGAGTGAACTAGTGCTAGAGATCGAGAAGTGTTCGCTCATTGTGCATAGACTGCCCAGCAGAGTGAGTGACAGGAGAAGCCGTTTGTGGGTTGTGACAGGGGCTGGCTGCTAGAAATGGGGGAGTGGACATGCAAATGCAGGCGTGCCTGAGCATCTCAATGCCATTTCATAGGCATGCATAATTAACAGGCAGCATCATAGTACACGTCACCTGGTTGTATTTCACACTGAAGTGATCGCAGTGCTTGAGGTAGGGTATAATCAACCTCAAGCGCTGCGTTCACTTCCGATGGTACCCGATGTACCGATGGTTGCATACACTTCCTGGAGATGACAGGCGCAAAATGAAGGCTTCAAAGCCAAGTTCACAAATGGCAAAGTGTGTGTAAAATAAAATAGGGACTTTGATAGCAACAGTAACCCCATGGTAGCTATTACATTTCCTAGAGATGTAAGAGTGTTGTGCAATGATGGCCTCTGAGACAACTCAGTCTGTGGAGCTGTGGCACATGTGGCTAGGCCACCTGGGGTATGGTAACATCCAAATGTTCCAGTCATGAATGATACAGAGAGACTGGAATGTGAGAACTGTGTGATGAGGCACCATTAGAACTGGTACATCCTGATGGAAGTAAAATCGATAAGATACCATTATTTCTTCCCACTCATCATCACAAGAATAGCACAAGTTTACTTAATCATCATGGACTATGTTAAGTGATGCAGGAAAAGTGTTTTTGGGCAGAAGCAGTGTCTACAGCAGTATATTTAAAGAATTGTGCACCCACAGTTGCTGTAAAAGGCAAAACACTGCTGGAGGCAAATGTCAATCATTTAAGGGTATTTGGATGGAAAGCTTATGTGCACATTCTAAAAGAAATGCAAGCAGGATCGATAGTGGAGTGTATGGGACATTACAAATAAAAAACATATAAAGTCCAGGGATGTAGTGTTCTGTAAAACAATGCCACCTAATGTGAGGCTGGAACAATAAGCACAACACAAGTATGTCTCATTGGATATGCCTACACCTGCAAGTGTGCCTCAGTAGCAGACTGCCAGTGTGGATACCCAATCACAGTACTGTGAGTTCTGTAAGAACAAAGAAAAGTTCCCCAAGAGATATTATTAAGAGTTTGCAAATATGACTTTCTGTGATCCCCAAAATATCCAAGAGGCAAAATCAAGCAGCAACTGGGGAAAATGAAAGGCAGCAAAGAAATTGCATAATTGAATGATTATAATAAGTGGACTTTTTTAAACAGGCCGATTCATCATAAGACAATCAAGGACAAGTGGGTCTTCTGTAAGAAACAATGCAGACTGAACCGGTACCTGTTAAAAAGTCTGTCTTGTTGCTAAAGGATGTACGCAGACTACAGATAAGTCTTCTTGTCTGTGGCAAGGTAGAGTACATAGCCATTTCTGCCATGTATGATTTATTGCTGTACCAGTTAGATTTTCATTCAGCTTTTCTGAATGGAGATTTCTATGAAGAGATTTATATGGCACATCCTGAGCATTATAATGATAACATGTTTCAAGAAGAAAAAGCTGTTTATTAAAGAAAACATTGTACGGTTTGAAGCAGAGCAACCGCTGCTGGTATGTAAAGTTAGATGCAGAACTTTTGCAAATTGATGTTGTACGTTTAGAGACTGATCACTGTCTATACCACAATATAATAGAGCAGAGACTGTTCATCATTCTTGTGTATGTGGATTACTTTTTAGTAGCAGGTCAAGAAAGGCACATAGCCAGTGTCAAGCATCTGTCAGAGCAGAAGTTCAAGTTTAAAGACTTATAGGGGTATTCAATATGGGTGCGATAACATCGTTTTTTGCGTTAATATCGCACTTTTTAACGTTTTTGCGTTAATATCACTTGTTTTACTTTTACACCCTATTCAATTTCAAAGACTTATCGCAGTTTTGACAGGTCTTTGATAAAAAACGGTAATAACTTTTCACCATTGAATAGGTGTCGAAAAAAAGTGCAGAATTGGGGTTTAGGGGTGCAGGCTTAAAAAAAATAGCCTGCACCCCTGAGATTGACATTTAAAAAAGAACTGTGTCAAAAAAAGTTTTTAAAAAAATAGGGACACACCAAAAAATTAATTTAAAAATTGGGGTGCAAAAAAAAAAAAGGGAAAAAATTGTTTAACAATAGGCAAATAGGTTCAGGGCTATTCTGCATGTATGCGGCAGGTGTTTTCTAGAATAGAATTATAGCGGCAGGTGCACAAATGCAGAATTTTTAAAAACTGACTTTAGGGACATCAAAATATGCTAGTACCCATTTTCATGTACCCCAAATTTGATGGGACCACTTAAAAAAACGAAAAAAAAAAACCTAAGTGCTCTTCTGCATCACTTCTTCAATGTCGGGAAAAAAACACCTGCTGCGGCTATTTAAAGCCCCGACTTTCAATTAAAGGCTAAAACGGGGGTACCCATAGTGTTCCCCCATGTTTTTACAACTTTAGGGGGTCTTACAATTATTGTAAGGAAAAATTCGTAACTGTACGCAAATCCAACTTCGGAGTTTCCCGTTTTCGTTAATTTGATATTGAATACGGGGATAAGCGGGAGCGCGCACCATACCTTTACGCAGAAAAAAACTCAGATATGAAACGTTAACTTCGGCAGGGAAGTTAACCTTTCATATTGAATACCCCTCTTAGGGTCTGCACATCACATGTTATGCTTAAGAATCTTGCAAAACTTGAATAAAGGAACTGTTACAGTTGATAAACAAGAATATATTGATGCAGTACTTAACAAGTATGCAATGTGAGATGCATAGCCAAATAATACTCTTATTGACAAAAGCACAACATTAACAAATGCCATGTCACCAATAAGCAAGGAAGTAATAGAGGATATGAAAATAATTCTTTATGAGAATGTTGTTGGGAGCTTAATATATGCAACTATTGGAACTCAACCTGACATTACACATGCAGTAAGCTGAGTGAGTCTGTTTACCATTAATTTTGCAAACCAACACTGGACTTTTAGTTAAAAGAGTCCTAAAGGTTCTAATGGGTTCAAATTCCTTTAAATTAGGGGTTACAAAGCATTTAAACTCTGGGCTGAAATCCTTCTGTGATGCTGACTGTGGAGCAGATGAGGAGGACTGTCATTCCTACATGGGATATCTGCTTGTGCAGTTGGCTCCTCTGGAACAATTGATGATTTGAACCTGTTCCAGAAGTCTGTCAGTGTCACCTTTAACATGATATTATTATGATAAAGGGACTGACATCACAAGTTCTGAGTGTGTTACTAATATAGTGTGAACTAGAATACATTTCATATGTGTTGAAATGTTTCATTGTTTTTTGATGAATAACCCAAATGTTTCTTATCAGAGGATGGACTTTACCAAATGGTTATTGAGTATACTGTGATTATGTTTTTATGCAACTGGAAACAGCCCAGAGTGAGGGTGACTTTTAGAGAGTCAGGGGGAGGTGCGACCTCCAACCTAATGATGTCAATGCTGGGCTACTGCTCGTGTTCAGCTGGCACCATTCTTACTGTGTAAAGTGTTACAGTACTGAGTGGATGCACAGTATTTAGCTCCTGAGGTGAGACACCTAAGTACAGCTGTTAACCCCTGCAATACCGCTATTCTGCTTACTGCTGCTACCACTGTGTTACCTGTTACCCTGTTAATATCAATACATCCAGCATCCTGGAAAAGGGCTCTCTGTGTGGCCTAACAGTCACTTTCACATTCCGCCTGACACCTATTGTGACCATGACCAATATAATATCAATAATAAATACATGATTGTACACATTGTTGGACTGGGGCATGAAGGACCCAACGTGGGAATGCAGTGATAGGGGCCCATACTTAGGGATGTGGTCAGCCTCCAGAGAGGTTTGGCTAACCATTAGAGAGTGCATGGTCTGGGCCCCTTTAAAAAAAAAATATAGTAAATACTGATAGTGTATGTATGATAATGTACTTGATTAACAACAGCAATGCATTGTATAAAATACACCATAGTCCTGTGCTGTATAATGTAACATACACTATGTATAAAGTATAATTCAAGTGCACAGTCTGGAACCTGATTCCTAGAGTAGGGTTGGGCCCTTAGGCAGAGGAGCCCACCTGGGGACTCCCCTGTACCCCTGTGGGCCAGTCCAACCCTGAATGTACATGATTCAGTGACCTGCTCTTCCTCAAAAAAGCTTTAGTCACATATATATATATATATATATATATATATATATAGCAGCAAAGTCCAAATAGGGACAAATCCAGCACATCCAGTAGAAAAAATATTTAATGAAAAAACACCAACAGGGGTAAATAGCCCTATAGCACAAAAAATATATACTTAGCACATAATATCAAGTGTAAATAGCCTCCAATGGGCTCGGGGAGCCATGCTCACAAACCTGATAAGTCCCGACAGCAGCCGTTTCGCCTCCTTCGTCAGGGGACTGTCCAGTCATAGTGCCACAAACACCGGTAAATACCCCTATCAATCACCCACCAATGAAGCTCACCTGCACCAGGCCACAAGACGCGCCATACGGCCACCGGGATCCCCGCGTCTCCAGAGTAGCACGTCACGTGTAGCACCACCCGTCGCACCAAAAATGGTGCAACAGCCGGAACTAACACCCCACAACCACTCAGAAGGGAAGACACAAAGGTTCCCTGGCGCCGGAAATGAACCCCGGCGGACCCGAGAAACATACACCAGAAAAATAATAATAGCATATGGCATATTGTAAGTCTAAATAAAACATCTGAATAAATACCCGATAACAGAATTCAATAATCATCATTAAACACAGGTATAAATAACACAGGCAGACAATATGCTACAAGTCTAGACAAAGAACCAAGTATTAATAAAGAGACAGACAGATGACACACAGTACATGAAACAAATAACACAAATATACCATATCATAAGTCAAAACACTATTGAATATTTTGTTAATATTATTTTAAAGGGGTCGAATAAACTGAATCGGTACTGGAACTCCTCATTTAGTCCATGGGGAACCATGGTTCCAAGTTTATGGATCCACTTGCATTCCTGTCTTAGCAAGAGTCCATGTCTATGATATGGTATATTTCTGTTATTTGTTTCATGTACTGTGTGTCATCTGTCTGTCTCTTTATTAATACTCGCTCTTTGCGGTCTGTTGACGCCTCTATGTGTGAGCGAGCGAACGAAACATGCGCTCGCTACTTTGTAAAGACGACCCCTGACCGCTCACATCCTACGTCATCTCTGCTATTTATTAGATTAATCGAGTACATCGAAAGGCATCTGAACTGCTCGCAGTGCTTGTGGTTGGATTTTCCTACCGCAATCATGAGAACAGTTCAGGCTAAGAGACAACCAAGTGACGTGGCTGATGACGCTGCTTTGTTAATTATGCACACCCTTAAAACGCCCGTTTTGACCGTTTGGCACGCCTGCGTTCGGATCACCACTCCCCGTTTTCAAGCACCTTCCCCTGTTACCACCCACAAACACCTCATCCTGTCACTCAAATTAGCAGGCACTCGCTATTTTGCGAGCGCTCGATTTCCGACCGCACTGACTGGTTGGCGCATGCGCATTATGACCCATACGGATGCGCAGATGTGCGAACATCGCTCGGAGCGAACGAGCGGCCGCTTACGAGCGGCTCTGAATCAGGCCCTGAGTCAGTAAAAATCCTTGTAATAGTTTCTCATTAAATAACATATACAGTAGTATTTCAGCCAAGGTCATATAGTCCATAGTTACTTTACTGTCTGCTAACTACATACAGTAGCTGCAAAAACTGCTCTTTATAGACCCGCTTACCAGATTGTATATAATAATAATGTCATCTTAAAATAACACAGTCATTTTGGATAAACACTGAATGTCAAAAAGGTGAAATTCTCAGATGAACTGTAATTTCTGCTGGGCTCATGGCAAATTCCTATGTTTTCTTCCTGCAATCTGGATTGCCTTAGGGTTTGCATTTCCCAGCAGTAGTTCAGAAAATCATTGTCTGCATTTATTGTCAAAGCCATAATAGTTTACTGTAAGCACGTCTGTCAAGTCATTTTGTGATGAGTTTATCTGTCTTATGTACATAACCTTCTGCACGTGATGTGATGGAAGCCAGCGAGTGCCAGACCACTATGGGACATCCCATTCTGTCACACTCCATTCAGGTCACAACTTCACATTGTCCTAAAGAGCATTATTAATGAAAAAGATTTTCATTGGCAGTTTGGATCTCAGGGGGAGGGGGGGCGTAGCTTGGAGTGGCATGTAGTAGGAGCATACCTGCATGCTCTCCTACTATTTATCCTTTCAAAATCCTGTAGGAGCAGTGCCCCGGGCTTTTCACTTACCTGCCTTGTTGGTGAGTGTCTGCTGCTGCCCCTGGATCGGCGCTGGAGCGTTTCTCCTCTTCTCCCCAGCACTGGGTTGTGGATGCACACTGGTGCTGCTAACTGGCAGTGTGTTCCTCCTCGGCTGGTCACGTGGGTGGTCACGGCTCCCGCTGTCTCTCCCCAGCGGCTGCTAACTGCAGTTTCTCCTCCTGGCTCTCTGACTGGTGACCGGATTGCTTCTCCCTCCTGCAGGCTGCGGTGCTGGCTCCTGGTGTCTCCTGTTGATGGTGGCCATTTTGGATTTGGACATACAGTAGTGCTGCTGCTGCTGCTGCTTCAAGTTTAAGGGTCAGTGACTCCCTGAACAACCTGTTGTGCCTTTTATTTCTGTCCTGCTGCCTGATCTACTTGCAGAGGTGCCTACTTTCTAGTGGTGTAGACTTGCTGGATCTTAATTAATTTTTGTAGGTGACTGGCTGAGACCTGTAGTTCACCCTTCTGAATTCCTGCTGTGTGGTCTGTATCTCCTGGATGTACCATTCTAGAGACGTCTCTAGCCTGGTTCACAAGCGTCTTCATTTTAGTCTTGATACAGTCCAAATTGATCCCATGGGTAGATATGTTTTCCTGAGAGCATTAGTTAATTCTCTGTTTGTGCATATACTTGGAGTCTATATCCCCCCAACATATTCTAATGACGTTTTGGGTAAGGCTGCTGCACTTTCTCCCTCTACCCCTGTTATTTGCTTGGGTGATTTTAACAACGGAATGGATCATCCTTGGACCGTTGTCGAGAGTCCATTTCTTCCCTCCCTCCCTCCCCGTCTTCCTTTTCTAAATTGATTGCTGAAATGGGCTGGTTAGATGTCTGGTGTGTCCGTTATCCTGCTGTCTCTGCTTTCTCCTGTCAGTCCTCTACTTATAGTACTTTTTCCCATATTGATATGGTTTTTCTTTCACCTATTTTGGTCCCAGAGTTTCCGCAGTTGATTATTTGTAGAGGGGTGTCTCCGACCACTCTCTGTTGTGTATTACTATTGGTTCCTCCCTTTTGGAGGGTGCCCGTTTTTGGAAGCTTAACCCATTCTGGCTAGACCTGATGGGTGCTGGCTCTGAGTTGGAGGCTGCTTGGGTGTCCTATTTTGAAGATAATGTGGGTACTGAGGTTTCTCTCCTTTAGGATTCCTTTAAGGCTTTTTTAAGGGGCACCTTTATTAAGCATATTGCTAACATTAGGTTATATCATAGGCAGCGGGAAACGATTCTGGAAACTGCTTATAGGGATGCTGAGGCCCGGTACCTCTTGTAAAGAGTGATCTCAGACAGGAAGAATATGCTTCATGCCTAGCGGGAGTGGTCGGATCACCTAAATCCAAGTGCAAACTGTTGTTTTTGCATCATAGGCAATATTCACAGGCGGATGTTGGGGGGAGTTATTTAGCCTTTTTGGCAAAAGAGGATGGTGCTTCCAGAATGGTCTCTGGTATCCTTGATACTTCTGGAACGTTGCATACCTCTGCTCCTTCTATAACAGATGTATTTTTGCAATATTACTCCTCTTGAAATTGAGGTAGTGAATTTGTTAGATGCTCCTTTTACAGAGGAGGAATTGGAGGTTTCTATCTCCTCCTTTCCACACTGTAAAGCTCCCGGAGTGGATGGTGTCCCGATAGAGGTGTATCAGAAATTTAAAAACTTCTTTATTCCGCATCTCATTGAGACTTTTGATGCTTTTTTGAATGCTGGTTGTTTCTTACCATCCATGTCGGAGGCCTTGGTTGTAGTGCTCCCAAAACCTGGGAAGGACCCCCTCTATCCAGACTCTTATAGACCTATTTCCCTTCTTACCACAGACATTAAAATATTGGCTAAACTGCTGGCTATTCATATTAATTCTGTAATTACTTCTATTATACACCCTGACCAGACCGGCTTCATGTCTGGTAAATCTACTACTCAAAATATTAGGCGATTATTTTACCATGTGCAAATTTCCCATGGGGATGCCTCTGAAGCGGTGATGGTCTCCTTAGATGCAGCCAAGGTCTTCGATTCTGTGGAATGGGAGTATTTATGGGAGGTCTTGTCTAAGTTTTGTGTTGGTCCTCGTTTTATTGGCTGGGTCCGTCTTTTGTACTCTTTCCCAGCAGCCAGAGTGTCGGTGAATGATTGTGTCTCCTCTTCTTTTCAACTTGGGCGTGGCACTTGCCAGGGGTGCCCTTTATCCCCTGCATTGTTTGCACTGGCTATCGAGCCCCTGGCGTGTCTCATTCACTCTGATTCCGCTATTCCGGACATGCGAGTGGGCCATGTAATTGACAAAATAGCTCTTTATGCGGATGATATGCTCCTGTTTCTGGCAGACGCGGACCCAGCTTTGGATCGTTTGATGGATGTTATTAAGGATTTGGTTTTTTTTGGGGGGTTGCTGATTAATTTTTCCAAGTCTAATATTTTTCCTTTGAATGGCTCCCTGCCTCTATCCCCCTTTTTCTCCTGCCCTTTACAATGGACTCTCTCCTTTCAGTATTTGGGTGTTTCCATTTCACCTAACCCTGCTGACTTTGTAGAATTTAATGTGATGCCCATTACCTCAGCTTTTAAACAAAAGATTCATGTGTGGAAGAAACTTCCACTTACAGTGACAGGTCGTATTAATTTATTTAAAATGTCCATTCAACCTAAATACTTGTATGTTTTACAGCATTCCCCTGTATTTATTCCCAAAAAAGTTTTTTCTCATATTGATTCTATTCCATCCTCCTTTGGTTGGGGGGTGGATAAGAGACCATGGATTGCTCTCCGTACGCTTTGTAGATCTAAATCTTCAGGTGGACTGGCCCTTTCTAATTTACATATTAATTATATGGCTTCACAGCTGTCACAATTGGTGCCCTGGTTATCTGCTGGTACTGATACCGCTTTGGTGGGATTTCTTAGTGGACAAACAGGTTCTCCTTTAGCTGCTTTACAAATTTTGTTCTCTGTAAAATTGGCGGGTAGATCTCCCCCCTTACTTCGACAGACTCGACTGGTTTGGCATTTTGCTCAGGGATTATTTGGGGATGAGGGTGTGGATCCAGAAGTCCCCCTGTTGTATAATGGTAGTTTTTCTGAGCTGGGAGTGCTGGGATCACAGTCCTTCTGGATTTCATATGGTATTATCACCTTCTCTTGTTAAACTTGCACTTATCAAATTACCTGTTCATAAGACAGTCTCCTATCTTTATAGTGATCTTATTTCTCGTAATTTGCCAGATGCCCTTCTTCCCCTTAGGAATACGTGGGAATCAGGTTTGGGTTCTCTTCAGGATGAACAATGGTCTCAGTTGTTGGGCCCTATAAGATATACTTCCCCTTGTGTTCGTTTCCAACAAATCCATTATTTTATTTTGCACAGACAAAAGCAGCAGAATGAATTCTGAAGTGTTTTGGGTAATATTATATGCTCATATTCAGTCAAATGCTTCAGAACTCAATGGACGGCGCTTCACAGTGCAGATGGACAATGACCTGAAGCATACTGCAAAAGCAACCAAAAGGTTTTTAAGGCTAAAAAGTGGAATATTATCCAATGGCCAAGTCAATCCCCTGACCTGAATCCAATTGAGCATGCCTTTCACTTGATGAAGACAAAACTGAAGGGAAAATGCCCCTAGAACAAGCAGGAACTGAAGACATTTACAGTAGAGGCCTGACAGAGCATCACCAGGGATGAAACCCAGCGTCTGGTGATGTCTATGCGTTCCAGACTTCAGGCTGTAATTGCCTGCAAAGGATTTGCAACAAAGTATTAAAAAGTGAAAGTTAGATTTAGGATTGTTTAGTTTGTCCCATTATTTTTGGCCCCTTAAAAAGTGGGAGGCACATATAGAAACCGTTGTAATTCCTACACCGTTCACCTGATTTGGATGTAATTACCCTCAAATTAAATCTGAAAGTCTGCAGTTAAAGCACATCTTGTTTGTTTCATTTCAAAGCCATTGTGGTGGTGAATAGAGGCCAAAATATGAAAATTCTGTCAATGTCCCAATATTTATGCACCTGATTGTATGTGTGTATATTATGCTAATGTTCTCCGATTCTGTCATTCCCATTATGCTAGATGTTTTCTGGTAGATTCTTTTGTATATGTATTGGTGAAGGCATCTCGCTTCATTTAATTTGATTCTCCAGGTTGCCATAGTGAGCGGAGCTCTGGACATCACGTGGGCTGCGTGGTGCTGCACGATGATGTCAGACGCCCTCTCAGATGGACGGAGACGGTCGCACTCGTGGTGGACTCTGTATGTTATTTAGGTAAGTGTTTTTGTGTATTGTTGTTATCTTCCTGATGAAAATTGCACAGATTAAAAACGTTGAAGAAAAGGACTTAATTTGTCTATATACTTGTTTCTGAGGAGTGCCGCTGCCACCATTTCCTGTTTTGTACTTTGCTACTTGCGGAGGGCACTCAGGATTATTATTAGAGGAGGAGTGCCAAGCTTTCTGCTACTTATATATATGTGTTTGTGTATATATATATATATATATATATATATATATATTGGGGTGTGCATCGGCCACTTTTCGTGTTTTGGTTTTGGATCTGGATCTTTCTTTGTGTTTTGGATCTGGATTGGTTTTCCCAAAACCACCCTTCCGTGTTTTGGGTTCTGGGTTTTGTGTTTTGGATCTGTATTTTTTTTTAAAAAGCATAAAAACAGCTAAAATCACAGAATTTGTGGGTTTTTCTGCTCCTATGCTATTACTAACCTCAATAACCTTAATTTCCACTCATTTCCAGTCTATTCTGAATACCTCACACCTCACAATAGTGTTATTATGTCCAAAAGGTTGCACCGAGGTAGCTGGATGACTATGCTAAGCGACACGAGTGGGCGGCACAAACACGTGGCCCATCTAGGAGTGACACTGCAGTGGCAGACAGGATGGCAGTTTGGAAAACTAGGCCGCAAACAGTACATAATGCAAAGAAAAAAAAGAGGTGCAAGATGGAATTGTCCTTGGGCCCTCCCACCCACCCTTATGTTGTACAAACAGGACATGCACACTTTAACAAACCGAACATTTCAGCGCCAGGGTCTGCCACATGACTGTGGCTGAAATGATTGGTTCGTTTGGGCC
Organism: Taudactylus pleione; assembly: GCA_031769625.1. NCBI lineage: Eukaryota > Metazoa > Chordata > Amphibia > Anura > Myobatrachidae > Taudactylus > Taudactylus pleione. The sequence goes on along the minus strand of JAUIMM010000115.1, from coordinate 14,329,585 downwards.
CCCACAAAACAAGCTGGCAATTAATCTGTCCCTGCACAAACTGGCTCTACGGAGACAAGATGTCATCCTCATCCTCCTCATCCACCGATTCCTCACCCTCTTCAGTGTTGTGTACATCCTCATCCTCACAGAGTATTAATTTGTCCCCGCTGGAATCCACCACCACAGGTCCCTCTGTACGTTCTGGAGGCTGGTCTCCCTGGAAGAGTTGATCATTCATTTTTATGAACATCATCTTCTCCACATTTTGTGGAAGCAACCTCCTACGCCTTTCGCTGACAAGGTTCCCGGCTGCACTAAACACTCTTTCGGAGTACACATTGGAGGGGGGGCAATTCAGGTAAAATAGAGCCAGTTTGTACAGGGGCCTCCAAATTGCCTCTTTTTCCTGCCAGTACATGTACGGACTGTCTGACATGCCTACTTGGATGCTGTCACCAATGTAATCCTCCACCATTCTGTCAATGGTGACAGTATTATATGCAGTGACAGTAGACATGTCAGAAATTGTTGCCAGGTCCTTCAGTCCAGACCAGATGTCCAAACTTGGTCCTGCCTGCCCTGCATCACCGCCAGCGGGTTGCTTAGGATACCTAAGTTTTTTCCTGGCAGCCCCAGTTGCGGGAGAAAATGAAGGAGCTGTTGACGTGTCACATTCCGCTTCAGCTGACAGTGTTTTCACCAGCAGGTCTTTGCACCTCTGCAGGCTTGTGTCAGCTGGAAAGAGAGATACCACATAGGCTTTAAACCTAGGATCGAGCACAGTGGCCAAAATGTAGTGGTCTGATTTCAACAGATTGACCACCCTGGAATCCTGGCAAAGCGAATGAAGGGCTTCATCCACAAGTCCCACATGCTGAGCGGAATCGCTCCGTCTTAGCTACTCCTACACTTTCTCCAGCTGCTTCTGCAAAAGCGTGATGAGGGGAATGACCTGACTCAAGCTGGCAGTGACTGAACTGACTTCACGTGTGGCAAGTTCGAAGGGCTGGAGAACCTTGCAGAACACGGAAATCATTCTCCACTGTGCTTGAGTCAGGTGCATACCCCCTCCTTTGCCTATGTCATAGGTGGATGTATAGGCTTGAATGGCCTTTTGCTGCTCCTCTATCCCCTGAAGCATATAGAGGGTTGAGTTCCACCGCGTCACAACCTCTTGCTTCAGGTGATGGCGGGGCAGGTTCAAGAGTGTTTGCTGGTGCTCCAGTCTTCAGCACGCAGTCGTTGAAAGGCAAAAGAGGCCAGAAATTTTTCGGGCCACCCAAAGTGTTTCCTGCATGCTGCTGTTGCTTTTCAGAAAATTCTGAACCACCAAATTTATTGTGTGAGCAAAACATGGGACGTGCTGGAATTTGCCCAGATGTAATGCCCGCACAATATTGGTGGCGTTGTCAGATATCACAAATCCCCAGGAGAGTCTAAGTGGGGTAAGCCACTGGGCGATGATTTCCCTCAGTTTCTCTAAGAGGTTGTCGGCGGTGTGCCTCTTACTGAAACCGGTGATACACAGTGTAGCCTGCCTTGGAATGAGCTGGCATTTCTGAGATGCTGCTACTGGTGACGCTGCTGTTGTTGCTGTGTAAAGTGATACATCTACCCAGTGGGCTGTCACAGTCATATAGTCCTTAGTCTGCCCTGTTCCACATGTCTGTGGTTAAGTGGACATTGGGTACAACCGCATTTTTCAGGACACTGAGGACACTTTTTCTGACGTTTCTGTACAGTCTTGGTATCGCCTGCCTAGTGAAGTGGAATCTAGACGGGATTTGGAACCGGGGACACACTACCTCCATCAATTGTCTAAATCCCACTGCACCAATGGCGGACACACGTCTAACACCAACATAGCAGTCAAGGCCTCAGTTATACGTTTTGCTTCAGGATGACTGCTGTCGTACTTCATCCTCCTCGCTAAGGACTGTTGGAGGATCAATTGTTTAGTAAAAGTAGTGGTGTTCCTACTTCCTCTCTGGGATGATGAACGACTCCCAGCAGCAACAGCAGCGGCAGTAGTAAGCGTAGCAATGCAAGATCCTCCGGAGGAATCCCGGATAGGAGAGTCAGTCATGCAGTGACATGGCCTGCAGGACTACTTCCGATCCTGACTAAGGAGGAAATTGACGAGGAGGGAGTTGACGGTGTGGTTTGCAGGCACTTGGATACAACAGGACAAAGGGATTTAGGTGTCCCTGGACTGCTTACGGTCTTAGCCAAAGTTTCTGAACTTGACAGTAACTTTTTATGAACTTGCTGCAGGTGACGTATAAGGGAGGATGTTCCTAGGTGGTTAACGTCCCTACCCCTACTTTTTTCACTTTTACATATGGTACATATGGCAAGACAGTTGTTGTCCGGATTTGGATATAAATATTGCCAGACCAAAGAGGTGGAATGTTTGGTCTTCTGCCCAGGCATGACCGTGATGGGCTTTTTCATCCCACGGACAACAACTGTCTCCCCCGGAGCCTGATTTAAACAAACCACATCACCATCAGAATCCTCCTCACCAACTTCCTCCTCAGCGCCAGCTACACCAGTATCCTCATCCTGTTGTACTTCAACAGTGACATCTTCAATTTGCATATCAGCAAGTGGACTGTGGGTGCTCCTTTCAGCACTTGCAGAGGGCATGCAAATGGTGGAAAAAGCCACCTCTTCCCGTCCAATGCTGGGAAGGTCAGGCATCGCAACCGCCACCACACTTGGACTCTCCTTGGGGATTTGTGATATCTTCTTAGAACACACAGTTCTTTGCTGTGCTTTTGCCATCTTAACTCATTTGATTTTTGTAGCGGGTGGAGGGCTTCCATCGTCATGTGAAGCTGAACCACTAATCATGAACATAGGGAAAGACCTTAGCCATTCCTTGCCACTCCGTGTCGTAAATGGCACATTGGCAAGTTTACGTTTCTCCTCAGATGATTTAAATGTTTTTTTAAGGTCATTTTCCTGAACTTTGTAATTTGGGATTGTATATTCCCTCTACTATGACATTGGGCATCGGCCTTGGCAGATGACGTTGATGGCATGTTATCGTCTATGTCATGACTAGTGGCAGCAGCTTCAGCACTAGGAGGAAGTGGTTCTTGATCTTTCCCTATTTTATCTTTATTGGAGAAAGTTTGGTCCTCCATTTATGTTATATTGATATATACGTGTGGCTAAGGCGCACACAAACACAGAAAATATTTTTTTATTTTTGTTGGAGACTAGTGCACTTTGGGGGTTACACCACCCTTTAAGAAATGAGCCAGCCGGCTCTTTACTTATGGGACACAGGTGCATGCTTGGCGCTGCTCCTTTGTTGATGCACATGCAGCTACAGTGCACACAGGGCCTGATTCAGAGCCGGACGCTATTTGCGGACACTCGTTCTAAAAAAGGGGCCGGATATTTAAATTGAGCGCTCGCTCTTTGCGGTGTGTTGACGCCTCTATGTCTGAGCCAGCGTCCGAAAAATGCGTTCACTATTTTGTAAAGACGCCCCTTTGCCGTTCGCATCACACGTCATCTCCGGTATTTATTAGATTAATTGGGAACATCGAAAGGCATCTGAACTGCTTGCAGTGGTTGTGGTAGGATTTTCTTCCCGCTATCACTGCGAGCAGTTCAGGCTAAAAGACAACCAAGTGACGTGGTCGATGACGCTCCTTTACTAATTATGCACTCCCATTAAACGCCCTTTTGACCGTTAGGCATGCCTGCATTCGAATCTCCACTCCCCTGTTTTCAAGCACCTTCCCCTGTTACCACCCACAAACAGTACATTCTGTCAATCAAATTAGCAGCCCCTCGCTGTTTTACGAGCGCACAATTTCCGACCGCAATGACTGGTTTGCACATGCGCATTACGAACCATATGCATGCGCAGTTGTGCAAACATCGCTCAGAGCGAACGAGTGGCCGCTTACGAGCGGCTCTGAATCAGGCCCACAATTCACAAACATAGAATATAATTTTTTATATTGTTTGGAGTGCACTTTGGGGGTTACACCACCCTTTAACAGACGAGCCAGCCGGCCCTTTACTTATGACACAGGCGCACGCTTGGCGCTACTTTGTTGATGCACGTGCGGCCACAGTGCCACGGGCCCAGGGCACCAGTCCGTGACCTCGGTCAGGAGGATCCGCAGCTCCCTCCTACTGAAACTGGAGGATCTCATGATGACAATGACAAATATTGAGTTTTGCACACTTTAAAATAACTATGTTGCGATCTGGAAAATAAATGACCCTGGTGGGTATGCACAAGCGCTGAGATGAGCTGTTTTATCTAGCAGCTACTATTATAAGGGGTCATCACTCCCTAATACACATGAAAATAGAACAAAGGATAGTAGCGCTGGTATTTCGATTGTATTACATTAATAAAATATGGTACTAGATAAAATGGGTACCGTTTTTTTAGGGTGATTGCGTTGAAAACACCTGCTCCTGCAGGAGAAGAAAGTCTAATGAATCCCTTGGAAAGATTCTCCTTAATGTATTCAGCCATAGCTGCCATCTCAGGCACAGAATGAGGATAAACTTGACCCCTAGGAGGCATCTTCCCTGGCACGAGATCAATGTTACAATCCCAAGAGCGGTGAGGAGGTAATCTATCTGCTCATTAAACACATCAGCAAAATCCAGGTATGCATCTGGTAAACAAGGATCTGGAAGAACTTTCTTTTGCTTAGAAACTGGAGAAGAACTCGTAGAAAGTGGGTGGGTACATACAGGTACAACTCGAGACAGACACTGGTGAAAACAGTTTTGACCCAAAGTAAGGACTTGCATCATAGACCAGTCAAATGTAGGATTGTGTTTCCTGAGCCAGGGTAATCCCAAAACTAAGTCATAGGAAGTTCTGGGAAGGACCAGGAGTTCCAATACTTCCTGATGTAGGCAGCCCACCTGAAGAGACACTGAGAGGGTAACAAATGAAATTGGCTTACCCAGGATAATTCTGCCATCCACACCAGAGAGCTTTAAGTTAGTTGAAAGAAGAGTAACAGGTATATCCAAGGAGAGAGCCAAGGCTTCAGAAATAACATTTCCTGCTGCTCCGGAATCTACTAAGGTCTTTAATTCTCTTGTCTTCTCCTTGTAGTAAAGCATCACTGTTAAGAAACTATCCATGACATGGGACGGTTTAATCAATACCTATAACTTAACGCTCCCAGAACCAGTTAGGGTCTTGCATTTCCTGAAAGGAGAGGACAATTCTTTAGAACATATTCCTGAGCAGCACAATAAAGGCAAATTTTGTTCTGAAAATGGCGGGTTCATTCAGCAGAAGATAATCGAGATCTGTTGATCTGCATTGGCTCTTCTTTATTGGTGGAGGAAGAAGAATAACAAACTGGTTGAGACAGCTGATTTTGGAAGCGATCCCATCAACCTCTACTAGCCATACTCTCCCGGTGATGTAAGTAAATTTTAACACAGAGAGAACACTTAAGCAAATGACTCCAGGCAAAGTTTGTTCTGGAACTGATGGGTCATTCTGCAGAAGACAATTGCAATCTATTGATCTGCATTGGCTCTTCACTACTGGAGGTGGAGAAAGAACAAACTGCTTGAGATGGCTGATTTTGGAAGTGAACCCAACGACCTCTACTAGCTGTATGCTCCCTGTGACGTAAATCAATTTTAATAGAAAGAGAGACCACTTCAACAATGGATGCGAAAGGCAAGTTCATCCTTCATCTTCTCAGAGAGCCCATGGAGAAAATCTGCTTTTAGAGCTTCCTCGTTCCACTTTAACTGAGAGGAGATAGTCTGGAACTGATCCACATATTGCTCAACAGTACGGGTTCCTTGACGAACTCATAGCAGGTCAGAAGAAGCAGATGCCATGCAACCAGGCTCATCAAAAATTCTCTTGAAAGAGAAATTAAAAGTCTCATAGTTGGAAACTAGCGGATCTGCTTGTTCCCATAGTGGAAAAACCCAGTCCAAAGCTGTTCCAGACAACAAGGAAATAATATATGCCACTTTTGATCTAGGCATGGGGAAGTTCTACAGTAAAAATTCAAATTGAATCTCGCACTAGTTGATAAATCCTCAACACCATCGAGGGCTCCCATCAAAATGTTCCGGTGATGTCAGCTGAAGACAGGACTTAGTGCCACCAGAAACCGAAGACTGAGCTGGTGGAGTAGGTGGTGTAACAAATCTAAAATTACGTTACTGAAGAGAGAGAGAGAGATTGGTTGTCTTAGAGGAACACATATATCGCTAGTTTACTAACATAAATAACGTAGTCACACTCAAGAGTTTGTTTCCGATGCACAAAAAATATTATATTGTAAACAGGGGATAAATGCCTTAATCTAAACAATGATCGCCAAAGTACAGTAAATAACAATACCTGATACAATTACCACACGATTTGCAAGCACATTGGTCCAGGAATTACAGTCGTCTCCAAGATGCTGCCACTCATTCAATGGGAATGTATGAGTAAGCAACTCAACCAGGGCTCGGTATTTATTCACTTTAGATTTAATTGTATAACAAACAAGCGGGCTCATTGGCCTTTATTATGAGTCACAGTAAATGCAGCACTTCAATGGCGAGTAAATCCGAACCCGCTCACCCCTTAGTATACATTTGGTGTCACTAGGGGCTGAACTATGTTAGAGGATCCCATTGTTTCTAATCTCCCGCCCTAGGTATGTTAATTCAAAGGGCCAATGCATACAAAGTTGTACAGTAAATAATATGAATCCTCCAGATCTTCATAACTTGTCGGTGATTCCTCTGATATTCATGCTGTCTGATCCATAATCCTGTGGAGACATAAGGAAATCGGTAGGTACCATACACGACCAGTTTTTCTCATTCCTGGGGTCAGATATCATATATCTAGTGTTCAATATATATAATTCAGTCGACATCCTATTATAATATAATATTCTTTATATGGAACATTTGCTGTGTCAGTTTGTATGTTATTGAAGTTTGTGTATGCGCTATTTAGCACTATGCGCACTGGTAAATGTAAGTTATGTTTTGGTGTACTCAGCATTGGATTATTGTTAGAATGGGACACTGGGCCTGATTCAGAGCCGCTCGTAAGCGGCCGCTCGTTCGCTCCGAGCAATGTTCGCACATCAGTGCATGCGTATGGATTTTAGTACACATTCGCGAACCAGTCAGTGCAGTCAAAAATCGTGTGCTCGCAAAATAGCGAATGCCTACTAATTTGAGTGACAGAATGAGGCGTTTATGGGTGGTAACAGGGGAAGGTGCTTGAAAATGGGGAGTGGAGATTTGAACGCAGGCGTGCCAAAAGGTCAAAACGAGCGTTTTAAGGGTGTGCATAATTAACAAAGCAGCGTCATCGACCACGTCACTTGGTTGTCTTTTAGCCTGAACTGCTCGCATGATTGCGGTAGGAAAATCCAACCACAAGCACTGCGAGCAGTTCATACACCTTTCGATGTACTCGATTAATCAAATAAATAGCAGAGATGACGTAGGATGCGAGCGGCCATGGGGCGTTTTTTCCTAAATAGTGAGCGCATGTTTTGTTCGCTCGTTCAGACATAGAGGCGTCAACAGACCGCAAAGAGCGAGCTCTTTATTTAAATAGCCAGCCCCTTTTTATGAACAAGCGTCCGCAAATAGCGTCCGGCTCTGAATCAAGCCCACAGTTCATTGTGGTGAGGTTTCCGAAAGGATTATTAAAAAGCTTGCTGTGCGATTGATGTACAATACATTATTTAGATATTGCCATATTAACTTATTTAATCTAAAATGGCACCGAGCGCCCAGTCGCAGAGTAGCATGGTGTGCCATTCACAATATGGCATGGGGCAGCTGTATGGGGATGCATGCACTACTGGATGATTGCATGCACATTGGGATCGCGATCGCGCACAGGTGCGTGCGCAAATGTGCGTCGGGAGCGTGAATGATTTTAAGAAGTGACTGCGGACGATCAAATCATCCGATGAATATCGTGAAGCAGGTTATGCGCAATTATGCAATTGCTTACAATCTATTTGGCTTCGACAGTCCACCCTTTGATAGCAACTATACGCTATCACCATACACAAGCAATTATCTATAATTTTAATCTGTCAAGCTATACTCTATAAAATATTAGTCAATGTTATTTTTATGAGCTGACTTAAGTTGGTAATTGTTAACCATCAATGAAGCACTTCAGGGCGAAGGACATAAAACTAACTTTATGCGCACACCACAGACCAGATCATTGGATAGATGTGGGGATGCACCTAACCCATAAAGATAGCCTTGAATTATGTAGAGACTTCATTTTAAGATGTTTTGAAATAGCATTAATAACATTTTTATGCACTGCTAACCAAATCCAAATCACATAATTACAAGTTACGCGTTCTTATGGGGCTTCTACTACCATTCAGATCTTATTTCAGGCAGACACTGTATTATAAAGTATTGTTCAATGTTCTTAATGATATGACTCCGTGTGGTCATTTAAACTGTTAGTAGTGCGTCTCCAGGTGGGGTAATCACTCAGTGGATCATATACGAGACCATTGTCAGGATGTGGGAACTCATCAAACCTATGAAGGTTGAGTGGGGGAAAAATGGAGACTACATTTGAACTAGGGTGTCCTAAAGAAGCATTGACAATACTTTATCATACATGGCAACATGCAAGCAATCATTAGATCGTACTCTCTAATTAAGGGTTATAATGTAGGGTATTAGTTACATTAGTATTCACAGCATCATTGGTAACTACCATCATTATTTCAGTTTCCCTGTTACCTTTAGAAATACCTTTCCCACATTTCATAACTGCAGGAACACATCTAACACACATGCCAATTAATAAGAGGATTACTAATACTAGGATCAGGAGTTTTCCTACACTTGCAATTAGTCCTTGAACCCATTCTCCTAGACCCGAGAACCATTTAACAGGATTCAACCAAGAGGACCACTCTTCTACCTGTTCCTCTACTTCAGCCACTGAAGCATTATGGTTCTTATGAAATTCCCATTTCAGCTGCAGAATATTGTCCATCTTCCAGTCTATCACCTCCTTGGGGTCACTAGTGCAACTCTTAACACCAAACTGGGTGGCCAGGGTTATGCAATACCCTCCAGTGACAGCTGTTAAATAATTTAGCACTAGTCTATGTTGGACCAGTTCTTTCTTGTACGCTTGTAACTCCTTTCCAATATATCTAAATGAATCATCGTATAGCTCGGTGATATTATCTATCAATTTGGCAAGGTCTTGTATGTATTTAAAATTTAATGACCCCCGAGCGATCCTGGTGGGATGAAGTGCAACTAGGAATTGAAAGCCAGTCGTTTCACTAATCATCTGAGTGGCTCTATGCACTTCACAGGAACCATATTCCTTTTGTTCCTGTGTTCGTACTGTGTATGAAGATATGGGGAAGGTACGTTCTTGTGAATACCGATCATTTCACGATGTGCAACAGTCATGATCTCAGGAAGTACTTTTCCTAGATAACACAAACCACTGGAACTCAGAAAGAGCCACTTGTACGCTTTTCTACCACATATAAAATACACATCGTCAGGGAGGACGTATGGGATAGAATGTATCATTATCATGGAACACATTTCCCTAGCAAATGTTCCTATCCCAGGTTCTCCCATCTAATTAAAACAAGATTCTGGCTGTATAACTTGAGCGCAATACCCTTCTGGTACACTACCAACCATATCCTGGATGTCACCACATGTGTATCTATACCGGAAGTGTCTCCCACTTGATCTAATTGAGCGTAACAATTCAAAATTTAATGGGTCATTATCTGCTCTTAAGGAGAAAGTCATCGTCTGATTATTCCCTGTTACTTCCCAACTTCCTGGTCTCTTGAAGTTAGTGATGTTAAAACATAACAGGGATTTATCCACTTGGTATTGATGAAGTCTAAAGTGTGGTGGTTTGGACATCAAGAATTTCCCATCCAGTGTTTTTCCTTTTTGTAACCCCAAGATCTCTGTGACATTTAGGGGGAATGGCACTAACCCTACATTGTGCTGTCCCTGGGGAACATGAGAGCATACCCAACAGTTGGTCTGGTTAAGGACACGGCCCACCATGGTATGATAATCCTCTAAAGGATGTCCACCCCAATACTGCTTATACCCAGGTTGATAACGTTGAATACATCTCTCATCAACTAGGGACCCACACATCCTACAAATACACAAGTCCTCAGATGATAAACCTTCACATTGTCTCTGAGTTTCCAAGCTATCAGGGTTATCAACAATAACAGTATCAGGATTGGTCAGGTACCGCTCTTGTGTTAGTAGATCTCCATCTCCCAACTCCATTCCACTGATGTCGTTATCAACCTCTCTCTCCATTCTTTGACCACCAGCACCAGGACACCCCGAAGCAAAAGAGCATGAGATGAACCCTGGAAGGTTAAACAACAGCAGTCACAATTTGAAACTCCATTACCAGACCCAGGGTCTTACCAGCCTTGTTCAGGTGCTACTGATACAGTTAATAGCTTTCACGGAACAGGCTTTCAATAGACAGGTCCACGTTTTCTGTTTCTCCTCTGCCCTTGATCTCCTTTGGATCGTTGACTTTCTTACAGTGGCTGGAATGGACCCAGGTGTCTCTCTCGGTTACTTTCACAGATGTTGTACTTGTCAGTAGCACTTGGTACGGTCATTCCCAGCGATCATTCAAGCAACCTGAACGTAAAAAGTTTCGAATCATTACATACTCTCCAGGTTCAACATCATGACAGTTCATTTCAGGCATGTCTGGTGATAGCAATTTCAGTTTTTGTTGCTGTTGTTTGAGCTGCTTACTCATTTTTAGAAGGTACATCACTGTAACCTCATTGTTACATTTTAAATCTTCCTGAGGGCTTACAATTACACAAGGTTGCTTCCCAAACAATATTTCAAATGGGGATAAATTAAGAGGGGATCTAGGAGTGGTCCTGATACTATGGAGTACAAGAGGCAAGGCTTCTGGCCATCCCAATCCAGTCTCAGCCATGACTTTACTTAATTTATTCTTAATAGTACCATTCACTCTCTCCACCTTGGCACTGGCCTGTGGTCGATATGGGGTGTGACGCTTACTATTAATACCCATTAACTTGCACATACTTTGAAAGACATCTCCGGTGAAATGGGTACCCCTATCGCTTTCAATTACTCTAGGGATACCATACCTACACACAAATCCTGAACTATCTTCTTAGCAGTAAATGCAGCAGTATTAGTTGAAACTGGATATTCTGCAACCCAATTAGAGAACACATCTGTACAAACCAATACATACTTCAAATTCCTGCAAGGTGGTAACTGGATGAAATCAATCTGTATAACCTGGAAAGGTCCGTCTGCTGGAGGGATGTGAGATGGTTTGGTAGGTATTGTTTTTCCTACATTTTTCCTTAAGCAGGTCAAACAGGACATTGCTCTTTTCTCTGCTTGGGAAGAGAAGCCAGGTGCATACCAGTATGCTTTCACTAATTTGCACATACCTTGTTTGCCCAGGTGACTCAGACCGTGTGCTGCTTCAGCCAAGCTAGGATAGTACGCCTTAGGGGCTACTGGCTTCCCTTGTCCACTTCTCCACAGCCCAGAGGACTCTTGCTCACATCCCTTGGATCTCCAGCTCGCTGTTTCCTGTAAGGTACATACTTCCTGCATTTCAACCAGCTTCTGTGCATCAACAGTTTCAAATAACATCACACTATTCATTTGATTATACTTTAACCCTGCTGCCCATTTGGCAGCTTCATCAGCCCTATTGTGATCCAGTGATACTGGATCATCCTCACAGGTGTGAGCCTTACATTTAATGACAGCTACGGTCTTGGATAGCTGGATTGCAGTCAATAGTCGTTTAATGTGATGTGCGTGTGCGATTGGTGTGCCTGCTGCTGTCATAAAATTTCTCAAACACCATAGGGCACCGAAATCATGCACCACCCCAAACGCATATCTGGAGTCTTCATAGATATGGGCAGATTTTCCTTCCGCCAACTCACACGCTCTCCTTAGTGCCACAAGCTCCGCTACCTGAGCTGAATGTGGTGGATCCAGTGGTTCCGCCTCTATGACATCTTTGTCATCTACGACAGCATAACCTGTACAAACTCACCTGTGTCAGTCTGTCTATGACAACTCCCATCTGCGTATAACGTTAAGTCTACATTCTCTAGTGGTATGTCGCGTATGTCAGGCCTAGCTGTAAAATTTAGATTTAGATACTCCATACAATCATGCACATCAATACCTATACCAAACTCACCTTCTACCATTGGCAACGATTCACTTTTACCTTCCACCCTTTGTGCATCATGAGGTACATATGGTAAATATGGAGCAGGATTTAGAGTATTACACCTTTTTATAGTTATGTTGGTGGGAGCAATCAGTGCTAGTTCCCATTTCGTGAATCTAGTGGAAGAAACGTGTCTAGTCTGGGCTGAGTTTAGTAATGCAGAGACTGCATGTGGTGTATGAACTGTCAAGTCATGGCCTAACACTACATCCTCACTCTTATTTACTAAGAGAGCGGTTGCAGCTACACTTCTTAAACACATTGGGAGTGATCTCGCCACAGTGTCCAACTGGGCACTGTAGTATGCTACTGGTCTATTGGCATCACCATGTTTTTGTGTAAGAACACCTGCAGCACAACCAGTGGCTTCCGTACAGAACAGATCAAAAGGTTTTTCGTAATCTGGAATCCCCAATGCAGGTGCTCTTGTTAGACTATCCTTAAGATTAAGGAAAGCCTGCTCTGACTCTTCAGTATGCAAGACAATGTCTGGTTTGGTGGAAGAGACTAACTCCTGCAATGGTAAAGCCAGAATAGAGAAACCTGGTATCCATGTTCTACAATATCCACACATGCCCAGGAAGGTACGAATCTGGTGCTGGTTTCGCGGCAGTGCCATGGTCTGTATGGCATGGATTCGGTCAGTAGTCAGATGTCATAGGCCCTGGGTGAGGCAATGTCCCAAGTATTTGACACTGGTCTGGCACGGCTGTAACTTGTCCTTAGCAACCTTATGCCCTGTGTGTGAGAGGTGAAGCAGTAAAAGTTTAGTATCATTTAAACATGACGTAAACAAATCAAAGCATAACAATAAATCGTCCACATATTGTATTAGAACAGATCCATTGGCAGGTTGGAAAGACTGTAAACAATCGTGTAAGGCCTGTGAGAAAATACTGGGGCTGTCTAAGAAGCCCTGGGGTAGTCGTGTCCATGTGTATTGTACCCCCCTATATGTAAATGCAAATAAATATTGACAGTCAGGATGTAGCGGAACCGAGAAAAATGCGGAACAGAGATCAATGACAGTGAAATGGGTTGCATGTGGTGGAATTTGCATCAGGATGACAGCTGGGTTTGGCACTATGGGGAATTGGCTTTCTACCACTTTATTAACCCCTCTAAGGTCCTGTACCAGCCTATACACCCTCCCACCACTCTTCTTTACAGAGAAGATGGGACTGTTGGCTACACAAGCTGTACAGACTAAAATTCCCTGCTGTAATAATCGTTCAATTATGGGATAAACCCCTAATTCTACCTCCTGTTTTAACGGGTATTGAGGAATTTTTGGAGCTTGTCTACCGCTTTTTAAGTTTACTATTACGGAGCTACATTTGCCATTAACCCAGTGTCCTGTCCATCCTTGGTCCAAAGGGAATCAGGTATTTGTGCTAACATATCGTTTACCCGTGCTAGACATTGTTCCGTTATGGTAGTGTGCGCCATTAACCTTTGGGGAGTGTCTAGCACATCCCTTACCTCATGTGCGAACCTTTCTGGGACATCCATAAATATACCGTCAGGGGTACAATAGATGACACATCCCATCTTGCACAATAAATCCCTTCCTAGGAGATTAGCAGGGGCCATTGCTGCCAGAAGGAAAGAGTGTCTGGCATGCAATGGGCCAATAGTAATTTCCGTAGATTCAGTTAAAGGATAATGCTGTACATCACCTGTTACACCCATTGCTGACACTGGCCCTCATTCAGAGCCGCTCGTAAGCGGCCGCTTGATCGTTCTGACCGATGTTCGCACATCTGCGCATGCGTACGGATTTTAGTACGCATGCGCGAACCAGTCACTGCGGCCGAAAATCGTTTGTTCGCTATATAGCGAATGCCTGCTATTTTGAGTGCCAGAGGGAGGCGTATGTGGGTGGTAACAGGGGAAGGTGCTTGAAAACGGGGGTGTGGAATTAGATCGCAGGCGTGCTTAAAGGTCAAAACGGGCGTTTTAAGGGAGTGCATAATTAATACAGCAGCGTCATTGACCACGTCACTTGTTTTTTTTTTACTCCGAACTGCTCGCAAAATAGCGGTTGAAAAAATCAGCCACAAGAATAGCGAGCAGTTCATACGCTGTTCGATGTACTCGATTAATCTAATAAATAGCGGACATGACGTAGGATGCGAGCGGTCAGGGGGCGTATTTTTCAAAATTACAACCGCAAGTTTTGCTCGCTCGTTCAGACTTAGAGGTGTGAACAGACCGCAATTAGCGAACGGTTCATTTGAATAGCCACCCCTTGTTTTAGAACGAACGACCGCAAATAGCGAGCGGCTCTGAATCAGGCCCACTGTCTTGTTAGTAATTCGCAAATTAGAAGGGGATTTTAATACTGACCTGGTCGCCCCTGTATCTACAAGAAAGGAATGTTTAGTACCAGCTACATTAACCCTTATTACCGGTTCTTCTCTAGTTATTCCAGTTATCCTAACTGCCTGCAGATTACAGGTATGACCTGATCCCTATAGTTGACTATCTTGACCCACCAGAACATTTACTGCAATTATGTGGGCAGGGTTTAACTGATCATTTTTGATGTTATGGGATGGGTTTCCATTTTCCTGGTTAGGTGGTCCCTGTAGTATGTCTTTTCTAAAATGTCCCGGTTGGTTACAGTTAAAGCACGTTTTTTGTGCACGGATTTGTCTATTTCTGGGAAATTGTTGTTTTTTTGTGTTGAGGGTTATAGGTAGGGAATGGCTGTAGGGACGGATATGGGAGCTTAGATTGAGGATGAAAATTGTTTTGTGGCTGAGTGTGGTAAGTATAATATGGTTGTGGTATGTGTGACTGCGCAAAGGGGTGATATGTGTTAAGTACTTGTAACTGCGCAGTGTCTTGTGGCTGTAAATGCATATCTTCCAGAGCTTGTATACTGACAGCCATTATTTTTTCGCTCTGTGATTCGTGCTTTCTGAGTATGTTCTTGTCATGCTCAATAGCAGTTTCCTTAAGTACGTCAACCGTTATTCCTCTCCATCTGGGGTGTGAGGTCTGAACTCTGGTCTTTAGACTATCCTTAAGACCATCCATCAGAACAGTGATGACCATCTCCCAGTAGTGAGTGCTATCCTCAATGTTTTCTATCCCAGTGTACTGAGTGATAATCTGCAGCCCTCGATTAAAATAATCTTCTGCAGGTTCACTTTCTTTTTGCTTAATAGTAAAGATTTTACTCCAGTTAACCACTAAGGGGAAACATTTCGGCTAACTGGGCGACTATTCGGGCAATGCAATCCTGATTACCTTGATAAGACAAGGGGACATATATGTCCAGAGTACATGCTGTGATAAACTTTTTCACATCTGTACCTTCTGGGAGACATGCCCTTAACACCACACTCCAGTCCTTATTGGTTGGCTCATGGGCATTGCCTAAGTCCTTGATGAAACGCTGACACTTTGCCAGTTGTTTCCTAGGGTCAGGGAAATCAGACATAATTGAATGTAGTTCCGCCCGTGTCCATGGACAGTGCATCGCTACTTCCTTGTGGGGATTACACCATTTGCATCCGCAACTCCATTGGGAGCAGTTATTGTCCGTACTGGATGGATGCTTTCCACTTCTATACCTCTAATCCTATTACTGCAGCAAACAGCATTAGCAACCTCCGTTACTGAAGCGGTAGGTGTCAATGCTTCCAGCACCCTTATTACAGGAACCTCCCCCACCATGGGTTCTACTAAGGTCTCCCCCCTTTGGGCTAAGGATCCCTCCCCCACTCCTGATGCTAATGGGTAATCTGCCTCTACTTGCTGGGAAGGGACATTCAACAATTGCACAGCATGGGACACGGCTGACATTTCTAAAGGTTCATTTTCTGTATCATAAACATTTTCAGTGTACAAACTCAGATGCGGGTACAGCTTACTTAGTTCAGTTATATTTTTATCATTTTTGGTGGATAATGTATCTTCACCGCCCATCACATAAGGTGGTGCGTAAGCGCGAATTGCAATATCTTTGGCAACGCTACTGTACCGCACGTTTGCGTTTTCCTGTGGTGCGCATGTGGTGCTGTTCAGAGTCGCGTGCGCATCACCCCTTGACGTGCACGTGACACAACTCTGCGTCTCGTTCGCACCATTAACCCACGTGTTACTCTCATGCTGCCAGAGTTTCAAACAATCATTATACTCCACTCTTTTCTTCAAGGATTTCACTCTACATATGTGATCCTTGAGGCTATTTAAGATCTCCACATTAAAGCTACCAATCTTTGGGAAAGGCCTCACACTCTTACTCATCATCTTATCCCACACGGCACAGTGCATTGTTGCGTATGCACCGTACTTGGTGTGCATTATATGAAGAGCCGACCCAGTCGGACCTTGCAGAGGCAGCTCGTCTGCCTTCTTTGTTGACTGTTTAGCGCCCATTTTGACTTACTCTAAACCTTCCAACAAAGAAGAGACCGGTGAAAGAGTTAACTTTTAGGCTGCTTTCACGCAGCTATACTACGGTTAAACAATACTAAAATAGGGAACACAGTAATACCTACTAAGGCAAACACAGTTAACTACCTATTAATAGGGAACACAGGAATTATCTAACTATAGATAAACCACAGTTAACAACCTATGTACCCTTCTTTTCCCCACACCCAGATCTCAATCACAGGATGCCACACCTATGCGGTAAAGTCGCAAAACTCAAAAGCCCTAAATGACCAATGAATTTTACGACCACAGTGGAAGCTATTCTTTATCGTTAATCTTTAACGAAAGGACATCAAAAAGATCCCCTCTACCAGTATACCTGCTATGTATACCCTAGGGATCACATATACACCCTAGTTTTTTTTTTAAAAGAAGCTCAGACAGTATTTCTATTTCTCCAATCGCTAACATGCGCCATTCACACTCTTCTATTTTTCTGGCCAGAAAACTTAAATGCCTTTCTTTGGATTTAGCAGTCTTTTAGGAGATCACACCTTACCACTATAACATCTTGCAGTCTTAAACAATTGCTTGAAACAATACAGAAATTTAAGAAACACGTGTATACGCCACTGTGTCAGCGAACGCTTACACGTGGCGTATAGTACTCCTACTCCTACTTCCGGTTGCAAATGCTAGGATGCGACTGCTGTACGTGGCGTGGTGACTTTTACAGCGCTATTGTGCGACCGGTCACGTGCGCTACAGAGCGGCCACTTACACAGTAGCGTGGGCAAATGAAAAGACACAAATTTCTCTCTTTTATCCCCAGGTCCCAATCAGCCCTCCCCGTAGTCGCTAAACTGCGATCCTCCATCTCCCAACAAACAGCAAAGCAGGAAAAAGGTCTGCTGGCGTGCCAAAAAATCCACTCTTTGTTGCGAGACGAGGGGAGCAAAGCAGCGAATAGAAGGATGGGTGAATACCAACACATGAGCCCCCAAACTAACGAACCTAAAATTACGTTACTGAAGAGAGAGAGAGAGATTGGTTGTCTTAGAGGAACACATATATCGCTAGTTTACTAACATAAATAACGTAGTCACACTCAAGAGTTTGTGTTTCCGATGCACAAAAATATTATATTGTAAACTGGGCATAAATGCCTTAATCTTAACAATGAGCGCCAAAGTACAGTAAATAACAATAAATGATACAATTACCACATGATTCGCAAGCACACTGGTCCAGGAATTACAGTCGTCTCCAAGATGCTGCCACTCATTCAATGGGAATGTATGAGTAAGCAACTCAACCAGGGCTCGGTATTTATTCACTTTAGATTCAATTGTATAACAAACAAGCGGGCTCATTGGCCTTTATTATGAGTCACAGTAAATGCAGCACTTCAATAGTTAGTATACATTTGGTGTCACTAGAGGCTGAACTATGTTAGAGGATCCCATTGTTTCTAATCTCCCGCCCTAGGTATGTTAATGCAAAGGGCCAATGCATACAAAGTTGTACAGTAAATAATATGAATCCTCCAGATCTTCATAACTTGTCGGTGTTTCCTCTGATATTCATGCTGTCTGATCCATAATCCTGTGGAGACATAAGGAAATCGGTAGGTACCATACACGACCAGTTCATCTCATTCCTGGGGTCAGATATCATATATCTAGTGTTCAACATATATCATTCGGTCGACATCCTATTATAATATAATATTCTTTATATGGAACATTTGCTGTGTCAGTTTGTATGTTATTGAAGTTTGTGTATGCGCTATTTAGCACTATGCACATTGGTAAATGTAAGTTATGTTTTGGTGTACTCAGCATTGGATTATTGTTAGAATGGGACACAGTTCATTGAGGTGAGGTTTCCGAAAGGATTATTAAAAAGCTTGCTGTGCGATTGATGTACAAGACATTATTTAGATATTGCCATATTAACTTATTTCATCTAAAATGGCGCCGAGCGCCCAGTCGCAGAGTAGCGTGGTGTGCCATTCACAATATGGCATGGGGCAGCTGTATGGGGATGCGTGCACTACTGGATGATTGCATGCGCATTGGGATCGCGATCGCGCACAGGTGTGTGCGCAAATGTGCGTCAGGGGCGTGAATGATTTTAAGTGACTGCGGATGATCAAATCGTCCGATGAATATCGTGAAGCGGGTTGTGCGCAATTATGCGATTGCTAACAACCTATTTGGCTTCAACAGGTTCTACCACCGTGGGAGGAAGAAGGAGTGTGGCTAGTGTCGCCTGTAATGACAGCAGCTGTCCAGAAAGCTCTTGTAGGTTTTGACTCACCTGGTGTTGCGCTGCCTCCTGATTGTCCATGCAAGTGGCAAGATCTTGTAATTTCCCCACCGCCTGGAAACCCTTAGCTTCCATTGGGCCTGTGCAAACTGTCACATTTGGTTTATGGAAATCCCCTACTGAGGGGATGAAAGTGTGGTGCCTGTATATATGATCTCCTCATCCATGAAAATCAAACGTTGGCGAGTCCAGTCCAAAGGCGCGGAGTCTAACCAACTAGGAGGTGTTCACCAGTGACCCACTCCAAGTGGGATATGGGTCTAACCTGCACCCAGCAGGCAGGTCACGGCCCTTTGGACAGGTGTCTGATACCGTGGGAATAGAGGCAATATATCAATGGCCCAAGAGATATACTTCTAAAAAGAAATACCTTCGCACCGGAGATTGGCACTGGTAGGCACGTGTTTGACGTACTGTTCTACCAAGGAGTGGCACCTGTAACTGTACACTGGAAAGGGAGTACTTGACGCAATGTCACGCCAGGATGTGGTACTTGTATCACACACAGGCAAGGTGTGCGGACGCACTGTAGCTCAAGAAGTTGGCACTTGTATTGCACACAGGCACTGTTGCACAAGAAGTTGGCACTTGAGACTCGAGGAAATCAAGTAGGAAACCTGGAACGAGGTAACAGCAAGTATACACAAGGTAGCGACAACGTTGCACAGGTAACTTCCTGCTATCCGGAGGCTGGCTAAATACTCTGAGGTAGCAGATCATTGGTGGACAACATCAGCTGACCACCACCATGCTACCATTGGGTAAAGGTCAGTCAGGTGACTAGACTGTCATGGCTGCATCCATGACAGCACTGTAGGAAATGGATGTCTATGTGGCTCTTAGGTAAAATACTCAGCACGTCACTCTCTGCTGAACCTGACGTCTGACCACTCGTGGGATCAGGGGAAGCCAGCGCTGGGGTGAGTAACAGCCGATCATAGGCCGCAACCTGACACCTGATACATAAGATTAATTCTATGGACAGTCCAATCAAACTCACATGTCAATACTGCCATATAGAAATCAACTACCTGGACGTTACAGTCAAATTGACAGGTAATAAGATCACCACCTGTACAGTATTTAAAATAATCAAACGGATCGCAACACTCTTCTTCACCATAGTAGCTGCCACCCTCCAGCCTTAAAAAAGACTTATCTAAGTCCCAGATGATGAGGGCAGCTCGGATCACAAGCGAGCATAAAGATATGAGTAAAGCTCTAGACCATATGGTGGCCAAATTTGCCAATAGAAGATATCCGGAACCAACATTGAAAAAGACAGCTCACCAAATATTACATATGCCATGACAAGAACTATTTTCAGGAACGGAAACAGGAGACTGTACAAGAAGGCCGCATATCTTTTGTTACACAATACACCATGGCCAGCCCTGTCTTACTCTTAACACATGCTTCTAAAGCGCTTTGGCCGATAGTGACAGGAGATAAAGAATTGCCAGTCTTCAAAAATAAGACACTTATGCCGGCCTACACCAGAGGCAAAAATGTAAGGGATTTACTAATGAAAACTACAGTTACCTCCATACCTACAGGACCAGTCCCATATATACAGAAGAGTAAACCGGGCTGCTATAAATGTGCATCGTGCACTACCTGCAATTGTATGGGACCAGGAACATATTTCAAACACCCACATACAGGATATAAATTTCATATATGACACGTACTAACCTGTACGACACAGTACATAATATACATCGTAATATGCCCATGCGGCTATTACTATGTGGGACAAACTACGCGCACTTTCAGGGAATGTATGATCTTCCACCGATCGGCCACACGGGCCGCATTACATGGTAAAAATATGGATCAGCCGGTTGCTCAGCAATTTAAACAAAAACAGCATCCCTTATCCAGCCTAAAATATAAAATTGTGGATCACATTCTGGTGGATATCCGTGGAGGGGACCGTGCGAAAAGACTTAGCCAATGTGAAACTCATTGGATACATACAATACTTTGGACCCCATTTCTCCAAGAGGCCTCAATGAGAAGAATACATAGAACGTTTTCTTATAACGATATATTTTTGGAGATACATTCCTTTGAGCTTAGCTATGGATTCCCCAGGAATAATATTGTTAGCACAAGTATCTACATATAGCAACAGTACCCTAAACAAACAAATGAGCTATGAATATGTAGTAGGTTTGCATTTCAGCATATATATTGGGATAATTATACATTATATATTTACTATAATAACATATGATATATCACTTATAACTTCAGAAAGTATTCTTTCTAAATTTTCTCTACATGTTCTTTCTCCTAAGTATTAAGTATATTGCTGCTTGTTTTGGTCACATGTACAGTACAGGTTAAGTCTCCCATATCCAAAATGCTTGGGACCAGGGGTATTTTGGATAACGGAATATTCCGTATTTTGGAATAATTGCATATCATAATGAAATATCTTGGGAAGAGGACCCAAATATACACACAGAATGCATTTATGTGTTATATACATCTTATACACACAGCCTGCAGTTAATTTAATACAATATATTCAATAATTTTGTGGATCAAACAAAGTTTGTGTACAGAAATGAAATTAATGTTTCATATACACCTTATACACATAGCCTGAAGGTAATTTTATACAATATTTTTAATAATTTGTGCCTTAGACAAAGTTTGTTTACATTGAACCATCAAAAATGAAAGGTTTCGTTATCTCAGTCATGCCAAAAAAAATCCGTATTTCGGAATATTTGGATATGGGAGACTCAACCCGTTTTTGTATTTTTATCTTTATTTTTACACTGCTGTCACTTTGCACCTTTTATGTCATATAATAATTATTTAACACTTGCAAATAGGTCTTTTCCATATTAACATATATCTGGTCCTACTATGACACATTTTTATCACAGAGCTGACGACCCCGGTGTTCCGATGCAGGGCATCGGTGGTTGTTAGGCAGCTGACTGCCATTCTGACAGTTTCCTGTTTCCCCACGTCCGCCGGAATTCCTGTGCCGAGAGCTCTGTGGCCGGATAGCATGAACATACCAGCACTTGAAGGTCTTTATAAGGTAAGACTATGTCACATATATTGGTTTGCTTCATTCACTGTCCTGATGAAAAGGTCTTAGGACCTTGAAACGTCGACACCGACACCTTGTAATGTATATTTTTATGTGATGTTTTGATTGCAAAAACTCTTTTGTCATCATCAAGGAGTGCCGCCTTTTTCCTTAATATGTGGGGCTGCCAGGCCACACTATAGGATATAATTTATACAACGATTTCAGGAAGGCACCTGCAGTTGCATTACTATCTTCCTGAGTGACAAGCATATGAAATTATATATATATATATATATATATATATATGTCCAATCAAACCGGCACTCAGCTCTTTGCAATAAATTTAAACTGCCATGGTGCCTATCCTCCTCCGCAATGGCATATCACCAGAGCCCGGGTATACAATCCAATCCAATCAATAGTCGGCAGCACTCATAGGACTTCACATTATCAGAGAACAATGAGCAGACCCAACTCCATACTGCTGGTTAATGTTTCAGTAGTTTTATCTACTTTCGTCAGAATCGTCAGAGTCTATTCAGAGTTAGACATAAGTGTAATTATGCCTGTTTCCATATGCAGAAAGTATAGGCTTGTGTGCAGCGATAATGATTTTGTGTATCAAATAAAACATGCACTTAGAGGGCAGCAGGGGTTAAAGTGGGCCAGAACGGGGTGGAAGTGCGTTCCGTCAGTTCAAATGGGAGGTGGAACTAGTTCTGCCTCTGTCTGTTCACTTAGCCTGGCTTTAGAAACTGTCAGCTGCGGGCTGCAGGCCTGTGGCTGTCAGTCTGAATGTGTGGGGTGACTGGGTCCGCTTTCATTGGATAAGCCTGCCCGGCCAGCACGCCCCCTTTGCCTGTCCTGCCCACCCCCCTTTGCCCGGCCGGCCCACTCTCCTTGCTCGAGATCTGATGGAGAGAATGAAGGACACAGCACACACAGGTCAGGCATACGGTACTGGTGGTGGCATGGTGTGCTTAAAAGGGGATGCAATCGGGAAACCGGCTGTCTTATCCCGGCAAGGGTTAAATGACAGGCGTCTATATCTAGACGCCTGTCATTTTCCCGACGCCGGGAGACAGCCGCCCGGCATCTCGATCGAAGGAATGCCAGGCATCGCGAGCGGACAGCCACAGGGGGGAGGGTTAGGTTTAGGGCACCCGGGGGGACTTAGGGTTAGGCACCCCCCTGGGAGGGTTAGGGTTAGGCACCCCCGGGGGATGATTTAGGTTTAGGCAGCGGGGAAGGGGGGGGGTTAGGGTTAAGCACTTACAGGGGGCATTAGGTTTAGGCACTTGGGGGGGAGTTTAGGGTTAGGGTTAGGGGGTTAGGTTAGGGGGTTAGGTTAGGGAGTCTAAGGAGGGTTAGGGTTAGGGGGTTAGGTTAGTTTTTACTTACCTATGGACGATCGGGATTTCCAGCACTGTCGGGCTTCCGCTGCTGGGATCTCTGCTTCTGTCAGCCTGCCGCTGCCGAGAATCGAACTGCCGGCCAGAGGGCCAGCGGTATTTCATACCGATTCCCTTAAAAGAGCTTCGGGCTTGTCCCGGCTGGTTCCCAAGGCTCTGTGCTGCACACCAGCACTGCCCGCCCATATAATCAATATCTGTGGCGGCAGGTGGGCGGTGCTAGTACTACTCATGATGATTGACATTTGGCCCACCGCCTGTCCTGCCTCCTCTCCTCTGGCATACAGTGCGATTACGTCATCGCGCGCCTGTCTCTCCCCGTGTGTATAGAGGAGCTGCCCTGAGAGGACACATTCCATGCGGATGCTGCTCATGCTGACACATGACACTGGTGAGCAGGATAACACTGTGCATTCTCCCTGCTCCCACTGCCCCTCCCTCCCCACTGCGTGTTCTCAATTTTGCCACTGCCCCACTCTCCACTGTGTATTCCCACTGCCACCCTCTCCACTGTGTATTCCCACTGCCCCCCACTCCACTGTGTATTCCCACTGGCCCCTCCCCACTGTGTATTCCCACTGGCCTCTCCCCACTGTGTATTCCCACTGCCCTCCTCCCCACTGTGTACTCCCACTGCCCCCCTCCCCACTGTGTATTCCCACTGCCCCCCTCTCCACTGTGTATTCCCACTGGCCCCTCCACACTGTGTATTCCCACTGCCCCCCTCCCCACTGTGTATTCCCACTGCCCCCCTCTCCACTGTGTATTCCCACTGCCCCCCTCTCCACTGTGTATCCCACTGCCCCCCTCCCCACTGTGTGTTCTTCTCCATTCTCCCACTGCCCCCCTCTCCACTGTGTATTCCCACTGGCCCCCACTCCACTGTCTATTCCCACTGGCCCCCTCTCCACTGTGTATTCTCACTGCCCACAGTGCCTCCCTCCCCACTGTGTGTTCTTCTCCATTCTCCCACTGCCCCCCCTCCATACTGTGTGTTCACCCTGCCCCCACTGCCCTCCCTCCCCAATGTGTGTACTCTATTCTCCCACTGACCCCCCCTCCCTCCGGAGTCTCCACTGTGTGTCACCCTGCTCCCACTGCCCCCCTTCCCACTGTGTTCACCCTGCTCCCACTGCCCCCCTTCCCACTGTGTTCACCCTGCTTCCACTTGTCCTCCACCCCCCACCATACACTGTATGTGTTCACCCTGCTCCCACTGACCCTGCATATGCTGCATATGCTTCATCCTTTTTACTAATCTTTACATAGATATATATCATACACAGATATATATAATATATATTTTTATTTATGTACTGGGGTTTTGTTATTGTATTGGCATTGTATTTGCATAAGGGGCACTACTGCTGTGGGCATTGTATAAGGTGCACTACTACTGTGGGCATTGTGTATAAGGGGCACAAATGTGGGCATTGTGTAAAAAGGGCACTGCTGTGTGTCATTCATGAATAAGAGATACTACTATATGGTGTAATGTGAATCAGGTGAATCAAGATAAGATTGTGCTGCTGAGTGGTGTAATTTGAATTGGGAATACAATTGTGTGACCACGCCCATTTATTTTGTGACCACGCCCCTTTCTTTTTAGCGCCACACCCATAACTGCATACAGACAAATATACACATTTATATTTCTATGCAGCACAATGTGGGAGCAGGGGCGTATTAAGAGATAAGGGGGGCCCGTGTACATTCCCCGTCCGGGGCCCCCCTCCTCTCTCCCCTCCAGCTGGCAGCAGACTGACTGCTAACCACAGTAGTAGCACAGACTAGTGCCCAGAGTCTACTGCGCATGCGCAGGTCACCAGGAAAATGGTGCGGCGCCATTTTCCAAACGATTTCTTTACTGCGCATGCACAAACTGCCGTAAAAATGTCAGTTGCGGGCATTATCCAGCATTTTGTGCAGGGCTGAGACACCCGGCATGGGGCCTTGGAAAGGTAGATAATAGAAAATATGGGTGCAGCGTGTACGGTGTGCCCATTATAGATACGCCCGTGGGTGGGAGCTTCCACGGCCAATTTGTGTTCAGCTCAATGTCAGGTCCTTTGTCTTTGCATAAAATGTTTGCCAAGCTTTATTTAAAGCCAAGACTGTAGTGAGTTAATTTACCTTGCAGTTGTAATTTTCATGTGTGCAGAGATGGGATACAAGTGCACTACATTCATTAATTACTGTCAGCCGTTTCAGATTCCCTGTCATCAAACTTGGGAACAAAGGAGATAATTTGTTACATGCCACAGGCTACCTTTTTGGCAGTCTATCAGCAAATTTAAAGCTGTGTTTAGTTTATCAGACTTTCTCTGCTTTAACAAAAGGCTGTTGTTTATTATTGGCAAATTTATGGCCAATTAGTACTATACCTTCTCTGACCTTTATGACATGATAACATTATGGGGCTTATATAATAGGTTGCTGTGGGAACTCCTGCAAGTCTTCCCGTATTTTTATAGCGGTAATCATTTTAAAGGCAAAACCAAGCTGGTTATGCCTTTGAAATGATTGGCGCTTTTAAAATACGGGAAGACTCACAGGAGTTCCGCAGCGGCTGCAGCTCGCAACCTATTACATAAGCCCCTATATCTTTTTGTGATTAAATAAGATTTCTAGTTATACCGCTTTTATAACTAAATTCTGGGTCTGACCCAGAGGTTGGAACAGGGTTCCAAACCGGATCAGACCCGGAATTTAGCCGGTGCCGACCCAGGATATTCCCAAGTTGGCGCTGTTCACACCGGAGCCAGGTCTTCCGGCATGGAAGTAGATGCTTGGAGATGACGTCATCTCCAAGCGCCACTGAAGCCGGCCAATCGGCCGGCATGCGGCGCGCTCCTGGTCATCGTGACCTGGATCTCGCCGTTTACACTGCAGGGTTTCACGGGTTATTCCCGTGTTAAACCCTGCAAGTTACCTGGGTTGGATTGCCAGGTCACTCGACCCGGGAATCCAACCCTGTCCCCTTTTACATCAAGGAGCTACCCGGGTTTTAGCTCTGGTGTAAAAGGGGTATAAGTAACATTCATTGCCGATCTGTAAAGTGTTAAGTTTTGAAGCATTCAGGCTATGAGAAATGCCAGTGTTTTTCCGAATGAAGGAAGAGGGGATTATTTCTCTATTGTAGTGATGACACGGTTGATCTAATCATCTTTGCTGGCTTTATTTGCTAGAAAGAATTTGCTCTATTATTGATTGATCACATCCAGTATTGATTTTTACTTAAGGAGTGGTTGCAGCAGAGAGAGAACATCATTATTGGATGACTGGGAACAATCAGATAATTACATAATAATAGTTCTGCACAGGATAGTTTAAATAGAAATGCATTTTTTACACCTTTAATTAGATTGTGTCAGGAGCACTTAGAACGGTGTTGTTATTTCTCTACACTTTTAAAGCAGGCACCTTAACTGTCATTACTTCACTGGCATTACTTACACTTTATTCTGTTTTTGTTATATTGTCTCTAACAAAAGTGAAATTTATACAGTGATATTTTTATAGAATCAAAGTTATTTAATTTTTCACTTTTAATTGGAGAGTGCTGGTATTGTCGTTCTCTTTAACCTTTTCTCCCTCTCAATTTCAAACCTGGCAATGCCACTGTAGGAGGGTCAAATTAATAAACTAACAGCTATTAATTTAACATCAGGGTTGCTTGGAGAGAGAGAAGCCTAAACTGTTAAATTATCACCTATCTTTCCATATTTCAGGTACCTATCTGTTTTCCAAACAAGATCCAAACATTCCAGGATCCAGACAAGCAGTAAGTAGTCTTATGGAACTTCCCCACCAAACAGTTGGCTGACTGTCCTGCTCCATAATACCTGTTCTTGCAGCTGTCACTAAATGCTGGAGCATCCACTACACAATATTAGCAGGCAATTGAATGATAACGATTTTTAAATGATTGAACGATAATGACGTTGTTTATAAATCGTGCAGTGTATGGTCATTAACGATCAACGATGCGCGCTCACGCTGGTCGTTTGATCGTCTCGTCAGTCGACCGAACATGCAGGTCAATTTCACTTGATCTATTAAAGATAATTTGTAAATCGTTTGCAAATCGTTCAGACTGAAAGATAAAATTTCAAGGGAAAAAATCAAGGGAGAATCGTTCAGAGATTGAACAGGAAGTAGATCGTCTAGTGGATGTGCCCCTTAAATATAAAAATAAATAAGTAAATATACTACTTTATACTCATTAATATATTATGAATATATTCTAGGATAGGGTTCAGGATGCACTATAATCAATATGCGTCCAAACTCTCGAAAATGCCGTTTTGGATGTTTGACCACATGTATGATATGCACCAAGTTTTGGAAAGCAAAGCTTTCTGCAGCTTGGACCCGAAGGGTAACATAATCATTAGATGGTATTATCCAATCAAATCCTATGGACTTCTTTCTGCAAAGTGCTATGAGAGAGATCCCTTCCAGCACACGTCGTTCTGCACGTGTGCAGAGGGACTTCTGGGTCATAAGCCCAGGAGGCCCTCTCTCGTAAAGGATAGCTCTTATCTGGTCCTTAGCATGTGGTGAGAGGTGGGAAGCATCGCATGCAAAATGCAATGCAACCTCACAGGTACTCCTTTCTTAGCTAAGGGGTGAATTTACTAAGCAGCATCTTTTCTAAGCCTTTGCATAAAGGTGTGTTTAAACCAGAAATGTAAAATGGCAATGATATTAAAAGCAAAAGCACTGTGTTTTGCTTTAAATACCATTGTCGTTTTAAATTGCGGAGCTTACATGCCACTTAGTAACTTTACCCCTAAGTCCAGAATTATGTCTGTTTTTATATTTAATTATTTTAATGTTTACAAACATGACAAAGAATTTTTTTGACTTGTAAAAAATATCAGTAATATAATTCATAATTAGTTATTTAGTTGCACAGAAGGGTCCTGTAAACATAGCATTGTGATAATCCACACTAATTGGAGTGGGTGCCCATGTTTGATGTAAGCTCATAAAATTCTGAATATGCTGCTGATTTTAGTTTTATTTAGGATTTTCTCAAAGTGCCTTGTGTCATTGTATCATTAGGCTGCCTCCATCAGAGCATGAGCTTCCCTGACAACATTTGACAAAGTGGATGCAATATTTTTTAACAGATGTGTCATTGAATGAATAGGGGATTTGGGATGTTTACAACAAAATGTCAAATATCCTTTTATAGGATTAATAAAAGAACTGAGATTCAACTTGAAAAAGTATTCCACACCCAGATGAGAAATAAACACAATACAATACCATTGCATGTGGTAACTGTCTTTCTCAAGAAGCACACCATACAATTATGTTTGAGGACTGATTGAAAAGTAACAAAACTGATTTTTTTTATTCAGAATCACGTCTCCACAGGATCTGAACATTTTTCTTTTTCAAAGTAGCGATCTTCACATTCAATACATTTTTTATAGTGTTTCAACAATGATTCAAAATAGGGATGTGCAGGCTTGGATTAGTTCGGATTTTCCCGCCAAATTTGGGTCTCAGAAAGAGGCAAAACATCATCTTTCATGGACAAACATCATCATTTCTGGACAAAAGTCCAAGAAAGATGACGTTTTGTCTCTTTCTAAGACCCGATATTTTTGGGGAAAAATTCGAATTTGGTGGAAAAATCCGAACTAATCCAAGCCGAACGATATCGCTGAACGATCTCCCTTGAAATTCTTGGTGTGCTGGATGAAAGAAATTTTTCATCCACACACCACAGATATCATCAGCGATGAACGACCAATGATCGCAAACCCCTATGGAAAATGCATGCATGCACGATGGACGATATCATTATTGTCCAGCGGGAGCGCGCATCGTTGGTCGTTCATTGCATACATACTGAACGATATGAACGAGATATCGTTGAACACTCGTTATCGTTCATATCGTAACGATATATTGTTCCATGTGTACGCACCTTTAGTGTTGCAGCTGTGGCATTTTTCACTTCATCATCTGTTGAGAACGTCTTTCCGAGTAGTTATTTTTTCAGGGTTGAGAATGCCCAGAAATCACATAGCGCTATGTCCGGGCTATATGGAGGGTGTTCCAGTGCTGTCCCATTAATTTCAGTCACTGCTGCCAATGCAACAGCAGCAACATGTGGTTGGAGCAAAAACCACTGTTTCTTCAGCAAATGTGGCCTTTTCTTCCTCATGGCTCTACGCAAATGGGTTTTTAGGACTTTTGCATAGCAGTCACCATTAATTGTCTGTCCACGGGGAACCCAAGACCTGATTCAGACCCGGACGCTAATATGCGTTAGTTCGTAGCTGGCCGATGTTTGCATTCTGCGCATGCGTATGCATCGCAGTGTGCATGTGCAAACCAGTGCTAGAGATCGGGAAGCGATCGCTAGTTGCGCATAGACTGCCCAGCAGAGTGAGTGACAGGAGAAGCTGTTTGTGATGGTGACGGGGGCTTGCCACTATAAACGGGGGAGTAAAGATGTGAACGCAGGCATATCTGAGCATCTCGACGCCGTTTAAGAGGCGTGCATAATTAAAAGGAAGTGTCATTGTACACATCACCTGGTTGTTTTTATACTCAAGTGGTCGCAGTACTTGAGGTAGGGTATTTACTACCTCAAGTGCTGCATTGGCTTCCGATGCTACCCGATGTACCAATGCTTTCATACACCTGGAGATGACGTGCGCTAGTGGGCATCTTAAGATAGGCTGGTGGGCGTCTTCATACACAAAGTGATCGCACACCTAGACATAGTGGCCGTGCTTATGCCTTGCCGTGCGATCGCCTGCCGTGCCGTCAGTTTGGCAAATTTGCATATACTAGGTGTGAAAGAACGCATCTAGTGAGCGGGTCTGAATCAGGTCCCCAGTGCTGTAGGATCACACTGTTCACATCAGAAGAACAGCAGAAGCATGACTTTACACACCAAAGGAATCACACACAATTTTTTAGGTGGAGACGAATTTGCGTTTCTATACACTGCACTGTTTGGATTCCAGATCATAATGACAAATCCACAATTCATCACACGTCATAATGGATGTCAGGTAAATCGAGTATCCTCTCCGACATTCGTATGGTGTTATTGCACAATTCAACTCATCGTCACATCTTCTGTGAGATTTCTGGGTACCCACCTGGCACACATGCAATGCATTTTCAGTTAGTATTTCACAATGTGCTGAACCCGTTTGAATGAGATTGCAAGTGAAACTGAACGATCACGTAAAGTTAATCTTTCATTTTGCAACATCTCTGCAGCTTTGGCTTTTGTCAGTCACTCGCGTATTACTCTCTTTGAAGTGCTTCCACCACCAAAATACTGCAGCATGGCTAATTGTTTCTCCATTGTATGATTGCTGTAACATTTGATGAGTTTCATTTCCACTTTGTCCAAGTTTAACACAAAATTCAATCACACATCTCTGACGTAATCTCACAGACACGTCTTCCTAATCCGCTATGACAAAACGTATGAAGATCTTCCACTTGCTGTGACCAATCAAAGAAGAATATGGCAGTCCATCCTCAGGTTCAGACACATCCATGTATGAGCTTGCTTCACAATAATCAGCATAACATTGCCACGTCTACCTATGCGAAGGAAAAACAGAGGCAATCTTTTCAATCAGCCCTCGTACATGTGAAATCATCAGGATAAGAGTGACCCGGCAATCCAACCCAGGTAAGTTGCAGGGTTTAACATGGGAATAACCCGTGAAACCCTGCAATGTGAACGGCGTGCTCTGGGTCACGATGACCAGGAGCGCGCCGCATGCTGGCCGATTGGTCCGGCTTCAGTGGCGCTTGGGGATGATGTCATCTCCAAGCATCCACTTCAACACCGGAAAAGCTGGGTCAATGCAGACCCAGCTCCGGTGTGAATGGCGCCAACTCAAGAATATCTTGGGTCGGCACTGGGGAAATTCTGGGTCAGACCCGGAATTTTGGTGTAAAAGCGGAATTAGTGTGTATGCGTGACCTGAACTCACATGGAGAGGGGTAGGACAGGCAGATAAATCTGATTGGATCCCTCTATGCAACCCAGACCTCCTTCCCATAGGCAGAAGCAAGACTATGGAAACCAATGCCATCTTAAGATAGCGTACAGTACTGTAGGTTCCTGCTGCTAAACTATGAAAACTTTCAGTTTTCGGAGAATGATGAATGAATGTCCCCATACTGGTGTGTGTGGACAGTGGTCAGGATCAAAGATGATGTGTAAGCACTGTAAGAGATATTAGTGATATATCCTGCATTACCACTGTGATGAATGCCCTCAATACCTGGATTTTACAAGTGAAAATGACTTTAGTAATAATGAATAGGTCCCTATAAGTGATTCCTGACCATCTGATTGCCCAGATAGATGAAATGGTTTTGTTATGCTTTTATGGTAATTTTGGTTAAAAGAGTAGAAATAAAACACCACAAACTGACCGAAAACTCTGACAGCGGTTTATGAAACCCCATCAAAACTGCTAAATAATACATTCAGTGGGCAGGTCTTCAGTTTGATGTGGTTTTAAAACCCCAACAAACTGCCGCTTAGCAAATTTACCCCCTAGTGTCTGCTTTTATTATGGTCTTTAAGATCAGAAAAATTAACAGTACAGTGCCGTGTAGAATTCAGTAAAGGAAAATTTATTGTAAAATTCTTATAATTGCATAGTATTCTTCTCAACAAGAACCTAGAAATAGCATTTTAATAAAACCTAAGTAGAAATTCCTTCAAGTCAGGCACTGGATTCAATCATTTCCGCACTTGGTAGGCTCGATGGGTATGATTCCTCCCCATGTTTTTTCACGTATATCTTCAATCTCTCGCAAAGGAGGTATATCTTTTTGGTACTCTCTCATACTTACAGTGGAAGAACCAGATAAGTCACCAGCCATTATTAAATGGGAATACCATCTAAATATATGTTTAGACTCACATGTATGGTCCCAACTTTTCTTTTCTGTATTTAAAATGTCTAGATGTATTTCACATATTGAAATGTATATGAAATTGCTCTATCGCATTTATTTGACCCCAGATAGATTACACAAAATTTGGCCTTCCCAATCTAATTTGTGTTGGCGTGCATGTGGTCAAATTGGTGAGATTTTTCATATTTTCTGGAATTGCCCTACTATATGTCCTCTTTGGCTGGAGGTAGAGGATTTGATCCTGAAGGTTACCGGTCTGCGGCTGTCTCTGCCCCCCTCCACTGCTCTCTTACATATATTCCAGGATGATGTCCCAGTTCACCACAGATATTTTATAAGTCATGTACTTATTGCTACCAGGGCAGATATTGCTCAGTTCTGGAAGCAGGATAAACCTCCCCCCCTTTCTTTGATAAAGTCCAAAATAAATTATAGTTTCCGGATGGAAATTTTGAACTGCCCTTGTACTTCTTCCGCTAACTCACCAATGATAAAGTGGTTCAGCTGGCATGAATTTATCACGGTGGGTCCATGCCTTCCAATAACCACACATTGATATTTCAAGGTTTTGATGTGTTCTGTATTTTGACTTGTCTATTGAAGTTGTGGAGTGTTCTCTACTATTTCTGTATGTCATACACTGATTTTGATTTGTTTTCTGGTTTAATGTGATATTTTGATTTTATTGACTGATATTTGCCTGTATCCCCCCCATGTTTTTTCTTTCCATTCTCTTTTTTCTGTACCCCTTCTTTTTTGTTTGAAAAAAAAAGAGCAAAAATTCAATAAAATTATTGTTTAAAAAAATAAATAAAACCAAAGTATTTTGATAATGACAATATATGGCAATAAATAAATTGTTTACATGTATATAAAAAAAAGAATAATAGGATATAGCATATATCAACACATTATAAAGTCCTGTAAGGTAGTTAGCCACACTTAAATCTATGACAGTCCGCAATTCACTGTGGCAATACAACTGATACAGAATGAATGGTCACACAGCTTGTTTCCAACTTCAGAGTGACACATACAGTATGGACAAAGGCCCTGATTCAGACCCACTCGCAAGTGGGTGTACGCACGTTCGCCATACGTAAAAAAATATTTAAATTCAAGCACTTGCTCGTATTTTCCTACGCAGCTAAAAATCCGCCCCAAACTCAGGCGACCCCTCCTCTGACTAACGAGCGTGCCAAATAGCGAGTGTACATCCCCGAAATGGCTTGAAGGGAACGCACGCACAAGTACAAACCGGAAGTGGGACTGTCAGATTCCGATTACCTGCTCGTTTTTTCGGCCTACCTCCCTCAATCGTATCATGCCAATCAATGTATCAATTAGCTTAATTGTTGTTTTTTTTTCAACACAATGCAATAAACTTTAATCTTGTCCGTGTTTGTATTTGCTCGCAGAATACGTACGGCTGAAACCTTCGCTTTTATTGTTCAAAAGACATGTTAGCCCCAATTAAACAATTGTTCTATTTGTTTGTCTCCCCACAATTTTTCAGTGGTTCATTTCTTTATTTAAATTTGCTTACGCATGTCACTGCATCAAGCCTATCATAACTCTCAAGAGATTTCTGGCCCTGTCGAACACATGACTCATACACTAACCAATAGAATTGGTCCTGTTAATTTCCAAAATACATTAGCCAATCAAATTGTTTTGGGGTGCTTTATTAAAATTATTTTGTCAAAAAAACACCATTGCCATCATGAGATCCGCCGCATTCACCAGGCGCGAACTGCTGGTGCTAACGGAGGTGATGGACAGGAGGATCACCAGTCAGCCTCCACCCATCTCCAATAGGCGCAAGCGTTCCGCATATGCGGAGGTACGTTGACGCCTGCGCTCCTTCGGCTCACGCCGACATATTGGCCAGCTGGAGCGCAGGTGGTCGGACCTGCACCGGCGGACGCCCCGCTTGCTGGCATGCTTTCGCATGCAGATTGCGGAAAGCAAGTGTTCTGGACTGTGGTTTTCAAGTTTATCTTGTGGGCCCTAACTGCGTGTGCATGTTTTCATGTCTGTCCTATAGAGTCATTGTAGTCATATCTGCATGTGCATGTTTTCATGTCTGTCCTATAGAGTCATTGTAGTCATATCTGCATGTGCATGTTTTCATGTCTGTCCTATAGAGTCATTGTAGTCATATCTGCATGTGCATGTTTTCATGTCTGTCCTATAGAGTCATTGTAGTCATATCTGCATGTGCATGTTTTCATGTCTGTCCTATAGAGTCATTGTAGTCATATCTGCATGTGCATGTTTTCATGTCTGTCCTATAGAGTCATTGTAGTCATATCTGCATGTGCATGTTTTCATGTTTGTCCTATTGTGTTTTTTTTTATTTTTTATTTTTTATTTTTTTTGGTTTCCTGTTGAAACTAACCACAATTTTTTGGTCATTTTTTAGGGGCCCAGCAAACACTACGGCGGCATCGCCACACAAGACGCCGGTCCCGGCCCCTCTCTCCAACCCCCAATTCCTCTATTACCCCCTCCTCCCCAGACCCTGTGGCCGAAATTTCCGGCCTACTTCCCCTCCAGCCCAATTCCCCCTCTCCTCCATCTGTCCCTCCTCCAAATACCCCCTCCCAGGATCCTGAAAACACCTTGCCCCTCGGGTTGGGGAATGTAGCCACCTCCGAGGTGGTCCAGGGAGTGGCTTCTGGCTCTGGCGTTTTGGAGAACGGTATGTTTTTAAAGTTTATTTTGGACACCACAAACTGTTTGTATGTAATCATGTGTCGTCCCCATTTTTTTAGACTTTTTGTCGCCTTAGGGTATTTTTGGGGGTTGTCTTTACCTGTTCCTGCTGATGTCACCATACACATATCACACCTGTGTGCCTTTTTTTAGGGCCCTTGTATTTTTGCCCTTAGACATTTTGGGGTGCTGGCTTTTATCCGTGTAATGTTTTTTGGGCCCACAAGCTTGTAAGTTTTGGTTTGCTTGTTTTGTGTTTTTTTACAATGTTGCTTCATTATCAATTTATTAATCCAGAAACTTTTGTCACCCACAGAGGAACAGAGGCGTCGGGAAGAGATCGTTAATTGTGTGGGCCGTATGCGGGAGCAGGTCACCGGGCTGATGCAGGCCCTTGACCATCTGTTGGTCCTCCTTAGGAATTAGTTTTTTTTTTTATTTTTTTACAAATTGTTTCTTAATAAATCAGTTTTAAATCAAGCTCTGTCTCATGCGTTTGGAGTAAATCCAAGATTCTTTACACTGACATAAGTAGACTCTTCAAGCAAGGTTTGCCACAGAATCTCACTACAGATTGTGTGTTGTATTTTGAATGCAAACAGGCACAAGAAATACCTCCCAGTACCAATGTCATTTTACTTTTTTGTGGTGGTCAACATGATAGTTTACACCATTTTTCAGGTTCCTATTTGGTGGCCAAACTGCTTAAGACAATCTTATGAAGGCAACTGATTGGACACGATTCCTTGTTGTGTTGGTTAGTACCCCGAAAACATATTACATTTTAGCTCCACTTGCTTCATTACTGGGTTACCCCTTAGGTAAAATTCTCGTTTGGGAGTTTGTTTACACTTGCTTCTAAGGTGCCCAAAAAGGAAACAAATTACACTCTCCAAATATTTATTCACAACACAAATAAAAATACAAAGTGGTCACTCACAAACAAAACACACAGTGATAATCAGAAATACACCACATACCAAAAACACTAAACAAACACACAACAAATCAAGAACTGGTTGACGAAGGTCCATGCCCACATGATGTAAAAAATATGGCGTTGCAATATTGGTGTCAGAATATATTCCCGAAGTTTCAACAGAAAGGTTTTTGAAGGGTAGCAGGAAGTAGTCATCGTGGGAGTGCCAAAGATTATGCAAACAAACAGAAGATGGTGCAAGAATTAATATCAAAAAAGATGAACGTTAAAAAACCGTAACACATTGGGTATACACACTGTTGTTTGATCAATAATTACCTAAAATATCGGGCCACCACATCATCGCGTATGGCCCCCCCACATACTGACCTCCGACCAACCTCGGGGGGGCCATCTTCAGGTAAGGCATCCTCTGGCTGCATTGGAACACCACTCCTTATGGCGATGTTGTGAAAGATCCCACACAGGACCACAATTTTCGAAACCATATCCGGCAAATACATGAGCTCGCCACCAGAGCGGTGGAGGCATCTGAATCGGCCTTTTAAAAGGCCGATACAGTGCTCCACCACTTGCCTGGTGGCTGTAAGTGTGGTATTAAACTCACTTTGTGGACCTGGTGTGGGAGCCAAATAAGGAGTGAGCAGCCAGGGCATGCAAGGGTATCCACTGTCTCCTGTGAAAAAGAATAGACAACATCAGGATCACTGTGTATCAAGCTTAACATTGTTATGTACTAAAGGTCTCCACTTACCCAGAAGCCACGCATCACCAGCTTGTAGGTTGGTTAATTTGTGCCATATCCCTGATTGCCGGATGACGAAGGAGTCATGTGCACTTCCTGGTAATTTTGCATTCAGGGACAGGATCTGGAGGGAGGCATCACATACCACCATTACATTCAGGGAGTGATAGTGTTTCCTGTTTCGAAATATTGCCTCCAGCCGTGCTGGAGGCTGAAGTGGTATGTGAGTACCATCCACAACCGCTATGATGTGTGGGAAGCCAGCTATTTGGTAAAAATTTGCCTTGGCCACACTAAGGGCACCCATATCCAAAGGCATTTGAATAAAATGATGGAGGTGCTTGAAAAGTGCCTCCATCACTGCCCTCAGGATCCGGGAAAAGGAGGATTGTGAGATGCCCGCCACTATTCCCACCGTTGTTTGAAACGATCCTGAGGCACAGAAATGTAACACCGCCATAAATTGCGTAAGTGGTGGTATTGCTGTTGGACTGTCAATTTGCCGCTCAAGATCACTCTCTATTAATGAGAGAGTGTCTATGATGATTTTGGGAGGAAGACAGTAGCGTCTTAAAACCTCATCATCGGGCATTCCAAAAAGGGTGACACGTGTTCGAAATATCTGGGGCCTTGCACGCCTACGATGCCTAAGCCTGGGACGAGATTGAGGTTGGTCGGCTTCCGGGAGCATGGCCAGAACAATCCGCCCTAGATCAACCTGAAATGGCAAGATTGGAATGTAAGGCTTTGGACCCACCACAAAAGACAATTAAAAACAACTTAGCTTGATGATACCATCCATTGCTGCTTACATGCCGGGGTATGCGAAACACACATTTGGCAAAAGAGCAAAACGACATTGCACACAGTACATCAAAATGGGTTGAAATGTTTGCCAAAAAAGCGAAAGGGCAACCACAAATAATTTTACAGGATTAATAAGCATTTAAAAATGCACTAATTAGTTCGCAAATACAAGTCACAATAGTAAGTAGTAAAAATGCGCTAATTAGTTCGCAAATACAAGTCACAATAGTAAGTAGTAAAAATGCGCTAATTAGTTCGCAAATACAAGTCACTATACAAACTGAGAAAAATGCGCTAATTAGTTCGCAAATACAAGAAAAAAAATGGACTTACCAAGAGCAAATATATAAGAGTCCAAATCAAAAGGTCTTTGGGTCCGAAATTAATAAAAATCTAAAATATATGAAATTATGGTTCCAAAAATTAAAAACAATAAGAAACACAATGAGACAACAATTGATCAAAAGTTAGACTTCACAAAACTTACCAAATCAAGAAACGAGGCCAAAAAAATAAAAAGCAAAAAAGAGAAGGGAAAATAAAAACGCAAACCTAGCAAACAAAAAAAACTCCAAACGCCAACTCCTTTATCCGCAAACAAGAAACTCCAGCCAAGGTAACCTCCAACAATCCAAAAACGCCACCTCGACTCGAGACACACCAAGCCATAAATAGTGTTTCGTTTCCCGCACAAATTAAGGAGGGATCATAGGAACGCACAATCAATGATGCGGCCGCAAAATAAGGACGCATGTATAAATACGTCACGAAAACACATTAAAATTCTGGT
This sequence comes from Taudactylus pleione, assembly GCA_031769625.1. Classification (NCBI taxonomy): domain Eukaryota; kingdom Metazoa; phylum Chordata; class Amphibia; order Anura; family Myobatrachidae; genus Taudactylus; species Taudactylus pleione. Next base: position 14,291,172 of record JAUIMM010000115.1, on the reverse strand, counting down.
GTATTTCTTGTTTGGACCACAGACATGGCGACAGACCAGGGAAACAATGCCCAAGAGTCAGGCGGTAAGTCTTTCATGCATTTTGTATCAATGATTAATTAGAAACATAAGATTCGGCAAGTTGTGAATTTGTGAAATCTGAATATTTACACAAATAGGTGAGGAGGATGACATGGAAGAGGCTGCTGGGCCCAGTATTCCGGCCAAAGCTGCCAAAAAAAAAAGGCAGCCACATTTCACAAGAAAGGAGATGGAGGTTTTGATACAGAAGTGTGTGGACATCCTGCCACAGGCAGACAGGAATATGAGTCTAAGCCAGAAGGGGAGAATGTGGGAAGAGGTAGCCGTTGCTGTCAATAGGGTGGGTGATTATGTCCGTCTAGCCCGGGATGTCAAACGGTGGTAAGTAAACACTTGCCCCCCCAAAAAACAAACACCATTTTAAACAAAAGGATAATGGCTTCCATTTTTTCCCACAGATGGGGCGACTTCAAATATCGCCTAAAGCAAAAAATGGCGGACAGGGCTAGGCATGCAAGGGGGACAGGTGGGGGTCCCACCCCTGTGTCATTGGAGTTGACGGATTTAGAAGAGCTGGCACAGGGGTGTGTGCAGCCTGTGGAGGTGTTTGGCGTGTCCAACATGGATACGGACATGCCAGACTTTGCGGCTCCTCATGTTGTCCCAGGTAAATCTTTTGATGTCACCAACTCTGAAATGTTATTGTGCCAATATGTAGATTCTAATGTGAGTCTTTTCTCTTTTTTCCTAACAGAGACACAGGCGGATGAGTCTGCTCCAGAGGGGAGCCTTGGCCGCCGAATTTCTGCTGGCTCGGCAGGGGAGGAACCAGTACATCCGGCTGAGGACCCTGCAGAAGCCAGTCCAGGGCAATCCCCCTCGCAGGCAGTGTCCCTCCTCACAGAACTCAATTTCAAATCGGATTTCCATACGGAGATTCTGCAGAGGATGGACACCAGTCTGGTACGGGTGGCTGAGGCCCTGGAGCAAAATGCTGTGGCCAACGTGACCATTGGTCAGGCCCTGGCGGAAAATACCAGGGCCAACATCCGCATCGCCAATGCCCTGGAGCAGCTCCTTCGCCAGCACATGGTGGAGCCGACCTCCCTTCCTGCCGGAACATCAGGATCCTCCACCTCTGGCACAACATCAGCCAATCCTCCAAATGTGCCTAGCCCTGTGCCTAGTGCAGAGGCCACAACATCTGCCTCTGGACAGGCCAGCCCGATGACATCCCGGACCCGGTCTGGCACCCTCCCTCCCCCATCCAAACGGGTGAAAAAACGGTGACAGCAATGGCGACTTTTCCCACAATCCTTCTGTGCTTGGCTCATATTCCTTTCTGGTCCAAACTTCCCTCTCCTTTCTTGTGAAATGTTTTTAATTTTTTGTTGTATGGTTATGTCAACAGTTATGTTGGGCCAATTTGTTGGATTTTGGGACACATCTTTTGCAAAAAAAGATGTCCCCAAATTTTTAAGTAATTTAATTTTTGTTTGACCAATAAATTGACACCAAAAATCTGACACTGGATTGTGAAATTATTGTACAAATGGGTTACATTTAATCCTGGACCAAAAGGCCAAAAATTGGCAAAAAAAAAAAGGGCTCTTTAAGGAACGTTTAAAAATTCATATAACGAGGCAAATTTAAGAGGCAAAAATAAAATGGTGAGAAAATTAAAACATGATGACATTATTGTTACAATAGGCCCTAACCACCAAATTGAGGGCAAAATAAACCCCCACAAATGTACGCAAATTGATTGTGTCATCCTGACATTAGCAGCTCAGATTTCCACCTGCGTACGGTTTTGTGCTATCCCAAAAAACTGATTTCAAAACACATACCAAGCCGGTTTTCAATCCAACACTAATTGCTTTTCAGCCCTCCCGCGTGGAGTCCCGGGACGGAGGAGAAGGCCATCGCCAATGTGGTCGAGTAATCCAGACCCTAAGCTGTGCGAGCATTTTGAAGGGAAAGAGGATCATCCAGTGACGTATGAGTCGGTCGAAACACATTTTACGCTCGCATCTGCTAATGTATGTACGCCCCAAAAACGCCTCGCCACGCCTGCGTTTTTCCATCTCCACCCCCGTCAACACCCAAAAACGCCCTGTTCTGTCAATCACATTTGACATGTCACTTCCTGTACGCTATTTGACGAACGAGACCCAAAAAACTCGCAATCTGCCGTACGCACATGCGCAGTGTTACACCGACGCATGCGCGGTTATTCAACATCGGAACGCAACGAGCGTACTGCTGTTTGCGAGTGGCTCTGAATGAGGGCCAAAGAGTTAGTTTATATCAAGAGATATTCAATGGCATAAATAAGCCATTGCTGGCACTTACCAGCAATGGCTTATTTATGCCATTGAATATCTCCTGATACAATTACAAACTAACTCTTTGTCCATATGTGCCAGATCGGGCAGCTGGAGCGCAGGTGGTCGGACCTGCAACGGCGGACGCCCTGCTTGCTGGCATGCTTTCGCATGCAGATCGCCGAAAGTAAGTTTTATGGATTGTGGTTTTCATGTTTGTCTTTGTGGCCCTAACTGCGTGTGCATGTTTTCCCTGTATTTCATATTTATTCATTGCACTCATATCTGCATGGCCATGTTGTCCCTGTATTTCATATTTATTCATTGTACTCATATCTGCATGGCCATGTTTTCCCTGTATTTCATATTTATTCATTGCACTCATATCTGCATGGCCATGTTTTCCCTGTATTTCATATTTATTCATTGTACTCATATATGCATGGCCATGTTTTCCCTGTATTTCATATTTATTCATTGTACTCATATCTGCATGGCCATGTTTTCCCTGTATTTCATATTTATTAATTGTACTCATATCTGCATGGCCATGTTTTCCCTGTATTTCATATTTATTCATTGTACTCATATCTGCATGGTTCGTTTTTTTGGGGGGGGATTCGAAAATGTTTTTTTTCGCGGATTTGTGTTGAAACTAACCACAATTTGTTTCACATCTTTTAGGGGCCCAGCGAAGACTACGCAGTCATCGTCCGGCCAGATGGCGCTCACGGCCACTCTCCCCAACCCCCAGCCAACACTCCACTACCAGTAATTCCCCTATTCCCCACTCCTCCCCAGCCTTCCAAGACCCTCAGGCTGAAATTTCGGGCCTCCTTCCCCTCCGTCCCAATTCCCCCTCTCCTCCAACCACCCCTCTTAGAATTACCTCCTCCCCGGAGTCGGTCATTACCCCGCCCCGATCTTTGGGGAATGGAGGCACCTCCGAGGAGGATGATGGAGGGCCTTCCGGAGCTGGCGTTGTATCTTCCGGTATGTTTTTCTTTGCGTTTTTTTATCGACACAAACTGTTTGTATGTAATCATGTGTGGTTCCTTTTTTTGTGGTTTTTGGCTACACTTTTGGGGATTTTGGCGATTGCCTTTACCTGTTACTGCTGATTTCAACATACACATATCACACCTGTCGGAATTTATACATTGGCCTTGTATTTTTGGCCTACACCATTTTAGTTTGATGTGTTTTAAAGGTGTAATTATGTTTTTTTTTTGTTTTTTTTTTGGGTTTTGGTTTTGGCTTGATTTTTAATGTGGTTTCAGTATTGTTGTATTAATCCCCACACTTTTCTCACCCACAGAGGAACAGAGGCGTCAGGCAGAATTATCCGCCTGTGTGGCCCGGATGCGCCACAATATAATCGGTGTGCTGGTGGTCCTTGACCATATGTCGGTCCTCCTTAGGGATTAGTTTTTTTTTTTTGGCCCATTTTAAAAATAAAGTGTTATTTTCAAAGTAACGTTCTGGCTCTTTCGTTTTTTCTAAATCACAGATTGTTTACCCTGACATAAATAGACTGTTCCTGCAAGGATTTCCATTTTTTGACACTAAGATTGTGTGTTGTATTTTTATGTAAAACAGCCACAAGAAACACCTAACAGTAACAATCTCATTTCCCTTTTTTGGTGTAGTCACAATTAGATATTACTACATTTTACAGGTTCCTAGTTGGGGTGCAAGCTGCTTAGGCCAATCTTATGAAGCCAAATGATTGTACAGGCTTCCTTTGGGTGTTGGTTTGGATCCTGAAAACATATTACATTTTAGCTCAACTGGCGTCAGTACTGGATTACCCCTTAGTCAAATGTAACGTGTGTGAACCTGGTTACACTTGCTTGTAACGTTCCAAAAAAGGTACAACATTTCACTCTCAAAACATTTATTCACAACATAACTGAAAAATCAAAGTGGTCACTCACAAACAAAACACACAGTGATAATCAGAAATACAACACATACCAACAAAACCAAATAAAAAAACAACAAATCAAGAACTGATTGACGAAGGACCATGCCAACATGATTCCACAAATATGGCGTTGCAATATGGGTTCCAGAATATATCCCCAAAATGTCCACATACAGGTTTTTTAAGGGTAGCAGGAAGTAGTCATCGTTGGAGTGCCAAAGATTATGTGAAAAAACAGAAGATGGAGAAAATAAAAATAAATAATTATATGTTCTCAAACAAACCCTACCACATTAGGTATAAACACTGTTGTTTTGTCAATAATTACCTAAAAAATCTGGCCACCACATCATCGCATATGGCCCCCCCACATACTGACCTCCGACCAACCTCGGGGGGGCCATCCTCAGGTAAGGCATCCTCTGGCTGCATTGGGACACCACTCCTTATGGCGATGTTGTGAAATATCCCACACAGGACCACAATTTTCGAAACCATATCCGGCAAATACATGAGCTCGCCACCAGAGCGGTGGAGGCATCTGAATCGGCCTTTTAAAAGGCCGATACAGCGCTCCACCACTTGCCTGGTGGCTGTAAGTGCGGAATTATACTCACTTTGTGGCCCTGGTGTGGGAGCCAAATAAGGAGTGAGCAGCCAGGGCATGCAAGGGTAGCCACTGTCTCCTGTGAAAAAGAATAGTCAACATCAGGCTCACTCTGTATGAAGCTTAACATTGTTATGTACTAAAGGTCTCCACTTACCCAGAAGCCACGCATCACCAGCTTGTAGGTTGGTTAATTTGTGCCATATCCCTGATTGCCGGATGACGAAGGAGTCATGTGCACTTCCTGGTAATTTTGCATTCAGGGACAGGATCTGGAGGGAGGCATCACATACCACCATTACATTGAGGGAGTGATAGTGTTTCCGGTTTCTAAATATTGCCTCCAGCCGTGCTGGAGGCTGAAGTGGTATGTGAGTACCATCCACAACCCCTATGATTTGTGGGAAGCCAGCTATTTGGTAAAAATTGGCCTTGGCCACACTAAGGGCACCCATATCCAAAGGCATTTGAATAAAATGATGGAGGTGCTTGAAAAGTGCCTTCATCACTGCCCTCAGGATCCGGGAAAAGGAGGATTGTGAGATGCCCACCACTATTCCCACCGTTGTTTGGAACGATCCTGAGGCACAGAAATGTAACACCGCCATAAATTGCATAAGTGGTGGTATTGCTGTAGGACTGTCAATTTGCCGCTCAAGATCACTCTCTATTAATGAGAGTGTCTATGATGATTTTTGGAGGAAGACGGTAGCGTCTTAAAACCTCATCATCGGGCATTCCAAAAAGGGTGACACGTGTTCGAAATATCTGGGGCCTTGCACGCCTACGATGCCTACACCTGGGACGAGATTGAGGTTGGTCGGCTTCCGGGAGCAGGGCCAGAACAATCCAACCCATATCAACCTGAAATGGCAAGATTTGAATGTCAGGCTTTTTACCCCCCCAAAAAATTAAAATTTTTACTTAGCTTGAAGATACCATCCATTGATGCTTACATGCCGGGGTATTGTCATGATATGTTGAAACTGGAAATAATCACAACATAAATATACATCATTTTATGCTGGCCATTTCTGTTTCAAAAATGTAAGCAAGACAAAACATAAAAGGGGACACACACACATTTGGGCAAAGAGCAAAACGACGTTGCGCACACTACGTCAAATTGAGGCCAAATGTAAGCAACAAATGCTACCGAGACAACACAAACAATTTTAAGGGATGAATAAGCATTTCACAAAGCGCTAATTAGTTCGCAAATACAAGTCACAATAGTAAGTAGTAAAAATGCGCTAATTAGTTCGCAAATACAAGTCACAATAGTAAGTAGTAAAAATGAGCTTATTAGTTCGCAAATACAAGTCACAATAGTAAGTAGTAAAAATGCGCTAATTAGTTCACAAATACAACTCACAATAGTAAGTAGTAAAAATGCGCTAATTAGTTCGCAAATACAAGTCACAATAGTAAGTAGTAAAAATGCGCTAATTAGTTCGCAAATACAAGTCACAATAGTAAGTAGTAAAAATGTGCTAATTAGTTCGCAAATACAAGTTACAAAAACGCAGCGTAACTAAAAAAAACACAAAAGAAACAGATTTCGGATTTGGAAAAACAAAGGTTACATGTGTAAGGCCAACCAAAGTTGCGTAAAGACAAACAAGAACATTTCCAAAACAGTTTAACAAATGAACTTACCAAGAGATAATATATAAGAATCCGGATCAAAAGGTCTTTGGGGCAGAGCCAAAATAAAACCTAAGAGAGATGAAATGACGGGAAAAAAATATAAGAAAATTCTTAACCAGAATGAGAGACAAATTGCCCCAAAGTTAGACTTCCCCAAACTTACCAAAACTGGAAATGACCAAAAAATTACAAAACGAAAACAAATGAACGGAAATCAAAAAATGAATATATCCAAAAAAACTACTTCCAAAAACGCAAACTCCTACACCAGCCAACAATCAACTCCAACCAACGTAACCTCCAACATTCAAGAAACACCACCTCGAATCGAGACGCCCCAAGCCATAAATAGTGTTTCGTTTCCCGCACAAATTAAGGAGGGATCATAGGAACGCACAATCAATGATGCGGCCGCAAAATAAGGACGCATGTATAAATACGTCACGAGACAAAAACAAAATTCTGGTGTATTTCTTGTTTGAAACTCAGACATGGCTACAGACCAGGGAAACAATGGACAACAGTCTGGCGGTAAGTATTTCATGCATTTTGACTCAATGATTAATTAGAAACATAATATTGTGCAAGTTGTGAAGTTGAGAATTCTCCAAATTTACACAAATAGGTGAGGAGGATGACATGGAAGAGGCTGCTGGGCCCAGTATTCCTGGCAAAGCTGCCAAAAAGAAAAGGCAGCCACAATTCACAAGAAAGGAGATGGAGGTTTTGATTCAGAAGTGTGTGGACATCCTGCCACAGGCAGACAGGAATATGAGTTCAAGCCAGAAGTGGAGAATGTGGGAAGAGGTAGCCGTTGAGGTCAATAAGGTGGGTGATTATGTCCGTCTAGCCCGGGATGTCAAACGGCGGTAAGTAAACACTTGACCACCCTAAAACCAAAAACAAAATCAAATTAAAAATAATGGTTCCTTTTTCACCCACAGGTGGGGCGACTTCAAATATCGCCTGAAACAAAAAATGGCGGACAGGGCTAGGCATGCAAGGGGGACAGGTGGAGGTCCCACCCCTGTGTCATTGGAGTTGATTGATTTAGGAGAGCTGGCACAGGGGTGTGTGCAGGCTGTGGAGGTGTTTGATGTGTCCAACATGGATACGGACATGCCAGACTTTGCGGCTCCTCATGTTGTCCCAGGTAAATATTGTGATGTCACCAACTCTGAAATGTTATTGTGCCAATATGTAGATTCTAATGTGAGTCTTTTCTCATTTTTCCAACAGAGACACAGGCGGATGAGTCTGCTCCAGAGGGGAGCCTTGGCCGCAGAATTTCGGCAGGCTCTGCAGGGGATGAACCAGTACATCCGGCTGAGGACCCTGCAGAAGCCAGTCCAGGGCAATCCCCCTCGCAGGCAGTGTCCCTCCTCACAGAACTCAATTTTAAATCGGATTTCCATACGGAGATTCTGCAGAGGATGGACGCCAGTCTGGTATGGGTGGCTGAGGCCCTGGAGCAAAATGCTGCGGCCAACGTGACCATTGGTCAGGCCCTGGCGGAAAATACCAGGGCCAACATCCGCATCGCCACTGCCCTGGAGCAGCTCCTTCGCCAGCACATGGTGGAGCCGACCTACCTTCCTGCCAGAACATCAGGATCCTCCACCTCTGGCACAACATCAGCCAATCCTCCAAATGTGCCTAGCCCTGTGCCTAGTCCAGAGGCCACAACATCTGCCTCTGGACGGGCCAGCCCGATGACATCCCGGACCCGGTCTGGCGCCCTCCCTCCCCCAGCCAAACGGCCGAAAAAATGGTGACAGCATTGGCTACTTTTCCCACACTCCTTCTGTGCTTGCCTCATATTCCTTTCTGGCCAAAACTTCCCTCTCTTTTCTTGTGAATTGTTTTTAATTTTTGCATTTCCGTTTACCAAAAATTTATTGTTTGCACAATTAATAAATATTGTGGAATGAACACTGCCAAAAATGTTTTGGTTAAATATGTTCATTTATTTTTTGGGGGATACCAATAAATTTACAACAAATGTACGACTTTGTATTCTGACATTATTGTAAAAATGGGTTACATTTAATCCGGGCCCACAAGCCAACAACGTTCAACCTAAAAAATTACACATTGGAAAAAAAGGGCTCGTTAAGGAACGTTTAAAACATTACCTAAGGAGGAAAAATCACCTTGCAAACACAAAATGAGGCACCAAACCTAAACATGATGACATTATTGTTACAATAGTCCAAAAACAACACATTGCGGCCAAAATACACACCCACAAATGTACGCTAATTGATTGTGTAATCCAGACATTAGCAGCTATGATTTCCACCTGCGTTCGGTTTTGTGCTATCCAAAAAAACTGCTTTCCAAACACATACCAAGCCGGGTTTCAATCAAACACTAATTGATTTTCTGACAAGCCGTGATTAATCGATGCTACATCGTGGAGTGCCGGGACGGAGGAGAAGGCCATCGCCACTGTGGTCGAGTTATCCAGCCCCTAAGCTGTGCGAGCATTTTGAAGGGAAAGAGGATCATCCAGTGACGTATGAGTTGGTACGAACACATTTGACGTTCGCATTTGTTAATGTATGTACGCCCAAAAAACGCCTCGCCACGCCTGCGTTTTTCCATCTCCTCCCCCGTCAACACCCAAAAACGCCCTGTTCTGTCAATCACTTTTGACATGTCACTTCCTGTACGCTATTTGACGAACAAGACAAAATAAGCTCACAATCTGCCGTACGCACATGCGCAGTGTTACACCGACGCATGCGCGGTTAGTCAACATCGGAATGCAACGAGCGTACTGCTGGTAACGAGCGGCTCTGAATCAGGGCCAATGTGTCTAGTTTGCATATCCAAAAATTATCCCTATGTGCTAAATTAAGGTCTAACGACGGTATCCAATTAGCCACTTGTATTGTTCGGGTGCTAATTGATGCGATCAGGCGAAAAAAGGGGATTTTTTGCAGATTATCCCCATTTTTCGCCAATGTTTTTTTTGTAACCCTATCCTATTATTTTTAACAAAATAATAGAATATATCTCATGAAAACACATAGGGCACGCGATATGCTCTCAGACCTATGTGTTTTCGCCTTTTGTGGGGTGAAGAAATGGCACCTATCATGGATTCTTTTTCGGGACACATCAGGTCCCGAAAAATATCCACGATAAGTGCTGGCGTCGGGTGGCACTTCGGGGCTAATAGGATAGCCTCGTCGTGATCAATTAGCAATGCTACTTTAGCGCTGCTAATTGGATACCACCCTAAATCTCCTTGGTCCTAATTTCACAGGTTCAATGCCCCTGAACTGCATATGGGACGGATTGCAATTATGGTGTTCTTTGAAATGTTTTAACACAGAATGGGTCTCCACTCCATTCTTAAACGTCCTGTATGCATAAATTGAACATTCTTTTTGTTTTTCCAGCAATCTAAGAAGTCTGACAAGCCATAAAATCTGTGATACTAAAATTGTTCTTCTCCTTAAATTCTTGAAATGTATAGTTCTTACTTTTTGCATGTTTGCATATATTGCAATAATTGCATATACAGTATTAATAGGTTTCTCTATAAGCATACCAGTATCTACCAGCTTTTAAAAAAATATATTTCTGTTTTTTTCTGGAATGATTGATGTCAATATTGTATCATCTTAGAAATAAAATTAATTGGCCTGTTTGCGTGTTCATATGTTTGTTTGTCCAGTTATGCATTTGGACACCCCTGCACCGATTGGGATGAAACCAATTCAAGGTGGTCCAGTTGGATCCTGGCAAAGTTTTAGGGGGTTAGGGTCCCGGTCAGATCTCCCGTTGGTGTACACTGGGAAGAACTTTGACCTGGGAACGCTGGGCAGTTTTTTGACCCAGTGAGCCTGTTCTGGGTCTTCCACTAGATGCATTTGGATGAAAACTTCACAGAGGGGTGGCAATTGGTCTGGGATGCCTAAAGGAGTGGTTGGAGTTCCGGTTGGACCTCACGCCAGAGTGCGCCAGGCAGAACTTTGACCCAGGGAGCCTGTTCTGAGCCTTCCACTGGATGGATTTGTACGACATCACATAATTTAGACACAAACTTCACAGAGTGGTAACATTTGATCCCAGAAGACATACTAGGGGGTTTAGGTCCTGGTAGGACCTCCCGATGCTGTATGCTGGGCAGAACTTTGACCCGGGTAGCCTGTTCTGAGTCTTTGAGTGGATGGATTTGGAAGAATACTTCACAGAGTGGTACCCTCACATAATTTAGACTAAAAGTTCACAGAGTGGTAACATTTGATCCCAGAAGACATACTAGGGGGTTGAGGCCCCGGTTGGGCCTCCCCTTGGTGTATGCTCTGCAGAACTTTGACCCGGGGATGCTGGGCAAAACTTGGACCCATGAAGACTGTTATGGGCCTTCCACTGGATGGATTTGTATGAAAACTCTGCACAGGGGTGGCAAATGATCTGAGATGCCTAATGGAGTGGTTGGTATCCCAGTCAGACCTCACAAAGGAGTGCTTGTAGTCAGGGGTGTAGCGAGGGTGGTTCCAGTGGACCATGAGCTCTGGGCGCCAAAATGGACAGAAGGTGCCATCCAGGGTTCCGGAAATCATAGGGCACTGCACAGTATGACGGCCGTTAGTTTTATCTCAGTTTGTTGCTCCATATCCTAAATAAGTTACGGATCTGAGATCCGTTTCTACATTTCATGCTTCCTTTAAGCTGCCCAGATTGCCTCCCCTCCAGCCCTCCCTCCTCTGTGATCATCTTCTGTCACCTCTACTTTCCTGTCAGATTGATTTCATTCTCTTCTCACCTCTTTGATTCCCTCCACTCTCTACCCTGTGATTGGTTCTTTGCCCCTGTCCACTCCTTTCTTATTGGCTTCTGTCACGACCCCTCTCTGACCGACTCTTTGTCCCTCCCCTCTCCTTTGTTATTGGCTTCTGTCATTGGCCCTCTCTGATTAGCTTAGCCTTTCCCTGCTCCTTTCTTATTGGCCTCTGTGACCTCCCCTCTCTGATCAGCACTTTCCTCTCCCCTCTCCGATGCCCTCCCTCCTTCTCTACATTCATTCATTCATTGTGATTCAATGGACTTAATAGTTACACATCTGAGGAAAAATCCTAAATATCAATTATAAGGTATGAGTTTAAAAAGAGTCATTGCTTTACTATTTAAAGTAATGGAGGTGTTCCCAGGCATGACCAAACAGAGTTATTTGAAAGTATATTTAAAAGGAAAATATTAGGAGACCTGAAATAATAATAATGGTGGCAGACAGAACATGGTTAGTAGTACTCACATTAATATAGGTGCATTGAATATTTGCAAAGTAGGAGCAGTTAAATGATCATAATATATAATACAATCTTCTCTTTTGACTAATAACAATGATTCAAAGGAGATAACAGTCAGATCCTAGGTGCTATACACAAATAAAGCAGTGCCAAAGGAGCTACCCATTAATGTCAGATAGTGCATTACCGAAGCATTCTATTCCCCCAATGGGACCTCAATGCCCAGCATGATACTGCCACTGTTTGCTGTTTTTCTCTTTACTTCAGTATTCCCCAGTAGGCTGGCTAAACCCCACTGGCACAGTTCAGTACAGGGAGGGGGCGCTATGACATTTACTTTCTCTAGGCGTTATGTTTCCATGCTACTCCTCTGCTTGTAGTGACCTAAAATTACATTGTTGCCATCCTGCTAAAAAAAAAGGAAGTAATGGGGCTTTATGCACTTCAGTACATTTAGCCTTTATCATTTTCTTTTTTTTTTAAACCATAGCTTCTTGAACTGTGGGGATCCAGTCATTAAAATCAATGTTGTTTTTACAGTACATCCCTGCTTAGCTTTATTGCTTCTGGTTCCTGGTCAAATTACCCTTTTGCCCATTTATTAAAACTTCACTGGAACAGTGGAAAAAGGCATGCTCTCAAATCTGTAATAAAAGGTGGTAAAAGGAAGGCAGTTTTTTTTTATTAAAGAATACAATACGGGAGCACAAATACAGCTCATAGGAGATCAGAAAAGGAAGCATTTGAGGTAACATATATTCTGCCTACTTATATAAGACACTGAGAATTTTTGGTAATTCTAAAGTGGTCCTAATAGCTTAATGGACAGAGTATCTTGTATAGTCTGCTTGTTTTCTTAAAGGTATGTTGATGTTGGTTTTGGTACCAATTATAAAGTGGACAGATGTGTATGCTGGCAGTGCATTTGCAGGTCTTTGTTGTTCTCTAGACGTAACCTTGTCGTTCCTTGTGCTGTGGATTTCTACCTGCAGAGAAAAACAATATCTTTGATTCCGCAGAAGAAAATGCTGCCTCCAGGACTCGGATTCATCTTTAAAAAAAATAAAATAAAAAATGGAAAAAGCACTTTACAGCAAAGACAAAACAACTAGATGTTGTCAATGGTTAAAATATTTTCCAGCCACTTCTGCAGTGGAAGATCTTTCCCTGTAGGCATTACAGACAAACTGATGACATGCAGTAGGGTTATAAAATGTCATTTTAAATATAGTTCTAGATTTTTCTTTAATATTCCTACTCATGTCTTGAACAAATGGTGTTATTACAGTTATTTATCAAGATGTAAAGTACCACTGATACTGAAGCAGTCATGTTTTAGATGCTTATTCTTTTGTTTTACAGTTTTTTTCGGCACAAAAATCTATGTAGCAAGGCTGGCACAAGTAGGCATTGTGCCTAGTGTAGGACACGTTTTGGTTATGTGACTAAGGAAAATATTTATTACAATTTATGTTAAAGCCATGAAAATTAACATCTCATGACCAGATAGTGCATTGATTTGGAGTGCTTTTTCCGGGCTATGTATCATGCTGGGAAACAGACCCTAATAATGGCTTCATTTTACATCTGGGTTTGGAACTGGCTTAGTTATGTGCATGCAGTAATTACCTCAAGGATCCCTCTCTCAATAAAAAATATAATAATAATAATAATAATAATAATAATAATAATGTGAAAACGTAGCCCATAGGCTCAATGGGCAAAAGGCAGCTAAAGATGGCATTAGCTAATGGCGCTAAGCTTGGAAAAGCTTTTGTGACCTTGATAACTAGGGCATTTTCAAAGTCCCCACAGAAAACTATAGTGACTGGTGAGAGTAAAGAAGGGGACCACAGCAGATATCCAAGATATCTGTGGCTGTACTTCTTAGATAAATAGCCCCAAAGCCTAAAAATGTGTCCGTCCTGCGTATACAGACATTTTTGGAGGATTAACTGCATTTTTGAACTTAAAAAAATGGGCCCCTAAACTGGGCTGGCTTATAAAAACCTATGGGTTGAGGCTTGAGGCCCATCTTTGCTTTATAACATTCTCAAGGAACTGGTCTTCCTCCTACATAAATAGTCAATTTAATTTGTCTCTCTCCAGTCCCACCTCAGCAATGCTCCCCCTTGATAGTCATATGACCCAACAAGCAATAAGGATGCGGTTCATTTTGGTTGCTTTCATTTTGTTGCTCAAATTTATGGATGCCTATTAAAGTGTATATTCTGCTAGAGCCAGCGAGAGAATTAACAGTGGGTGTGCAGAAGACTTTGGGGGATCTGCCACATCTGTACATTGAACCAAACCACCATACACTGATCCAGTAGGCACACCCAATATGCAGTATATGATATCTACAGTGTAAAGCCATTACACATCCCATGCTATCAGTGGCGGATCTAGACTTTACTTTTAGGGGGGCCGGTTTAAAAATTAATACTAACTAATCCCCTCAGATCCCCCAATTATATAATGCTCCACAGAGGCTAAAACATCCCCACAGGTGCGCCAGACCCTCCCAATAATAATATGCTCCACAGAGGCTGCCTCAATAATAATATTCCCCACAGAGTAGGCTTCCCCCAGCCCCACACGTGCACCAGACCCCCTGGGCCCCCCCTAATAATAATATTCCCCATAGAGTAGGCTCTCCCCAGCTCCACACATGGACCAGACCCCCCCAAGCCCCTACAATAATAATATTCCCCACAGAACAGGCTCTCCCCAGACCCACATGTACACCAGAACCCCACCCAGCCCCTACAATAATACTATAACCCACAGAGCAGGCTCCCCAGAGTCCCCCCAGTCCAACATGTGCACCAGACCCCCCTGGGCCCACTCGATAATAATTTGCCACACAAAGGCTCTTCCCAGCCCCTATGTACACAAGACCCTCACTCCCAACCCCACTGATATACTCTACAAAGACTCATAGTGACAGCACTCCTCAGAAATAGTGACAGCCAGGCAGGAGAAGACTCGATCATAGTGTGTCAGCCAGCCCATCCCAGTGACAGGCTGCTCCGCTGCTCAAGTCAAGAAGATGGTGCCCGTCTCAAAGGATCCAAGTGCCCTACTGTCCTCACGGAATTGGTATTTAATGCCGGCGGCTGAATAGCCGCTGGATCAAATACAGACAGCGGAACCCTGACGGACCTAATTCCCTACTGGGGCTGGTAAGTAACCTAACTCTCCCCTCTACCCCCCCAACCCTAACCCTCCCTTAGTGGTGCCTAACCCTAGCCTCCCCCCTAGTGCTAAATCCGTACCTCCCCCCCATTAGTGCCTAAACCTAACCCCCCCTCCCCGCACCCTAAACCTAGCCCTCCCGGGGGGTGCCTAACACTAAACCCCCTAGTGGTGCCTAACCCTAAACACCTCTTTCCCTACGCTAACGCATACCCTCCCGGGGGGGTACCTAACCCTAAGTCCCTCTGGGGGTCCCTAAACCTAACCCTCCCCCGTGGCTAGATGCTAAGACATCTGGCTTATCTTTGGTATGCCCGGTGTCGGTAATTTGTAGAAGGGGCTAATGATAGGCGTCGGGATTTTGACGCCTATCTTTAGTCCCCACTGGCATATCGGTGGGCGGGATAGCGCCCGCCGGTGTCCTGACTGCACCCCGTCCTCACTGCACATGTCAGAAATCAAATCTCTGACTTTGCGCATGCGCAAAGGAGGACAGGGGGTCAGCCACGGAGATTATTAACAGTGGGTGCCGCCACGCCCCAAGACAGTAGATGGAGACGTGTCATGTGACATGAGTGTGTCAGTGACAGTCTACAGACCATCGCACCTGCTCAGCTGCACTGCAGTGCTGACAGGCAGCAGCACAGCTAAATTGGCCGGCTGACAGTGTGACTGACACTGATGTAAATAAGTTGGTGCGACTTTTGGGAATCGGGTCTGTGTGGACGGGGGTCGATCGTCCTTATTGCCCTGCCCCAGGATCCACCGGTGCATGCTATTCACAGGGCTACCCAGGACCTAGAATGCTTTTGTCATCAGGTATTTTTTTTATTAAATAAATCACCATGTAAAAAAAAGCTAAACATTTTAATACAATTACATAAAAGAAAAAAATGCCCTGCTTCTAAGTAGAGTAGCGGTCAGTTGTGTTAATTGTGTTCACTCTGTAGTGGGGAGGTGAATTGTGACATTCATTTTATTTTATTTATTTATTTAAAGAGGAACTCACTTGGATACCGTTTGAATGAAAAGAAAAAGTTCTGGATGGGCTTCTTTTTGGATTACAAATTAAGGACTTTTTTATGGATTAAAATAAGAAAACCCAGATTGGCTGTGTATTTTGGAACATAATTAAAATATATTTCCTATTGGATTATCACTGTGTAATAAAGGGATGATATCGAAAACCAAAAGAAAAGGAGGATATTCCTATAATGGTGCACTCTCGAACTCGACAAATAACCTTTATTAATCAGTGACCCACACTAATGTTGAACTGAGTTAGGATATATTTTCATTGTCATCATTCACTATCTTTCGGGACATCAGAAAAAATATTATTATTGTGAGGATTTAATAGGCTGAATAGTACTGTATACAAATTATATTAACTCATATATTGAGAAAAAGTTACATGTCGAGTAATTGGTGAACCATACATTTGTTTCCAGTTCGAGAGTGCACCGTTATAGGAATATCTTCCTTTTCTTTTGGTTTTTGATAATAGCTAATTTATATTCCTATATTGCACCTCCCTACTAGTTATCAGTTAAGACTAATGATTTGATATAGGGGAAGAACGGATATTGGAATATTATATGTGGTCTGTGTGGATAATTCTCTCTCTTTAATAAAAGGATGAGCAAGAATAGCCAGGAGTGTTTTATTTAATTAAACTTTATTATTAAAATGCGTGTGCTTTTAAAAAAAACAAAAAAAAAAAACCAAATACCCCTTGCAGGGCCGGATTGGGACTAAAAATAGGTCCTGGCATTTACAGAGCACACAGGCCAACCTCGCGTCAGAATCTGGCTCCTGGCATAGACACCTCCCCTTACTATTCCTGGCCCCTTCCACTTCTTAGTCTATGCTCTTACAAATATAATTAATATTAGAACAACATACAAGCACACATCCTGCAGGGGATTCCAACATGTGCCATAGTCAGACATTTGGTATTGTGTTGGTTCTGTTATTGGTAAAGCTGGCACTTCACTGGTGTAGGTCACACACAAAGAAAGTGGAAGACATTTTCCCAATTTACCAAGCCCTAGTTTAGCACATAGAAGTTTAGATAGTGTTCACTGTAGGAATTTTTTAGGGCAGGGGTGCTGAACGCAGAGGACACATCTGTGCACACCAAAGCAGAGCCGTAACGACACATTTTGACAAAAGAGCGTTTGTGCCGCCATGCATAGACGAAGCAGGGAGACTGCGTGCTGGAGGCACGCGCAGAAAAATACATGTGTGGTCTCGCTGGGAAGGGGTGTGACCACATAATAGTACCCAGGGCCGGCTCTAGGGGTGTTCGACCAGTGCGGTCGCACAGGGGCACATCCCATAGAGGGCACACCCCTCCCCATCATCTCGATTTCAGTGGGACTGTACTATCCCGCTGTTCCAAACTGGCCCACGGGTGGTCAAATCGGGAAGTTGGGGACCCCCACCACCGCAGCTGTGCAGCGGTGCCGGACCCTCGGAGTGTGAATGGCATCCATTCACTGACAGCAGAGGGTTGGGGGAAGCCCAGCCAGTGATGGAGGGCTGGGCTTTACACTCAGCCTGACATTATTTGGAGGCGTGCCATGCGGGCAGAGGGCGTGGCCTATGGAAATGAGGTCATGCCCCCAATTTCGGTCGCGTGCGATTACAGGGCGCTATGTACTGGGCTGGCACAGGCTGCTCAGACCCCTGGAGCCGGCCTTGATAGTACCCCCAATTCAAATTATGCCACACAGTAGTGACTATTAATGACATTATTATTATCCTCTCCTTATATGGCACCACAAGTGTTCTGCAGCGCCTTACAAAGTACATAAACAAATAAGTGAACAAGAAACCAGTGACTTACAGTACAATACAATAGAACATGCTGCATTAGCGGTCATGACGCTCAAAATAAGCAGAATGGAGTCAGTAATCAAGTGTTAGATGCCCTTATGTGGAGTAAGCAGTAGAAGAAAATATTAGAAGCACATGAGGAAAGAGAACTCTGCTTGTAAAGTCTTTTTCACATTACTTCACATAGTAGTGTCCCTTTTTCACATTACGTCACACAGTAGTGTCCCTTTTTCACATTACGTCACACAGTAGTGTCCCTTATTCATGTTACGTCACACAGTAGTGTCCCTTATTCACGTTACATCACCCAGTCGTGTCCCCTTTTCACATTACGTCAGTATCCCTTTTTCACGTTATGTCACAGTGTCCATTTGTCACGTTACATCACACAGTAGTGTCCCTTATTCACATTACACCACACAGTAGAGTCCATTCACGTTATGCAACCCAGAGCCCATTCACGTTATGCCACACAAGACTAGTGCCCCTTATACATTATGCTACACAGTAATACCCCTTATAAATTATGACACACACAACAATGCCCCTTATAACACATTATGACACAAACAGTAATACCCTGGCATCTGCAGATGGTGTCTATCAGCAGATCATGAGGTGTCCAAAGATGGCATCCAGTCAGCCTAGTCAGCTTCATGCCTGCCCCTGCCATGCTTTTCATCCCTGGGCAGTCCTGCAGGCAGCTCACAGGAACTGTCAAAATGCCATCCAGCCATTCCTCCCAGATTACTTCCAGGCTCCGCCCCCCACTGCGCATCTCATACCCGTGTCATGATGTCAATACATGACGAAGTGGCCACTTTTTTGGTAAGTGAATATTAATTTGGGCTCCCCTTAGTGGAATAAACATTATACACATATAATGATAAATGAGGCCTATTTATTAGTACAAATTATACAAATTACATTTAGTACATAGCGGGGAAAATCATGTAAAAAATTATTATCCCTTCTGCGATGTCCTCCTCGATCGAGATAAACACTATATAGTGCTCAATCACCCATATACAGTAAATACAACATTATAAATATTTGTACATAACAAATATTCTAAAATACAAATATTATAAATGATATATTGTATACAATTAAAATTAATACTACATGGATTAGCAACATACTTGAAATAGCAACATACTAAAAGGAATAGAGGGAGACAGGAAAGAGAGAGGAGGAAAGGGGGGAGCCAGGAGAAAAAGAGAGCAGGAATTCAGGGAGCTGGGGGAGAGAGAAGGAAAGAGGGGAACCAACATAGGAGAATTAGGGATAGCCAGGAGAGAGAGAGGAGGGATATAGGGAACTGGGAGGGAGAGAGAGAGAGACAGAGAGAGAGAGAATATGGGGAGCCAGGAGAGACATAGGAGAAATATGGGGAGAGAGAGAGAGAAGAAATAGGGAGAGCCAGGAGAGAGAGAGAGAAAGAGAAGGAATAGGTTAAATCGGGAGAGAGAAGAAATAGAGAGAGCTGTGAAAGTGAAGGAACAGGTTGAGCTGAGAGAGAGAGAGAAGGAATTGGGGAAGCTGGGAGAGACATAGGAGAACTAGGGGGAGCTGGGAGAGAGAGAAGGAATAGGGGAAGCCGAGAGAGAGAGAGAGAGAGAGAGAGAGTAGGAATTGGGGAGGCCAGGAAAGACATAGGAGATGGAAGTTGGGAGAGAGAGGAGGAATAGGGGAAGCAGGGAGCGAGAGGAGAAAGAGGGGAAGCTGGGTGAGAGAGAGAGAGAGAGAGAGAGAGAGAGAAGGAATAGGGGAAGCCAGGAGTGAGATAGGAGAAAGAGGAAAAGCTGGGTGAATGAGGAGAAAGAGGGGAAGCTGGGAGAGAGAGAGAGAGAAGTAATAGGGGAAGCCGGGAGAGACATACAGTAGGAGAAAAAGTGGAAGCTGGGAGATAGAGGAGGAATAGGGGGAGACGGCAGAGACATAGGAGAAAGAGGGGAAGCTGGGAGAGAGAGAGAGAGAAGGAATTGGGGGAGAATGGAGAGAAAGAAGGAAAAGGGGAAGCTGGAGAGACATAGGGGAAAGAGGGGAAGCTGGGAGAGAGGGAAGGAATAGGGGAAGGCAGGAGAGACAAAGGAGAAAGAGAGGGAGCTGGGAGAGAGGAGGAATAGGGGGAGACGGGAGACAGAGGGTAGGAATAGGGGGAGAAAGGAGGAATAAGGGCAGACAGCAGAGTTTAGAAATAGGGGGAGATGAGAGGGGAATAGGGGGTAAACAGAAAAGAGAGAGAGAGAAGAAATCAGGGGAGATGGAAGAGAGAGTAAGAGGAAAAGGAATAAAGTGAGATAAGAGAAAGACAGAAGGAAATGAATGGGGGAGATGGCAGAGAGAGATACCTCATATAGTTTTGTAGTGTGCAGAGAAGGTTTTACCCAGTCACCATATGCAGTCCCCTGTGAAGCTGCGTCCTGCTGCCCTGTAGCTGATGCCCGGGTTTCGTTAACGGCACTAGAACCCGGAAGTGCGGCTCCTCTTAATGACGTTTGCTTCGCCTCAGCTCCTCCACCTCTCACGCAGCAGACATAGCGCTCACCCTCTCACCCAGACTCCTAATGGCTGCGTCATGATGTCTTTACACAAAGATGCGGCCACTCATTATAGAAAACCCCATGCTGAGCATGGCGCCTCCCGGTAGGTTGTACTGCCGGGTAAGTCTTCGCTCAGCAAAACCAGCCCATTTGGCCATCGCCCCTTCTGGCATTTGCCAGAAGTGCCCGATGGCCAGTCCGGTCCTGACCCCTTGTACCACAGACCCTTCAGAGCTAGTCTGATTTCCGGCTGCTGCGTGCCTGCCAGTTGGTTATTAATAAGAGGATTCGTCCTTTCCCCCTTCTTACACAGCAGCCCTCTCTCTGTCTATCTTCAGCTCAAGCACTATATGGGAAAGTTGAATCATACAGTAATAACAAGAGATTAATACAGATTGAGTTCCCTTGTACCTCCCCCAGGACCTGTTTCCCCCACACTATGGGGCATATTCAATTAGCCATGGGAGTTCACCCCGTGGCTAATTGTCGCGCTGATCCGATTCAATTAGGGGGGATTCCTCAAGGGGAGTCCCCGAGACCCCACACGCGAGTCCCTGCAGTTGGACTTTACCTCGCACCTCATGGAGGTGCGAGCTAAAATCCCTGTAAAAAGGCCTATTTGGCCTCGCACACGAGGGAAAAACACACTGATTCTGCAGTTTTCGCAGAATCAGTGTGTTTACGCATGCGAGTCCCAATTTAATCATGCGGGGAAAAAGCTCTTTAATTGAATAGCTATTCCCTGCGCTGCGGGACTTTTGGCCAGCTATTAGTCGCGGGTGAACTCCGGTGGCTAATTGAATATGCCCCTATGGGTTGCTTGTGGGGGTCTCCTGGCTTTCTCCCCCTAGGTTTACATTGGCTTTTAAACTAGAACATAGAGCCTGCCCTATTGGAGATCTTCATATTCACTCATGCTTCCACACAAAGGGGGCTATTCAATTCAATGCGATGTTGAATAGCCCCGGGAGGGAGCTCCTGAAGCTATTCAATTCAATGCGATGTTTGGGCGGGCTATAGGATTTCTTCTCGCACCCCCCTGGCATACGAGGAGAAATCCGACAAAAGTGCCAGCCGCGCGGCCGGCACTTTAGGCGGAGAATGCCAGTTTTCGCGGATAAACACCCAGGTTAAGTCCCTCATGGGGCTAGTCAACATCACACTGAATTGAATCGTGCTCAAAGAGTGTCAGTGATGGAGACTCAGGGCCTGATTCAGACCTGTTCGCTAGGATGCATTTGCACGCAGCCGTCAGCAGCCAAACTATGCAAATCCCACGTCCGCTAGCAAGACAGTAGCACGCCCACTATATGTCCTCCCGTGCGATCGCGGTATGTATTTTTTAGATGCCCACCAACCTGACACAAGATGTGTATAATATATATATATATATATATATATATATGTGTGTGTGTGTGTAAATGAAGATAAGGTGGCGCCAATCACAGAAAACAATCCCCCTTTTTAAAATTCAAAGCAAATGTAAGCGCACACAGGTGAATGAACAAACCAGGGTAGGAGGGATGGGGAGGGTAGTTCTGACCAGTGGGGAAGTAATAGGATAAACTATTAAAAACAGGAGTTTACAGAATAAAATAACATGGAGAATAATGCTCAGTGTGGACGTTTACATAGGAAAAACAAATACACAAAAAACGGATATGCATATAAAATCCATCAGCAATAAAGGTTTGTTCATTCCCCTGTATGCGCTTACATTTGCTTTGAATGTACCATTTTTTAGATCACTTTATAATATAAATTGAAATGAATTTTTTATATTTATAAAATATTTATGTCTTTATCTATAACTACCTCATGTATTGATTTACTTCATTAATGCACTTGCACTTTGAAAACACACTATTTAAACAAAGATACTCACTTACTGATTTAACACGGTATATCTATTAATTGATTTACTAGAAACCGATAGTCGCTGAACAGTACACCCATCCATATATATATTTAACACCATAAGGCCGATGCTGAGTTGAATTTATTTGCACAACTCAGAGCAGCACCTGATTATTGTATACAACACGTGTAGTACAATAATCAGGCGCTGCTCTGAGCTGTGAAACCCGGCAGCTGTATATAGGAGATAAGTCAGTCTCCCAAACAAATAATAACAGTAATTAACACAAATACAGCTCTAAAAAAATTATATAAGTAGGGAGGAATGATTTAAAAAAAATTATATTTAATACTGCATATATATAAAAACATAAGAAATGTATATCTATCTAAGACATATGGGATAAAATTTTAGCATCATATGTGGGACTTACTCAAAAGTGCAAGTCCTTGAAATGTTTTTATACAGTTCTTAAATATTAGGATAATGAAAATACTTAAAAAAAGACACATTGGCTTTTGAATATGCTGTTTGGCCAGCATTACCAGCTCTATGTAGAATGTGTATGGGTCCAATACAGCGATAGTCCAATGGTGCAGGGGTCCAACGCAATGATGAATGAAGTTCCCTTACAGTAGCACGCTGGAAGTCCATCTGTCAACCAAGTGTCTCAAATTCCAATGGAAGATCAAGATAACTCCTTGCAATAGCCGCTGTCCCACATTTGTCACTGATGCGTTTCGCTGCTAGTGTGCAGCTTTATCAAATGTGTCATCCTAATACATGTATATTCACACATCAATGATTTACATTTCAACAGAGGGCAAACCTGAACCCAAATTGTAAAATGTATATCTAAAATAAATGCTGGAAACAAAGAAAGCTACCTGTTTATTGCAAGTGCTGCCGATCACATGAACGCTGGAGTCTCTGATCACCTGATTGCAGCGATAGGGTGGATCGTCCGCATCACTTGATGCAATTTGTTTACATATGATTTCCCTAGTGATCCCACTCAGTGCTAAGTCACGTGACGCGGAAAACTCCAAACGACCTGCGGCCAGTAAGCAGCGAATGTTTAAATATATGATACGATCATGTGTCAAGAAAAAACCAAAACAATAAACAATCTTACAAATAGATAGGGCTTATTATTTAACGCAAGGATTTCTACAAAAACACAAGGACTTCTGCAATGTGTTTTTTTGTTAGTGATCACATTAGATTCACAGTTTAGCCAGTACTGAGCTGAAGGGCTGGAGAGTGGTACAATAATGAATGTCAACAGTGAAGTATGGTGGATGTTCCTTGCAAGTTTAGGGATGTATTTCAGCAAATGGAGTTGGGGATTTGGTCAGGATTAATGGTGTCCTTATTGCTGAGAAATACAGGCAGGTACTTATCCGTCATGCAATATCACCAGGGAGGCATCTGATTGCCTCCAAATTTATTCTGCAGCAGGACAACAACCCCAAACATTCAGCCAATGTCATTAAGAACTATCTTCAGCGTAAAGAAGAACAAGGAGTCCTGGAAGTGATGATATGGCCCCCACAGAGCCCTAGGGCAAAATTTACTAAACGGTGGGTTCTAAACCCCGGTGGTTTGGCGGCGATTTGGCGTCGGTTTTGCTATCTGCAGATTTACTAAGGCCAAAACCGCTGCAAAACTGCCACAATACCGCCATCAAAACATATTTTAGAATAGAATAGAGCAGGGCTGTCAATTAGAAACTGCTGCCAAACCGCCACGAAACCCCCGGGGTGTAGAACAGAATATAACCTGTCGTCAAACCGCCACCAAACCGCCAGGGTTTAGAACCCACTGCTTAGTAAATTTTGTCCCTGATCTCAACATCATCGAGTCTGTCTGGGATTTCATGAAGAGACAGGAGGATTTTAGCAATCCTACATCCACAGAAGAACCTGAGATAAACAGATAATTGTCTTTGGGCAAAATTTACTAAACGGCGGGTTCTAAACTCCGGCGGTTTGATGGCGGGTTCTATTCTGTTCTAAACCCTGGTGGTTTGGTGGCAGTTTTACAGCAGTTTCTAAATGACAGCCCTGTTCTATTCTATTCAAAAATGTGTTTTGATGGTGGTTCTGCTGTGGTTTTGCCGGTTTTGGTCTTAGTAAATCTGCAGATAGTAAAACCACAGCCAAACTACCACCAAATCGCCGCTTAGTGAATTTTGCCCTTTGTTTCCAGCATTTATTTAAGATATAAATTTTACAATTTGGGTTCAGGATTGCCCTCTGTTGAAATGTAAATCATTGATGTGTGATTATACATGTATTAGGAGAAGCCTGTTGTAGATTACTAGCAGGTGCGGCCTAACAAGCACAATTATCAAGCATTTAAAAAGGAGACTGTTTGTAAAGAATGACACCTTTGATAAACCTGCACACTAGCAGCAAAACGAGTCAGTTGACGAATACAGGACAGCGCTACTATTGCAAGGAGTTATCTTGACTTCCATTGGAATTTGAGACACTTGGTTGACAATTTGACTTTTCAGCATGCTACTGTGAGAAGGAAACTCCATTCATTGTTGTGTTGGACCCCTGCACCATTGGACCATCAGGACCCATACACATTCTACATAAGCTGGTAACACCAACTACTGTATAGCTGACCAAACAGCATATTCAAAAGCCAATGTGTCTTTTTTTAACTACAGTATTTTCATTATCCTCATATATGAGAATTGTATAAAAACATTTCAAGGACTTGCACTTTTGAGACTGTACCGCATATGATGCTAAAACATTATCCCATATGTCTTGAATAGATATACATTTCTTATGTTTTTATATATATGCAGTCTAAAATATAATTTTTTTAAACTCACTCTACTCCACTTATATAATTTGTTTAGTGCTGTACTTGTGGTAATTATTGAGTTGAATTTATGCCAGTTTGCATAATTCAAAATACACAAAATCATCCTATGCATGCCCAGAATGAGGACTTTTGTATACGTGCTTATGTAGATTTGGATTTCTTTATTTAATTGATATAAAGAGCTAAAATCATGCAATTTGGACCTGTTGTTGCTCCTATAGTATTATTAAATTCAAAAACATTAATTTCCAGTAATTTCCATTAACACCTCACAGGTCACATACACATGGCATTTTAAAGGAATATGGCACATCTATGAACATATTGGCACAGCAGTGACAGACAGGATGGCAGATTCATAAACTATACAACCCCAAAGAATGTTTTCAATAATCAAGATCTAATAGCCTTAATTTAAAAAAACTAATAGAAAATAGAATATATTATCAACACACTTCTCCAAACAGCTGGCCACAGGCTAGTACAGGTGATTTCTGCCGAAGTAACGTTTAGTAGAAAACAAGATCAACATCAATTCACAGGCCTGACGCCAGTACAGTTGATTAGAGGTGAAGTATTTTGTGGAAGGTTAAGCATTTATTACTATAAGGAAAAAAAATCTGAAACATTTTACAAATTATCAACAATCAAGCTTCCAAATCAGAGTTTTCAGATGCAAAATTATTTCCAACAAGCAAATCACAGGCCTTGGTCTAATACAAGCTATTCAGGCCAGGTAACAATCTAGTAGAAAAAATAACAAAAAAATTTTCTCCAACCAGCAAATCACAGTCCTCAGGCCAGCACATGTAAATGGAAATGGAGTAACAGACTAGAAGTCTATACACCGATGAAGAAAGGGCATAATGAAAAGGGGTACACAATGGAATTGTCCTTGGGCTTTCCTACCCACCCATGTTGTATATTAAAAAGAATATGCATGAGTTTAAAAAACTAAGGATTTCAGCGATAGGGACTGCCACTTTTGTGCCCGAAGTGCTTGGTTTGTTTGGACCCCCACAAAAGAAAATATTTTGGTGGTTTGGTTAAATCAAGCTACACAAAGCTACCAATGGACTTAAGGCTTACAATGTTAATCATCCTCAAAGTTGAAGATGTCATCATCCTCATCATCATGTTCATCACTCTTCTTAATATTATAATCACACAATATTAGCTCATCCCCAATGGAATCCACCATTACAGAGTCTGTATGTAATTGGAGGCAAAGGTATTCCTTATAAAATTGGTAGTTCATTTTGATGAATATCACTTTTTCCTCATTTCCAAAATGCCTTTTTTCCCTCCCATTGCTCCAAGGGACTGCGGGCCTGATTCAGACCCACTCGCTAAGATGCCTACTCACGCTGCTGCCGATGGTATGCATTGTTAGCATGTGTGCGCATGCGCATACCTTAGCGAAAGTTCACAATGCATTTGCTCGCTGCGCATAGACAGCCCAGCAGAGTGAGTGACAGCAGAAGCTGTTTGTAGGTGGTAACAGGGGCTGGGCATTAAAAACTGGGGGAGTGGTGCAAACGCAGGCGTGCCTGAGCATCTCAACGCCGTTTTAGATGTGTGCACAATTCAAAGACAACATCATAGTACACGTCACCTGGCTTGTTTTTACACTGAAATGCTTGCAGCAGAGTATGGTCAACCTCAAGCACTGCGATAGCATCCGATGTTACCCGATATACCGATGGTTGCATACACTTCCTGGACATGATGTGCGCAAATGGGCATCTTAAGACAGGCTGGTGGGCGTCTACAACACAAAGCGTCTTACAACAGGCTGGTGGGTGTCTGCATACACTATGTGATCACTCTCTAAGGAATACTGGGCGTGTTAATGCATTGCTGTGTGGTAGCACTGCCTACACAATTTGCATACACATCGTGCGAGCGATCACATCTATTGAGCGGCTCTGAATCAGGCCCTGTGTGAGATGCTAATTTGTAAATTTTAATTAAAGTAATTCTTACTGTATCAGATAGATTCACGGTAGAAACAATATATGTGGGCATTTCGTGTAAGCCTGACCAGATGTGATAATGTTTCACTATGGTGAGCTGAGTAAGTTGACTCATAATCATCAGTGGGTCTCTTGGAAAAGGTTAGTTTTCCAGGGTGTAGATTTGCAGGAGACGTTTTGTGCTACTTGAATGAACTCGCTGCAAATGACATAACAAGGAGGAAGTGCCTACATGGTTAATGTCCCTACCTCTACATAGTACTGTACTACAAATGGCACAGATGCCTTGACAGGTTTTGGATAAAAATATTTCCACATTGAAGATGGCAAGACAATGCGCTTCTTACCATTGGTATGAACTGCTGCCACTGGTGGCTGACTTACTTCGACACAAACATCATCCTCCTGAATTTTATGCACTTGTTCTTGTGTAACACATTCATCATCATCATCCTAATTAATATCAGATACACAATGCCCCTCATCTTGTTGTATAGTTACAAATTCCAAAGCAGCATCCTCCTTTTCTATGTCTAAATCATCATCATCATTACTTTTACTAATTCTCATCCTAACATTTGGAGATGGCTCAGAAATTGTGGAAGGAGGCTAACTGTCACAATTGGCTTAGAGGAATCCCCTACTAAGGGGATGGAAGCTGAGGTCCCTGGAGGAGAGAGAAGCCGGAGGCTTGGGGCCTGTATATATGATCTCCTCATCCACAAAAATATCAAACATTGATGAGATCTGTCCAAAGGCGGAGTCTAACCAGCTGGGAGGTGTACACCAGTGACCCCTTCAAGCGGGATATGTGTTTAAGCTGCACCCAGCAGTCAGGTCATGGCCCTTTGTTCAGGTGTCTGATACCATGGGAATAGAGA
Source organism: Taudactylus pleione (assembly GCA_031769625.1). Lineage (NCBI taxonomy): Eukaryota > Metazoa > Chordata > Amphibia > Anura > Myobatrachidae > Taudactylus > Taudactylus pleione. The sequence goes on along the minus strand of JAUIMM010000115.1, from coordinate 14,263,226 downwards.
CAAGAAACAATAGCCCAAGAGATATACTTATACAAGAAGTACCTTTTGCACTGGGAACTGGTACTTGTATGGATATGAAGTCAAGTGCTTTAGTCACTGTTGAGCCAAACAGTGGCACTCGTAACTACACTGGAGAAGAGGTATTTGATGCAAAGTTGTGTCAGAAGGTGGTACTTGTATCGCACACAGGCAAGATGTTCTGACGCACTGTTACACAAAGAGGTGGCAAATGTATTGCACACAGGCAAGATGTTCGGATGCACTGTTGCACAAGGAGTTGGCACTTGTATTGCACACAGGCAAGATGTTCGGATGCACTGTTGCACAAGGTGTTGACACTTGTGTCGCACACAGGCAAGATGTTCAGACGCACTGTTGCACAAGGAGTTGGTACTGGAGACTCGAGGAGATCACATAGGGAACCTGGAATGGGGTAACAGCAAGTATACACAAGGTAGCAACAACATTGCACAGGCAAATTCCTTCTGTCTGGAGACTGGCTTTATACCCTAAGGTAGCAGATCATTGGTGGACAGCATCAGCTGACCACTACCATGATACCATTGGATAAAGGGCAGTCAGGTGATGTGAAATGTCATGGCTGCGTCCATGATGGCAACCGCAGAAACTAAGGCACAGCACAGCTCATGGATGTCCACATGGCTCTAAGTATAATGCTGAGTGCATCACTCGCCACTGCACTTGACGTCTGACCCCCCAAGGGATCAAGGGAAGCTGGTGCTGTGGTGAGTAATGGCATATCATAGGCCGCAACCTGACAGTACCCCCCCTTTCAGGGTGGACTCCGGACACCCACAAGGCTTCATAGGAAATCTTCTGTGAAAAGCTCATACAAGTTGAGGAACATGGACATCAGGCGCCTTGATCCATGCCCTTTCTTCTGGTCCTTTTAATCAATAAGGTATTGAAGGTCATTAAATCGATGTAGAGAATCCAAGATTTTCTCTACCTCGAACGCAACCCCCCAATGAGTCTGAACTGGAGGAGTCTTTGGAGGAAACCTTTGAAATTGATTAAGTACCAGCGGCCGTAGCAAAAAAAAACATTGAAGGTATTATAAATTCTTAATTGTGGAGGAAGTTCCAATTTGTAAGCCACAGGATTGATTACCTAGAGAATATGGTAGGGTCCAATGAAGTGTGGTGCTAACTTCATACTTGGTACTTTTTGGCAAATATTTTTGGAAGTCAGCCATACAATGTCCCCAACTCTCAGGAGGGGAATGGCAAGACGTTTCCTGTCTGCAAACTTCTTGTAGTTGTAGGAGGTCTTCTTTAGAGAACAATGAACATCCTTCCATAACTTTGAAAAATAATTAACCAAGTTGGTAATGGCAGGAACTTCCACGGGAGGTAAGTCTTGAACACCGGGTACTCAAGGGTGTCTACCATACACAGTAAAAAATGGAGTGGAATTTGATGAGAAGTGGTACCTGAAATTATGGGCAAACTCCACCCAAGGCAATCAAATGACCCAGTCATCTTGAGAGGAGGAGATGAAGAGTCTAACAAAAGTCTCCAGTTCTTGGTACACTCTCTCAGTCTGGCCATTGGTCTGAGGGTGGTAGGCCAACGAAAACTTTAATTTAATCTCACAGGAGGTAGAGAGAGCTCTCCAAAATCTTGCCACAAATTGTACCCCCACGACCAGATATGATTTCTCAAGGTAACCCATGAAATCTGAAGATCTCCTGGATAGAGACTTTTGCCAACTGAGGAGCGGAAGGAAGGCCAGTTAAAGGGACAAAGTGGGCCATTTTGGAAAACCGATCAACCACTACCAAATTGTATTGAAACCTGTAGAAGATGGCAGCTCAGAAATTAAATCCATTGAAAGATGGGTCCAAGGAGCATTTGGCACAGGCAGCAGACGTAGAGGATCAACCACTTTCTTATGACTGGACTTATGCTGGGTACACTTGGCAAAAGATACAATGAAGCTACGAACATGTTCCCACATAGTGGGCCACCAGTATGACAGTTGCAAGAATTTGAATGTTTTGATAATCCCCGAATGACCGTCAAAAAGAGGCATGGGCCCAAATCAACAACTTTTCTAGTAATTGAGGAGCTACAAAAAGTGCCACGAGGAGAGGATATAACTTGAGTGGGAGCCAAAACAAGAGGGTCCAGTACAGTCTGGGCCTGTGGTTGAATATCTTCTTCCAGAGGGGACAGAAAGGATCGAGATAAGGCATCCGCCTTTTTGTTCAAGATCCCAGGGCAGAATTGGAGGTTGAAATTAAACCGAGTGAAGAAAAGGGACCTACGAGCTTGCCTAGCATTAAGGCAATGAGCCATCTGTAGATAGAAAAGTTTTTTGTGGTCAGTGATAATGGTGACTGGAAACTTCACACCCTCCAACAGATGCCTCCATTCTTCCAAGGCTAAGCACATGGCCAACAGTTCCTGATCTCCAATAGCATAATTTTTCTGATGGTTCTTCCCATCGTCATCTCCAGTTTGTGGGAGTACTGCTCCTACACCCAAAGAGGAGGCATCCACCTCTAGAGTAAAAGTTTTTTCGATTTGTGGTTGTTGTAAAATTGGAGCTGTGGAGAATGCAGTCTTAAGTTTCTGGAAAGCTGCTATAGTTGCGGGCGACCACCGAGAAGGATAGGAGCCTTTTTTGTATGAGCTGTGATAGACGCTACCACTGTGGAGAAATCCAGAATAAATCTTCTATAATAATTAGAGAAGCCTAGGAAGCGCTGAATGGCCTTCAAAGAAGTTGGCTGGGGCCACTCATGGATTGCTTTTAACTTGTCCGAATCCATCTTTAAAGAACTTCCAGAAATGACATGTCCCAGAAATGGTACAGCGGAAAGCTCAAAAAGACACTTGGATAGTTTTTCATACAGGCTGTGATCTCGAATGTGGGACAGTACTTCCTTGACATGAAGGTCGATGAGACTGTAGATCTTCTGAAAAAATCAATATGTCATTGAGATATACCACCACAAATCTATAAAGAATATCTCTGAAAATTGAATTTATGTATCCTTGGAATATTGCTCGAGCATTACTTAACCCGAACGGCATCACCGAGCACTAATTTGTAAGAAGATCTGGAAAGGACCAAGAGTTCCAGTACTTCTTGGTGTAGGCAGCTCACCTGAAGAGACACTGAATGGGTAACAAAAGATATTGGATCACCCAAAATAAAGATCCAACTTAGTTGAGAGGGGAATAACAGGTATATCTAAGGAGAGAGCAAAATCTTCAGAAATAAAATTTCCTGCTGCTCCAGAATCTACTAAGGCCTACAATTCTCTTGTCTTCTCCTTGTAGGAAAGCATCACTGTTAATAACTATCCATGACATGGGATGGCTTAGTCAGTACCCCGAACTGGACACTCCTAGAACCAGTTAGAGTCTTGCGTTTCCCAAAAAGGAGATGACAATTCCTCAGGACATGATCCGGAGCGGCACAATAAAGGCAAAGTTTGTTCTGGAACCGATGGGTCATTCTGCAGAAGATAATCGTGATCTATTGATCTGCATTGGCTCTTCACTACTGGAGGTGGAGAAAGAAGAACAAACTGCTTGAGATGGCTGATTTTGGAAGTGAACCCAATGACCTCTACTATCTGTACGCTCCCTGTGACGTAAATCAATTTTAATACAAAGAGAGACCACTTCAGCAATGGACTCTGGAAGATCATGAGATGCCAATTCATCCTTCATCTTCTCAGAGAGCCCATGGAGAAAAGCTGCCATTAGAGCTTTCTCATTCCACTTCAACTCAGAAGAGATAGTCTGGAACTGTACCACATATTGCCCAACAGTCCGGATCCCTTGACAAACTCGTAGTAGGTCAGAAGAAGCAGAAGTCGTGTGATCAGGCTCATCAAAATTCTCTTGAAAGAGGAAATAAAAGTCTCGTAGTTGGAAACTAGCGGATCTGCTCGTTCCCATAGTGGAGAAACCCAGTCCAAAGCTGCTCCTGACACTACAGAAATAAAATATGCCACCTTCGATCTAGGCATGGGGAAATTCTGTGGTAGACATTCAAACTGGATCTCACACGGGTTGATAAATCCCCAGCAGTGTCGAGGGTTCCCATCAAAATGTTCCGGTGATGCCAGTTGAAGACTGGACCTAGCATCACCAGGAACCAAAGATTGATTTGGTGGAGTAGGAGGTGCTACCACTGCAGGAGGAGGAAAGAGCATGGCTAGAGTCGCTTGAATTGACAGCAGCTGTCCGTACAGCTCATGTAGGTATTGACCCACCTGATGTTGTGCCGCATCTTGATTGTCCATGCGGGTGGCAAGATCTTGTAATGCCCCTGTCCCCTGGGAATCCTTAGCTTCTATTGGGTCTTTGCAAACTGTCATGATTGGCTTACAGGAATTCCCTACTGAGGGGATGGAAGCTGAGGTCCCTGGAGGACAGAGACGCTGGAGGCGTAGGGCCTGTATATATGATCTCCTCATCCACGAATATCACACAGTGACAAAACCTGTCCAAAGGAACGGAGTAACCAGCTGGGAGGGGTTCACCAGTAACCCCTTCAAGCGGGATATGGGTTTAAGCTGCACCCAGCAGCAGGTCGCGGCCCTTTGGACAGGTGTCTGATACCATGGGAATAGAGACAATAAACAATGGCCCAAGAGATATACTACAAGAAGTACTTTTTGCACTGGGAACTGGTACTTGTATGGATATGAAGTCAAGTGCTTGAGGCACTGTTGGGCCAAAGAGTGGCACTTGTAACTACACTGGAGAAGAGGTATTTGATGCAAAGTTGTGTCAGAAGGTGGTACTTGTATCGCACACAGGCAAGATGTTCTGACGCACTGTTACACAAAGAGGTGGCAAATGTATTGCACACAGGCAAGATGTTCGGATGCACTGTTGCACAAGGAGTTGGCACTTGTATTGCACACAGGCAAGATGTTCGGATGCACTATTGCACAAGGAGTTGACACTTGTATCGCACACAGGCAAGATGTTCGGATGCACTGTTGCACAAGGATTTGGTACTGGAGACTCGAGGAGATCACGTAGGGAACCTGGAATGGGGTAACAGCAAGTATACACAAGGTAGCAACAACATTGTACAGGCAAATTCCTTCTGTCTGGAGACTGGCTTTATACCCTAAGGTAGCAGATCATTGGTGGACAGCGTCAGCTGACCACAGCCATGCTACTATTGGGTAAAGGGTAGTCAGGTGATGTGATCTGTCATGGCTGCACCCATGACATCAACTGCAGCAACCAAGGCACAGCGCAGCTCATGGATGTCCACATGGCTCTAAGTATAATGCTCAGCGCATCACTCACCACCGCACCTGACTCTGACCTCCCGAGGGATCAGGGGAAGCCGGTGCTGTGGTGACTAACGGACGATCCTATTCCGCAACCTGACACTTCTCTATGATTAAAAAACATAAATAGAAGCGCTGATTATCAAAACACATTTATTTTTAAAGAAGACAATAATAAAAATATATTCATTAAATGACAATTGCCGGCCAGCATTTTAAAAATCCTTACATATAATACAAGTACAATTTCCCTGAGAACTTTATAATCAGCATGCAACTGTATATTTGCTATAAATTTTTGCTTAGTCACAGTTTTCAAACCAGTTTATAGTATTGGTATTAATCAGGCTATCTAGTGCATATAAACTGTAACATGCTTCCAAGGAAATATCAATAAAACTGTCTATTTATACATATACGGTCAGCTTGCTTCTATGTATTTATACGACAGTCTGTTCCTAATTAGCAGGCTTCTTCATTACACATGTAACTAGATGACTTAGCAAGTTGTATTTCTTGCTGTTATTATGTGACCGTATATTGTCCAAATCGATTCAACAGTCTCTTATAAGCATAAAGAGCACAACTATGAGATTTAGTTATATTGTAGTAAATGTTGGCAACAGTTCAGCCACACTGGATTCAGGACCTCATTCAGAGGCGCTCGCAAAATGTGAGCGCTCGCTCTGAATGAGGGCGGCCGCATCCATTTTCTGAGCCGGCCTCCTGGCCGCTTGCTAGGCTGTGGGTGATCACCCACAGCTTTAGCGAGCGGCCAGGTTGATGGTCGCGGTGGTCAAGACCATCGCGACCATCGCGGCTTGCGACGAGACCCTTGTGATAGAGTCTTGTCTGCCTCAAGCCCCAGTGAGCTTTTGGCTCTATTAGAGCTGGAAGCTCACCACTGACATCACGAGTGATGTCAGTGGGGCCGCCCCCAAATGACAGGTGTTCCGTCGTCAGCCGTCAGCCGCCACTTTTGTAGTAAGCCCCGGAGCAAGAGAATTTCTCTCTCGCTCCAGGGCTTGCGCACGCGCAGTGCAGCTGCTGCGCATGCGCAGGGCCTCTACATCGACCCGTTTGCGAGCGCATCACCGCTTGCGAGAGGTTTTGAATGAGACCCTCAGTGTTATAGTAGTGTAGCAAGTTTAATTGTCTCACCACTATCCAAGCCGGCTCACTGTTTTTTAGTCCTTCATTCCCCAGTCCATGGGGTTAGTGAGCGCTTCTCTATGATTACAGTGTCAGAATAAGAAATGTCAGACACACACATAGCACTCATGGTCACGCTTAAGGTGCATACACACGTAAAGATTTTCTGTCCAACCATCCAACTAGTTGATTGGTTATAATGAAAATCTGGTAAGATATGAAAGCAATCAGCAATTTGCTCCCAAACGCCGTAAAATGGACAAAAACTGTTGTTTGAACAAAATGTTTAGATCAAACATTTAACAAACTTGTCTGACATCCATTTTCATCTGTTTTCTGGCATTTAGGAGCAAACTGCTGATCATCAGTTACTCCCATATGTTACCAGATTTTCATTCCAACCAATTTGCTAGTTCGATGGTTGGACAGAAAATCTTTACGTGTGCACCCAGCCTTAAGGTGCCCACACACATACCGATGTGCACACGATCAGCCGATTTGTACGATTTATGTACGATTTCCCTTGAAACTCTCACCGGCAGCTCTGCACACGATCTCTACACGATCTGCACACAATTTGGTGTCCAATCTTCATACGATCTTTCCTGCATCTAGACTTTCACAGTGCAGCCTCCTAGATTGTGAGATCTGCCCTACAGCACGGCAGATCTGACGATGCGATGTGCGACCAGCGGGGACGCGCATCGCATTGTGATCGTGAGTGGGGAATCTCGATTTTGGCATATTTTACATGATCTGTCATTCCAATGCATAGGATTCGGCCAAATCGGGTAAAATATCACTATGTGTGTGGGCACCTTTAGACTCTCCTCATGAATCTGTAAATTTTGTGAACACACAGTTTGTTCTTCAGCCCTATTGTTAGTTTTATGCACTGATTTGCCAATTTTAGAGATGACACATCTAGACTCAGAGTGAGAAAGTAGTGCATGCAATGTCAAATAATGGGTTATCAGACAGGCGCTGTCTAAAGCTGCAGGTCCAATGTAGGTAGTCAGTCCTCTAATACAATCAAGAAGAAATATGTATGAGTGGACGGCGCTAAATCCACAATTGGGATATTAGATAACTGATCAACAATGGGATTAATGCAATAAAGTAGAATATATCAGACAGATGATAAGTGGGTGACAATGAAGTAAATGTATATTATATACACATAAAATAAAATAAATAGGTGTTATAACCAATAAAAAATCACGGCTTGGTTGAGGTAATCTCAAAAGTTTAAAAACCTTTAATAACATCAATAAAAGCACTTTATTAGAATAAATGCAAATAGAGAACAAGTCTCATAGGTGAGTACTGCCAATGACCTGGCAAATGATAGTCATAAAGGAATATAACTCCAACAGTCAAATAGATCAATTGAGCAAAGGTGCCATTTGGTAGTAAGACATGGGTCAGTGTTCAATCCGGATTATTGTCCAGTTATTGTATAGTTACCAGCCTCCATATGGGCATCACGTCCTGATAGGAATACAATAAGGCACTGTAATCAGAGTGGTCCCAAATTTAGGAGATGTAGCTGGAAAAGGATGGCGTTGCTGGTCCGGAAATGATGAAGCAAATCTCAAGTGTGGGGATAATCCAGGGAAGAGGCCAAACGCGTTTCGATGTGGAATCACCGACACCTTCTTCAGTGGCAATATTCCCTGCACCTAAAATGGTGGGCTTATCTAACCTTGATTTGATGCAAATAATATGCAGCTGATACAAACCAATTACATCATCAAACATCAACCAAGCCATAATTTAAAAACACCAACATTATTCTACATTTAAATCCAAATAATGTGTAGTCCACATATATAATAAATAAAACATTACAATAGAAGAATGATAAAGCATACCAAAGTCACGGTAACGTGGTGATCGTATTTTATTATGATCACATGGTGTAAACAAAAAAGCATGAGGGACCTCCCATCCAATGATGTATCCAGAAGGAGTCCTCCCATGTGATCGTGAAATGTAACATGTCACTACCGCTTATGCGGCTCTAATAATGGATAGGTGGTTTCAGGAACAGGACCTCCCCATGTGACTCACATCACACTCCACGACAGAAAGTAGGATGGATCATCACCATGTTATCCTGATTACAAGAAATTATGTCACGTGCTGTAAATATAGACCACATGGGTCAGGGTCATCACTAGAAACAACCAGTAATCTCGGGAGCGGGACCTCCCCACGTGACTCGCGTCACTTCTCCCAGCAACGGGTTGGGCAAATCATCACCTCATCATCATAAGCACATGATCATATGTCATGTGATGTAAATATTGACCACATGGGTCAATAATCTATTTGAATAATTTCACATGATAACTAAATCATATTAACAACGTATTTAATATTAATCTCCAATAGTATAAACATATAATGCATACATATATATGGATAAAATACATTCTGTTGAATTAGCTCAATAGAGTGAATGGCATAACAAAATACATATCTGAATGCTGATATAAACACCCCTTCTAGAGTCAGATCAATCTCCCATTAGGATACACATCATGGTATAAGTATATACCATAGTATCATATTATAAACACATTTACACAATAATAAACTAGACTAAACAATTAATGTCAAATATATGGCACACAGAGGAGTGAATTGGTTTCCTGACCTGACAGACCATAAAAAATCCTCAGTTCTATAGGAAGAACACTAATCATGTCTCACTAATAATGAGATACATATAGGCCTACAGACAAAAAAAATATATCAGTCCTACAGTTTATAAAATACACAATGTCTAGTGCAATGGGTTCATGAAAATCTGGAGATATAGAATCCACAGTAAACCAATCCCTAAATCACCCCAAAATGGATATATCACACATAAACATATTGATAGTGAACTCCAATAACTGAAAATAGACTAATAGAACTAAATACTAAGAATGTGTAATGTTATAAAGGTGATGGGGACCCTATCTCCCTGTACTTTCACATCACATAAATGTATTAAGTTCCACTGATTCATTAAGACCCTCTGGGTGTAATGAGTTGAATTTGAACATCCAGAAAACCTCTTGGTGGCAAAGGGTATTAAATCTGTCGCCGCCTCTAGAGGTGATCTGGATGTGTTCAAGTCCCACAATCTTGAGGGATGTGGGATCACAATTGTGTACTCGCAAGTAATGAGAAGATAAACTATGAGTGGCAACTTTATTAAGAACATTCCGCCGGTGCGCCATAAAGCGCCTCTTCAATGGTCTTGTGGTGCGGCCTACATAATGAAGGCCGCATCCACAAGTAATAAGATACACAATATATGTGGAGTCACAGTTAATAAAGTGATTAATGACATGCGTCTCTTGTCCCTAACCCAACTTAACCAAGATTGTTTTCTTTGGTATATAGCTACACATCGTGCACCTAGTTTTACCACACCTATGGAAACAAGGTGGTCTAGTTGGTAACCGTTGTTCAACATTTTCTGGTGTGGTGGAGAATCTCAAAAGTTGGGTAGATTTAAGATGACTGGGTGCAAGTATAATTTTAAGAGATCTGTTCTTTCTATAAATAATAGTGGGTTTGGGTGGTAAAAGTTCTCATAATATGTTGTCATGTTGTAAAATCTTATAGTTTTTATAGATTATATCTTTAATGTCCTTGTTACAAGAATTGAATCTACAAATAAAGGTGATGGTTGTATGTAGTTGTTTGGAATTAGCATCATTATTATCTGTAATTTGGAGTTGTTTCGGTTTCTTATGTTGAAGTAACTCAGATCTATCCATCAACATCACCTCATCAAGAGCTTGAGAGAGAATATGATCAGGGTATCCTCTATTAGCAAACACGTCAATCATATATTTCGCTTGTAATTTGAAATTGTCAATTGTCGAACAATTTCTGCGTAATCACATAAGTTGACTTTTTGGAATATTGATCTTCCATGGTAATGTATGCTTTTAAAGTGAAGATATAATTGAGTGCTTACCGATTTGATATAATTTGATGAGGTGATGTGACCATCTTTCATTTCTAAAGCTATGTCCAAAAAATTCACATGATCGTGACTGAAGGAATGAGTGAATGAAAGATTGAAATCATTGTGATTGAGTGAAGAGATAAACTATGAAGCAGAGGAACGATCCCCATCCCAAATAAAAAATAGATCATCAATGTAACGACCATAGAAGACCAGACTCGTGCCGAACTTGCCGCTCCACATGTAACGGTCCTCGAACTTGCCCATCGGTCCCCTTAGCCATCCCCATGATTTGGAGGTAAAAACTGTCTGAAAAGAGAAAATAATTGTGAGTGTGAATGAAGGAAATACACTCCAAAAGAAAGGTTCTATGTCCCTGGCTCAGACTTTCATCCCATGTCAATACAGAGGATATACTTTGAAGCCCAAGTAAATGTGGAATGTTGGTATACAGAGAGGAGATATCCAACATTAAAAAGGCATAGGATGCCTTCCACTATATCTCCAATTCTCTGTAAAAAATTAGTAGTGTCTTTTAGATGTGATCTGAGCCTAGGAATATAGGGTTGAAGAAAAGTGTCTACATAATGTGAAAGATTGTAAGTGAGGGAATTGATACCAGAGATTATGGGATGCTCAGGAGGTGAAGTGAGAGATTTGTGTATTTTGGGGAGGTGATAGTAAATTGGTATAACAGGATGAGGGTTAAACAAAAAATGGCAAGTATCTTTGGGAATAATCCCATCTAATAAGGCCTTGTCAAGTATTATCCTTAATTCAAGGAGGAAGGCTGGAGTGGGGTCTTTGGTTAGTTTACAGTAATACAATTTGTCATTAAGTTGTTTTGATGCTTCTTGTAAATATTCATTTTTATCCTGAACCACTAGACCACCACCCTTATCTCCCTCCTTGATAATAATCGAAGTGTCCTGAGTGAGTACTTTCAGGGCTCTTTTTTCTTTCCTAGAAAGGTTAGAGGAAGGACATTTTGCTTTTTGATTTTGATAACACAGTGTCTTAAAATCTTCTAATGTGATTTTATAGAAAGAATCTACTATACTGCTTCTTGCTGATATCGGATAAAATTCTGACTTACATTTTAATTTACCCGCAAGATCATGGGAATCAGTATCAAAAACATGTACAGCAGTTGTGGAATGGGTAGGTGAAATTCTACCTTCTTCCCACAAATCCTCAAGAATTGATAAAGGAAGGGAATCTGTAGAATCAAGTAGAATAGGAATAGAATCATCTCCACCACGTTTCAAATGCTTGTTTGCAAAATACTTCTGCCGACATAGGTTGCGAACAAATTTATTGAGATCCACAAATAGTTCAAAAATGTTTGGATCTGATGTCAGGGCAAATTTTAAGCCCTTGTTTAATAGGGACAATTGGTCTGGGTCTAATTGTTTAGACAAAAGATTAAATACATTATCTGGTAAATTGGAGTCTGAAAAATCGGTATTAGTTTTATCATGTGCCGTACATATTTTTAAAATCTTTTGAGATTTTTTCTGGGAGTGGAGTCCTCCTCTTCTACCTCTGGACTTCTGTCCCGTTGTCTTTTGTAAGTGGGAAAATAAATATGTGGTTTGGGATTTCTTTCCCAATGGTTTGGTTGAGGATGGCCCCTTCGAAAATCCTCGGGGGTGGTGAACTCCGTCTTCTTATGGATTCTCTAATAAGGGGTATAGTCTGAGGACCAGATTTGCGCTGAGCTATGCTAATCTCTACATGGGCGAGTTCGAGGACTGTTACGTGTGGAGCGGCGAGTTAGGCGAGAGTCTGGTCTTCTATGGCCGTTACATTGATGATCTATTTTTTATTTGGGATGGGGATCATTCCTCTGCTTCACAGTTTATCTCTTCACTCAATCACAATGATTTCAATCTTTCATTCACTCATTCCTTCAGGTCCCGATCATGTGAATTTTTTGGACATAGCTTTAGAAATTAAAGATGGTCACATCACCTCATCAAATTATATAAAATCAGTAAGCACTCAATTATATCTTCACTTTAAAAGCGCACATTACCATCCATGGAAGATCAATATTCCAAAAGGTCAACTCATGTGATTGTGCAGAAATTGTTCGACAATTGACAATTTCAAATTACAAGTGAAAGATATGATTGACGCGTTTGCTAATAGAGGATACACTGATCATATTCTCTCTCAAGCTCTTGATGAGATGATGTTGATGGATAGATCTGAGTTACTTCAACATAAGAAACCGAAACAACTCCAAATTACAGATAATAATGATGCTAATTCCAAACAACTACATACAACCATCCCCTTTATTTGTAGATTCAATTCCTGTCACAAGGAAATTAAAGATATAATCTATAAAAACTATAAGATTTTACAACATGACAACATATTACGAGAACTTTTACGACCCAAACCCACTATTATTTATAGAAAGAACAGATCTCTTAAAACGATAATTGCACCCAGTCATCTTAAATCTACTCAACATTTGAGATTCTCCACCACACCAGAAAATGTTGAACAATGGTTACCAAGTAGACCACTTGGTTTCCATAGGTGTGGTAAAACTAGGTGCACGATGTGTAGCTATATACCAAAGAAAACAATCTTGGTTGAGTTGGGTTGTGGACAAGAGACGCATGTCATTAATCAATTTATTAACTGTGACTCCACATATATTGTGTATCTTATTACTTGTGGATGCGGCCTTCATTATGTAGGCCACACCACAAGACCATTGAAGAGGCGCTTTATGGCGCTTCGGCAGAATGTTCTTTATAAAGTTGCCACTCATAGTTTATCTTCTCATTACTTGCGAGTACACAATAGTGATCCCACATCCCTCAAGATTGTGGGACTTGAACACATCCAGATCACCTCTAGAGGCGGCGACAGATTTAAGACCCTTTGCCACCAAGAGGTTTTCTGGATGTTCAAATTCAACTCATTACACCCAGAGGGTCTTAATGAATCAGTGGAACTTAATACATTTATGTGATGTGAAAGTACAGGGAGATAGGGTCCCCATCACCTTTATAACATTACACATTCTTAGTATTTAGTTCTATTAGTCTATTTTCAGTTATTGGAGTTCACTATCAATATGTTTATGTGTGATATATCCAATTTTGGGTGATTTAGGGATTGGTTTACTGTGGATTCTATATCTCCAGATTTTCATGAACCCATTGCACTAGACATTGTGTATTTTATAAACTGTAGGACTGATATATTTTTTTATATTATTTTTTTTTGTCTGTAGGCCTATATGTACACTTGAAAAATAGGGAAAAAGGGTAAATTATTACCCAACTCCTGGCGCTAATAAAAATAAACGTAATTTTGTCAATCGTGATTAGCTGCAGCTGCTTAGAGTTTTGTGTGAACTCTGAATATAAACACATAAACAACGACACAGGCACTGCGCTGTAATCACCTATGACTGGATAATTGTTTTGTATACGATCAAACACATATTGTATAATAAAAATATTTTTACTTCTAAAAAATGGATACACACATTACATACAATACATGAAACACATAAAAACACTTGGATATGAAAAAGGAAACAATTGAATAGATATATAGTAGCAGCATATATATTCGTATCAGAGAGTAGATCTTCTATTAAGCATGTGTCTAATGATTAGAAACACATCCGTTTCATAGTATCACATCAAGGAATTGAAAAAATGCTGAATATGTCTTTTGTACATATAGTTCAGGGATACTGCATTCTGACACCTGAAATGAGTGATTGATATAGTTGTCTTTATCCTGTAGCTGTAAGGAATGATATTCGGTCCTGCTGGCGTCCCAGCAATGTTAGACTTGGATAGAAACCAGGTGTAATGTGAGACTTCTAATGTGTTGTGATGTCTCCCCGTGGGAGAATATGTCCGTCGGCACAGATGGAGTTTAAGCGGCAGACATAAAATATCCTTCTTTCCGTATGATTAGTATAGGAGAGAGTATTTCTTACCGCTATCGGCAGCTGGATGGTAGCGCTCTCCCAAACAGATAGATACGCTGTGGGGGGCTGAATGATAGCGCTCCGTAAGACCAATGTCTCCGCTGTCTGTGATTACACGATCGGCTCCAAAATCTATCCCAGGTACAGGTGTATGGAATGCAGTAGAAGGACTTGGCAGGCAGTGACGTCAACGCGTTTCGTCTCTCTATTACGGAGACTTTTTCAAGACTGTAGGCCTATATGTATCTCATTATTAGTGAGACATGATTAGTGTTCTTCCTATAGAACTGAGGATTTTTTATGGTCTGTCAGGTCAGGAAACCAATTCACTTCTCTGTGTGCCATATATTTGACATTAATTGTCTAGTCTAGTTTATTATTGTGTAAATGTGTTTATAATATGATACTATGGTATATACTTATACCATGATGTGTATCCTTATGGGAGATTGATCTGACTCTAGAAGGATTGTTTATATCAGCATTCAGATATGTATTTTGTTATGCCATTCACTCTATTGATCTATTTCAATAGAATGTATTTTATCCATATATATGTATGCATTATATGTTTATACTATTGGAAAGTAATAGTATTACATTGTTAATACGATTTAGTTATCATGTGAAATTATTCAAATAGATGATTGACCCATGTGGTCAATATTTACATCACATGACATATGATCATGTGCTTATGATGATGAGGTGATGATTTGCCCGACCCGTTGCTGGGAGAAGTGATGCGAGTCACGTGGGGAGGTCCCGCTCCCGAGATTACTGGTTGTTTCTATTGATGACCCTGACCCATGTGATCTATATTTACATCACATAATATCATGTGATCAGTATAACGTGGTGATGATCCGTCCCACTTTCTGTCGGGGTGTGTGATGTGAGTCAAGTGGGGAGGTCTCGTTCCCGAAACCACCTATCCATTATTAGAGATGCATGAGTGGTAGTAACACGTTACATTTCACGATCACATGGGAGGACTCCTTCTGGATACATCATTGGATGGGAGGTCCCTCATGCTTTTTTGTTTACACCATGTGATCATAATAAAATACGATCACCACGTTACCGTGACATTGGTATGCTTTATCATTCTTCTATTGTAATGTTTTATTTATTATATATGTGGGCTACACATTATTTGGATTTAAATGTAGAATAATGTTGGTGTTTTTTAAATTATGGCTTGGTTGATGTTTGATGATGTAATTGGTTTGTATTAGCTGCATATTATTTGCATCAAATCAAGGGTATATAAGCCCACCATTTTAGGTGCAGGGAATATTGCCACTGAAGAAGGTGTGGGTGATTCCACATCGAAACGTGTTGGGCCTCTTCCCTGGATTATGCCCACACTTGGGATTTGCTTCATCATTTCCGGACCAGCAACGCCAACCTTTTCCAGCTACATCTCCTAAATTTGGGACCACACTGATTACATTGCCTTATTGTATTCCTATCAGGACGTGATGCCCATATGGAAGCTGGTAACTATACAATAACTGGACAATAATCCAGATTGAACACTGACCCATGTCTTACTACCAAATGGCACCTTTGCTCAATTGATCTATTTGACTGTTGGAGTTATATCCCTTTATGACTATCATTTGCCAGGCCATTGGCAGTACTCACCTATGAGACTTGTTCTCTAGTTGCATTTATTCTAGTAAAGTGCTTTTATTGATGTTATTAAAGGTTTTTAAACTTTTGTGATTACCTCAACCAAGCCCTGATTTTGTATTGGTTATAACACCTATTTATTTTATGTGTATATTATATACATTTACTTCAGTGTCACCCACTTATCATCTGTCTGATATATTCTACTTTATTGCATTAATCCCATTGTTGATCAGTTATCTAATATCCCAATTGTGGATTTAGCGCGGTCCACTCATACGTAGTGCATGCAATGTGTTTGGCCCTGGCTTTCGCAATAGGCATACTAGAAAAAACATACACAGGAGGAGCCTGTACTGCAGATTACTTACTAGTGTCTGATAAATATACACAGGAGTAACCTGTACTGCAGACTGGTTGCTAGTGTCTTATACCACTTTCAGACAGAAAAATCCCCAAATCCCGGGTTTTTCCCGTATCGTTCAACCCGGGAATTTGCTCCTAACCCCCTTTCACACAGCACATAATTCCCGGGAAATTCCTGGGTAGACCCCTTTCACACAGAACCCAGATTATCCCTGCAATATACAGTGTGTCATAATAAATGGACTGCTTTTATGGCACACAGAGATGAGGTCATGAAAAGTGGGTGTGTGTCTGCTCACTGCATACATACAATGACATAGTATAGAGGACACAAGTGTTACAATGACATAGTATAGAAGACACAAGTCTTGTTTTGCAATCACATTTTTTTTTTGAAAGCCTCATGTTATGTACATGTTATGTCACATGTAACACCTCTTGTATTACATTTTTTAAAGTGCTTCTTTTATTTTTCAACAAGTATGCATTAGCCATTAACAACATGGCCTTAATGCATTCAACAATTTAAATATATATAAATATATATATAAAGACAATAGAAAAATAGGTTGTGCTGTCATGGAACTGAAAAATATAATAGGGGAGGCACCCCAACTATTAGAACTGTGTGTCAGGACCAGCCTTAGAAACTACACATATACAGTATACATTTGGTAATACAGCGGTCACACATGGCAGAAAGCTCACGACTGGCCTGTTAAGTGCAGTATACAAATTTTTAAATACAAAAGAAATGGAGGTAATGTGTGTACATTCTAAATTATGTACACCCCCATATATACAAGTAGCTGACTTAAAGGGCACCCACACATTGCCCTAAACTCTTGCCAAGCCTGTTAACGGCAGGATAAACAATATTGTAAAAAACAACAAGCTTCAACAAAAAAGAAATATAAACTAGACAGCAAACATGTAAAACATCATACAAGTCTACAACTGTCTGTAGGCAGTGCTGACAATAGTGCTAAGTGGAGTGTTATGATGAGTGCCATCTGAATAACTATGCACTCTGCCATCCTGTGTATTAATCCTCGTGCCATCTGCATAAGTATGCACAGTGCCATATTGATTAGTATTTCCTGTGCCGTCGGGACTATTATGCACAGTGACATGTGGGGTGCTAGGCACTGTGCCCTCTGGACTGGTATTGGCATGTGGACTGCTCTGTCCAGTGACATGTGGATTACTATTCCCTGTGCCATCTGGATAACTATGCACTGTGCCATGTGGAGTAGCATGAGGAGGATTGGAGGGGTTACTTTGCAGAAATGGTAGCCCCCTGCTAGGCTGTTGGTAATTTCTAACAGGACCATCAGAGTACTGAGGAGGATGCATTACATAAGGTTGTGGAGTGTGTAACCTAGACACTAGACCGTTAAGGAAGGACATCTGTGCCTCTCTGTTTTCACGTGAAATTAGTTCGTGTAGACCAACAAGCTGACTGACAAATGAATTTTGTAACTCTCTTTCATTGTCAAAGAAGCGCTGGAGTTGGGCATCCTCCTGTGCCTGGAATTCAGAATCAGAATCTCGCAGCTGATTTACCAGGATTCTGGTCATTGTGCGCGTTGCTAGCTCCATCTTGGAAGTTTTTTTCTTCCGCTCTGGTACTTCAAAGACTAGGAATAGAAGAAAAGAAAAAATACATTTACAAATTAATTCAAAGCCGTAATGTAAACATATATGTGCTTGCGGCCTACTGCACACTAGCTTCACATTGCAACAGATACATTGAGTTTAGATTTCAGCATAGTAAAATCAGCATAGTCATACTATAATGACAAGTCTATACAGGACAATGTTAACATCCCAAAAATAGTGGATGTATAGTAACTTACTGTTCCTGCGCAATGTCGGAGTCTCAGTCTGTGCAGCAGTTGGCGTCCCACTCGTACTGCTTCCATTCGCCTCAACCACACCCTCAAGTGTATTGGTGTCTGGGACCCCCGTGGCAGCCATCGGATGTGTGTCACTTATCTCTGTGATGTCATCATGTGATGTCATGATGTGGTGTCATTGGGCAGGATTGGCTGTTCTCCGGGGTAACACTTCGTGAAGATGCACAACTAGACGATGATATGGCAATGGGATTAACCAGTGCAGAATTGCCAAAGACTTCATTACACTGATCGTAGTAAACCCATTCCATTCTGGCAGCACCACTTTTCCGCCTGTTATGGTCGTGAACTTTGTTGTAGTATTTGCGTAGAGCTTTCAGTTTGTTCACAACCTGCTGCTGGGTCCGCACAATGCCCCTTGAGGTGAGGACCTTAGCTATGTTTGTGTAGACTATTGCGTCCTTCACTGTGCCACTGATCTGTTTGCGGATCTCCTCCTCCCCTCTGACTGCCAGCAGCTCACGGATCTCTTCATCCTTCCAGTGTGCCATGCTTCTCTCTCTCTCTCCTTTTCTGCAGCACAATTATGACATCAGATGCCAGCGCCACTGCCCCGCCCGCTCAGCCAATCAGGGAGACCCAGCCGCTCAGCCAATCAGCCTGTGCACTGCCATCTCAGCCAATAAGCGCTGTTTACTATGCCCGGAGTTTGAAAACCTGAGTCGGCGCCTTTCAGACAGCCTCCAACGCGTGTAAGACCCGGGAAAAACCCTGGTAAATACCTGGGTTGAAGTACCAGGAATCAGGTCCCGTGTTGACCCTGTCAGACAGAAAAAAAACCCGGGTCGACCCGGCAAGAGCCGGAAAATTACCGGGTTCTTTTCTCTGTCTGAAAGGGGTATGACAAACATACATAAGAGGAGCCTGTACTGCAGATTACTTGCTAGTGTCTGACAAACATACACAGAAGGAGCCTGTACTGCAAATTACTTGCTAGTGTCTGTCAAACATACACTAGAGCGCCCTGTATTGCAGATTGCTTGCTAGTGTCTGAGAAATATACACAGAAGGAGCCTGTATTGCAGATTACTTGCTAGTGTCTGACAGACATACATAGGAGGAGCGTGTATTGCAGATTGCTTGCCAGTGTCTGACAAACATGCACAGAAGGAACCTGTCTTGCAGATTACTTGCTAGTGTCTGACAGACATACACAGGAGGAGCCTGTACTCCAGATTGTTTGCTAGTGTCTGACAAACATACAAAAGTGGAGCCTGTATTGCAGATTGCTTGCTAGTGTCTGACAAACATACACAAGAGGAGCCTGTACTGCAGATTGCTTGCTAGTGTCTAACAGACATACATAGGAGGAGCGTGTATTGCAGATTGCTTGCCAGTGTCTGACAAACATGCACAGAAGGAACCTGTCTTGCAGATTACTTGCTAGTGTCTGACAGACATACACAGGAGGAGCCTGTACTCCAGATTGTTTGCTAGTGTCTGACAAACATACAAAAGTGGAGCCTGTATTGCAGATTGCTTGCTAGTGTCTGACAAACATACACAAGAGGAGCCTGTACTGCAGATTGCTTGCTAGTGTCTGACAACAAGCACAGGAGGAGCCTGTACTGCAGCTTGCATGTAGTGTCTGGCAAATATACACAGGAGGAGCCTGTATTACAGATTGCTGGCCAGTAATAGACACAGGAGGAGCCTGTACTGCAGATTGCTGCTTGCTAGTGCCTGACAAACATACACAGGAGGAGCCTGTACTGCAGATTGCTGCTTGCTAGTGCCTGACAAACATACACAGGAGGAGCCTGTACTGCAGATTGCTTGCCAGTAACATACACAAGAGGAGCCTGTACTGCAGATTGCTTGCTAGTGTCTGACAAACATACACAGGAGGAGCTTGTACTACAGATTGCTGCTTGCAAGTGTCTGACAAACATACACAGGAGGAGCCTGTACTTAGTGGGGGATGCAGAACAAAATGAATCGAAGGGGAGGGGGCATTTTTGTGTTTGCCCCTGGGAAAGTGTGTGTGGCCTCACAACAAGGGGCATGGTCTCAAAGGGAATGCTGTATCCACAAGCCACGCCCTTGTTGGAGAGGCAATAGGTGATGCCCAGGAAGAGGCAGTGGGTGATGCCAGGGAATGGGTGACAGGGGGAGTCAGAGGGTGATGCCAGGGAGTGGGTAATGTAGAGAATGATAGGGAGAGGCAGAGAGTGACAGGAGAGATGGGTGACAGGTAGAGATAGTGGGAGACGGAGAGGCAGTGGGTGACAGAAAAGTGTGATGGGGAGAAGCAGTAAGTGACAGGGAGAGGGTGACAGGAAGAGGCAGTGGGTGATAGGGAGAAGCAGAGGGTGACAGGAGAGAGAGGGTGATGGGGAGATGGTGATGCAGGGGGGAGGCAGAGGGTGATGGGGAGAGGATGCCAGAGAGAGGCAGTGGGTGACACCAGGGAACAGGTGATGGGGGAGTCAAAAGGTGAATCCAGGGAGTGGCAGTGGGTCATGTGGTGGATGACGGGGAGAGGCAGTGGCTGGCAGGAGAGGTAGGTGACTGGTAGAGATAGTGGGAGATGGAGAGGTAGTGGGTGACAGGAAAGGGTGGTGAGAAGAGGCAAGTGGGTGATAGGGAGAAGCAGAAGGTGGCAGGGAGAGGGTGATGCCTTGTAGAGGGCAGAGGGTGACAGGGAGAGGCAGTGGGTGACAGGAAAGGGTGACAGGGAGAGGCAGTTCGTGACAGGGTAATGGGAAGAGGCAGTGGGTAATGGGGAGAGGGTGATGGGAAGAAGCAGTGGGTGATAGGGAGAAGCAGAAGGTGACAGAGGGTGATGGGGAGAGGGTGACAGGGAGAGGCAGTGGGTGACACCACGGGGTGGCAGTGGGTGATGTGGTGGATGATGGGGAGAGACAGTGGCTGGCAGGTGACTGGTAGATATAGTGGGAGATGGAGAGGTAGTGGGTGACAGGAAGAGGCATGATGTGGAGGATGATGGGGAGAAACAGTGGATGATGCCAGTGACAGGGTGACAGGGAGAGCAGTGGGTGATGCCAGGGAATGGCCGATGGGGAAGTCAGAATTTGATGCCAGGGGGTGGCAGTGGGTGATGTGGAGGATGACGGAGAGAGGCAGTGGCTGGCAGGAGAGATAGGTGACTGGTAGAGATAGTGGGAGGGAGAGGTAGTGGGTGACAGGTAAGGGTGATGGGAAGAGGCAGTGGGTGATAGGGAGAAGCAGAGAGTGACGGGGAGAGGGTGATGCCTTGTAGAAGCAGAGGATGACAGGAGAGAGAGGGTGATGGGGAGATAGTGATGCAGGGGAGAGGCAGAGGGTGATGGGAAGAGATTGACAGGGAGAGGCAGTGGGTGATTCCAGGGAGAGGGTGACAGGGAGACTCAGCGGGTGATGCCAGGGACAGAGTGTCATAGGGAGGTAGTGGGTGATGCCAGGGATAGGCTGACAGGTAGTGGGTGACAGGGAGAGGCAGTGGGTGACAGGTAGAGGATAATGGGGAGAGGCAGTGGGTGATGCCAGGTAGAGGGTGAAAGGCAGTGGGTGATAGGTAGAGGATAATGGGGAAAGGCAGTGAGTGATATATAGGGGCACTGGGCTGGATGGAAAGAGGGCAGTGAGATGGTGGTGGAAGAGGAGAACACTAGGCTGGAGAAGGGGTACACTGGGTTGAATGATGGCGGAACACTGTGACTGGACTGGCTGGGGGGGTTCTTGCTGAGGGGCAGTTAGATGGAGGCAGTGGGCTGGTATGGGAGGGAAGGGAGTAGACACTGGGATGGGGGAGTCAGGGAAATGGTGGGGACACTGGGCTGGATAGGGGACACTGGGCTGGATGAGAAAGGGGATCACTGTGACTGTACTGTTTTCATAGTACCTGCACCAAATAGAATTGCACATGGTACATGTGCTGGGGCTCTGGAATTGCAGAGAGAATAGAGCAATGATCTGCAACACAAAAGTTGTCATCTGTGGAATTGCTTTTCCACATATTTTGTTTTGCAGCTCATTGGACTCTCTCTCTGCAATTCCAAAATCCCAGGCCATGTACTATGTGCAATTCGAATATATTTGGCACAGGTAAAACATGTGAATACAGAATAAAAAATAAACCTGACCTTACCTACCATATATGGGGCTTGTTCTGAAGAAATTGATCCTCCATGGGCAGATGGTGTCTTCAGTCGGTATTCACTATTCATGTAGGAAATCCCATTGTCCGGAAAATGCCTGCTTGTGTAGGAATCTAACTAATGTCATTATCATACAACAAAGGTTCAACCAGACTCGCCACCTGTGTCCATTCTGGCTTTCTGCCCATGTGTCTCTCCAGCCTCCTGCTCTATGTTCCATCTATCCCCGTGTCTTTCCAGCTACATACCCCATGTCATCTCCAGCCTCCTGCTCCCTGTGTCACCTCCAGATCCATGAAACATTCCAGTTTCCTGCCCAGTCTCCCCTCCAGATCCCTGCATCATTCCAGCCTTCTACCCTGTGTCATCTCCAGATCTCTGTGCCATACCAGCTTCCTGCCCAATGTTTCCTCCAGTCACTGACTCCCTGTGTCACCTCCAGATCCCTGAAACATTCTAACTTCCTGCCCTGTGTCTTTTCCAGCCTCCTGCTCCCTGTGTCACCTCCTGCCCCATGTCCTCCCCAGCCACCTGGATTTCTCCAGCCTCCTTCACTGTATCACCTCCAGCTCCCGATGTCATCTCCAGGCTAATGCTCCATATCCCCTATGTCCCCCAGTATTTCTCCTGCCCCCTGCCATGTGTCGCCTCTAGCTCTGTTTCACCTCCAGCTTGCTGTGTCATTCAAGCCTAATTTTCCTTGTCATTCTAGTCTCCTGATCCCTGTGTCATGTCCTGTCCCATGTCACCTGAGCTTCCTGCCTCATGGCACTCCAGCCATCTGCCCCCTTGACTTTCCACCCTTCCGCACCTGTCTTTCCAGCCCCCTGTCCCTTGTCTTTCCAGGCTCCTGCCCCTTGTGTTTCTAGTCTCCTGCTCCCTTGTCTTTCCAGCCTTCCTCCTCCTTGTCTTTCCAGCCTCCTGTCCCCTTGTCTTTCCAGCCACCTTCCCCCTTTTCACCCCCTTGTCAACAAAATACCCGTGTTTTGGAGTCAAGAGTGTTCTCCACCTTACAGTTACAGCCCCCTACTGGGAAGTCCTTTGTGGCTCCGGAGTTAAGGAAGCAGCTCCTCACCTGGACTCATTCCTCTCACTTTGCAGGTCACTCAGGTACCCAGAAGACCTTGGAATTTTTAAAGAGAGGCTATTGGTGGCCATCCATGAAAGCAGACGTGTCGGAGTTCATCTCTTCATGTTCTTCGTGTGCCCAGCATAAATCTTCATGTCAGGCTCCAGCTGGTGGGTTGTTGCCACTACCTATTCCATCACGTCCATGGATGCATCTCTCCATGGACTTCGTCACGGATCTGCTGAATTCTCAAGGGTTCACTACCATCTGGGTCGTAGTAGACCGATTGTCTAAAATGGTCCATTATATACCACTAAAGAAATTGTCTTCTGCTCCTGACTTGGCTCGCTTGTTTGTTCAACATATTTTCCGTCTCCATGGTCTTCCTGCTGAGATAGTCTCTGACCGTGGTGTTCAGTTCACAGCAAAATTTTGGAGAGCCTTATGTTCTATATTGCAAGTAAAGCTACATTTTTCTACGGCTTATCACCCACAAAGCAATGGTTCCACTGAGAGGGTTAATCAAGAACTTGAGACCTTCCTGAGGATTTTTATGACATCTTTCCAAGACAATTGGTCTGTATTGCTGTCATGGGCTGAATTTGCACATAATGCCTCCTACCACTCTTCCATGAACCAAACTCCATTCCAAGTGGTCTATGGACTTCATCCTCAGGTCCCTGAATTTCAAAGCCTGCCCGTCTTTGATGTTCCAGCAGTAGAAGACACTGTATGGAAATTTGCATCAATTTGGTCTCAAGTTCATGCTGACCTGGAGAAGGCATCCTCCCGTTACAAATTTCAAGCTGATAAGTAGCGTAGAAAAGTACCACAGATGCAAGTTGGAGATCAAGTCTGGTTGTCCACCCAGAACCTACGGCTTAGAGTACCATCTATGAAATTTGCTCCACGCTTCATCGGGCCCTTCTCCATCATAGAAATCATTAACCATGTGGCTTATCGCCTTCAGTTACCCCCTAATCTGAAAATTCCCAATTCCTTTCATGTCTCCCTGCTTAAACCCCTGGTGCTGAACAAATTCCACAGAGTCCTGCCTGCTTCTCCTTGTGTCCAGACTGAAAGGGGCGTGGAGTTTGAGGTCTCCCAGGTCTTGGATTCTCATCTCCACAGAGGACATTTGCAGTACCTGTTGGATTGGAGGGGCTACAGCCCAGAGGAACGTTATTGGACCGATGCCTGAGATATCCATGCTCCTGCACTCATCAAGAGGTTCCATGCTGCCCATCCAGAGAAGCCTGGTGAGTGTACTGAGGCCACCCATAAGGAGGGGGGTACTGTCATGGCCAGGGTTTCTCGGCATGGTGGTCACCGGGTATTACCTGTGAGGTCGTTGTGGCGGGGGGTTTGCAAGGGGCATTGGCTGCACGTGGTTCTGTGCGGGCACATTGTCACTGGGCCTGGTGAGGTCTGGCGGTGTTTCCGTTCCGTTGGCATGGGCGCTGCCATCTTGCCTGCGGCCATGTGATTATGGCTGTCCAATCCTGGTAGGTCATGTGCTCATTCCAGCAAGTCACAGCGTGGCACTGAGTATTTAGGAAGGTCCAGAGCCTTCCTTCCTTTGCCAGTGCAACGTGTTTATCAGCTGCTGCTGAGAGACAGTACCTGTGCCTTACCTGTCTCCTAGGAAGTGCTACTAGCCTGAACCTTGCCTGCTCCAATCTGCTGGACTAAAGGCCCCCATACATCAGATATGGATTGCAGCAATCGTGCAATTTGCAATCGATTGTGTATAAAAATCTTTCCCTTTTTCAATCGATTGCAGATTGCAGAATTGCCACAATCGATTGAAAAAAGGGAGAGATTTATATAAACAATCGATTGCAAATTGCACGATTGCTGCAATCCATCTTTGATGTATGGGGGCCTTTAGCCTGCACCCTCCATCTACCTTTTCACCTGCCTGAGTACCTGAACCTGCTTTTTCCCTGCACCTTGCCTCCATTCATTCCCAGCTGGACTTCATTATCTCTGCCTGCATTTGTTACAGCTCCCCATACCTGCATTCAGTTACAGCTCACCATACCTGCATTCTGTTACAGCTCATCATACCTGCATTCAGTTACAGCTCACCATACCTGCATTCTGTTACAGCTCACCATACCTGTATACTGGACTGTTCCTGCCTGTCACTATCTGGACATTATCCCATTAACCCCAACTACAGTTATCAAGTGCACTTTAGTGCTATACCTGGACTTTTTTCGTTTGCCATTCCCATGTCTTCTAAGCCACTTATTAAAAACTCCACTTTTTCATTTAAATCTGCTTCTGTGTCTGCTCCTATCACCACCCCGGGTCCACAACAAAATCAGAACCTCACACCAGCCTCCTGCCCCCTTGTCATTCCAGCCTCCAGCCCCCTTGTCTTTTAAGCCACCTTCCCCCTTTTCACCCCCTTGTCTTTCCAGCCTCTTGCCCCTTTATCTTTCCAGCCTGTGTCCCCCTCTCTTACCGTTTACTTGATGCTCTCGTAGCTGGTCCAGCTCTCCCGCACAGCCGGCAGCTCCTCTCTTCAGCGGAGACCAGGATGTGTGTCACAAGGTCAGTGTCACTCTCCCAGCAGTCCTGCAGGTAGGAGGAACTGTATTGCCGCCAAGCTCCATGGTCTTGATCGGTGGCGAAGAGGAAGTTCCTGCATAATGGCGACAGATAATACAGTGTACTGGCTGCCAAGTACAAATAAAATTTAAAAAAAATCTCCCAAATGACAGGGAGGACATGTGCCTTGGTGTGCCTCCCACCTGCATCCACCACTGCCTTTACTGCAGACTGCTTACTAGTGTCTGACAAACATACACAGGAGGAGTCTGTACTGCAGATTGCTTGCTAGTTTATGTCAAAGATAGACATGAGAAGCCAGTACTACAGTTTGCTTGCTAGTGTCTGAGAAACATACACTGTATGAGCCTGTACTGCAGATTGCTTGCTAGTGTGTTACAATCATGCACAGGAAGAGCCTGTACTGCAGACTGCTTGCTAGTGTCTGACAAACATACACAGGAGGAGTCTGTACTGCAGATTGCTTGCTAGTTTATGTCAAAGATAGACATGAGAAGCCAGTACTACAGTTTGCTTGCTAGTGTCTGAGAAACATACACTGTATGAGCCTGTACTGCAGATTGCTTGCTAGTGTGTTACAATCATGCACAGGAAGAGCCTGTACTGCAGACTGCTTGCTAGTGTCTGACAAACATACACAGGAGGAGCCTGTACTGCAGATTGCTTGCTAGTTTATGTCAAAGATAGACATGAGAAGCCAGTACTACAGATTGCTTGCTAGTGTCTGAGAAACATACACTGGATGAGCCTGTACTGCAGATTGCTTGCTAGTTTATGTCAAAGATAGACATGAGAAGCTAGTACTGCAGATTGCTTGCTAGTGTCTGAGAAACATACACTGTATGAGCCTGTACTACAGATTGCATGCTAGTATCTGACCCTATGGATACCTAAATAAAACCTCTATGCAATCCTGTCTATACCTTCTAAAATCCTGCCTATACCTTCTAAAATTGTCGCTATGTAGCATAATGAGTCGCACAGTAAATAAATGCTTTCAGACTTTGAGTGTGGTTCCAAAGCACAAAAAGTTATTATTCAATATAAAAACAGATGGTTACACGCTGCGATCTAAATACAATTAGCGCAAATAAATCACACAGACCCAAGGTACAGTTGTTATATATGCACGCGTTCTGGGCCCAGATACCGGCATCAGCATTAGAAACCTCCGTCAACAGCACAGCAAGAAGACTCAAGACTGGGGTCAGAGAGCCCACATATATACTCTTACAGGGATAGGCAATACAATAGACAAATTTAACATGATTCCATTGGTTCTTCTTAAAGGTGCTTCTGTTACAGGATAGTTCATAGGTCAATTTGAATGGACACAAACAGCCTCTAACAACCCTTTGTGTCCTTTTTCCCGCTGCATGCTAATCTAAGATGCTAACATTACAGAGTACATTTTGATGTTTTAAATCTCTATAGTCCATAGTGTGCAGACATATGTTGCGATCTTCTCACCGATGATACCGGAAATCTGTGGAGACACAGTGGATCAGTACAACACCAAACACGGTCTGCTTACCATGTACTAAACCTTAGATATCAAATAACCTTTATTACACAACACTAATAATTACTGCATTAACCTTGGATATTACACTTCAATGCTAGGGAACCTTTTATGGAAGTGTGCAGTGTGTAAGTTTATATCTGAAATAGCAACTGCATATATATATGCACACATTGTGGGTACACATGCGATTGTCTATGTGCATGCATGTATTTATCATGAATTTAATATATATATATATATATATATATCTGCATTACTTGGTTTTGATATTACTGGGCTACAACAATGACAGGCAATGTGTTTACACATGTGATCAAATGAGGCTTGATGAGATCACACAGGTAAGACTAATTTGTTTAAGGCTCAGCCTTAAAGACAATGGTTTATTTCGAATACAATTCATTTCTCCTTAACCACATCACATTAGATACAAGGCCTGCAATGGCTAACGATAGCTTAGATGTCTAACAATTGTTTCCCAATCCATTCCTTCTGAGTATATTAGTGTCTGTATTATACTTAAATTTTCATAGGCATACTGTTCTGTGTGCAGAACAAATGCTCACCATATCTTTTTGTCTTCTCTAATCACTTGTCACAGACAAATCCACAAAACCTGTGTCGTCATCATTGGATATTCAATGTAAGGATTTTTTCCAGTTGTAGCTAAAATGGCGTTTTGCGACCAGTCGCAAAATGGCGTCTTGCAGATCTTGATTTTAAACAGATTCTGTCTTAGCCAATCATCTGGCTTCGACCACCCTCACAGGCACACTGATTAAAGATGCCTTCTTTCGTTTAAACATATTTCACCCAAACCACCTACAACTCTCTCTGATGATAACGATTTCAGTACAACTACAGCCTACAACCTTCTCCATGGAAGCTCCTTTCTAATATGGCACCTGAAATCATGGGGTACCTCAATTTACGGTTCTGTCAGATTTCTCCGAAATTGAACAGCTCATCTCTACTAAAAAGCAAACGTTTAGCGTAGCCAAAATAGAGAAAAAAATTGGAGAGTGCTAGACAGAGGTAAATAATTCCAATTTTAATGATCACTGATAGCAAACACAACGTATTAAAAAACTACCAAATGTAGTCATAGAAATACAGCATAAATTCATGAATCCCAGATTAAAATGAAAAACCTTAAATGGTCCAACAAAAAATCAACACATATAGCAGGAAAACAGCATGCATTGTAAAGCTGTTGTAAGCGTGTGATTAGCTGCAGAGGATCTCATGCATTTCACATGTTAGCTTTGAAAGACGTTAGTAAGTTAGAATGTTAGTAAAAAGCTTGTATGCAAAATGTTAATCCAGCTTGAAATAGAATGTCTCAGGGCAATGACGGCAGTGAAAGCCTCGCATCAATTAACAGGTAACAGTAGAATCTTACTACCTGTAAAGTGGGAGCTGTATGTCCTGCCTTGCAGGCTGGTGTGATGTAATAATCTGTCATCTGGAGATTGAAAGTCGCTGCCTGTGTAGCCTGCTGCCCGCTGATAATCCAAGTGGCACGGGGGGCCAGGAGCAGAGGTGTAGATATCAGCTCCGTATGTGTGTCCTGGCAATTGAGGCACAGCAACGCATCTATCTGGATGCCCACTGGAGCAATAGAAACGGAGCCAGCTGGAAGAGATTGTGCAGCCAATCGGATGACGTCTGAGTCCAGGATTCAGAGGAAACACCTGATGCGCTTCTCGGCCAATAGGAGGGGCCATTTCATCAGAGGTAGATAATGTCTAAAGGACATGCTCTATTTATACTCAATCATTAGTGAAATAAATAATAACACATGAAGTAATTAGAATAAATTACTCATCAGCTCATATCTGTCACTGGGATAAATGAAACATTAATTGAGAGAACAGAACAGATTTCAACAAAGTAAAAAACAATAATATATAAATGAAATTAATACATTTTAAAATCATACATATCAAAATCATACATATTAAAATAAGATGGACACCTAAATATACAGGATTTAATATAAATGAGAAATTATATGTAATCATCAATTAGCAGAAAATCATGGTGGTTTTCTTCCCACATAGGTTGAGATATAGTTGTCATAATCAAACAATCATATATATAAAAACACATATATAAATATATATATACATATATATACACACATACATATACATATATACACACATAATATAAAAGCTATAAACCTACAGTGATGACTGATTAAAGACAAAATAAACAATTAGAAAATATCAAATCAAATTGCTGTATAATATTAATTACTATGAAACATATAAGTGACTAATGCGATTACATAACATCCAATAGTAATCACATCCAATAGTAATCACAGTGATATATATAATCTAAATGAACCTATTGGTGTAACCATAGCTCTGACTAACTGTTCCCAAGTAAATAGGGAATGTATATATGAAAAAG
The DNA here is from genome assembly GCA_031769625.1 of Taudactylus pleione. Classification (NCBI taxonomy): domain Eukaryota; kingdom Metazoa; phylum Chordata; class Amphibia; order Anura; family Myobatrachidae; genus Taudactylus; species Taudactylus pleione. The sequence goes on along the minus strand of JAUIMM010000115.1, from coordinate 14,233,214 downwards.
GTATATTAATAGACACCACTCTATCTATAAACTATATACTAATCACTAATAATCAGACACATGATAACATAGCATATATATATATATATATATATATATACATACATACACATATGGACCTGACATAATCTCCAGATGTAAATATACCATACTAAGACCTATACATAACCAATGACAGTATAAAGATGACAAGGACCAAAAAGGAAGGTGGTGTAAATAAATAACACTATTGAAAAAGCATTGTAGGGATACAGCGGATGAAACTTTCTATAGATGGAACCAGAATGAGACCAATGGGGACCCAGAATGTCACTAACTAGTCTACTATAGAATAGTGTATCATTCGTAAAACATGAATAATGAATGAATTTAGAGATGATTTAATTCAACCGTATCATTCAGACTGAAAGGCATCAGAGTATCCAACTGGAATATCCAGAAGACTTCTCTTCTGCACAGCCTACGAAACCTATCACCTCCTCTTGGTGTATTCAGAATTTGTTCCAAGGCTAAAACCTAGAGGCCCTCCAGATCCCCTTTGTGACAATAAACCACATGCCTAGATAGACTGAGTTTTAGTACCGTTAAGTATATTGCGTCTATGTTCAGAAAACCTGACATGTAGGGGTCGGGTAGTCCTACCCACATATTGAATACCACACTTACATTGGATGACATAAATAATATATGTGGATTTGCATTTCAGAAAATTTGCAATATTAATTTCTTCTTGTTGTGAAAAGAAATGACTTCTGTCGCTTTGTTTTTTGAAAATCTGCAAGTGATACATCTTGTCCCACCACACTTGAAAAATCAAAGTGGTTTGGAAGGTAACCAAGGGATCGTGCTGGTAACAGGGTCTCTTGATTGTCCTTGGAACAAACTGGGGGCTAGATATTGTTTAAGGTTGGATGCCTTTCTAAACATAACTGTCTGTTGACTGTCCAGGATGGAACTAAGAATCCTATCCGATTTTAAAAGTTAAGTATTTTTTTAAATTATCTTTTTGATAGCATAGGCTGATGTATTATACTGTGTAATAAAAGGTATTATTTCTTTCTTATTTTCTTGATCTGTAATTGATTTCAAATGTCTTGAAAGTATTGAGATTCTATCTATGTCAGTGATCTCCTGTAATACTTTATCCAGCAGACTGTGTGGATATCCTTGTTTAAGGAAAGTGTCATATATTCCTTGGGCTTGAACTTGAAATGTTTCTGATGTAGAACAATTCCTCCTAAGGCGGAGGACTTGGCCTTTGGGGATATTGTTCTTCCAAGGATGATAATGTCCACTTGTATAATTTAAATAATTCCCACCATCTACTGGTTTGGTATAAGTGGAGGTCATAACCTAATTATCTACTACTGTCAGCATGATATCCAGAAAATTGAGCGATGTTGAACTAAAAGTGCTGGTGAATTTTAACCCAAACATGTTAGTGTTAAGGTGTTTAGTAAAGGAATCAATAGAATTAGAATCCCCATCCCAAACAAAAAACAAATCATCAATATATCTTCCATAGAGGACCAGGTGCGCCCCAAAACTGCTCCCCCACGCATAGTGAACCTCGAATCTACCTAGGTATAGGTTTGCAAAACTCGGGGTGAATCTGGTCTCCATGGCCATCCCCCGTGTCTGAAGAAAGAATCGTGAATCAAAGGAAAAATAATTGGGTTCTAAAATAAACCTAATACTGTCTAAAATAAGTGACGTGATGCCTTGGTCACTGCGGGATCATTATCCAAATAGTGATTAATCACAAGAAGGCCTAACTCATGTGGTATGTTAGTATATAAAGATTCAACATCAAAAGTGAATAGATGGTATGAATCTTTCCATTTTATTGTATTTATAAGATTTAAAAATGTATTGTATCTTTAATATACAAAGGTAAGGACACCACGTACTTCTGTGAGTGTCAACAAAAAAAGAGAGATTACTTGTGAGGGACCCAATACCTGAAATTATAGGATGCCCAGGTGGATCATTGAGTGTTTTGTGAATTTTGGGCAAATGATAATAAATGGGAGTGATTGGGTGAATAGTGTAAAGAAAATCAAAAGTTTCTCTGGATATCACGCTACAGGATAAGGCATCATCCAATAAGTCTCCAAGTTCCGTCCTGTAACCATTAGTCAGGTCATGTAAGAGTCTAGAATAAAAGGACTGATTCCCTAACTATCTAAAGGTTTCTTTAGTATAGTCCTCAGTGTTCTGTATTACCAACCCACTACCTTTATCGGCTTGTTTGATAATCAGATTCTTATCTTTAGTCAATGTTTTAAGAGCTATCCTATCTAACTTAGTCGAATTATTCATTAAATTGGCATTTTCTGTATTTTTTTACATAGACTTCTAAAGTCTTCCATAGTCATACTGTAAATACTCTCAATAAACAGTCCCCGATATTGTAGTGGGTAAAAATTAGAGGGTTTCTTCAATGAATTATGATTATTACAATTAGTATTATAAATCTGTCTAGGACTAATAGAAATTTTTGTATCAACTTCAAGACAAGAATCTGAAAATCCTGTATTTTCTCTACCTAGAGACTCCAGGATATTTAATGAAACGTTGTCATCATCGTCTAAAACAATTGGAAAACCTTCCAACTGCTTGTTCCTGAGTGATTTTAGTGCAAAGAACCGTTTTCGGCTAAGGGTTCTAACATACTTATTTAGGTCTACAAAGAGTGTAAAGAGATTGTTTTTTTTTGCCGGAGCAAATTTCAATCCTTTTTTAAGTTGGGATATCTCATTATTGGACAGTTTTTTTATCTGATAAATTAAATATCCCCTTAGTGTCATCTATCACTATCTTACGTTTTTGTTGGGATTTCTTGCGTCGATTCCCTCCTTGTCTTCCTCTAGCTCTATATCTCTGTTTCTCTTGGTTGGCCAACCTGTTCTTAACTCTGTTTTGTGTGTCTGAGAGATCTATGGGGGAGTATTATGATGTGTCTGATGATCTATCTCTAAAAAATGAGGGGTAGTGGAGAGATTGGATGCTGAAGGTTTATTCTTTTTATTTATTCTCATGGCCCTGGTATCATGATTTGGAGTATCTATTTCTTCAGTTAAATATGCAAATTGGTTATGATGTTCCAAATCTGACCAGGAGTTTTTCCTTCTTATTGCGGAATTATTGAACTTCTGGTTAAATTTGGAGTTAGATTTGTTCGGCATTCTTCTATCTCTATTTGGCCCAAAGGATTTAGGTCGTGGTCTAGTGTTAGAACATGGTGATGACTATGAAGATGTAGAGCCAGGTCTATCAGATAGTGGCATTTGCTCAGATCTATTGTAGGGTCTAACCTGACCCTTAGTATAATCAGTCTGATCTCTTGACAATTTCCTATTCTTAGTGTCAATAAGTGATTTCTCAAAATGTTCTATTTTTTTATTTACTTGCAGATCTCTGTTATCAAAATCTGGATGTTTCTCATATTCTTTCAGAGATGTTTGTAATTTTTCCATTTCCGACTGGATAGTGGTAATTTTATTCTCCCTATATTTAATTAAAAGTTGCATTAAATTAATGGAACACTGAACTAAAACAGCCTCCCATTCTTCAATAAAAGTAGTGTCATCTCTGAAAGAACATGATTTAAAAATCCTTTAGCATAGCCTGCTGCTAGAATAATACAATACAGTAGCAATGTCGTACTGTAATTAAATAACAAGTGAACCAAATTGACAGCAGAATGGACAATGTTGTAGCATATAATAATAATAATAATAATAATATTAATAATAATAATAACAATAATGGAATAACAATACTGTACATACAGTATGCATAGGTAAAAATGCAATGGTAATTATACAAATGCAGTTTAATGGTAGCAACTTGTCTGATATGAGGATAGTGCCAATAGCAATAGTCTGTATGTTCTATGTGTGGGGTAACCAGTAGGTCAACATACAATTACAATAAAATAATACTACAGACAAGAAGAAACAAAAATGATTCCTATACAAGTGCACTATGTCTCGCAATGAAATAACAAACTCATAAAATGTAACTATTATTAATACATCTAATAGCCACTTAAGTGGTCATAAAGCAAAGTAGGAGTAAGTTAAAATACACAGTTGTGCAACATTGCAATACCTCTAGTGTGTCCTTTATTAAAGAGCTGTCAAATGTAGATAATTGAGCACAGAGATATTCTCCATTTGAATATCATATATACTTGTAGAAGCCAGTAAGTAAATATTTTTAGTTGGACTCCATGACCTAATATAATATAATCCAAATTCTTAGAATTTGGATTATATAATATTAGATCATGGAGTCCCACTAAAAAATATTTTCTCACTGGGTTGTACAAGTATATATGATTTTCAAACAGAGAATATATCCGTGCTTAATTATCTACATTTGACAGCTCTTTAATAAAGGACACACTAGAGGTGTGTATATTAACTTATTCCTACTTCACTTTCTTTTTATTTCATTGTGATTTTATGACCACTTAAATGGCTATTAGTTGTATTAATAAAAGTCACATTTTATGAGTTTGTTATTTCTTTGCGATACATAGTGCACTCGTATAGGGATCATTTTTGTTTCTTCTTGTCTGTAGTATCATATTTATCCTTGAGTCGCATCCCTTCAAAGTTATTCTAGTGAATTTATTATCTATGAATGGGAAGTCTCACATAATAATAAATTCTGGTGCGATCCTAACTTCTCTTTCCCCCTTCCCTTTTTCTCTTGTTGGATAACAATACAATGTTACGATCAGCAGCGGCCCCTACCTTTTCTGGCAGGGGGGCTGCCCATGCAGCAGCCTGGCAAGCTCTGTCTTGTTCTCTCTTTCGCATGCAAAGAAGCTCTGGCTTCTAGAACTGCATCGGCTTCCGACCCTAGAAACTGGATAGGGCTCGTGGCAGGACAGGAGAGTCATTTCCCATTGGAGGTGCTCTCTCTGCTAATTGCGATCATGGCAGTCCCAGGGGAAGAAAATGGGATGTAGTTATTCCGACGGTCGAGATGCCGGTGGCCAGAATACCAGCTCAAAAATCCTGACAGCAGTCGGAATCCCGACTCCAGAGATCCGAATGCTGACATCCCGATGGTAAGTATTAGGATTAGGGATAGGTTTAGGAGTTAGGGTTAGGCAGTAGGGAGGGTTAGGCTGCGGACGGCAGGATAAGGGTTATGCTGGGTACACACTTAACTATGTGTACCCAGCTGTCTCGTGCAGCGGGTCCCAGGATCGGCAAGTGCAAACACACTTGCCAATGCCGGATGCGATGGTGCGACAGCAGGGGTCATGCTGCATTCGGCAGTATGGCTCTCACTGATGATATCGCCCCCAATGGGTGATGTCACTGACGATGCGCAGCTGCCCGATGTGGATGATAAGTCGTCTAATGTGTAGACTTTGGGAGTAGATGGTTAGGGTTAGGCTGCGGGAAATGTGGGTTAGGGGTTTGGGGTTAGGATACTAACCTAACCTAATCCTGTTGGGATACCAAGGTTGGTGTTCTGAACGCTGACATCCTGACCGCATGATTTCATACTCAACACGAGAAAACACCACCTCCTGGGGCTGCCTGTCTGTCTGTGATTAGCAGATAGTGCTTCTTATAGGAAGCCACTGCTAGGCCAGTGAACACTCACTGGGGTGGCGGATTTTACTGTGGTGGGCTGCAGCCATGCAGCCCCTAGGTTAAGTCTGCTACTGATTACTATACAGATGGGGTAGATGTACTAAGAATGGGGCAGAGTAGTCTCTTAAACTGTAGTCACTATTAAATGTACAATATGCTAGTGTTAGGTGATGGCAAAATAGTCCCAGCCGTGTAGAACAATGTATGGCTGTACTTCTGTCTGATAGAGACTGACACACAAGCAAATGACTTTGGGTAAGATACAGTGCAATGTTAGGCAGGTTACTCACACATGTAGCTGACACTGGGATACTGGAAAGTTACTGTGAACATGGTTCAAAGATTTGCTATTAGTTCCTTTGCTTCCATCATGTTGCCATACACTATGGAGAGTCACTGCATAATATTCCAAGGGGGAATGTAAAAGCCTGCAACTTGCATGCATCGGTGAGTGTCCGGCAAGTCTGACCGACCTTGTAAATTGGCAATATTTTCTGTTGCCTCGTTGGAGTCTTGCCAATGCTTTCTTACATTTCCCCCCTGGAATGCCCTGCAGTGAGGCTCCACACTGTATGGCTACAAGAAGGGAGCAATAGCACTAATAGTGGCAGAATCCTAGAAAAACGGTAAAGAAACTGGATGAGCAGCAGCCAAATGAAAGGTTTCTAGACTCCTAGGGGCATAAATAAACTAAAGTACAAGCAGGTTTATAAAATAGGAGATGTCGCCCATAGCAACCAATCAAATTCTACTTATCATTTATCTAGCACCCTTTAGAAGATAATACCTGTAGTTAGGATCTGATTGTTTGCTATGGACAACAACTCCACTTCTATAAACCTGTACTTTAGGAAATATACCCTCTTGTGTCTCTTTTGGGTGGATGGACTCTTTGTCTCTCTCTGTGCTAGAGTCATGCTTTCTTATTTCCTCTAAGCTGGCATCCTAAAAATTTTGCTATCTCTCTCTGCTCTGGAATTATGTCAGGATGCGGCCTGGGAATGGCCGCTACTCACCCCCGCATCGGCGTCCTTGAGCTCAGGTGTTCAGTTGCTGGGAGTGGAGGTGAATGGTGGCTTGAGTATTCTCCTCGGAGTCTGCTAGGGCTTCCGTGCGTACGTTCTGGTTCCCGTGGTGGCAGGCATGGGTGCAGCCATGTTGGTCCATATAACATGACTAGTCTCTCCCAATGGCAGTCCTGCAGTCACTCAGCTGATCTCCTGATCAAATGACCAACTGCCTATGGGTATTTAGGTCTGACTCCAGGAACAGGAAGTTTCCTGATCAACTTAATTTCTTCATTTACTTCATGTCTGTAGTGATCCAGTGACTGATTGCTATTTTTTCACTCCAGGCTCCCTGTTGTCTTCAACTTCCAGTGACTTCCAGCGATTCTCTCCACAGTGTGCAAGTCAGCTGTCAAACTGATTCCCTGTGTTATATGTATCAGCTCTCATGCTGATTTCTGGTTTGCTGTTCAGCTCTCCTGCTGACTCCCTGTGTTACATGTTTCAGCTGTCAGCTAATTACCAGTGTTCCAAGTTTCACCTCTCATGCTGATTTCCCTGAGTTACATGTTCAGCTCTCACATTGTTCTCTAGTGTTTCTTGGAGCAAGTCTGCGTCTGGATTCCTAGTGTTTCCCAGAGCTAATCCGGTTCTGGATCTCCAGCTCTTTTTAAAGCACTTCCACGTCTGTTTCTCCAGAATTACTTAGAGCAAGGCTGTGTCTGGATTTACGGTGTTTCTTACAGCATTCAGTGTTTGGACTTACTATACATTTATCATTACAGCAAGTCAGTCTCAGGATCTCCCGTGTTTCCCAGAGCAAGCCTGCATCAACTTAATTTCCAGTATTTCTAGTACCACTCCATTTCCAGTGTTTCCCAGTGCCATCCCATTTCTAGTTATTCACAGTACTGTCTCATTGCTAGTATTCTCCAGTGATACAACAGTTTTTAGTATTTCCAGTGTTAGTACATTTCTAATAATTCTCAGTGCTATTTAATCTCTAGTATTATATCTCTGTCTTCTGTCACTCCCAGGTACCTGTCCAGAGGGCCGCGACATGCTCACTTGGTGTGGAAAAACCTAAATCCCAATAGGAGGGGGTCACTGGTGAAGACCACCAAGTGGGTTAGACTCCGTGCCTTTGGGTAGGTCTAGCCAAACCTGGGTTTGGCTGCAATAGGAAGGCATTATCACTGTCAACCCCGTCAGTTGCTTCTCTACCACCCTAACCCCTCAGTTATTGACCTCTACAGAGGTATCCCTAGTGCCCGGTTGTGACAAACAGAACCTGTATTCCCTCTTGCCACTCAGGCAGCGTGAATAGTTTCCATGGCAGGCCATTTTTAACTCTTGCACTCCCCTATAGTATTTGCGCTACCTTTTTATTTTATGTGAACAGCTATTGAAGTCTCTTAGTGCAGGGCTCTGATTTTACTATTCAACAGCCATTTTGCATCTGACTTCTGACATGCTATATATCAATTTTCAAATTTTTTATATCATGTAAGTTTTTTGAGTTATTTTGAACAAAATAAATTTGAAAATTCAAAGTATTTAATCACAGTAATTGCTTGGCAACACTCCCTTCTGCCTGCGCTATGGGGTACACATCCTGCCCAGACTCCTCATCCTCTTTCTCCTCCATGTGCTGACCCTGGGGCATATTTCTCCTCTTTTTTTTTTTTAAACATGTATATATTGTGGTTTTCAAATAATAAAAATAATACAACTTAGTTACAGTTATAGTACAGACGGTGTAATGGTCAGCATTACTGCCTCACAGCACTGAGGTCATGGGTTCGATTCCCACCACGGCCCTAACTGTGTGGAATTTGTATATTCTCCCTGTGCTTGTGTGGGTTTCCACCGGGTGCTCCAGTTTCCTCCCACACTCCAAAAATATACTGGTAGGTTAATTGGCTCCCAACAAAAGCTTAACCCTAGTGTGCCTGTGTATGTGAGCATGTGGTAGGGAACTTAGGCCCTCATTCAGAGCCGTACGCTCTGAGCAGAGCGCACGCTCTGAGCAGAGCGCACGCTCTGAATGAGGGCCGGGCTCCATGAAAATGGAGCATCCTCCTGGACGCTCGTATAGCTGTGGGTCACCACCCACAGGCTATACGAGCGTGCATTGTGATGGTCACGATGGTCGAGACCATCGCGACCATCGAATTTGCGAGCCGGAGCCAGCGGTTGAGGTTTTCAACCGCAAGCTCCGGAGTGATTTTGGCTCTATCAGAGCCAAAATCACTCCCACTGACATCACTAGTGATGTCAGTGGGCCGGCTTTTGACGGGAGGCGTTCCCGTGGGAACGCCCCCGTCAGGGAGGCACGCCCCTGGCACGCCCACCAAAGGGGGCGTGCTGTCAATCAACATTGACAGCACGCCCCCTTTGATCGGACACAACGAGCGAAGGACTTTCCTTCGCTCATCGCGTCTGGCGCATGCGCACGACGGAGCTCCCTCCGTCGTGCGCATGCTCAGTCCATAACATCGACCCACTTGCGAGCGGACAGCCGCTCGCGAGTGGGTCTGAATCAGGCCCTTAGATTGTAAGCTCCACTGGGGCAGGGAGCCACAAAAACCACAATAAATACATGTTTAAAAAAAAAAAAAAACCTGAGTTAAGAGAATGGCCAACTATTCTCTGTAAAGCGCTGCGGAATATGTGTACGCTATACAAATAATTGGTAATAAATAAATAAATAAATAATAGTACAACAGTAGCAAAATAATACATGTTCATAGATTCAACAGATAATTTATACTGTTTACAAAAATTTTTTGTACCATAAATATAATTTTTTGAGATAAAACATAAGGGGTAAGAGAGGGAGGGAATTAAGATCTAGGGTAGGGGTTGGGATTAATAATGAAGTTCCTATAATATCATCCTATTAATCAATTATGGTTGCTCTATCCAATTTGAAACAATTAGAAATCCTCTATATTATTATTTCCCTTCAGTTCTTATCTTAACCAAATACATTTTTGGAGTGTGTGTGTGACCACGGATGTTATTTCAAAGTTCTCCAGCTAGTTTTTTATACAAATACCAATCTGTACTCTCAAATAATTTTAAGATATGTGTTCGAGTTTCCTCTGGTAGGGTATCTATATAAGTACTCCATTTAAGATAAAATCTAATGACACCTTTTTGTATATCTGTAAGAGCCGAGTAGCGTTCATAATAGAGAATTTGGGTAATCCTGCTATGGACTGCTGCTATGGTGGGCGAAGGTTTTGAAATCCATGATTTCAAAATTATCTTTTTTGCTACTGTTATAAGTACCGTGATAAAAGGTATTTAATGTTTATGTGATTCTTCTAATTTCCAGGACGTAAAGTCTGCACATAAGAAGGCTAATGGGTTTAGGTCGCATTTTATCTTAAAACCTGAGTTAATAAAATGGAGTATTTTATACCAAAATTTACATATATATCTACAGTCCCAGAAGTTATGGTAGAATGTGGCTATGGGGTATAAGCATTTTGGGCATGCACCTGATTCTTCCGCTACAAAATGTTTTCTCTGGGCCTGAGAAATGTAGACTCTGTATATTGTTTTAACATGCACCTCTTGTAAATAAGCAGCTTGTAAAATTTGCAATATGGAATCGTAATTTTGAAATAATTGAGTAGCTTGTAAAATGACAGGTACGTCTTTCTTCCATTTCTCCAAAACCTTATTATGCAATATAGTTGTTGGTGGTTGAATTAAGTCCTGATATAGGAACCTAGTCCTATATGTGGTCTGTTTAATTAAATTTAAAAGAGAAGTGATGGGATCTCGAGTGTCTGCAATCAGCATAGTGTTTGGTAAAGAATTGACATAGTGTCTCATTTGGAAATATCCATATAGACAATGGCGTGCTAAACCATATCGTTCCTGCAAAGTTTGAAATGAACATATGGTTCTCCCAGGGTCAAAAACATCCTCAGTTTTGCGTATCTTGTTGCCCCAAAGGGAATCCAATTTGATACCTGTGGGTTACGTTTTAGTTTTTTGTTTATGGCCCACCATGTACAAGTATCTCTAAATAGTATATTTTTAAACATAGGCATAGGTAGGTGGGACTTAGGTGTGTGGAGCAAAGCCCCCAGGGCGAAAGGAGCCAGTAGGGCACAATCCAGGTTATAACATGTATATACACTTCTCTCTGACATCCAGTCAGCTATGTATCTAAAAAATATGGAATTTGAGAATTGCAAAAGGTCCGTTAAGCCAAGACCTCCTTCTTTTCTCGAAAGCTGAAGGTTGGGGTGAGCAATCCTAGATCTCCCATTTTTCCATATAACTTTCTGGAATAATTTGGATAGTTGATGTATAACCACTGATGTCAATCTGAGTGGGATTATCTGCATGATACAGGATATCTTAGGGAATATTACCGTTTTAAGAAGGCAACACATCCAGCAATGATAGAGTTAAAAATTTCCAACCATCTAACAATTTAGAAATAGAATTTATTATTGGAGTGAAGTTGACTTGATATAGTTTTGTTAGTTGGAGTGGTATTTTTATACCCAAATATTTAAATTGTGTACCAACAATTTTAATAGTACTCAGGGGTCCTTCTCTTGGTAAGCAGTTCCCATCTCCATGCAATGGCACTAGTTTCGATTTATTAGCGTTGATCCTATATCCTGAGATTTATCCACATTTTGGTATAATACGAGTATCAAATACTACAACGAGAGAGTGGGCTGGCTGTGATAGAAAAATCAGCATATCGTCTGCAAAAAGTGCTACGTGAAGATCTATCCCTTTGTCATAATTCCTTGATAGTGAGGTGATTGTCGCAGAGCTATCGCTAACGGTTCCAATGCCACCGCGAATAGTAACGATGACAAAGGGCATCCCTGTCTAATCCTTCTTTGAATGTTAAAGGGTTCCGACAATAATCCATTGCATAAAATTTGAGTGGCTGAATTTTTATATAATGTTTTTAAATAAAAAATAAATTTTTGGGAAAAAACTAATTTTAATAGTGTATCATACAAATGATCCCATCATACCATGTCGAATGCCTTTTCGGCGTCAAGGGATACTATGGGCTTGCGGGGTGACATTTGTGGCAACCTGGGAGGTATGTATTACTGATAACACTCTTCTAATGTTCACCACATACAATCTGCCTTTAATAAAACCTGTCTGATCCTGGTGGATGATAGATGGTAATATATGTTTTAATCTATCCGCCAATATTTTAGTTAGTATTTTATAGTCAGTGTTCAGTAAAGATATTGGACGATATGATCCAGGATCATGCAGGTCTCTGCCAGGCTTCGGGAGAACACTAAGAGTAGCTGTATTAAAATGATCTGGCATATCTCCTGACTCCAATATTTTATTGTACACATAGTGAGCGTTGGGGTTATTCGGAATGACAATATTTTGTAAAATTCAGAGGTAAAGGCATCGGGGCCCGGGGTCTTTCCCATTTTTAAGTTTGATATAGTTTTTGAAACCTCTGATTCAGATATAGGGGAAGTTAAACCATTATTACAAGCTGCTGATATCTTAGAGTTCAGTAGCCTCTCCCAAAGCCTTGCCCCACCCACATCTGCAGTCTATGGATTTGAATATAAATCTGTATACATTTTTTAAAATATATTCACGATTTGAGCATTAGAAGTTGTATGACTTCCATCATGTTGTCGAAGGGGATGTGTCACCATAGAGGGACGTTGTCCTCTCAATACTTTAGTGAGAAGCCTACCAGCCTTATTACCAAATCTATGAAATCTTTGATCTTTTTGAAAGGAATATTTTGATTCCAATTTCATAAATAAGCCATCAAAAGTTTGTTTAGCCTCCATATAACAGGTTTTAGTAGCCAGTGTGTTGTTAGATCTATAATTTTGGAATGCTTCTGTTAATGCTTTTTGTGCTTGTAGATATTCCTGTTGGATGTTTTTATATAGTGTGGAAGTATAAGAGATGATGTTCCCCCTAACTACTGCCTTCGTGGCTTGCCAGAAGATAACTGGATTTTCAGTATCCATGGGCGCATTATTGATTTTGTACTCTTCCCAGGTCGTCTCCATTTTATTTTTAAATTTAAGTGATTGGGAGAGATGAGAGGGGAATCTACAGGTCCTATATGGTCTCCTCTCCGAGTTTCAATATAATTTTAACCATACCACCGCATGATCTGACATTTAAATGGACTCCATTTCTACCCGCGATACTTTTGGTAACAACTTATCGGAAAGTAAAATATAATCAATTCTGGACATAGTCCCACTCGCTGCCGACAGACATGAATACTCTCTGTCAACAGGGTGCAGAGTCCGCCACATGTCTGCTAAATTGAGTCTGTGCGATAGGAATGGTACACCAGTCTTAGGAGGGGCACCCCCTCCCTTACGTGGGAACTGTCTATCCAGCTGAACTGAGGTTATTAGATTAAAGTCCCCGCATACAATAGATGGGATATCATTATAAGATGACAGAAGAGCTATTATGTTCTGAAAAAAGCGCTTTGAGTAAATGTTAGGTGCATAGATATTACATAACAAATAGTCCTGTTTTTCTATACTAACTTGGCAAATTACATATCTCCCTTCCTGATCCGATACTGTAGTTTTAACTTCTATTGGGATATGTTGTTTCGCCAAAACTGTAACCCCTCGAGCCCTTGAGTTATATGATGCTGATGCAATCACATTCCACTTCTGCAAATTGAGCGTAAGAGTGTCCTGTGGGGTCAAGTGTGTTTCCTGCAGGAACACTAAGTCCATCTTTAACTTATTGAGATATATCAGAATTTTTTTCCTCTTCTAAGGGTTATTGATACCACTTATGTTCCAGGAGGCAATCTTTAAACTAGCCATTTAAGAATAGAGTAAGATATGTATATAAAGAACTTAGGGGTGTGCACCGGCCACTTTTCGTGTTTTGTGTTTTGGTTTTGGATCTGGATCTTTCTTTGTGTTTTGGATCTGGATTGGTTTTGCCAAAACCACCCTTCCGTGTTTTGGGTTCTGGGTTTTGTGTTTTGGATCTGTATTTTTTTGAAAAAAAGCATAAAAACAGCTAAAATCACAGAATTTGTAGGTTTTTCTGCTCCTATGCTATTATTAACCTCAATAACCTTAATTTCCACTCATTTCCAGTCTATTCTGAACACCTCACACCTCACAATAGTGTTTTTATGTCCAAAAGGTTGCACCGAGGTAGCTGGATGACTATGCTAAGCGACACGAGTGGGCGGCACAAACACGTGACCCATCTAGGAGTGACACTGCAGTGGCAGACAGGATGGCAGTTAGAAAAACTAGGCCCCAAACTGTACATAATGCAAAGAAAAAAAAGAGGTGCAAGATGGAATTGTCCTTGGGCCCTCCCACCCACCCTTATGTTGTATAAACAGGACATGCACACTTTAACAAATCAATCATTTCAGCGCCAGGGTCTGCCACACAACTGTGGCTGAAATGATTGGTTCATTTGGGCCCCCACAAAACAAGCTGGCAATTAATGTGTCCCTGCACAAACTGGCTCTACGGAGGCAAGATGTCATCCTCATCCTCCTCATCCACCGATTCCTCACCCTCTTCAGTGTGTACATCCTCATCCTCACAAAGTATTAACTCGTCCCCACTTGAATCCACCACCACAGGTCCCTCTGTACCTTCTGGAGGCTGGTCTCCCTGGAAGAGCTGATAATTCATTTTGATGAACATCATCTTCTCCACATTCTGTGGAAGCAACCTCCTACGCCTTTCGCTGACAAGGTTCCCGGCTGCACTAAACACTCTTTCGGAGTACACACTGGAGGGGGGGCAACTCAGGTAAAATAGAGCCAGTTTGTATAGGGGCCTCCAAATTGCCTCTTTTTCCTGCCAGTACAGGTATGGACTGTCTGACATGCCTACTTGGATGCTGTCACCGATGTAATCCTCCACCATTCTGTCAATGGTGACAGTATCATATGCAGTGACAGTAGACATGTCAGAAATTGTTGCCAGGTCCTTCAGTCCGGACCAGATGTCCAAACTTGGTCCTGCCTGCCCTGCATCACCGCCAGTGGGTTGCTTAGGATACCTACGTTTTTTCCTGGCAGCCCCAGTTGCGGGAGAAAATGAAGAAGGAGCCGTTGACGTGTCACGTTCCGCTTCAGCTGACAGTGTGTTCACCAGCAGGTCTTTGCACCTCTGCAGGCTTGTGTCGGCTGGAAAGAGAGACACCACATAGGCTTTAAACCTAGGATCGAGCACGGTGGCCAAAATGTAGTGGTCTGATTTCAACAGATTGACCACCCTGGAATCCTGGCAAAGCGAATGAAGGGCTTCATCCACAAGTCCCACATGCCGAGCGGAATCGCTCCGTCTTAGCTCCTCCTTCACTTTCTCCAGCTGCTTCTGCAAAAGCCTGATGAGGGGAATGACCTGACTCAAGCTGGCAGTGTCTGAACTGACTTCACGTGTGGCAAGTTCGAAGGGCTGGAGAACCTTGCACAACACGGAAATCATTCTCCACTGCGCTTGAGTCAGGTGCATACCCCCTCCTTTGCCTATGTCATAGGTGGATGTATAGGCTTGTATGGCCTTTTGCTGCTCCTCCATCCTCTGAAGCATATAGAGGGTTGAGTTCCACCGCGTCACAACCTCTTGCTTCAGGTGATGGCGGGGCAGGTTCAAGAGTGTTTGCTGGCGCTCCAGTCTTCGGCACGCAGTCGCTGAATGGCGAAAGTGGCCAGAAATTTTTCGGGCCACCCAAAGCGTCTCCTGCATGCCCCTGTCGCTTTTCAGAAAATTCTGCACCACCAAGTTTATTGTGTGAGCAAAACATGGGACGTGCTGGAATTTGCCCAGATGTAATGCCCGCACAATATTGGTGGCGTTGTCAGATATCACAAATCCCCAGGAGAGTCTAAGTGGGGTAAGCCACTGGGCGATGATTTCCCTCAGTTTCTCTAAGAGGTTGTCGGCGGTGTGCCTCTTACTGAAACCGGTGATACACAGCGTAGCCTGCCTTGTAACGAGCTGGCGTTTCTGAGATGCTGCTACTGGTGACGCTGCTGCTGTTGCTGCATAAGGTGATACATCTACCCAGTGGGCTGTCACAGTCATATAGTCCTTAGTCTGCCCTGTTCCACTTGTCCACATGTCCGTGGTTAAGTGGACATTGTGTACAACGGCATTTTTCAGGACACTGAGGACACTTTTTCTGAACGTTTCTGTACAGTCTCGGTATCGCCTGCCTAGTGAAGAGGAATCTAGACGGGATTTGGAACCGGGGACACACTACCTCCATCAATTGTCTAAATCCCACTGCACTAATGGCGGATACCGGACGCACGTCTAACACCAACATAGCAGTCAAGGCCTCAGTTATACGTTTTGCTTCAGGATGACTGCTGTCGTACTTCATCCTCCTCGCTAAGGACTGTTGGAGGGTCAATTGTTTAGTAAAAGTAGTGGTGTTCCTACTTCCTCTCTGGGATGATGAATGACTCCCAGCAGCAGCAACAGCAGCAGCGGCAGCAGTAGGCATAGCAATGCAGGATCCTCTGGAGGAATCCCGGATAGGAGAGTCAGTCATGCCAGTGACATGGCCTGCAGGACTACTTCCGATCCTGACTAAGGAGGAAATTGATTAGGAGGGAGTTGACGGTGTGGTTTGCAGGCGCTTGGATACAACAGGACAACGGGATTTAGGTGTCCCTGGACTGCTTATGGTCTTAGCCAAAGTTTCTGAACTTGACAGTAACTTTTTATGAACACGCTGCAGGTGCCATTTAAGGGAGGATGTTCCTAGGTGGTTGACGTCCCTACCCCTACTTATTTCACCTTTACATATGGTACATATGGCAAGACAGTTGTTGTCCGGATTTGGATAGAAATATTGCCAGACCAAAGAGGTGGAATGTTTGGTCTTCTGCCCAGGCATGACCGTGATGGGCTTTTTCATCCCACGGACAACAACTGTCTCCCCCGGAGTCTGATTTAAACAAACCACATCACCATCAGAATCCTCCTCGCCAACTTCCTCCTCAGTGCCAGCTACACCAGTATCCTCATCCTGTTGTACTTCAACAGTGACATCTTCAATTTGCATATCAGCAAGTGGACTGTGGGTGCTCCTTTCAGCACTTGCAGGGGGCGTGCAAATGGTGGAAAGAGCCACCTCTTCCCGTCCAGTGCTGGGAAGGTCAGGCATCGCAACCACCACCACACTTGGACTCTCCTTGGGGATTTGTGATATCTTCTTAGAAAGCACAGTTCTTCGCTGTGCTTTTGCCAGCTTAACTCTTTTGATTTTTTTAGTGGGAGGAGGGCTTCCATCGTCATGTGAAGCTGAACCACTAGTCATGAACATACTAGGGATTGACCTTAGCCGTTCCTTGCTACTCCGTGTCGTAAATGGCATATTGGCAAGTTTACGTTTCTCTTCAGCTGATTTAAATGTCTTTTTCAAGGTCATTTTCCTGAACTTTGCCATTTGGGATTGTATGTGCCCTCTACTATGACATTGGGCATCGGCCTTGGCAGACGACGTTGATGGCATGTTATTGTCTATGTCATGACTAGTGGCAGCAGCTTCAGCACTAGGAGGAAGTGGTTCTTGATCTTTCTCTATTTTATTTTTATCGGAGAAAGTTTGGTCCTCCATTTATGTTATATCAATTTAATATATACGTGCGGCTAAACACAGAAAATAATTTTTTTTTTGGTTTGGACTGGGGTGTACTTTCGGGGGTTACAGCACCCTTAACGGTCAAGCCAGCCGGCCCTTTACTTATGACACAGGCGCACGCTTGGCACTACTTTGTTGTTGCACGTGCGGCTACTGCGCACACAATTCACAAACACAGAAAATAATTTTTTTTTTGGTTTGGACTGGAGTGTACTTTCGGGGGTTACAGCACCCTTTAACGGTCAAGCCAGCCGGCCCTTTACTTATGACACAGGCGCACGCTTGGCACTACTTTGTTGATGCACGTGCGGCTACTGCGCACACAATTCACAAACACAGAAAATAATTTTTTTTTTGGTTTGGACTGGAGTGTACTTTGGGGGTTACAGCACCCTTTAATGGTCAAGCCAGCCGGCCCTTTACTTATGACACAGGTGCACGCTTGGCACTACTTTGTTGATGCACGTGCGGCTACTGCGCACACAATTCACAAACACAGAAAATAATTTTTTTTTTGGTTTGGACTGGAGTGTACTTTGGGGGTTACAGCACCCTTTAACGGTCAAGCTAGCCGGCCCTTTACTTATGACACAGGCGCACGCTTGGCACTACTTTGTTGATGCACGTGCGGCTACTGCGCACACAATTCACAAACACAGAAAATAATTTTTTTTTTGGTTTGGACTGGAGTGTACTTTTGGGGGTTACAGCACCCTTAACGGTCAAGCCAGCCGGCCCTTTACTTATGACACAGGCGTACGCTTGGCACTACTTTGTTGATGCACGTGCGGCTACTGCGCACACAATTCACAAACACAGAAAATAATTTCTTTTTGGTTTGGACTGGAGTGTACTTTCGGGGGTTACAGCACCCTTAATGGTCAAGCCAGCCGGCCCTTTACTTATGACACAGGCGCACGCTTGGCACTACTTTGTTGATGCACGTGCGGCTACTGCGCACACAATTCACAAACACAGAAAATAATTTCTTTTTTGTTTGGACTGGAGTGTACTTTCGGGGGTTACAGCACCCTTAATGGTCAAGCCAGCCGGCCCTTTACTTATGACACAGGCGCACGCTTGGCACTACTTTGTTGATGCACGTGCGGCTACTGCGCACACAATTCACAAACACAGAAAATTATTATTTTTTTGGTTTGGACTGGAGTGTACTTTCGGGGGTTACAGCACCCTTTAACGGTCAAGCCAGCCGGCCCTTTACTTATGACACAGGCGCACGCTTGGCACTACTTTGTTGATGCACGTGCGGCTACTGCGCACACAATTCACAAACACAGATAATAATTTTTTTTTTGGTTTGGACTGGAGTGTACTTTGGGGGTTACAGCACCCTTTAACGGTCAAGCCAGCCGGCCCTTTACTTATGACACAGGCGCACGCTTGGCACTACTTTGTTGATGCACGTGCGGCTACTGCGCACACAATTCACAAACACAGAAAATATTTTTTTTTTTGGTTTGGACTGGAGTGTACTTTGGGGGTTACAGCACCCTTTAACGGTCAAGCCAGCCGGCCCTTTAGTTATGACACAGGCGCACGCTTGGCACTACTTTGTTGATGCACGTGCGGCTACTGCGCACACAATTCACAAACACAGAAAATAATTATTTTTTTGGTTTGGACTGGAGTGTACTTTCGGGGGTTACAGCACCCTTAACGGTCAAGCCAGCCGGCCCTTTACTTATGACACAGGCGCACGCTTGGCACTACTTTGTTGATGCACGTGCGGCTACTGCGCACACAATTCACAAACACAGAAAATTATTTTTTTTTTGGTTTGGACTGGAGTGTACTTTCGGGGGTTACAGCACCCTTTAATGGTCAAGCCAGCCGGCCCTTTACTTATGACACAGGCGCACGCTTGCCACTACTTTGTTGATGCTCGTGCGGCTACTGCGCACACAATTCACAAACACAGAAAATAATTTTTTTTTTGGTTTGGACTATAGTGTACTTTCGGGGGTTACAGCACCCTTAACGGTCAAGCCAGCCGGCCCTTTACTTATGACACAGGCGCACGCTTGGCACTACTTTGTTGATGCACGTGCGGCTACTGCGCACACAATTCACAAACACAGAAAATAATTTTTTTTTTGGTTTGGACTGGAGTGTACTTTGGGGGTTACAGCACCCTTTAATGGTCAAGCCAGCCGGCCCTTTACTTATGACACAGGCGCACGCTTGGCACTACTTTGTTGATGCACGTGCGGCTACTGCGCACACAATTCACAAACACAGAAAAATTTTTTTTTTTTGGTTTGGACTGGAGTGTACTTTGGGGGTTACAGCACCCTTTAACGGTCAAGCCAGCCGGCCCTTTACTTATGACACAGGCGCACGCTTGGCACTACTTTGTTGATGCACGTGCGGCTACAGCGCACACAATTCACAAACACAGAAAATAATTTTTTTTTTGGTTTGGACTGGAGTGTACTTTGGGGGTTACAGCACCCTTTAACGGTCAAGCCAGCCGGCTCTTTAGTTATGACACAGGCGCACGCTTGGCACTACTTTGTTGATGCACATGCGGCTACTGCGCACACAATTCACAAACACAGAAAATAATTATTTTTTTGGTTTGGACTGGAGTGTACTTTCGGGGGTTACAGCACCCTTAACGGTCAAGCCAGCCGGCCCTTTACTTATGACACAGGCGCACGCTTGGCACTACTTTGTTGATGCACGTGCGGCTACTGCGCACACAATTCACAAACACAGAAAATAATTTTTTTTTTGGTTTGGACTGGAGTGTACTTTCGGGGGTTACAGCACCCTTTAATGGTCAAGCCAGCCGGCCCTTTACTTATGACACAGGCGCACGCTTGCCACTGCTTTGTTGATGCTCGTGCGGCTACTGCGCACACAATTCACAAACACAGAAAATAATTTTTTTTTTGGTTTGGACTATAGTGTACTTTCGGGGGTTTCAGCACCCTTAACGGTCAAGCCAGCCGGCCCTTTACTTATGACACAGGCGCACGCTTGGCACTACTTTGTTGATGCACGTGCGGCTACTGCGCACACAATTCACAAACACAGAAAATATTTTTTTTTTTGGTTTGGACTGGAGTGTACTTTGGGGGTTACAGCACCCTTTAATGGTCAAGCCAGCCGGCCCTTTACTTATGACACAGGCGCACGCTTGGCACTACTTTGTTGATGCACGTGCGGCTACTGCGCACACAATTCACAAACACAGAAAATAATTTTTTTTTTGGTTTGGACGGGAGTGTACTTTGGGGGTTACAGCACCCTTTAACGGTCAAGCCAGCCGGCCCTTTAGTTATGACACAGGCGCACGCTTGGCACTACTTTGTTGATGCACGTGCGGCTACTGCGCACACAATTCACAAACACAGAAAATAATTATTTTTTTGGTTTGGACTGGAGTGTACTTTCGGGGGTTACAGCACCCTTAACGGTCAAGCCAGCCGGCCCTTTACTTATGACACAGGCGCACGCTTGGCACTACTTTGTTGATGCACGTGCGGCTACTGCGCACACAATTCACAAACACAGAAAATAATTTTTTTTTTGGTTTGGACTGGAGTGTACTTTCGGGGGTTACAGCACCCTTTAATGGTCAAGCCAGCCGGCCCTTTACTTATGACACAGGCGCACGCTTGCCACTACTTTGTTGATGCTCATGCGGCTACTGCGCACACAATTCACAAACACAGAAAATAATTTTTTTTTTGGTTTGGACTATAGTGTACTTTCGGGGGTTACAGCACCCTTAACGGTCAAGCCAGCCGGCCCTTTACTTATGACACAGGCGCACGCTTGGCACTACTTTGTTGATGCACGTGCGGCTACTGCGCACACAATTCACAAACACAGAAAATATTTTTTTTTTTGGTTTGGACTGGAGTGTACTTTGGGGGTTACAGCACCCTTTAATGGTCAAGCCAGCCGGCCCTTTACTTATGACACAGGCGCACGCTTGGCACTACTTTGTTGATGCACATGCGGCTACTGCGCACACAATTCACAAACACAGAAAATTTTTTTTTTTTTGGTTTGGACTGGAGTGTACTTTGGGGGTTACAGCACCCTTTAACGGTCAAGCCAGCCGGCCCTTTACTTATGACACAGGCGCACGCTTGGCACTACTTTGTTGATGCACGTACGGCTACAGCGCACACAATTCACAAACACAGAAAATAATTTTTTTTTTGGTTTGGACTGGAGTGTACTTTGGGGGTTACAGCACCCTTTAACGGTCAAGCCAGCCGGCCCTTTAGTTATGACACAGGCGCACGCTTGGCACTACTTTGTTGATGCACGTGCGGCTACTGCGCACACAATTCACAAACACAGAAAATAATTATTTTTTTGGTTTGGACTGGAGTGTACTTTCGGGGGTTACAGCACCCTTAACGGTCAAGCCAGCCGGCCCTTTACTTATGACACAGGCGCACGCTTGGCACTACTTTGTTGATGCACGTGCGGCTACTGCGCACACAATTCACAAACACAGAAAATAATTTTTTTTTTGGTTTGGACTGGAGTGTACTTTCGGGGGTTACAGCACCCTTTAATGGTCAAGCCAGCCGGCCCTTTACTTATGACACAGGCGCACGCTTGCCACTACTTTGTTGATGCTCGTGCGGCTACTGCGCACACAATTCACAAACACAGAAAATAATTTTTTTTTTGGTTTGGACTATAGTGTACTTTCGGGGGTTACAGCACCCTTAACGGTCAAGCCAGCCGGCCCTTTACTTATGACACAGGCGCACGCTTGGCACTACTTTGTTGATGCACGTGCGGCTACTGCGCACACAATTCACAAACACAGAAAATAATTTTTTTTTTGGTTTGGACTGGAGTGTACTTTGGGGGTTACAGCACCCTTTAATGGTCAAGCCAGCCGGCCCTTTACTTATGACACAGGCGCACGCTTGGCACTACTTTGTTGATGCACGTGCGGCTACTGCGCACACAATTCACAAACACAGAAAATTTTTTTTTTTTTGGTTTGGACTGGAGTGTACTTTGGGGGTTACAGCACCCTTTAACGGTCAAGCCAGCCGGCCCTTTACTTATGACACAGGCGCACGCTTGGCACTACTTTGTTGATGCACGTGCGGCTACAGCGCACACAATTCACAAACACAGAAAATAATTTTTTTTTTGGTTTGGACTGGAGTGTACTTTCGAGGGTTACAGCACCCTTAACGGTCAAGCCCGCCGGCCCTTTACTTATGACACAGGCGCACGCTTGGCACTACTTTGTTGATGCACGTGCGGCTACTGCGCACACAATTCACAAACACAGAAAATAATTTTTTTTTGGTTTGGACTGGAGTGTACTTTCGGGGGTTACAGCACCCTTTAACGGTCAAGCCAGCCAGCCCTTTACTTATGACACAGGCGCACGCTTGGCACTACTTGGTTGATGCACGTGCGGCTACTGCGCACACAATTCACAAACACAGAAAATAATTATTTTTTTGGTTTGGACTGGAGTGTACTTTGGGGGTTACAGCACCCTTTAACGGTCAAGCCAGCCGGCCCTTTACTTATGACACAGGCGCACGCTTGTCACTACTTTGTTGATGCACGTGCGGCTACTGCGCACACAATTCACAAACACAGAAAATATATTATTTTTTTAGCACTTGGGGGGAGCACCCCTGATGGACAGTGCACCCCCTGGACAACACTACAGCACCCCTTTAGGACTGGGACACTGCACAGGACTTTGGAGTGGACACAGCCCCTATGGAGAACTGACTGCACAACACAGTCCAGCCAGCCCCTATGGACTTTGACGTAGTGGACACAGCCCCTATTAACAACAGCAGCACAGCACAACACAGCCAGCCCCTATGGACTTTGAAGTAGTGGACAACAGCAGCACTACACTACACTACACTACACAGCCCTAACTCCCACCCTCCCTCTTCACTGTCCACAGCCGAGTGAGAAAATGGCGCCGACGCGGGTACCTTATATAGGATCCAAAACCCGCGAGACTCGGAAGGCGGGATGATGACGTTTTGCCTCGATTTCAGATCCGAGTCAGGCGGGAAAAGTCGAGCCTGACTCGGATCGGACTCGGATCGGGGGGGCTCGGGGGGGTTCGGATTTCAGAAATCCGAACCCGCTCACCCCTAAAAGAAATACAAGCTGAATGAATTGTACATTTTGAACCTCTAGGGCAGGGGTGGGGAACCTTTTTGCTGCCGAGGGCCATTTTGATATATATAACATTATTTGCAGGTCTGGTCTAGGCCATGCACCCTCCGCGTGATGTCACATGGGGGCGTGGCCACAATCACCGGTGATTACAGCAATGCCCGCAGCATACTGAGGATGTTCTGGCAAGCTGTAAGGGCAGTGGTGTGACCACCTGAAGCATCCTAAGGATGCTCCAGGTAGCACTGCTGCATAGATTCTGGCTGCAGTGTGCCATTCTAGGCATGCTGCTAGCCAAATGAGGCTAGCAGGAAAAAGCTCTGAGGACCAGACCAATTGGTACAGAGTGCCTTTTAATGCCCCTGGGCAGGAGGTTCCCCATCCCTGCTCTAGGGGATAAACTTCCTTCATATAACATTGTGTTATTGATACAATGAATTGGGGATAAGCAACACAATTTACACAAAGAAATAGCCTCATTACAAAAAAATTCAAAAAAGAATATCAACATAAAAAAAGGCAAGATATTTAGCAAACATTTTAGTAAATAAAGTAAGCCTCCATCCCAGTGCATTTGCTAGGAAAGGAAGCCGACTTCTGGGTTTGTTTTAATATACAAACTTGAATCAGGATGGATGAGACACAAACTCCCAGCCAGCCTCAGCCTCCATAACTCAATATATTAACAGTTATGAGCGCACTTCAGCCCTTTTATCTTTAGGACAAATAATGAAAAATAACATCCAAATGACCCTAGTGTCCTTTCATATCACAATGTCCAGAAAATGTATAAGCCAAAAATACAGTCACACTGAGATAGGTAAAATTAGAAAATTGGAAATACTTGCATATAAGAAGAGCAAATCAACAGCTAGCATAGCCCTATTCTTCTTGGTATATGTGACTGGACTCTGCCTCTTCTTGCAGGTAAGCTTCAGCATCTGCAACTGATAGAAAATCATCAAAGGATGAGCCCTTAAAAGTTTGCAGTCTGGCCGGGTAAAGTAGTGCGAACTTTCTGTTTTGTTTAATTAATTTAGAGCATAGCGGAGCAAACTCTTTTCTGGCTGTTGTAAGCTCTGAGGAATAGTCCTGAAACAATAATAGCTTATGGCTCTCCCATGTTATGGTGCGCTGTTTCCGGGAGGCCATCCAGAAAGCCTCTTTATGCAAAAAATTGAGGCATCTGAATAACACTGCCCGAGGACGGGCTCCGTCATGTTGTCGTCTGGCAACCACTCTGTGAGAGCGTTCAATTACCAGATCTACAACTTGATCCCGAATTTGCAGCATATCAGGCAGAGTGTTTTTCAAGAAATCAAAGAGATCTAGACCTCTAACTCTTTCAGGCAGGCCAATTAATCTTAGATTATTTCTTCATGACCTGTTCTCTAGGTCATCTAATTTATTCCATATTTGATTATGAGATTTTTATTATGAGATTTAGTAGAGGTCGCCACTGCCTTCTTCATTTCAGACACATCCTGAAACAATTCACCCTCATGCTGCTCTGTTACTAGGACTCTCTGTGAGAGTTGTGATATTTGTTTAGTGATGTCTGCAGTTTGAGCCTGCAATAGAGTGCCCATTGCTGATCTGATTGTTTTAACCAAGTCACTATATGTGATGGTGTGTCAGGAGTGAAAAGTACCTGGTCTGCAGGGCTGCAGAGTGATGTGTCAGGGTCTCCAGGCATTGAATCTCCATCAGGCTATGAGGGGAGAGTAGCGCATGTTTCCTTGGCGTCCGGCGCCATCTTGGATTTTGTGCAGCGCTTGTCTCTGTCTTGCCGCTGGCGATTGTGTTTGGGCAGCATGAGCGGAGCGAAATACCACTCCATGCATCGGGGATAGTAGCGCAGGCGTGTGGGCGTTTAGCGGCTCACTTGGAGGATTTTTCAGCCTTGTAATAGGTGAGATGAGGTGGGCGGCAGTGGAGTTGGTCTCACACGCTGCTGTTCATCCCGCAGCCGGAACCGGAAGTGTATATCTCTCCTCTTAGTGCTGGATGCCATATTGCTTGCTGGCTCCTGTCCCAGCTCCCGGCCAGTGTGCAGATGGGGAAGTAAGCAGAAAGCTCTATAGCCTGTACCATGACCATCAGTAAGGTAAGGGGGTGTTCTCACAGTTGGCTGCTGTGTAACGGAGTCTCCATCTTTGTGTCCCAGCACTATGGCTGATCACCATAAGGAGATATGTGGCCCTCACACCACTGGCAGTAACCAGTGCAAGTGGCAATTTTACCTTTGTTTTCATTCTCCAATTTTAAATCAGTGATATTCTTTTCTTTTGTTTATTATTTCGTATCTTTATGAGTTAATTTTTTGCGCTAAACTTCGTGGGTGTTATGTATGCGGTAAGTTCACACTAAAACATCCATAAAGAAGGTATAATCAGACACTGTAACGGAAAACATCACCATCCTATTTCAATGCATGTGCAAGTGACTTTACATTTTATCTTATATTTTATCTTATATTAACAACTACCTGAAGTACCTGGTATTGCCCAGGTTTAAATCTTAAAGTTTTTAAGTTTTACTATGTAATATCATCCACATTCATCCATCGGAAGGCCCAGAACAGGCACCCCGGGTCAAAGATCTGCCAAACATACACTAATGGGAGGTCAGACCGGGACCTCAACCCCCTAGTATATCTTCTGGGATCCAATGTTACCACTTTTACAAGTTTTCATTCAAATCCATCCAGTGGAAGGCTCAGAAAGTGGAAGGCTCTCACTGCTATAGTAAGACATTACCCTCCCATTACGGGTCCGAACAGGCTACCTGGGTCAAAGATCTGTCCAGCACACTCTGCCATGAGGTCTGACAGGGACCCCCACAACTCCATTAGGCATTCTAGTCCAATTGCCACCCCTCTGTGAAGTTTTTATCCAAATCCAGTGGAAGGCCGAGAACAGACTCTCAGGGTCAACGTTCTGCCACGTGTCCCTGGGTCAAAGTTCTGCCCAGCATACACCAACGAGAGGTCCGACTGGGACCTCAACCCCCTAGTATGTCTTCTGGGATCCAATGTTACCACTCTTTGAACTTTCCAAATCCATTCAGTAGAAGGCTCAGAACAGTCTCCCTGTGTCATAGTTATGACCAGGATCCAACTGGACCACCTAGCGTTGGTTTCATCCCAATTGGTGCAGGGGTGTCTGAATGCATAACCGGACAGACAAACAAACAAACAGACCAATGTATTTTATATATAAGATTTGTCACTCTGTCGCTTTGTCACGTTGTCACTATGTGGTCTAATAGCTTACTTTTTCAATACTAAATAACTATGTAAGATTTGGAAGCTTTACCTTAAGAGTTGTGGAAGATATTTGCCAACAAACAAATGAACAAACTTCTTTAATATATATAGAAGATTACGTAAAGGCTAATTTGGATGGTTAAGAGTTTTTGAAGTTTAGTTTCTGCAGTTTTTAATAATTTCTGTAGTTTTATTGGTATTTTATAAATATATGATAAGAATGTTTTAATTGTAAAGAGATTAATTGAAATGTTCACATACAGCAGTAGTTTTTTTCAAATATAGCTATTACCGCTTTTGTTTGTGCACAACTAATAAATATGCCATGATTTTTCCATTGAATTCAGCATCCCTAAATTAGGTGAAAACACATATTCACATGCCAGATGCCGAAAAGTTTTACAATTTTGTTGAGCAGTGTTATTATTCTGGCAGCTTGATCTGTGCGATTGGTGACACTGTTAAGATGGCATAAAAAAGATAGTATATACATATAAAAGATAATAAAATCATGTAGGTTAACAAATTATGTTTTAAATCATTTACAGAAAATCCCTCTTTTTTTCTCTATATATTGTCCACCTATCCCCGACTTCATCCGATTATATCCTTAAGGGCATCAAAATGTAAAGAAATAGCAGGGGAAATATAGTGTAGTATTTTATATTGCAGGTGAGCACCACACTCAGTGATGTCACGCTACACCTTCATGCATAACCATATAGGTGGAGCCTCCACCGGACCTAATGAACTTTACTTTCAGGCATTTTAAATAGCTGAAATCTCAAAAAACTCCTTTTCATGAATGCACCTCTTTCAAATCAGACCTTCCATGCATCAGACTTGTCCACCGGTCCTTATGTAACATTTCCAAGATCCGCTTCTTAGTTTCCTACTGGATTATTTCCGTTATTCTCTACCTCCAAGTCCACAGTACTGTATATGTGGTTAAACAAAATAGAAAGAAAGAGAATGCCATCTACCGCATTATTTTGCAATAATTTTAATCATTAAAAATACTCACATAAATAATTAAAACTACAAGTCCTCATCATATAGCATCTTCACTTGATTTAGGTAAAATACAGGCAACCAATGTAGGGACTGACAGAGCGGAGAGCATTAGAAGAACATTTTGCGAGGAAGATCAATTTAGCCGCTGCATTAAAAATAGCTTGTTGGGTGAATGTCTGTATAGGGGAAGACCAATAAGGAGTCTTTTGTGAGGAAATGAATTCTGTATATCTTTGTTTCTTAATGTTTGTTACATGATTGCATACATATTTAGGGCGGGCTGTATCATGCATCACAATATGAATGCGATACACCCTACCACTTACCGCATGCATACCAGCGTAAATAAAGTGGGTATACATGTACAATTGTGAATAATATTGGAAAGGACAGTTCTTCCAAAAAACGCTGTTCTTTGCGAAAAGAGGACTATTGGGTTTATGACATGGGAGTAGCTTTGCGCATGCGTGGCCATCGACCTGTGCATGCATAAGTGTGGGGGACACTGGTAGGGATCCTGTTGGATCCCTTTCGGGGAAGTCTGCTTTGAGAAGCCCATAGGCTTCTATTAGGTGATGCCATTTATAGATGACGTTGTCTATCTGATACAAAAAGCTCTGGAAAATAGGGAAAACCTCTGAAAATGGCAGTTCTCTGAGTTTTGACCGCATTTTAGTGTTAATACATCCCACCATTAATGTGGGGAGCAACGAACATTTCAGAGTCAAGGCAACAAGCTTAAAGGGTTAGGTTTATTGGTGTACTGTAAACAGAAATAGAGACTTCAGTTCGATAAGTGCTAATTTTTTAATCAAAATATGCTTTTATCAGAGATCAGTTTTGATAACTGTAACATGAAATTGTGGAAAAAAAGACCAGTTGTATGAGCGACACTTTCAATGGGACCTTTTTCTATTGGTAAAATAGGGGCTTTCTTGTTCAAATAAAGTGCCACTTCTGTTGCTTGAACAAAGGGGTTGATTCAGACCGCTCATCTGCGCATGCATATGCGCAAAATGCGCATGCAGGAACCAGTCACTGCGTTCAGAAATGATGCGCTCGTAGAAGACAGACTGGACGCTACTTTGAGTGGCAGATAGTGCCGTTTGTGGGTGGTAACAGGGGAAGGTGCTTGTGAACGGGGGAGTGGTGGTGCGAACGCAGGCATGTCTGGGCATGAAAATGGCGTTTAATGGGTGCTTATAATTAGCATGGAGGCATCATTGTACACGTCACTTGGTTGTATTTCAGCCTGCAGTGATCGCAGTGTTTGCAGCAGGGTAGGGTCTACCTCAAGTGCTGTGTGCAGCTCCGATGGCTCTCGATGTTACTGATTAATCATACACTTCCTGGAGATGATGTGTGCTAAGAAAAAAAAGTGGGCGTCTTTACACTGGTATATGTTCACTCTGCCGTCACTCTCTAAGACATAGAGGCCGTCCTTACGCCAGACAGTGCGGTTGCGGAATTTACCTACCCGGTCCCTTTTAGATGTGAGCGATCCCGGCTTAGCGTCCGGGTCTGAATCGGCCCCAAAGTGCTGAAAGAATTTGTTTGCAGCAGCCAGTAATGTTCAGGGTGTGTTTTATGCTGCTGCAACAGTAGGTGAAAAGTAAACAGGAGGATGAGAGTAGGTAGCACTTAGAATTACATTTTTGGTCCATAATTCTGACTTTTTTGCCTTTGTAACAGTATGCAAAAATGTATTTAGCATTCTTAACTTTATTCTATGTGTAGATCAAGGCTCACAGCTGGATTATTTTAATTCACATTCTACTAGTGCTTATTACTATTCTGTTTCTAGAACACACCATGCAGGCACCTTTTTACTTTTGTCAAAGATCCAAACAAAATGAGCCTCTCCCTAGCTTGAGAGTACAGCTATCATTACAGTTGTATATGTGTTCTGAGTTACTGAAAAAAATCTTTTAAAAAGGTTTCCAGAGGAGCAGCAAGTATTAACCCACTACTGCAGCTGTCTTTCAACAGATGTCCTGTAGTACTGTGTTCTCACTTGTTATATTTATTATTATTGACGCACTAGTAATGTATTTCTAATGACATTGCACCATGCAGAGAATCAAATATGAAAAAGTCTTAGTGATTCATAAGCATCTCTGCTACATTATGTTTTTCTATAAAACAAAACGTGACCAGGTGTTAAGCCCCTATACAATAGACACATTAGTAATTATTTCATATGTACTACATCACTTCAGGAGAGATTGTGAAAACCCTTAAATCACAGCTTGCGGATTAATGCTTTACGGTGTATTAGGATGTAGTTATTTGTTATAGAAACAAGCTATTGTTTGCTCTGGTGCTACAAATGTGGCCGTGGCAAAATAAAGCATGTTTTACCACATTTTAATAATTTCTCTTAACGTTCATAATAACAATACTCAAACGTGTTATTGTCCTACTGGAACACTAATAATAATACAAAAGCAACACTAAAGAATATACATACAATCTTAATTTCGTTATAGTTGTTGAAATGCCTTTTACTAATGTAATTAATTGTAACTAGCACTTTATGATTTTGTCACTTCAGCATTTTATTGATACATAGGGCCCTATTTATCAATATTTTTACTAAAAAAATTTGAAAAAGGGTGTTTTTTTTACACCTGTTTTTACACCCTTTTAACATTAGTTTAGTATCACATTAATGTATTTAAGTGTGAATGTCTGGGTTTGGGGTGGTGACAGGAGCAGAGACATAAGCAGATTTAAATAAAAAGATGGAGTTTTTAATAAGTGATTTATCAAACATGGGAATGGCAAAAGAAAAAGTCCAGGTTTAGCACTAATGTACACTTGATAACTGTGGTGAAGCAAATGGGAGAATGTCCAGATAGTGACAGGCAGGAAATGTCCAGTTTGCAGGTTTGGTGAGCTGTAACGAAGTGCACGCAGAGGTAATAAAGTCCAGCTGGAAGTTAGAGTGTAAGGCAAGGTGCAGGGAAAGAGCAGGTTCAGGTACTCAGGCAGGGGAAAGGTAAATGAAGGGTGCAGGGTGAGTCCAGCAGGTTTGGAGCAGGAAAGGTAACAAGCTAGTAGTGCTTCCAGGCAGACAGGTAAGGCACAGGAACTCTCTCTCAGCCGCAGCTGAGAAACACGTTGCACTGGCCATGAATGAAAGCTCTGGACCTTCCTAAATACCAGGTGCCACGCTGTGACTGGCTGGAAAGAGCACATGCCCCACCAGGATTGGACAGCTTGAATCACATGACCTGAGGCAAGATGGCAGCACCCATGTCAAATGGAACGGAAACACCACCAGGCCTCAGTGACAATGTGCCTGCACAGAACCATGCGCAGCCAATGCCCCTCGCCAAACACCAGCACCACTGCCAGAGACCCCATGCCACAATGACCTCACAATTAATACCCGGTAACCACCATGCCGAGAAACCCTGGCCATGACAGTACCCCCCCTTATGGGTGGCCTCAGGACACTCACCAGGTTTCTCCGGATGGGCAGCATGGAACCTTTTGATGAGTGCAGGAGCATGGATATCACAGGCATCAGCCCAACAACGATCCTCTGGACCATAACCCCTCCAATCCAAGACGTACTGCAGATGTCCTCTGCGGATACAAGAGTCCAAGACTTGGGAAACCTCAAACTCCACATCTCTTTCAGTCTGGACACGGGGAGAAGCAGGCAGGACACTGTGGAACTTATTCAACACTAGGGGTTTAAGCAGGGAGATATGAAAGGAGTTGGGAATTTTCAGGTAAGGGGGCAACTGAAGGCGATAAGCCATGGGGTTAATAATTTCTATAATGGAGAAGGGCCCGATGAAGCCTGTAGCAAATTTCATAGATGGTACTCTGAGCCATAGGTTCCGGGTGGACAACCAGACTTGGTCTCCAACTTGCATACGTGGTACTATCCTACGCTTCTTCTCAGCTTGAAATTTGTAACGAGAGGATGCCTTCTCCAGGTCAGCACGAACCTGAGTCCAAATTGATGCAATTCTCTTTACAGTGTCTTCCACTGCTGGTACATCAAAGACGGACAGGCTTTGAAATTAAGGAACCCAAGGATGAAGACCTAGACCACTTGGAATGGGGTTTGGTTCTTGGAAGAGTGGTAGGAGGCATTATGCGCAAATTCAGCCGATGGCAGCAATACAGACCAATTTTGTTGGGAAGATGTCATGAAAATCCTCAGGAAGGTCTCAAGGTCTTGATTAACCCTCTCGGTGGGACCATTGCTTTGTGGGTGATAAGCTGCAGAAAATTTTAGCTTTACTTGCAATACTGAACATAAGGCTCTACAAAATTTTGCTGTAAACTGAACCTCACGGTCAGAGACTATCTCGGCAGGAAGACCATGGTGACGGAATATATGTTGTATAAACAAATGAGCTAGGTCAGAAGCAGAAGGTATTATTTTTAGTGGTATGTAATGGACCATTTTTGAGAATTGGTCTACTATGACCCAGATGGTAGTGAACCCTCAAGAATTCGGCAGATCCGTGACGAAGTCCATGGAGAGATGCATCCATGGATGTGATGGAATAGGTAGCTGCAACAACTCACCAGCCAGAGGCTGACGTGAAGACTTATGCTGAGCTCACAAGGAGCATGAAGAAATAAACTCCGACACGTCCGCTTTCATGGATGGCCACCAATAGCCTCTCTTCAGAAATTCCAGGGTCTTCCGGGTACCTGAGTGACCTGCAAAGCAAGAGGAATGAGCCCAGGTGAGGAGCTGCTTCCTTAACTCCGGGGCCACAAAGGACTTCCCAGTGGGAGGCTGTACTTGTAGGGTGGCAAATACTCTTGACTCCAAGACAGGGGTATTTTGTTGATTCTCTGCTTTGTCATCACATAGGAGAGACCTGGACAGAGCATCTGCCTTTTGATTAAGGGCTGCAGACCGCAAGGTCAGGGTGAACTGGAAACAAGCAAAAAATATTGCCCATCGGGCCAGACGAGGACTCACACACTGGAGATTCTTGAGGAATAGGAGGTTTCTATGATCTGTGAAAACAGTGAAGGGGAACTTAGCCCCTTCCAGCAGGTATCTCCATTCTTTTAATGCCAATTTCACTGCCAGGAGTTCTTGTTCACCTATGGCATAATTTCTTTCGGCAGGCGAGAATTTCTTGGAGAAAAACCAACAGGGATGAACTCGATTATCCTCATAATGCTGGGAAAGAAGTGCACCCATGGCCTCTGAAGATGCATCCACTTCCAATAGAAAAGGCCTGTCCAAATCTGGTTGACGTAAGACTGGAGCAGAAATGAAAGCCTGTTTTAAAAGCTGGAAGGCAGTCTTTATGGGTCAGATCGGTGAGGGGAGCCAATAATGAGAATCCTTTAATAAAACGTCTATAGTAGTTGGCGAACCCAAGCAATCTATGGATGGCTTTCAAGGTTTGAGGTCAGGACCAATCCAAAATTGCCTGCACCTTCTTGGGATCCAGTTCAAGACTGAAGCCGGAGATGACGTAACCAAGGAATGGTGCACTGGGTACTCCAAAGACACATTTCTCCAATTGGCAGTAAAGGTGGTTCTTTCTTAAACGGGATAATACTTCCTTCACATGTTCATGATGTTTCTCTATAGAAGATGAAAAAATCAGTATATCGTCCAGGTAAACTACAACCGAGACATACAACAAGTCCCGGAAAATTTAGTTAAGAAAGCCCTGAAACATGGCGCGGGCATTGCACAACCCAAAGGGCATCACAAGGTATTCAAAGTGTCCATCTCTGGTATTAAGGCGATCTTCCATTCATCACCAGCGCGAATATGGATGAGATTATAAGACCCTCTCAGATCCAACTTAGAGAATATGATGGACCCTTTAACTCTGTCGAACAACTCTGATCAGGGGAAGAGGATATTGGTTCTTAATTGCTATATCATTAAGGCCCTGGTAATCTATACATGGTCTTAGGCCACCATCTTTCAAGCCAACGAAAAAGAAGCCAGCTCCAGTGGGAGAGATGGAAGGACAAAAAAACCCTTTCGTTAGGTTGTCCTGGATGTATTCAGACATGGCTTGAGTCTCAGGCACGGATAGAGGATAGGTGCGACCATGGGGTGGCATCTTGTCAGGCAGCAGCTCGATAGGACAGTCCCATTCTCTGTGGGGAGGTAAGACATTCGCCTGTTGTTTGGAAAAAACATCAGAGAATATCTGGTACTCCTTGGGAATAGCTGGAGATGGTAACGAAGCTGTCTTTCTTACAGGTCGTATCTTGGGAAGACAGGATTTCTGACAGTCAGTTCCCCATTAAAGAATCTGCATTGAACACCAGTCTATCCTAGGATTATGCTGGCACAACC
Organism: Taudactylus pleione; assembly: GCA_031769625.1. NCBI lineage: Eukaryota > Metazoa > Chordata > Amphibia > Anura > Myobatrachidae > Taudactylus > Taudactylus pleione. Next base: position 14,199,170 of record JAUIMM010000115.1, on the reverse strand, counting down.
AGGGTAGTCCTAAAATGATTTCTTGAGAAGCCTCTGGTATCACTAAGAACTTTAAAGACTCACAGTGGAGTGCCCCAACACAAACTAATACTGGTTTAGTTTCCTTGGTGACCACTCCTTTAACTAGAGACCGTCCATCTACAGAAGTCAGGGAAATTGCATGTTTGAGAGATGAACAAGGAATCTGTAGTTTATCGACTAGGCTGGAAGTCATGAAGTTTCCGGCTGCTCCAGAGTCTAATAGAGCAGAGACAAAGACAGGGTTGGACTTGAGATCCAAAGCTAAGGAAATCTTGAAATCTTTAGTGTTTGGGGACGGACTCATAAATCCTAACTTGATGTCCCCCAGGTCAGTTAGGAATGGGCGTTTCCTGATTTTTGGGAGCAGGAGGTCACCAGGTGACCCGAATCTCTGCAGTACAGACAGAGGTTTTTTAGCATCCTTCTCTGATGTTCCTCTTTGGAGAGATGGGTTTGATTCACCTGCATAGGCTCCTCATCTATAGGAGCATGGGGTGAGCGGGTAGGTAAGGGAGGCGTAAATGACCTTTGCCGGTTAGTTCTGTGCTTTTCAGCCTGACGTTCTCTGAAACGTAGGTCAATTTTGTTGCAGAATGAGATCATATCATTTAAATTTGTGGGAAGCTCACGTGTGATCAGATCATCTTTTAATCGGTCAGAAAGGCCATGCCAAAAGGCTGAGGTGAGGGACTCCTCATTCCACTTAAGCTCTGATGCCAAGATTTGAAACTGTACGGCATATTGGCTGACCGGACGGGTTCCTTGTCTCAGGGTCATGATGGTGGACGATGCTGACACTGTGCATCCATGTTCATCGAAAATCCTCCTGAATGAAGATACAAAGTCTGTATAGTTATCCAGCAGCAAGTCTGAATGCTCCCAGAGTGAGGAGGCCCAATCCAAAGCCGAGCCGGTCAACAAAGACACGATGTATGACACTTTAGTTCTAGCAGTGGGAAAGTTATCAGGCTGTAAGGTAAAGTGTATGTCACACTGATTTAAGAAACCACGACAGAGCTTAGGATGCCATCAAATTTGCTTGGCATAAGTAGGTGTAAACGAGGGGATACCCTGGTCCCTGTATTACCAGGCACATGAGGAGGTGTAGTTGCTGATACCCCAGGGGTGGTTAACGAGGTTTGCAGATTATCTTGTCACTTAGACATCTCTTGTAAAAACTGAGCCATGTAATGCTGCATAGTTTCCAGGTTTTCTAAATGACCAGCAATACAGCAAAATAAATCCACTCCAGACTCTTGTTCCATGGCCGGATCCATGGGGCCAGTGCAAACTGTGAAGGTCTTTAAATTTAAATAAAAAGGTGGAGTTTTTAATAAGTGATTTAGCAGACATGGGAATGGCAAAAGAAAAGTCCAGGTTTTGTACTAAAGTGCATTTGATAACTGTGGTGAAGCAAATGGGAGAATGTCCAGATAGTGACAGGCAGGAAATGTCCAGTATGCAGGTTTGGTGAGCTGTAACAAAGTGCAGGCTGAGGTACTGAAGTCCAGCTGGGAGTTAGAATGTGAGGCAAGGTGCAGGGAAACAGCATGTTCAGGTACTCAGGCAGGGGAAAGGTAAATGGAGGGTGCAGGGTGAGTCCAGCAGGTTTGGAGCAGGTAAGGTAACAAGCTAGTAGCGCTTCCAGGCAGACAGGTAAGGCACAGGTACTCTCTCTCAGCCGCAGCTGAGAAACACATTGCACTGGCCATGAATGAAGGCTCTGGACCTTCCTAAATACCAGGTTCCGCGCTGTGACTGGCTGGAAAGAGCACTTGACCCACCAGGATTGGAAAGCTTGAATCACATGGCCTGAGGCAAGATGGCAGCGCCCATGCCAAACGGAATGGATAACACCACCAGGCCTCACCAGGCCTCAGTGACAATGTGCCCGCACAGAACCACGCACAGCCAATGCCCCTCGCCAAACACCAGCACCGCTGCCAGAGACCCCATGCCACAATGACCTCACAGGTAATACCCGGTGACCACCATGCCGAGAAACCCTGGCCGTGACATTAAGGGCTTTTGCAACAGTTTTCATGAAAAACTACTTCAAGCCCTGCAATTCACATATTTTTAGTAATCAGATCGCATTTCCCATACTTGTAGTGTGAATTGTGATCTACTCAGATTTACTAAAAATATATTGTGAAAAAATACCAGGGAAAGCCCTGTGGTAATAACGCCATCTTCATTATCCAGGCTTTCCCCTATTTCCCTGACTTCTGCTTTGCTCTGACAGGCAGAGCAGAGCTGGAAGCCGGCCCCTGTGATCAGCTTTGTGGACCACAAGCTGATCACTGTAAAAAAAAAATAGTTAAAAAAACCACTTACCTGCATCCAGGGACTGATGAGCGGTGCTCCGGTGAGATCCTCTGGGACTCCGGTCAGCTGGTCTCCGGGTTCATGCTCTGTGACCCCTATCAGTTGCTCTATGCTGTAAGAGCAGCTGACCGGGGTCACAGTGCAAGAACCTGGAGACCAGCTGACCGGAGCACCGATCACGGGGCAGGTAAGTGTAAGCTGAGTGTGGGCGGGTACCGAGTGTGTGTGTGGGGGGGTGTCACAGGGGTGGGTTGGTGAGCTGGTAGTGCATGCACAGACACATTCTCCCTGTTTTTTTTCTGAAAGATGCAGTGGGAAGTGTGCAGAGGGAATTTGCAGGGACAGAGCTTTATCGCAAGCTCTGTCCCTGCATGTGGATGTTAGTACATCCAAGTGATAATTCCTAAATTCGCAATCCTAATTTAGTAAAAAATATCACACTCCAACCGCATTTTAAATGCTGATTTTAGTAATTAGGGACCTTAATCATAAATAATGTAGATAGGAAAGAAAAGGAGTAAGCTGAATGGTATCATTCTCTTGTGTGTTTCTGGTGGGGTCCACATATATGTTAATACTGTTTATTCAGGGTTGGACTTGCCCACAGGGGTACAAGGGAAATCCCCGGTGGGCCCCACTGCCTGTGGGCCCACCCTCCTCTTCTGGTGTCAGGTACCAGACCTCAAATTATAGATTGTTACTCTGTTACCTGGAGGAGCAGAACAACTGATCAACATGGGGGCTATGTTCCCTTCTATAGAAACTACTGTACACCAAGATTTGATTAATGGTTAGTTAAGTGTCTGTGGTGGCTGGCCACACACTCTCTGGTGGATGACCACACCCCTTAAGCATCGGCCGCTACCACTGCATTTTACCAGTGGTCCCTTCGTGTCCCAGTCTGACACTGTATATATTCATTCATCAGCGTCTCACATATTACATTTCTCAATAAAATAATACATAAGTGGGTGATAAATCATAAGCCCCACCATTACGCGGTGATTTAGCAATGCCAAGGATACTTTATTACACATTCTTCTCCATACACTCATATGTAACTGTGGTCTGCAATCCACACTCTGGGTCTGAATCTGAGGTGCACGCTATTGCAGCCGCTGATACTGTATGTCTTTTTACAGTGCATCCGGAAAGTATTCACAGCACTTCACTTTTTCCACATTTTGTTATGTTACAGTCTTATTCCAAAATGGAATAAATTCATTTTTGGCCTCAAAATTCTACACACAACACCTCATAATGACAAAGTGTAAAAAGTTTTTTTGAGATTTTTGCAAATTTAGTAAAAAAAAAACCTAAGAAATCACATGTACATAAGTATTCACAGCCTTTGCCTTGAAGCTCAAAATTGAGCTCAGGTGCATCCTGTTTCCACTGATCATCCTTGAGATGTTCCTACAGCTTAATTGGAGTCCACCTGTGGTAAATTCAGTTGATTGGACATGATTTTGAAAGGTATACACCTGTCTATATCTATATAAGGTCCCTCACTTAACAGTGCATGTCAAAGCACAAACCAAGCATGAAGTCCAAGGAATTGTCTGTAGACCTCCTTGACAGGATTGTCTCGAGGCACAAATCTGGGGAAGGGTACAGAAAAATATCTGCTGCTTTGAAGGTCCCAATGAGCACAGTGGTCTCCATCATCCATAAATGGAAGAAGTTTGGAACCACCAGGACTCTTCCTAGAATTGGCCGGCTGTCTAAACTGAGCGATCAGGGGAGAAGGGCCCCAGTCAGGGAGGTGACCAAGAACCCGATGGTCACTCTGTCAGAGCTACAGCATTCCTCTGTGGAGAGAGAAGGACAACCATCTCTGCAGCAATCCACCAATCCGGCCAGTATGGTAGAGTGGCCAGACGGAAGCCACTTCTTAGTAAAAAGCACATGGCGGCCCACCTGGAGTTTGCCAAAATGCACCTGAAGGACTCAGACCATGAGAAAAAAAAACTCTCTGTTCTGATGAGACAAAGATTGAACTCTTTGGTGTGAATGCCAGGCGTTATGTTTGGAGGAAACCAGGCACCGCTCATCACCAGGCCAATACCATCCCTACAGTGAAGTACGGTGGTGGCAGCATCATACTGTGGGGATGTTTGTCAGCGGCAGGAACAGGGAGACTAGTCAGGATACAGGGAAAGATGAATGCAGAAATGTACAGAGACATCCTGGATGAAAACCTGCTCCAGAGCGCTCTTGACCTCAGACTGGGGCGACGGTTCATCTTTTGAATATCCTTGAGTGCCCCTGCCAGAGCCCAGACTTGAATCAGATTGAACATCTCTGTAGAGATCTGAAAATGGCTGTGCACCGATGCTTCCCATCCAACCTGATGGAGCTTGAGAGGTGCTGCAAAGGGGAATCGGTGAAACTGCCCAAAGATAGGTGTGCCAAGCCTGTGGCATCATATTCAAAAAGACATGAGGCTGTAATTGCTGCCAAAGCTGCATCAACAAAGTATTGAGCAAAGACTGTGAATATTTATGGACATGTGATTTCCTTTTTTAATTAAATTTGCAAAAATATCAAAAAAACTTTTTACACTTTGTCATTATGGGGTATTGTATGTAGAATTTTGAGGGCAAAAATGAATTTATTCCATTTTGGAATAAGGCTGTAACATAACAAAATGTGGAAAAAGTGAAGTGCTGTGAATACTTTCCAGATGCACTGTACGTAGTCATAACTATATCTTTATGCTAATGGAGCGTGTCTGTCCATTTGAGCACCATTGCATGGGCATGCATAAATTAGCCACTGCGATTGCATAAGCAACTTGAGGGTTCACTGCGTGCAGCGAGGTTAGCAATTTCTAAATAAGGTCAGAGCTGCTGTAATTCTGCATGAGGGGCCAAAGGTACTCAATGTTACCGATGTTTATGGAGGTGTGCAAGGTATTACAGATGTCAGATAGCGATAGTGGGAGGCAGTGGGCATCTCTGTGCTGCCAGTGCGACAGTATTGCGAATGCATTCATTAGCATATTTTCCCAGCAGATCTGCATGCGATTATGGAGCTGCAATCGGAATAGCGATCCTTAATGAATCAGGTCCACAGTTAGACCAAATTACCTCTACAGTAGAACCTTAAAATTCAGGGTATAAATACCACGTCTTATATGGCAGTGCATTAACAATAGTAAAAAGAGCTTTTAATTTATCTTGACTATCCGAGATGGGCACAGCTGCCAGCAGTGATTGTACCATATAACGTTTTTTCCAAACACATATGAAAATTCCTGTTGGGAATAAAAAATTTAAAATAAAGATCCTGGAAGAACTAATAAAACACACCAAGAGCAAACACATGTAATAGTTATGATACCTTTTTCTCTCCAATACAAAAAAGTGGCTTTTCTAACTCAGGAGTAAATAGCGGATTGCCAGTTGCCACATAATGGTATGAAATGTGACACCCTATAATTTCTACCTAATATATGATTCATACTGAGCAAAGTAAAGCAAGTGCCTCAAAATTGCACATTCATAAGAGCAGAGGGAGGTACATGAAGAAGTATAGCTGCAGGCTAGGAATATAATATGGCTTCTTCCAAAGATTTATGCATGTAAAATTCTTTACCCAACAGCCAATCCAGTATATATTGAAAAAACACAGTACTAGTTAATTCCAATATGTTTGGGACGGGATGTGTTCGGCATCCCTGCGGGATGCCAACGCTTACATTACCGGCAACGGGATGTTGAAGGTTTAGGGTGCAGGGAGGGGGAGGTTAGATTCTGGCCCCAGGGGGTGGAGGTTAGGGTTAGGCACCAAAGATGGAGGGTTAGGGTAGGGATAAGGGAAGGGTTAGCATACCAACCAACAAGTGTCGGTATGTTAACCCTGTCGGGATTCCGGCTTCGGCAGGCTTCTGACCAACAGGATCCCGACTGTTGGTATTTCATACCAATCCCATTTGGGAAACCCAAGTCCCCTTCTCGCATACCCAAACACAATTTGGCTCGAGCTATACAAGTTTTTTTCCCCTGCCAAATAAATCTCGAAAAGTGCACAATAAGTTTTTGAGTGTCGGATTGCGAAAACCTATTGGGGCGCATTTGGATTGGGTAGTACAACTTAGGAAAAGTAATGGATTTAAGTACAGCAACCCAACCTAACAAATATAATGAGAGAAAATACCAGGTGTCGAGGAACATGGATATTCTATCAAGTACTGGGGAGGAGGGGAGGAGATAATCTATTTGGGAATTCTATGGGCTGCTAAGAGACTAGTATAATCCATACAGGGGTGTAACTAGGTATTTGATGGCCCCATAGCAAAAGTTTGCATGGGCCCCTATGTACCACCCAATGGTGGAAAATGTACATAACAGATGTAACTTTAACAAGGAAGATGTGTACCCTAGTCTAAACTGGGCCCCATAGCAGCTGCACCCAGGGCCGTATTAAGACTTGTGGGAGCCACGGGGCAACTAAGTTGTAAAGGCCCCTACCAATAAAGTTAACACTAACCTTCTCTGCCACTATTATGCCCCTGCATGATAGTACGACACAAGAGAGGTTACATACACTGGGGGGCAGTGCGGCCAGCAGGGAGGGTGGTCTCTAGGCAGCCAGGTGTCATCTTGCAGTGCCAAGTTACCAGCTGGAGTCCCCCATCACAACCGCTGTGATTGCAATGGGCAGGAGGAGGGAAGAGCGTGCACACACAGAGGAGAGGGCCAGAAATTGGGCCAGAAACCTATAAGGACTGGTGAGTATTCTGCCCTCTGCCATTAGCTTTATATTGCCGGAGGTGCTGTTTGTTCACAGAGGAGCAGCATAGGCTGGGAGCAGGAAGCCAGATGAGCGAGCAGAGTGCCGAGCACATCCACCCCAGCAGAAAGAAACAGAGACACTGGACTGGAAGGTGAGTAAGGGGGAGGGCTTTGCAGTTGGAGAGTCAACAATGCTGTCGGAAGCCCCCCAAGTCAAGGAGGTGGCAGTGTGGGCAGGGTAGGGGCAATGTGTGGGGGCCCCCTGGGCAGCCACCCCACCTGGCCCTGGCTATACCTCTTGCACCTATGATAGTTACGCCCATGAATACATATCTTACGCCCATGAATACATATCTTTTGGAAGATGCGCCCTCCAACAGTCAATTAAATGTAATTGATCGGCAAAATATTTAACCCCAAACACTGTTTTTTTAGGGAGATTTTAGCATGTAAATGAGAGCTGTTGGTTAATGTTCCCTTCCACAATCAACAATGAGTTCACAAAAGCATAACATTTAACGAATAATCAAAAAAGGATTCAGAATAAGTAGTTGTGGCATATAAATTACAAAACACCAATTTCAAACATCAAAGTAGATTAAGTCACATAGAGTGTGATAAATGGCAAACAAAACCTGGCTGCACCAGAGACCAACATAGGAAAAAGAAGATAAAACCGAAAGAGAAAACACACAGAACAAATGGAAAAGGAGTTGAGATGAGGAAGCCCCTCTCATCTTACTAATTTAAGCAATGCAGGACTTCCATAGAAAACATAAAGGAAACATTAAAAACCATGAGAAAAGCTCACAGAGAGAAAACCACAGGTCTGGCTAGGCAGCTGTGGGCAATAATATATATAATCAATCATTACAGGGTCAGATGTAAAAATATAAACACATAGGGGCATATTCATCATCAGAGGCTGTATGGCCCCCGATGATTAAGTATTAAACTCGCAGCAGTGGATAGATTACACCGGAGCAATTCATCATTACTCCGGTAAGGGAGCAGCTATCTCCTCGGTTAGTATCGCAGCTACAGATGTAGCTGCGTTACTTACCTCCTCCCCGTCAGCCAGGCTACGCATGTGTGACCCAAGGTCACACATGTGCACAGCTGCCGGGGAGTCCATGAGAAGGCGGCGGAGGGATCCCTGTACGCATCCCTGGAACTCCTTCCCATAGGAAGGAGCGGGGCTTCAAAGAGCAAGCACCGTCTGAAGATGGAGCTTGTTCTCGTGCACAAACTCCTATCGGAACCCTGATGATGAATCCCCCGGTAACTAAAACATGTGGAAACTAGTGTTTCCGTATGGTTACCGGGCCATTTATCATTTGATGAATAGGCCCCAGAGAATGAAAATGAGATTAGCCATAGGCCTATAACAAAAGCCTGAATAATGCTCAAAACCAATGTCCCAATCGTAGACAGCCTGTAGAGCAAAAATTGGTTCGATTCCCACTACGACCCTAATTGTGTGGAGTTTGTATATTCTCCCTGTGCTTGTGTGGGTTTCCTCCGGGTACTCCGGTTTCCTCCCACACTCCAAAAATATACTGGCAGATTAATTGGCTCCCAGCAAAAATTACCCTTAGTACGTATGTCTGTGCGCATGTGGTAGGGAATATAGATTGTAAGCTCCATTGGGACAGGGACTGATATGAATGGACAAATATTCTCTGTAAAGTGCTGCGGAATATGTGTGCACTATATAAATAACTGGTAATAAATAAATGCTTGGATTTGTATCTCTTATACACAAGGACTGTGACTCTCACGGTCCTTGTGTATAAGAGAAAACTTATTGCCTCATTGGTATTAGGTACAGAGCATAGACAAACAGCATAGCAAAATGGAAAATTAGACCTCCATGTCAGGAACACACGATTCAGGAGCTTCAGATTATTCTGCAAGAGTAGTAAAATATTTGAAGAGTCCCCTTCAAAACATGGTGGCTCCAGAGGTGGGGCAGCAGTGCAGTCCAAAATTCAAACAAGGGAGTTCTACGACATTGTCCGTCGGACCTGCATGCAGGTCTGACAAATGATATCTAATGCAGCATGGCCCCCGCTATCGCTTCCAGCCTTGGCAAGTGTGTACGCAGTTGGCGATGATGGCACCCCGTTGGGTCCCCTCGCTTAACTATGTCTTGGTAGAAGAAAGAAAGCTCCTGAAAAAACGAACATCAGCATCTCATTGAACACAAGGTAGGATGTGGCCGCCATATTGGGCTTGCTCCACTACTTTTCAGAGAACTGGCATTGCTGATTGCCTGGCATAGAGGGGAAGCAGCTGGCCCTGCTATTGAGTCCACTCAGCAGCCAGGATAGTTGTCGCCTGCAGCAGTTTCCATGAAGCACAGTTAAGGCATGACTTCTCGCAACAGAGCTGGAACCAGAATACAAACCAGCATCTTTAAACTCCAGCCTAACTATATCCTAAATGGTTGGTGTTACACTGTTCTGAGTGGGATTTAAGCTATAGAAATATCAGTGAAAAGTTAACAACATGTGATAAAACAAACAGATTAGACAAAGTAATAGAAATTATAGAAAAAGCTTTCAAATTCACTTAACTCAGATCATAGTTGTACACCAAAGTTGATTTTGGGGAACCCCATGTCTACCCTGATAGATTCCCAAGTTGAAGAGTGTGGAGCTTGGACTTCAGGTGAGGTTAACAGTCTCTAAAAGTTGACGGTTTTCATAGCACAACCTGGACATTGGCACCACAGAAACCTTTACACCTTACCATATTGGGTAAAAACAAAATCAACACTTTGTCAGTGATTTACATAGAATATGGTAATCAGTACAAAGGTATACGCAGGCTCTTACAGATAGTCAAGATGTGGCAAGAGGCACTTACTCATTGTTATTAACCCTTACTAGTACATAAACCAATGTCCTAAGAATGTTAGCTATAGCTATATTAAATGATTTTCGTCTACCCACTGCTAATCTCAGTTTGCATAGTATAGCTGCCTTGATCCCTAATTTGAAATTTGGTACTTGGGCGGCTCAGGGGGTGGTTTCCTTTAGTGATGTTATGTCCAGTAGCGGATCTTACCTAGGAGCTGCGAGGCTGCAGCCCCCCCTTTAAAATCTGCCACTTTAGTGTGCTAGTGCAGTCCTTGACTGCACTAGCTTCACTGTGACTGGAGGTGACCTGACAGTCACGATGTCTGCTCCCCATGGGACTGCCAGGCGGTGCTGCGATCAGCAGAGAGCGGCTTCCAGTGGAAGATATCTGCACATAAAATATTTTGTATACCGACTCCAAAATTTGTACCAAGTTTATGTGAATGCTAATTTTGTGTATTTCAACATCAGTGCAGTTTAACATAAGATGCATCTTTATGAGATGTGCATAACTTGCATCTGCACAGCTGACTGTATGCGAGCTTGCATGACAACATTCTTGATCTGTGGAGCTATATACAGTATACTCAGATAGGTTGACCTGCAGACAAATATATTGTGCTCAGGTATTTGAATCACAGTTTTAAGTCAGGCTCACAATGTCATTCTTATAATATCAGTGCATACAGTACTTCCCCAAAATACTTCATATTTGTGGCACAGCATGACTTTATTACGTGTATCACTTTGTGTTTTTGGAGGCTTTTGTGACATTAGTTCAAGTGCTACAAGATAAGTTCTGCTCCACAAACTGCAAATATGAGATGAAGGAGGTACTGTATTCAAAACATAAAATGAGTTCTGTTCTCTGGTATCACTGCCACCCAGTGGCGTAAATTCATCCCCGATGCCTGAGGCAAGTTATTATTTGGTTCCCCCCGTCACAGCCGCTGACACTGTAATGTAGCAATTTGCATGCAGACAGACTATAGATCGACGAAGGCAGTAGCTGATGGTCTGACATGGAGCTTCCACTAGTGTATGGTGGCTTCTCAGGTGCCGGGAAGGGTTGCCATGTACAGTATTGCGTGGCCATGAGGGTATACTCCGGGTACAGAGTTACAGCCCTAAGTGGGGTGAATATGTTGTGGACAATGGAGGATGTGCCCCTTCAAAGCTGGAGCGCGGCGGCAGGCGCCTCCATTGTCTCCCATAGTTCTGCCCCTGCTGCCACCTGAACAGTCAAGTGTTTATAGGGAGACCTAATTTTTCTACATACAATTCTAAAACAAGGAACACCTCTTTTTTAAATGCACCCAGTACCTAATCCACATAGCTCTTCCACACTTTTTGCACCCTACAGATTTGACTCTCTTGATCTGCATAGTCAAGTGCTTACTGTAAAACCACACACATTTGTACAGAAGTTAGCACTTTTAAAATGAGCCTACAGTATGCGTGAGTTGATGATTAATAGCCCTATTTGTTTTTTCCAGTCTTTTTTGAATGTTGGTCTATTTAAAATGTAGCCAAAGTTAATGATATATAAGGGCTTCATGTAAGTGTTTGTATTTTTTTTAAAAAAGGATGTATTATGACATGTGAAATCGGGATTGTCAATGTAATTGAATCTATTTGAAAATAATTTTATTATGAAGAATATGATGATGTAACACAGCTTTACAATGCCTTTTGCCACATCACCATTTTTTTATAGCAACATCGAGCTACCATAATATATATACTGTATATATACAGTAAACTGTATATATATACATACATACACACTTTATATATATATATATATATATATATATATAAGAAGCAAGAAAGAATGGCGGCACTCCACGACTGGTAATGAAGTCAAAATCTTTTAATGTTCCAACGTTTCGGGGCAATGCCCTTCGTCTGGGATACAGTATACAACATGACATACAACATTTAAATACACATACAATTAAAATTTACCTTACTCAGGTGCCCGGACGCGGCATCGCCCGCCCCCCCCAGTCTAACACGCCGCGCACGCACCAAGGTGTCGCAGCGGAATGACGTAACGGGAAGGGACAGATGACGTGACCAGAGCACGTGAGGGGCCCGGTTGTCATAACAACAGAATACATAATGACAAAGACACAAATGATCGCTGTTCTCAGTATCAAGACATACATAAAATATAAGCAATAGAATGGGTAAATATATATATCTAATTAAGTGCAAAAACTGCATAGTAAAGCTATGCGATTGCCAAGCATAGATAGTTAAAGATTGTTGGATCAAAATTAACATGTCAATCATCAATATTAAAGCCAAAGGATATGTCAGAAAATTCTCCAAAAGGTATCCCTACAAAAAACACTGTAAACCAAGGGATTCATTTAATCCCCTGGGCGCCATAGTGTCTAATTTAAAAATCCACTGACATTCAGCCTGTAACAACCTTTTAGCTCTATTACCACCCCTGATACTGTGTGGGATATGTTCTATGATCTTAAAACGCAGATCACTAACACCATGCTTTAGAGTAATCCAATGTCTAGCAACAGGTTGATCACTAAATCCTGTACTAATACCAATACGAATGGCCGACCGATGCAGGGCCAGTCGTTCCTTAATCTGTCGTTCTGTCTTGCCCACGTAGTACAAACCACATGGGCAAGACAGTAGATATACAACAAATGTGGTGCTGCAAGTGACAGAAGATTTAATGAAAAATTTCCTGCCTGTATAGGGATGATTGAAAGAATCTCCCAAAATCACTGACCTACACGTAATGCAACCTAAACAATGATGATAGTCATTCTTTGGTAACAAAAAATGTTGCGTTTTTTTCTTAATCTTAGCCACATCAAGTTTTACTAAACGATCCTTAAGATTTTTTTCCCCTAGTGAAACAGGGCATAACCTTAGAATTTCTCAATGAAGGTAAGTCTTTATCAGTATTTACCACTGACCATAAATTTTTCACAATTTTTGTAGTCTCGGTACTTCTGGTATTAAACCGATTGACCCAAGGTATAACATTAGAAACCTCATTAATCGCTCGATTAGGTTTTAACGTTTCCTCTCTAGGAATACACATGACAATGTTTTTTAATTTGCATAATTCAGCCCTGTCATAGCCACGAGACACAAACTTGTTAATCATTATATCCATCTGATTCACCAATTGTGCAGGATCACTGGTAATGCGTCTCACCCTTAACATTTGTGAATAGGGTAAGCCTCGGCGTAATGGCAAGGGGTGAAAGCTATCATGCCTTAAAATAGTATTCCTGTCAGTAGGTTTAACATATAAATCCGTACTAATCACACCATGTTTAAGAGAAATATTAACATCCAAAAAGTGTATTCTATTTGCATCGATCTTATAAGTGAATTGTACCTCATGTCCTGACTGATTATGCTGATCCAAGAGGTTCTGCAATTCCTCTCTAGTACCCGACCACAAAATAAGCAGATCGTCAATATATCTACAATATAATGTAAGCTTGTTGGAAATATCTGAAATATCCTGAAACAGATGTTGTTCAACCATACACATGTAGGCATTGGCGTACGATGGGGCCACATTGGACCCCATCGCACAGCCCAGTTTCTGTAAATAGAATTTGTTATCATATATACAGTAATTCCTAGTGAGAACTAATTTCAACAATTTTAGAAAAAAGCTTATGGGGGGTCCTGTATACAAGGGATTACCACTAATCAAAGTTTCAACTGCTCTGAGACCATCTTGGTGCGGTATACAAGTGTACAGGCTGGTAACATCTGCACTGCAAAGGAAGGTGTCAGAGGGTAAAACATCCAAAGCTTGCAATTTAATAAATAAAGATGTGGTATCTCTCAAATATGATGGAGTATTTTGTATACAGACATTAAGGTAACCATCAAGCATAACAGATATGGGTTGATATAGTGAACTTCGGGCTGAAACAACCGGCCGGCCAGTAGGGTTCACCAAAGTTTTATGCACCTTTGGCAGTGTATAAAATAAGGGTACAATAGGATATTCGACCGTCATGGCTGTTTTCATTTTACTAGTGATCATACCTTCAGACACAGCTACATCCAATAATGAGTCTAACTCACTTTTATAAACTGGAGTGGGATCTTTTGGCAGTGGCTCATAAATATGTTCATTAAGTAACTTCCGCAAGCACTCATGATCATATGCACATAAATCCTGTACTACTATAGCCCCTCCTTTGTCCGCACTGCGAATTACCACATCAGATCTTTTTTCTAACGACATTAATGCAAGGTGTTCATCCCGTGTCATATTATTAGCAATACGATGTGTAGAGGGCAATAGACCAACCTGATGGTCAATCAACCTTGAGAACGTTTTTATCGAGGGGTTATTAGTAATGGGATCAAACTTAGACTGTGGTTTAAATTTATTCAGTGATTTTGGCAACACATCAACATCAATTATTGGGGTTTTATCTTATTTTCCAAAAAAGTCCTGCAATCGCAGTTTGCGATTAAGTCTAAAGGCATCCACTTTCCATTGGAAATCATCAAATTTGTTAGTCGGTATATATGATAGTCCCTTGGCAAGAACACTCTCTTCAGCAGATGTTAATGTAGCTGACGACAAATTGAAAATAGTATTTATCTCTTGCGAGGTGGTCTCCTTGTTAGATCTTTGCCTCTGGCCTTGCCTACCGTGGCGACTTGGTTTATGCCTGAACTGTTGATGGCCGCTCGGGTAATCACCCCTAAAGGGTGTTGGGGATTCTGTGCCGGAACAGATGGTATGCTCTCAGCTTCACTCATTGATGTGGAGGATTCTCCCTGTTGAGTAAAAGCTCGTCTATATCTGTGAGGTTTGCGAGATGATTGATTACCTCTAGAGGAATTATTCAGCCAAGAATACACCCGATGCTGCTGGTAATCAAGTTGTACTTTTATAAATTTATCTCTTTTATATTTAATGAGATCAGCTTTGTATTGATCTACCTGTTGTTGAATTTTATCAAGCCAATTAACGGCAGTGTCACGTGTCAATTTCGGCTTATATTCCTCCTCAAATGTATTCAATTTGGCTTTAGTATCATTCAATTCCTTTGTCGACTCCTCCACCACCAATAGGATGAGATCAAGCGAGCACTTAGTTAAAATACCAACCCATTTCCGACAAAATGGTACACTGTATCTGCCTATTATCGGCATGTTACGGATTCTGAATCCTCTAGGATTCTGTTTGGCTTTGTAATAATCAGACAAAGTTATGGCATGATATTGATAATCCAGTTCACGTTTTTTCAAACGGAACCATTCTTTGTATAAATCATCACTGGGAGTTTCATAGTTGGCATCAATAAATTGGTCTTTACACAGTATTGCATCTGCTTCAGCCTCTGAGTAGCTAAAGCTTTCTGTAGGGTCAATCTGTGCAAATAAATTATCCAACTCCATGTTAGACTCAGTCATAGACATATTCCAACAATCTTCAATCTATGCAATCAACTTAATGTATGTCCACTGAAAGTTCATAACCCACAGATCTTCATATATACAATACGACAACGGTGGGCAGTAAAAATCAATCCCAGCGTATTTATAGAAAAGGTGTGGTGCCCTGAATAGATAAATCACACAGTCCACGTGTAATAAATCCAAATATGAAAATGGTAATCCCGGCACTCACTCAAGTAATGCAGATAATGGCGTGGGTGCCCTCCATTCCATAAACCACCAGGTCCCGTATAAGAAGCAAGAATGAATGGCGGCACTCCACGACTGGTAATGAAGTCAAAATCTTTTACTGTTCCAACGTTTCGGGCCAATGCCCTTCGTCTGGGATACAGTATACAACATGACATACAACATTTAAATGCACATACAATTAAAATTTACCTTACTCAGGTGCCCGGACGCGGCATCGCCCGCCCCCGCCAGTCTAACATGCCGCGCATGCACCAAGGCGTCGCAGCGGAATGACGTAACTGGAAGGGACAGATGACGCGACCAGAGCACGTGAGGGGCCCGGTTGTCATAACAACAGAATACATAATGACAAAGACACAAATGATCGCTGTTCTCAGTATCAAGACATACATAACATATAAGTAATAGAATGGGTAAATATATATATCTAATTAAGTGCAAAAACTGCATAGTAAAGCTATGCGATTGCCAAGCATAGATATTTAAAGATTGTCGGATCAAAATTAACATGTCAATCATCAATATTAAAGCCAAAGGATATGTCAGAAAATTCTCCAAAAGGTATCCCTACAAAAAACACTGTAAGCCAAGGGATTCATTTAATCCCCTGGGCGCCATAGTGTCTAATTTAAAAATCCACTGACATTCGGCCTGTAACTCATTGATGTGGAGGATTAGCTCTATTAGCTCTATTACCACCCCTGATACTGTGTGGGATATGTTCTATGATCTTAAAACGCAGATCACTAACACCATGGTTTAGAGTAATTCAATGTCTAGCAACAGGTTGATCACTAAATCCTGTACTAATACCAATACGAATGGCCGACCGATGCAGGGCCGTCGTTCCTTAATCTGTCGTTCTGTCTTGCCCACATAGTACAAACCACTTGGGCAAGACAGTAGATATACAACAAATGTGGTGCTGCAAGTGACAGAAGATTTAATGAAAAATTTCCTGCCTGTATAGGGATGATTTAAGAATCTCCCAAAATCACTGACCTACACGTAATGCAACCTAAACAACGATGATAGCCATTCTTTGGCGACAAAAAATGTTGCGTTTTTTTCTTAATCTTAGCCACATCTAGTTTTACTAAACGATCCTTAAGATTTTTTCCCCTAGTGAAACAGGGCATAACCTTATAATTTCTCAATGAAGGTAAGTCCTTATCAGTATTTACCACTGACCATACATTTTTCACAATTTTTGTAGTCTCGGCGCCCAGGGGATTAAATGAATCCCTTGGCTTACAGTGTTTTTTGTAGGGATACCTTTTGGAGAATTTTCTGACATATCCTTTAGCTTTAATATTGATGATTGACATGTTAATTTTGATCCGACAATCTTTAAATATCTATGCTTGGCAATTGCATAGCTTTACTATGCAGTTTTTACACTTAATTAGATATATATATTTACCCATTCTATTGCTTATATGTTATGTATGTCTTGATACTGAGAACAGCGATCATTTGTGTCTTTGTCATTATGTATTCTGTTGTTATGACAACCGGGCCCCTCACGTGATCTGGTCGCGTCATCTGTCCCTTCCCGTTACGTCATTCCGCTGCAACGCCTTGGTGCGTGCGCGGCGTGTTAGTCTGGTGGGGGCGGGCGATGCCGCGTCCGAGCACCTGAGTAAGGTAAATTTTAATTGTATGTGTATTTAAATGTTGTATGTCATGTTGTATACTGTATCCCAGACGAAGGGCATTGCCCGAAACGTTGGAACATTAAAAGATTTTGACTTCATTACCAGTCGTGGAGTGCCGCCATTCTTTCTTGCTTCTTATACGGGACCTGGTGGTTCATGGAGGGCACCCACGCCATTATCTGCATTACTTGAGTGAGTGCCGGGATTACCATTTTCATATTTGGATTTGTTACACGTGGACTGTGTGATTTATCTATTCAGGGCACCACACCTTTTCTATAAATACGCTGGGATTGATTTTTACTGCCCACCGTTGTCGTATTGTATATATGAAGATCTGTGGGTTATGGACTTTCAGTGGACATACATTAAGTTGATTGCATAGATTGAAGATTGTTGGAATATGTCTATGACTGAGTCTAACATGGAGTTGGATAATTTATTTGCACAGATTGACCCTACAGAAAGCTTTAGCTACTCAGAGGCTGAAGCAGATGCAATACTGTGTAAAGACCAATTTATTGATGCCAACTAGGAAACTCCCAGTGATGATTTATACAAAGAATGGTTCCGTTTGAAAAAACGTGAACTGGATTATCAATATCATGCCATAACTTTGTCTGATTATTACAAAGCCAAACAGAATCCTAGAGGATTCAGAATCCGTAACATGCCGATAATAGGCAGATACAGTGTACCATTTTGTCGGAAATGGGTTGGTATTTTAACTAAGTGCTCGCTTGATCTCATCCTATTGGTGGTGGAGGAGTCGACAAAGGAATTGAATGATACTAAAGCCAAATTGAATACATTTGAGGAGGAATATAAGCCGAAATTGACACGTGACACTGCCGTTAATTGGCTTGATAAAATTCAACAACAGGTAGATCAATACAAAGCTGATCTCATTAAATATAAAAGAGATAAATTTATAAAAGTACAACTTGATTACCAGCAGCATCGGGTGTATTCTTGGCTGAATAATTCCTCTAGAGGTAATCAATCATCTCGCAAACCTCACAGATATAGACGAGCTTTTACTCAACAGGGAGAATCCTCCACATCAATGAGTGAAGCTGAGAGCATACCATCTGTTCCGGCACAGAATCGCCAACACCCTTTAGGGGTGATTACCCGAGCGGCCATCAACAGTTCAGGTATAAACCAAGTCGCCGCGGTAGGCAAGGCCAGAGGCAAAGATGTAACAAGGAGACCACCTCGCAAGAGATAAATACTATTTTCAATTTGTCGTCAGCTACATTAACATCTGCTGAAGAGAGTGTTCTTGCCTAGGGACTATCATATATACCGACTAACAAATTTGACGATTCCAATGGAAAGTGGATGCTTTTAGACTTAATCGCAAACTGCGATTGCAGGACTTTTTAGGAAAACAAGATAAAACCCCAATAATCGATGTTGATGTGTTGCCAAAATCACTGAATAAATTTAAACCACAGTCTAAGTTTGATCCCATTACTAA
Source organism: Taudactylus pleione (assembly GCA_031769625.1). Lineage (NCBI taxonomy): Eukaryota > Metazoa > Chordata > Amphibia > Anura > Myobatrachidae > Taudactylus > Taudactylus pleione. The sequence goes on along the minus strand of JAUIMM010000115.1, from coordinate 14,180,401 downwards.
TAACCCCTCGATAAAAACGTTCTCAAGGTTGATTGACCATCAGGTTGGTCTATTGCCCTCTACACATCGTATTGCTAATAATATGACACGGGATGAACACCTTGCATTAATGTCGTTAGAAAAAAGATCTGATGTGGTAATTCGCAGTGCGGACAAAGGAGGGGCTATAGTAGTACAGGATTTATGTGCATATGATCATGAGTGCTTGCGGAAGTTACTTAATGAACATATTTATGAGCCACTGCCAAAAGATCCCACTCCAGTTTATAAAAGTGAGTTAGACTCATTATTGGATGTAGCTGTGTCTGAAGGTATGATCACTAGTAAAATGAAAACAGCCATGACGGTCGAATATCCTATTGTACCCTTATTTTATACACTGCCAAAGGTGCATAAAACTTTGGTGAACCCTCCTGGCCGGCCGGTTGTTTCAGCCCGGAGTTCACTATATCAACCCATATCTGTTATGCTTGATGGTTACCTTAATGTCTGTATACAAAATACTCCATCATATTTGAGAGATACCACATCTTTATTTATTAAATTGCAAGCTTTGGATGTTTTACCCTCTGACACCTTCCTTTGCAGTGCAGATGTTACCAGCCTGTACACTTGTATACCGCACCAAGATGGTCTCAGAGCAGTTGAAACTTTGATTAGTGGTAATCCCTTGTATACAGGACCCCCCATAAGCTTTTTTCTAAAATTGATGGAATTAGTTCTCACTAGGAATTACTGTATATATGATAACAAATTCTATTTACAGGAACTGGGCTGTGCGATGGGGTTCCAATGTGGCCCCATCGTACGCCAATGCCTACATGTGTATGGTTGAACAACATCTGTTTCAGGATATTCCAGATATTTCCAACAAGCTTACATTATATTGTAGATATATTGACGATCTGCTTATTTTGTGGTCGGGTACTAGAGAGGAATTGCAGAACCTCTTGGATCAGCATAATCAGTCAGGACATGAGGTACAATTCACTTATAAGATCGATGCAAATAGAATACACTTTTTGGATGTTAATATTTCTCTTAAACATGGTGTGATTAGTACGGATTTATATGTTAAACCTACTGACAGGAATACTATTTTAAGGCATGATAGCTTTCACCCCTTGCCATTACGCCGAGGCTTACCCTATTCACAAATGTTAAGGGTGAGACGCATTACCAGTGATCCTGCACAATTGGTGAATCAGATGGATATAATGATTAACAAGTTTGTGTCTCATGGCTATGACAGGGCTGAATTATGCAAATTAAAAAACATTGTCATGTGTATTCCTAGAGAGGATACGTTGAAACCTAATCGAACGATTAATGAGGTTTCTAATGTTATGCCTTGGGTCAATCGGTTTAATACCAGAAGTACCGAGACTACAAAAATTGTGAAAAATTTATGGTCAGTGGTAAATACTGATAAGGACTTACCTTCATTGAGAAATTATAAGGTTATGCCCTGTTTCACTAGGGGAAAAAATCTTTAGGATCGTTTAGTAAAACTAGATGTGGCTAAGATTAAGAAAAAAACGCAACATTTTTTGTCGCCAAAGAATGGCTATCATCGTTGTTTAGGTTGCATTACGTGTAGGTCAGTGATTTTGGGAGATTCTTAAATCATCCCTATACAGGCAGGAAATTTTTCATTAAATCTTCTGTCACTTGCAGCACCACATTTGTTGTATATCTACTGTCTTGCCCAAGTGGTTTGTACTGCGTGGGCAAGACAGAACGACAGATTAAGGAACGACGGCCCTGCATCGGTCGGCCATTCGTATTGGTATTAGTACAGGATTTAGTGATCAACCTGTTGCTAGACATTATACTCTAAAGCATGGTGTTAGTGATCTGCGTTTTAAGATCATAGAACATATCCCACACAGTATCAGGGGTGGTAATAGAGCTAAAAGGTTGTTACAGGCCGAATGTCGGTGGATTTTTAAATTAGACACTATGGCGCCCAGGGGATTAAATGAATCCCTTGGCTTACAGTGTTTTTTGTAGGGATACCTTTTGGAGAATTTTCTGACATATCCTTTGGCTTTAATATTGATGATTGACATGTTAATTTTGATCCGACAATCTTTAAATATCTATGCTTGGCAATCGCATCGCTTTACTATGCAATTTTTGCACTTAATTAGATATATATATTTACCCATTCTATTGCTTATATGTTATCTATGTCTTGATACTGAGAACAGCGATCATTTGTGTCTTTGTCATTATGTATTCTGTTGTTATGACAACCGGGCCCCTCACGTGCTCTGGTCGCGTCATCTGTCCCTTCCCGTTACGTCATTCCGCTGCGACGCCTTGGTGCGTGCGCGGCGTGTTAGACTGGTGGGGGCGGGCGATGCCATTTCCGGGCACCTGAGTAAGGTAAATTTTAATTGTATGTGTATTTAAATGTTGTATGTCATGTTGTATACTGTATCCCAGACGAAGGGCACAAAACCTGAAACGTTGGAACATTAAAAGATTTTGACTTCATTACCAGTCGTGGAGTGCCGCCATTCTTTCTTGCTTCTTATACGGGACCTGGTGGTTCATGGAGGGCACCCACGCCATTATCTGCATTACTTGAGTGAGTGCCGGGATTACCATTTTTATATATATATATATATATATATATATATATATATATATATATATAAATATATATATATATATGCACAAAAACCCGGAACTCACAAAAAACTGGGTAAGAGTCCATACTTGCTACGGTGCCCTTCCTGAGTGTGGTAATCACTTCGTATAGAAAACCTATGTAAGTTGCGCTGCTGTAATAGAGGTGCAATTTACCAAAAATGATCCACATTAGAAACTTCTCTGAATCATAAAAACATTTAATATACACATACAATAAATGACAGTAATCTGTGACTGCTCTTAAAATCCTAATATTGGATCCAATGCTGATATAATTTAATTAAATTGCTCACCGCTGCATGTAACAACACAGCTGTAATGTCCCATAGATGTTACAATGTCAATATTTGGATAATACTTGTAATACACTGAAGTTCTTGCAGTGAATAATGAATAGAAGCGTGGATTGAACACTATCTGTCCGCCTATATGGCGCTTTACACAATGATGAGCTGAACAAGAAATTACCTCCTGCCCTTGAGTTGCGTGTGTGTCAGCGCTGGGCTGGGACTTGTAGTGCGCCGGAGCTCCTTTGTATGCAGCCCACTGAGTGTAGTGAGGGAGAGTTTGTAATACAAACACTCCACACACAATTGGCATATGGGATAGGAGTCACTTCATATTTGCTGGGCTGGCGTGGCGGCTGAGAGTGAGACACGTACATGGCCGACACTGTGGTCTAACAGCGCCCTCATGTCTCTACTGCTGTGTTGTCCACCGCACTCGCCCACGTCCTGATTACCAGCTGGCTGCGCTCTCATGAGCGGCACTTTTCTTGTGCAATGAAAAGTTCAAAGTGGAGTTGAAAGTTGGCAATTGAAGAAAAGAGTACACTCCAAATGTGTATCAGCACTGGTCACAGTGTATGAGAGTCCCCTTCGACGCATTTTGCTACCCTCTTGGAGCTTTTTCAAGAATGGGGTATTCAGTCCTAGCTTTTCTTTAAATAAGGATTTAATTTCTAAAATGAATGTCAGCTGAATTTCCTTAATTAGTTGAATTCCCTTAACGATTCAGAGAATTTTTACCTATGTATCAATGTGCTATGACTACTCCTAAAAATACACATCAAATTACTTCAACCTATAGCTTATATTAAAGTAATTACATATAAATATACATATAAATATAATACAAATAAATATAATATAAATTCTGGAATATATAAATATATAAATCCATAAATACAAAAATAAACTGCTAAAAATATATATATTTTTTAATTTTTTAGTTAGAATAAAATAATATAAAATAAAATAACAAATGAATACATAACAATAATAACCAACAAAGATATGTTTATATGGTAAGATAATAATATATGCTGAATAACAATTATTACAAATCTATAAAGAGTATTTCCTTTGGTTGGTTTATAATTCTATTATTAAACCGTCATTAGTGTAGTTCATTTTCTTACTCTTTTTAACAACATACATCTGCTGATACATATTATATAGATTTAGCAATCTTATGCTCATATAAAAATACATATTTATCTAAATCTTTTTTATTTTTATTTTCATTATTATTTTTATTTTTCTCTATTTATATAGCTATATTACGATATATATATGTATTTTTATATGAGCATAAGATTGCCCAATATAAACATAGGGTGTCATCCATTAGAGCCAAAAAATGTTTTTAAACCTCATAACACATCCAAGATACAAGGAAATGGAGGGTTCTAGTACGTCGCATAGCAAAACTGAAGGTGGGCCATCGTTTGCTACCACAGGTCCATTCCCTTTAAGGACACAGACACACTCCATGTTACAAACCCCAAATGGAGGAGGACGAGGAGGTCTTAACAAAACACGCAGCAAAACAAGCAGAAGATAGCTGCGGAGATAGAAAGCCTGGTATTTAACTTATCTGATACCCCATTAAGTGATGCTGAATACAGCTTATTGTCTAAAGGCGTGTCATTTGTTCCTTCTGCAGGCATAGATGACTTTCAATGGAAGGTGGATACCTTCAAATTAAATCGAACTCTGCGTCTTAAAGACCATTTTGGAAAACAAAGTCCTAAAGTACCTAGTGAAAACTTGAATACTGTCCCTGAGGCATTAAAAAAAGATCATACCCCGTTCTAAATTTGACCCGGTGTCACAGAATGTGTCTATTAAGACCTTCACGTGTCTATTATATCAGGAGGGTGGGTTCTCATTCTGTTAAGACACAACATTACCATCCGAATCTTACCAAGGAAGAAAAAGTGGCATTAAAATCTCTGTTTGCGAGGAAAGATATCGTGATACGTAATGTCGATAAAGGTGAAGCTGTGGCTGTACAGAGTCTTCTTCAATATAAAAATGAGTGCCATCGTCAATTGCATGACATTTCAACATATGAACTTTTGTCTAAAGATCCTACTGTGGCTATAAACGAGAATTGGATGAAGTATTGAACCAAGCTTTTTTGGATATAACTATTACTGCAGAATTAAAATCAGCCTTAACAGTGGAGTATCCAATTATGCCACTGTTCTTTACCTTACCGAAACTACACAAGGATACATTAAATCCTCCGGAGCGTCCAATAATTTCTGCCCGAGGGTCACTTTATCATCCTGTGGCTGTTTACTTGGACTCAATACTAAACCCTTGCATCCAGTGGTTGCCCTCATATTTGAAGGACACCAATGCATTATTACTATTATTGAGGGATTTTGAAACACGGGGGAGACCTTTGGTAATGTGTACAGCAAACATAAGTAGTCTCTACACCTGCATACCATATGTGGCAGGTGTGGAGGCAGTCAAACAAATGGTCTTGAATGATTATAAGAATGTTAGGCCGTCCATTGAATTTCTTATTAAGCTACTGTGGCTACTGTGGCTAATTTTGACACGTAACTATTTTCTGTTTGATGGAAAGTATTATTTACAGGTAGCATGGTATGCAATGGGGTTCTCTGTGGCCCCATCGTATGCCAAAGCTTTTATGTATTATTTTGAGCAACCTCTTTTTTATGTGAATGAACATCTTAGAGCAGAATTAGCTTTATATTTGACTTTTATAGATTTATACATATTCTGGATTGGGCCTTAAATTGAACTCACATAACTTTTAGACAATTTGAATGCTTCTGAAAGTGTGGTAAAATTAACCTATCAATGTAGTACCTCTGTTGTACACTTTTTAGATGTTCACATCTCATTTGAAGGGGGTACTTTAATTACATCATTATATACAAAAAGTACTGATAGAAAGTTAGAAACACACTATTAAGAAATTATAGCTTTCATCCTCTTCCCCTTAGAAAATGGTTGCCATATTCCCAATTACTTAGGGCTAAACATATACAGTAACCTCTGATGAGAACAAGTAGAGCAAGCATTAAAACATATGTTAGAAAAATTTGTATGTCGTGGCTATGATCGTCAGGAATTAAATACTATTAAAAACAAGGTATCTTGTATGTCACGTGATGATTTATTAACACCTAAATGACAAAAAAATAAATTGATGGGAGATGTATTCCTTGGGTTAACCAATTTAACTTAAATAGTGTACACACCACTAAACGAGCCAAACAATGGTGGCCCATTGTCAATTCAGACAAGGAATTACCTGCTTTACAGGATTCCAGACTCTTACCTAGTTTTACTAGGAATAGGAATATTGGAGATCAAGTTGTACGGTTAGATATTACTGGATTGAGCTGTCAACAAAAACCAACACATTTCCTAAATACTAAGATGGGGTGTTACCGTTGTTTAGGGTGTGTTACTTGCTGATCTTTACTTACTGATAATTCTTTTGGACATCCGCATACAGAGAAAAGGTACAAAATTAACTTTGCATTAACATGTTCAACCACTTTTGTGATTTACATGCTCACTTGCCCCTGTGGTTTGTCGTATGTGGAGAAAACCCAATGACAGTTTAAAGAATGCATGGCACTCCAACGCATAGCCATACGACAAGCCATAGAAAGCAGAACAAGAGAGCAACCAGTGGCTCGGCATTGTGCCCAATATTAACATGGGGTGGCATCCATTAGAGCCATATTAATTGATAATGTGCCCTCTCTGCTTATGGGGGGTAATAGAAATAAAATTCTTATGCAAAAAGAAAGTAAATGGATATTTACTCTGATACTGTTTTTCCTAGAGGTCTAAATGAGACCCTGGGACTTAAATTTTTCCTCTAAAGGTTTTTGATTTTTTTTAATAAGTGATTATTTAATAAATTATTATAAAGACCATACAAGAGGATGGGTCCTTTTGAAGGGGATCGCTATGAATTCGATGCCGGAAGACCGGCAGCAGTGAAGATCCCGATAGGTAAGTAAACTAACTGTACCTGACCCTCTCCCCCCTAACCCTAACCTTCACTTAGGGGTGCCTAACCCTAACCTCCCCCCTAGTGCCTAACCCTAACCCCCCCATCCCCACAGCCTAAACCTAACCCTCCCGTGAGGGGTTTCTAGCCCTAACCTCCCCCCGGGGGTGCCTAACTCTAACCCCCCCTTCCCCCAGCCTAACTCTTCCAGGGGGGGTGCCTAACCTTAAGTTTCCTCTGGGAGCCCCTAACCTAACCCTCCCCCCGCCACGGCTTACTTTCGTTCAGTATGCCGGCCGTCGGGTTTCCGGCGTAGGGATAATGATAGGCCTCAGGATTTCGACTCCTAATCATTATTCCCCTGTCGGAATTGCACAGTCACGGTTTTCCATTTATTTGTTTCCTCTAAAGTTTTTCGATTTTTTTCAATAAGTGATTCTTGAATAAATTATTATAAAGACCAGGGTTATAATACTGAGAAGTGCAGGGTTTTCCATTTTTTTACTAACTGCGCTAGTTATATATTTAACTATCAGCACAGGGCCTGATTCAGAGCCGCTCGTAAGCTGCCGCTCGTTCGCTCTGAGCGATGTTTGCACAGAGCGAACTGCGCATGCGTATGGGTCATAATGCGCATGCGCAAACCAGTCATTGCGGTCGGAAATCGAGCGCTCGCAAAACAGCGAGGGGCTGCTAATTTGAGTGACAGAATGTATCGTTTGTGGGTGGTAACAGGGGAAGGTGCTTGAAAACGGGGGAGTGGAGATCCGAACGCAGGCGTGCCTAACGGTAAAAAGGGCATTTAATGGGAGTGCATAATTAGTAAAGGAGCGTCATCGACCACGTCACTTGGTTGTCTTTTAGCCTGAACTGCTTGCAGTGATTGTGGTAGGATAAACCTACCACAAGCACTGCGAGCAGTTCAGACGCCTTTCGATGTACCCGATTAATCAAATAAATACCGGAGATGACATGTGATGCGAACGGCAAAGGGGCGTCTTTACAAAATATCAAGCGCATTTTTCGTTCGCTCGCTACATAGAGGCGTCAACAAACCGCAATGAGCGAGCGCTCAATTTAAATAGCCGGCCCCTTTTTAGGAACGACCGTGCGCAAATAGCGTATGGCTCTGAATCAGCCCACAGTTTTGTACATTGTTGTAATGTATGTTTTATTTGGTTTAGTTGTATATTTACATAGTTCGAGTATGCCAGTTGTTGCTAGGTTACTGATACACTGTGCACAGCTCTCTGTCGGGTGCCGGCTGATGAGGTCACGGATTTGGCAACGTCCAGGTTTAGCGCGCGTCTCAACGGGTCTGATGCCGGCGTCTTACAGGTGAGTGGTATAGCGATAATTTCTGTGGCTACACAGATGGGCCCAACTAGTTTGTTGCTCATAGCGCGCCATTCAGGCCTCTGTGTCATGCCATGGAACATTACGTGATGGCTGGACTTTGGCGTACCGTGGTATTCTTCAGCAAAAGATATGCTACGGCATGTAATACAGCGCTTAACCGCTGGGTGGTGAGTGCTCCACTGTTGTAATTTATACTGAGGGCCTGATTCATACCCACTCGCAAGCGGTGAGTGCTCGCAAGCGGGTCGATGGTGGCCCATTGTGCATGCGCACGACAGAGCCGGTTCCGTCGTGCGCATGCGCGAGACCCGGTTAGCGATGGACAAGCCGTCGCTCCAGGTCTCGTACCAAAGGGGGCGTGCTGTCGATTTTGAGTGACAGCACGCCCCCTTTGGTGGGCGGGCCGGGGGCATGGCTGGCCAGACAGAGGCGTTCCCCTGGGAACGCCTACTGTCTGGGGCCGGCCCCACTGACATCACAAGTGATGTCAGTGGGAGTGCTTTCGGCTCTGGTAGAGCCAAAAGCACTCTAGGGCTTGCGGCAACAAGACCCTACCACAAGGGTCTCGTCGCAAGCACGATGGTCGCGATGGTCTTGACCATCGCGACCATCATCCTGGCCACTCGCTATAGCTGTGGGTGGTCACCCACAGCTATGAGAGCGGCCAGGAGGCCGCTCTAAAAAAACAGAAGGCCGGCCCTGATTCAGAGTGAGCGCTCTGTCAGAGCGTCCGGCTCTGAGTCAGGCCCAGAATACCATACTGTAAAATTGGATGGATATCGCATTCACGCACTGTATTTGCATGTTCGCACAACCAAAGTTTTTAATATCACATAAGCTCTTAGAATGGAATGCAAATCAGTACACATACTGTACATAACTGTACAGTAGTGTAGTTGCCGTGTTGTTATGACGGTATAACCGATACTGTAGATTAATGAGATGCACGCACAGCTTTCAATGAGATGGGATTAATTATTCTCTAATGGTGGGGTACTGTGTATATATGCGCTAGTATAATATTTTGAAAGGAAGAGACTTTTTTTATTATTAAAAACAGCAGCGGGTGGGTGGAATGCACAAGGATGAGCCTGCTATGTGTGGTTCTTGATATAGCTAGCGTGTGGGCTAGGGGTTAAGTGATCGCTTTGCAACAGTGCTTGTCCCAGTTTCGAGCCCTGGAAAAGAATAATTTTTTTTGGCACTGTCGGCGCTGTTCCAGACTTAGGGCCTGATTCAGAGCCGGACGCTCTGACCAGAGCGCTCGCTCTGAATCAGGGCCCTCCTCCATTAAAATGGAGTGTCCTCCTGGACGCTCGTATAGCTGTGGGTCACCACCCACAGCATATACGAGCGTCCAAAAAGATGGTCGCAATGGTCTTGACCATCGCAACCATCGGACTTGCGACGGAGACCCTGCGGTAGGGTCTCCCAGCCACAAGCCCTGCAGTGATTTTGGCTCTATCAGAGCCAAAATCACTCCCACTGACATCACTAGTGATGTCAGTGGGGCCGGCTTCAGACGGTAGGCGTTCCCATGGGAATGCCTCCATCTGGCAGGCACGCCCCCGGCACGCCCACCAAAGGGGGCGTGCTGTCAGTCACCATCGACAGCATGCCCCCTTTGGTGCGAGACCGGGAGCGACAGCTTGGCTGTCGCAGTCCGGGTCTCGCGCATGCGCACGACGGAGCTCCCTCCGTCATGCGCATGCACAGTGGGGAACATCGACCCACTTGTGAGCGTACTGCTGCTTGCGAGTGGGTCGGAATGACCCCCTTAGACACTATAGTGAAACTTGTAGTGGGCTGTTTAAAAGTGAGGCATTACAAACTGATTGTGCATTTTAAAACGCACACTTGCGGCACTGTTGGTACTGTGGTGGCTGTCAGATCTGGGGGTTGCAATGGGATCTCTGGTGCATGCCCAGTGGAGCCGCTCCATACGCCAGTTGCGCTATGCTGTGGCGTACGGAGGATCATAGCACTACGCCCAGTGTGTCGGGAGTCACACGCAGTGCATCCCAGACTTAAACACTATAGTTATTTCAGAACTGTTTGAAAGAGGGACCTCTGCATTACAAACTTTGTGTGCGTTTTAAGACACACACTTGCGACACTGTCAGCGCTGTCCAAGACTTACACACTATGGTGATTTCATGACTTTAGAAACTAGTAGTGGGCTCTGTTTAAGAGAGAGGTCTCTGTATTACAAACTGATTGTGCGTTTAAAAACACAAACTTGCAGCAATGTCGGCACGCGGCCTTGTGGTGGCTGTCAGCTCTGAGGGGTTACAATGGGATCTCTGGCGCATGCCCAGTGGAGGGGTTGCAAAGGGATCTCTGGTGCATGCCCAGTGGAGCCGCTCCATATGCCAGTCGCGCTATGCTGTGGTGTATGGAAGATCATAGCACTATGCATGTCCAGTGTGTCGGGAGTCACACAGTACATCCCAGACTTAAACACTATAGTGATTTCATAACTTTAGGAACTAGTAGCAGGTTGTTTGAAAGAGGGATCTCCGTATTACAATGTGCGTTTTAAGACTCACACTTGCGGCACTGTCAGAGCTGTCCCAGACTTAGGGCCTGATTCAGACCCGCTCGCAAGTGCATAGCACTTGCAAGCGGGTCAATATTTGGCCCCTGCGCATGCGCCGCGTCCGGCGTGTGCATGCGCAAGCCCCAGCAAGCGACTGAAGTTCAGTCACTCTGGCAGTCGCGGCTGTCGGTGTTGATTGACAGCTCGCCCCATTTTGTAGGCAGGGAGGGGGGTTGGCTGCACAAATGCAGGCATTTGTGGTGACCCTACTGACATCACTCGTGATGTCAGTAGTGGACTTCCTGCTTTATTAGAGCAGGAAGTCCAGTTGGGCTTGCAGGAGCCGAGATCCTACCACAGGGTCTCGTCGAAAGCCCTATGGTCGCGATAATCGCGACCATTGCCAGGCCGCTTGCACAAGCTGTGGGTGGTCACCCACAGCTATGTGAGCGGCCTGGAGGCGGCAAAGAAAAATTCTCCCTGATTCAGAGCGAGCGCTTGCCAGCAGCGAGCGCCTCTGAATCAGCCCCTTAGACACTATAGTGATTTCATTACTTTAGAAACTTGAAACTTTAGAGCTAATTGCAGCCTCCAGTCACTTCAGAAAGTTCAGACCACCAGACCATCTTGTGTAGATCGCTCGGTGGCCAATCTTGTTTTGTTAGTCACAATATTGCTGTGTCTGACACAATTACTCGCCTCTGCTGCTATAATTTGCCCTCCATAGACGCTTATTTGTGTATCGAGTTTCAATCCAGCTCCCATACTGTATGTAGCCTCCCGCGGCTATCTTGTCCTCGCGGCCATCTTGCGTAGATCGCTCGGTTGCCAATCTTGTTCTGTTAGTCGCAATATTGCTGTGTGTGACAAAATTACTTGCCCTTGTTCTGCTATAATGTGCCCTCCATAGACGCTTATTTGCGTATCGAGTTTCCAATGTGCGGGCCACATTTCACATGTTCCCCTATTCATCTGCTGGTGTAAATATCCATATATAGTATGTGTGGTCATTCACAGGACTTAAACTTTTGCATTAGCAGGTATATAATTTACTGTAATAATGTGAAAAATGTAATGTGTAATACTTTTTAGCCTTTGTTTAGCCCTGGTCCAAACAGGTGTATTCTAAAGCACCCGTGTCTTCGTTATGAGGAGGAGCATTTGTATAGGCCAGATGGGGTTCACCTGAGAGAGGAAGGTTTGGAGATATTTGTCACAGACATTCTGTCTTGTTTAATTTAATCTTTGGTACATAAATCCTTATATGGGCTGTGGACAGAGGGGCACTGCATTTTTCGGCACCAGGCTTAATTCTAATTCGCTATTAATAAATTTGGCTGTGGCCTTTTTTTCCAATTTATACAGTTGTCGTGTCTTTTTTTTATTAAGTTAAAGCTTAAGAGTGGTGTGAAAATAATAAAACTATGGGTGACGTACAGTATTAAAGCTGTTTACTGTAATATACTGCTGGATGTGTTCATTAAGTACTGTATAGAATTTTCTTACAGTATTGTTGCTACAGTATCAATACATTCAGGAAACTTTATGTTTACTTTTGCAAAGTAGAGTACCTTATTGCAATAAAGTTTCATGCACTGTATGTTTCAAGTAATTTATTTTCTCACTGTATTATCAATATTGTAAATTGAGGAACCATGTGTCTGTTTACAGTATTTTTTGCAGAGTACTGTATTGTTATAAAGTTTTATGGCCTACTACGGATTCAAAGCAGACAGCCAATGTAGGATCTTGTACTGTCTTTATTGTACAGTATCTGTGATTTACCGTATCATGAATATTATCTACTGGCAATAAATACAGTATCCTAAAGAAATCCTGGTCTTGTCTCATATTTCGATTATCAAAATCCTTATCAATTAATTCTGTACAGTACTATACTGTAATATGGCACAAATGCCAATTTTGTACTGTATGCAACTTTATGTATATTGGGTCCTGACCCCCCAAATTATCTTGCCACCATAGCAATGGTACTGTACCTCTTGCAGGGCTGCCCTCATAAATTGTGGTGCCTGGGACTAACAAAATAGAAAGGCCCTTCTGAGGTGTTGCTACAGATTATGTTGGTGGAACTGTCTCCAGTATACTGTCTATCTGGTGGATACTGTCTATCTACTGTATCAACCGGATCCCATAAAAAAGACAAAACAGGTTGTAAACAAATACATTTTAATAAAACAAATTTTTTTTTTTTAAATAAACTTAAAAGAAAATTGCAAAATTCATCAATGATGAGGTGCTGTGTCCACCTGTACAAGGCTATGACTTGCTGAAGTTGCTCTGTGGGGATAAAAAAAAGGAACAGTATTACAACATAAATCTACAATATTGTACAGTATATTGTACAATCGTGACAGTCACTACTGTAAATACAGTACTTTACCTCTTGTAATGGGCCTGTGTGGCGGTGGGCCCTGGCCCTCTCTGGGTCCCCCGTGGATGACTGTATTGGAAAAGACAAATACATTATTCGCATTACAGTACTGTGCTGTATTATTCATCTTTATACGGTATGGTGCTACATGGTTTGGCTAGCTCCTAATAAATTACATACTGTAAATGAGCAAAATAATAAAACAGCTACTGTACAGTAAAAGATAATGCAGGAAAAGTACTGTACAGTACATGATACAGTATACAGTCTAAACATTGCTACATCAAAGGTCATGACACTGAATTAAGCATCAGGGTGGCAGACACAGAGTATTACTATAGGTGTGAGGTACTAGAGTATGTCAAAAGCACCTTATTCTCTCTGTTTTGGAAAAACAATTTACATTGCTGTAATACGGTGATGTACAGTGCATTATTTACTATTCAGTATTTACATGATTTACCTTCAATCTCCTCCTCCTCCGTGTTCATTGGCTCTTCCTCTAAAGGTAAAAGGAAAAATAAAATGCATTGGCTTTACTGTACATTGAAGATACTGTAAGTGTGAAAGTCTGAAGGGGGGAACATGATGGAAACTCAACTACTGTATACAGTGCTGTATCAAGGCTTTCAATAAGGTGCAGTACAGGAGGGAGAGAGACACACTGAAAAGGAACATACAGTAAGTACATCGTGGTAGAACACTAGGGGGAGATTTAATAAAGCTTGGAGAGATAAAATCATACTTGCCTACATTGTAGTACTCTTTTGCGGGAGACTTGGAGAGAGGAGAAAGGTCGGGTCGTGATGGGGGCGGGGCCTGACATCTTGCATCATTAGGCCCCGCCCCCTTCACGGCAAATTGCCGTGATTGGCGTAGATTTGCATAAGGGGCGGGGCTAAATGATGCGATTCCCGCAGAATCGCAGAATTAAGCCCCGCCCCCTACACAGAGACCTGCGAGTGCTGCGGAAGTTCTCCGCATTCTGCCCACTTCACTAGGAAGTGGGCAGAAAGCAGGAGAAATGCCTACCCTTCCCGGGGGTGCGGGGGGTTACCCGAAAAATCGGGAGCCTCCCGCGAAAACCGGGAGGGTAGGCATGTATGGATAAAATTGGATATAAATAGCATCAAACAATCAGCTCCTGTTACTTTACAGGCTGTGTTTGACAAATGACAGTTATGAGCTGATTGGTTGGTGCTATTTAACTCCAATTTTATCTCCAAGCTTTGTTAAATCTCCCCCTATGTGCTGTACACTACTGTACTTACGGCTCTGGGGAGAGCTGACGTCTATTATGAGGCAGTCTGTGTATCAAAGAAAAAAAATATGTTGCCAAGTCCAAAAATTACTGTAACTACAGCACTGTGTGCCTAACAGTACTAAACATTACCACTAACTAATGACTCCTGGGCTGGGGAGTGCTGAAATCCTTCGGTTTCTGGGATTATAGAAAAAAAAACCACGTCATTTTGCCTCAAAACAATATGAAAAAATGTCAACAAATTCAGTCTGACAGTACTATTACACTTTATTGACAGTAACTATCCACTTACTGTACAGTATGGCTCATGGACACTAGACCAGGTGTGTGTGAGCCACGGGCCTAGCAGCAGTGGCATTGTCAAGTGTATACACACTTTCTGATGCTGGCAGCAAGGAACTATGACAGGGGTGGGAGGGGAGACCAGCATGGCATGGCATTGTTAATGATGTCCCCAGATTGGGCTGCCTGTAAAGCCCACTGTGGATATCGTTGATGAGCCGAAGGAGCGAGCGCGCATCATTGGTCATTTACTGCATACACACTAGAAGATGATATGAACAATATATCATTGAACCATATTTTTATCATTCATCAAAATCGTCTAGTGTGTAAGCCCCTTAAGACAGGTCACCAAAACATACTGTACAGTACTGAAAAATAAAAAAATCAAGGACAGAAAGAATTAATGTGTAAGAGGAAGAGGTTGGAGATGCTTCTTTGGAGTACAGGAGGGAGAGAGAGAGACACTGTGAAAAGGAAAAAAAGGAGAGAGATACAGTAGAAGACAATGTAATGTACGGTACTTACGTGGCCTGGAAAGGCAGATTGGCCCAGGTGCAGGCTCCTGGATGATGGGGGGCTGCTGATGGGCAGTGGGGGGCTGGGGCCCTTCATGTTCTTGAACTGTGGAAAAAAAACAATGTTGCTGGTACTCAAGTACAGAAAGAATTAGTGTGTAAGGAGAAGAGGTTGGAGATGGGTCTTTGGAGTACAGGAGAGAGAGAGAGACACTGTGAAAAGGAAAAAAAGGAGAGAGACACAGTAGAAGACAATGTAGTGCACGGTAATTACAGTAAGTAAGCAGCCTGGAAAGGAGGCTGGGCCCGGGTGCAGGCTCCTGGGTGGTGGGGGCTGAGGGCCATTCATGTTCTCGAATTGTGGAAAAAAAACAGAATGTTCCTGATACACAAGGACAAAAAGAATTAGTGTGTAAGGAAAAGAGGTTGGAGATGCATCATTGGAGTACAGGAGGGAGAGAGACACTGTGAAAAGGAAAAAAAGTAGAGCGATATAAGACAATGTAGTGTACAGTACTTACAAAGCCTAAAGGGGCTGCTGTGGCCGGCTGCATCCTCCTGGGCAGGGGTGGGCTGGGGCCCTTGGGTTGGTGTTACTGTGGAAATAAAAAGAATGTTACTGTTACACAAGTACAGAAAGAATGAGTGTGTAAGGATAAGAGTTTGGAGATGGGTCTTTGGAGTACAGAAGGAAGAGACACACTGTAAAGGAAAAAAAGGAGAGAGATAGAATACAATGTAGTGTACAGTACTTATGCGGCCTTGAAAGGTGGCTGGACCCAGCTGCAGTGTCCTGGGCTGGGGGGGAGGGTTGAGGCCTGGAAGGGCGGCGGTGGTGGCGGCAATCTGTGAAAAAAAACATACTGTAATGTAATTTTGACAAAGAAGAATTTAAAAAATTTTAATACTGTAAATGGAGCATAAAAGTACTGTTACACTTTTTTGGCAGTATAAGACAAGGTGACCGAAACATACATATACTGTACTGTACAGTACTGCTCTGTACTGGAAATAGACACAAATACTGCACAGTAAGAATTCGTGTGTAAGCAGAAAAGGTTGGATATGGGTCTTTTGCTGTATACACTACACAGTAGACTTTTTAGTTAAACAATATTGACGATAACGACATCTTTATTGTCCACATGGTTTCAGAACGTCCAGTGTGTAAGCATGATAAACACTACATTATAGCGCTCATAGAGCATATCATCTAGTGTGTACAGCATGAGTCTTTTGGAGTACAGGAGGGAGAAAGACATTAAGAAAAGGGAAAAAAAAGAGAGATACAGTAGAAGACAATGTACAGTACTTTACAGTACAGTACTTACGAGGCATGGTAGGGCATCTTAAGGCCTCATGGAACTGCAACCTTTCTATTCCTTTTTAAAAACTAAACACTGTAATGTACAGTACTGTACAGTAAAGTTGATTGTACACAATAGGACTATACCAAAAATCCTATTGTACAAAAAGTCTCTACCTGAATAACAAACAAATATAGTATACTATAGTACAAAAACTAGTCTATGAAGCTGGCATTGGGCCCAACATGGTATACTGTAGTATGGTAATAAAAATATACAGTATAATTGAAGAAGGTACGGTATGCCCAAGTGGTAGTACCTCACACAGAGGCTCCATGGGCGGCACTGTCGCCACCCCACAACCTGTGCTTTTGCCTTGCAAGGTTCCAGGATCGCTACCCTGCTGCCAGAAGCGACACAATGCTCTGGCCCTGGACTTCCCTGGTGAAAGGCGGGGCTGCAGCGCAGTTCAAATGCTGCCAAACATCACTGGCTGGGACTCACTGGCAGTTGGTGTGACTCCCCTATTTGAATGTTGGACTGTACTGCCACCCCATCCCTGGAGCTGCCACCAATCATAAATTACCAGGGAAGTCCAGGAGAGGGTCATGTTGGGAGATATGATAATGTCATAATGTCAGACTTAAAGGGGGCAGGGCCAGCATTGATAAACTGTGTGTAGGTCGACATAGATAAAGGTTGACTGTGACTCATGACCACACACAATATTTGCCAACATGGCAATAGATAACAATGGATGAAATGTTCTAAAAATATTTTTGACAAGCAAATACAGTCATTATCACCACACATACATGCGCTCCTGTGTAGTATATAGGAATGTGGTGGGGGGTGTGGTGTGTGTAGTGTGGGGGTCTGGAGGTGGGAGGGGAATGGGAGGGATGTGTGGATGTGTGAGTGGATGGACAGAATGAAGACTGACAAATGTATGCGGATCCAAACCTATTTTATTGGGTAGACACAGTGCTCCCAAAGGTGGTTCCGTGGGTGGGTGCCCAGTAAAGCGTACTGTAAAGTCCTGGTGGTCCCACGGTTGGGGGGGTGGGTTGACCCTTTTAGGGGGCTCCTTTTGTGTGCGGTCCTCACTTCTGCACGTCCCCCTGCTGGACCTTTGGTCAACAGACTTGTGGCAACCGGGGTGTGGGGAAGTGAGTGGCCTGGATGTTCAGTGAAATGGCGGCGTCCCACTCTTCTGCAAGATGATAAAACCTACCGGTAGGTGGGGAGGGGTCCACGGTGGGTAGCAGTGATGGTTATAGTCCTGCAGCCGAGCTCGGTGGTGTTCCTGGCCTCCTCGATCCCGCGGGATGTTCAGGTGAGCGGGCAGCCACGAGGGATGGTTGGTGATGGTCACAGTATGGTGATAGGGTGAAGCGGAGGTCTGCGTGTTGCAGATGATCCCACGGTCCCGTGGGATCGGCGTTGTGTCCCTGGAGGGGACAGGTGCGGTGTGGCAGCCTGATGGCAGTATCGAGTAGACTTGTGGTAGGGTCTCCAATGCATTTCGGCTTGTAGCCTTTCTCAAGGAGTTACTGAGTGTAGGAATTGCCTTGATAGAATTAGGTGACTTCCGGGTATGGGTCTGGTCACGTGGGGCTGATGGACCAATGACGTGTCGCGATGGGCATGACACGTTATTGGCTGTGGATCTGATCTATTGTTGGTGCGGGCCAATCGGATGTCGCAGTGGGCGTGACGGTGATGTCGGCTGTGTTGGTGATGACGCTGCTTGTCACTGCGATCACGTGGGGTCGAGATTATATTGAATGGGGGGGTGTGTGCGGCAGGGGCTTTGCGTGTCATCAATGAAGCTGCATGGTTGCGGATGTGTGGAACTGGGGGCGTGGCGTATAGCGGCGCGTCCGTTGCTAACGTGAGCGTTGACTCGCGCGACTCATGGTTTACACGTAGCCATGGTAACGTGGTCAGTAAGCACAGCCGATCACGTGGTAGTGAACCTGGAGGCTGTGTTGGTGATGACGCTGCTTGTCACTGCGGTCATGTGGGGTCGAGATTGTATTGAATGGGGGTGTGTGTGTGCAGCAGGGGCTTTGCATGTCATCAATGAAGCTGCGTGGTTGGGGATGTGTGGAACTGGGGGCGTGGTGTATAGCCGCGCATCCGTTGCTATCGTGAGCATTGACTCACGTGACTCATGGTTTACACGTAGTCATGGTAACGGGGTCAGTAAGCGCAGCCGATCACGTGATAGTGAACCTGGGGGCTATGTTGTATGTACACTGTTCCGTGCAAGCGGAAACAGTAGAGTGTAACATATTGGGGGTGTTTGATATTGTGACTGCGAAGGGCAGGGGGTGGGTGTCATATCAGACGTATCTGGCGAAAGGTATGGGGTTGTTGGAATGGTAGAATGCTGACTTGTTGCCATGGTGACATCTGTACTGAGACAAATCAAGTGATTTAACTGCTAATCCGAGTCCTGCATGTATGTGGGACCATACGTGCATGAAATGGGTGTTCCTGTGGTGTCTAACTTGCTGTCGGATGCTAGTATTAACTAATTATGGTCGCGCAGCTGTTAATAATGTTGGAATGTGTTGGACATAGGTGCTAGAGGCTGTGTACGTAAATGACCTGGATGATATGATAATAAGTGAGAGGGAGTGAGACTGGGTGTGGGTTCTTGATGTAAAGGAGGAATTATTACATACTGTGACAGTGATGGATAGGTTAAGTGCAGTGGGCTAAATCCTGTGCAAGGTACTGTATACATAGGGTGTGTATTAGCCTGGGTATAGTGTGTAAGGAGTGTGTAGATAATAGCTACCTGGCAGGTGTCTGATATTGGTATATGGGGTGTCATAAAATGTGCTGGACTGTACCAAGTATCCTTAGGTCCAGGAGTGCCGATGGTGTGGTCAGTTAGAAAATGAAACGGTCATGTGCGTGATAAGTGTGCCTTAAAGAGCTGGTGTTGTGTTGTTATGATGATGATATGTCATGTTACTTGGAAATAATTGATCTGATTTCATTATCAATATTGAGCCCGTGTGGTGTGGATGTTTGCAGGGTAAAGATCCATTTAAGTTCCTCTTTGTTGAGTCTCTTGGTGATATCTCCTCCTCTCCAATTTTTGCTCATTGTTTTTATGCCTGTGAATGTCATACCCGAGGTGCAGCTGTCGTGTTTGTCCTGGAAATGTATGGGAACGTTATGTGTGTCAGTCCGATTAATGATCCCTCTCATATGTTCTGCTATCCTGATTTTTAATGGTCTGATCGTGCGCCCGATGTATTGCATTTTACACGGGCATTCCAGCATGTAGATGACGTGGCTGGTGTTACAGGATATGTGCTCTTGGATCTTATAGGAAATACCTGTGTGTGTAGAGGAGAAGGACGTGGTGGGTCTGGTGCTCCTCATCCCTAGGTTGCGGCAATTGCTGCACGTGCCACAGTAGTAGAAGCCTATACTAAGGGGTTGGTTATCTAGGGTCTTTTGTCTGGCTGTGTTTGGGGGTATGTGGTTGCTGACTAGTTTGGTTTTAATATTGGGTGCCTTTCTGTAAATCACTTTGGGTTGCAGTGTTAATATAGGGGCTAATGTTTCATCCTTTAAGAGTAAATTCCAGTGTTTCTTCAGTATTTGTTTGATCTTGATGGCACTAGTGTTGAATTGTGTTATGAATGGGACATTCTCTGTATGGGTTTCTAGACTCCTCTTCTTGTATTGGAGTAGTGGTGCTCGGTCTTCCATACCTATCCGTTCAAATGTGTTTTGGAGTGCTGTGCTATCATAGTTCTTATCAATAAATTGCTGTTTCATAGTGTTGCCCTGTTCATAATAGTCGCTGGTTTGGGTGCAATTTCTCCGTATCCATTTGAATTGTCCTGTTGGTATATTTTGTAGCCAAATGGGATGATGACCGCTGCTGGAAAGTATGAAACTGTTTACGTCTACTGGTTTATGGTATGTCTTGGTGTGGATTTGTCGTTGGTCGATGAAGATCTGCAGGTCAAGAAAATTAACGTCCATCCTGCTGTAGTTGCTAGTGAATTGAAGATGTCTGTCATTATTGTTAATGTAGTTTAAGAAATCCATGAGGGTGTGTTGTGGTCCTTGCCAGATACAAATGACATCGTCGATGTACCTGGCCCATAGCACCAGATTTTCTCCCAGTCATGCCCTGACCAGATCCGCTCGTCCTCCCACCTGCTCATGAAAAGGTTTGTGCCCATGGCAGTGCCCGTCCTCTGTCTGTAGAAGTCATTATCAAACCAGAAGTAATTGTGAGTTAAAATGAAGTCTATACTGTCTAGGATTAATTGGGTCTGTTGGGGTTCCAGTGTCAAGTCTTTGTCTAAGTAATGTTTGATGCTGTCTAATCCTTGCTGGTGGTCAATGATTGTGTATAATGATGTCATGTCGCTAGTGAGTAGCCAGTGGTCGTCACCCCACCTGATCCCCTTGAGAATGTTTAATATGTGTGTGGTGTCTTGTATGTAGGATTGTTGTTGTTTTACGTAGGGTTGTAGAAAGTGGTCTATGTACTGCGAGAGGTTTGCTGTTATGGAATTAATGCCGGATATTATTGGTCTTCCTGGGGGGTGGTCAGTGTTCTTGTGTATTTTGGGGAGGTAATAAAAGACCGGGATCACTGGGTGTGGGTTGTGTATGAATTCGAATTCCTTTTTGGTTAGGATGCCGGTGCTAAATCTTGTTTGGAGAATGTTGTGTAGTTCATGGTTGAAATTGTATTTGGGGTCATGTTTGAGTGTTTTGTACGTCTGTGTATCCGAGAGTATGCGTTTAGCTTCAATGACGTAGTCTGTTTTGTTCAGAATGACAACTCCTCCACCTTTATCGGCCAGTTTTATGATAATGTTGTCGTTATTCCGCAATTGGTGCAGGGCTGTCAGTTCTTTTTTGTTCAAGTTATGTGTTGTGCTTTTGCTCTGGGTTGGTATTTGGTTGATATCGTCCATTACTAATCTCTCAAAGGTATGGACTAAGTGACCTTTGAGGTGGCTCAGGTAGAATGCTGAGGGGGGTTTGAGTGTGGAGTGTTTGTATCTGTCTAAATTGTCTATATTTGGTTGTTGTGTTTTTGGGTGTGACAAAAAGTATTTCTTAAGTGTGAGTCGTCTGATGAATCTGTGTAGATCTAGATATACCTCAAACTTGTTCAAACTTGTGTGTGGTGCAAATTTCAGTCCCTTCTTTAGGACCGAAATGTCGTCGTTAGATAGAGTATGGTTGCTGAGATTGAAGATGCCTGTAGAAGTGGCCGTAACTTGCTGTGTGGTGGTTTTTTGTTGTTTCAGTTTGTCCCCCCCTCTGCATCCTCATCTCTTTGGTTTAGTTTCCTCTTTTGTCTTAGTGGCGTATGCTCGTGGTGTCTGGATGGGGTTTGGCAGGTCCTATTGCCTGCCTCCAAGTCTAAAAAATGGGCCGCCCATTGTTCAAGATTGTTGTCAGGGTGTGTACTATGGTTAACCGTGGTGGCTGTCAAGGGGGTGCGGTCAATGTTAGTGTTTGTGGATGTGGTGCCGGTCAAATGTTCCCCTCTGGTGGTGTTTATCCAACCTTGCTCTAGTGAGAGTCTGGCTAGGTTGGCATAATGTGATTCGTTTGGGTCTTCATCAATCTCATGTATACTGAAAGATCTGTTAATATCGGAATCTGTACTGCAAGGGGAACCTGAGTCTATTGGGGGTATTAGTGGGTGGGCAGTGTGCATTTGTGGTTTGTGTATTTTTGTCATGTATTGCTGGTAAGTCAGTTGCAATCTCTTATACCTATCCTTCTCCAGTGTATATGCCTAGCAAGACCTGGTACTCTTGCATATGTTGCAGCACCTACCTAACCCTTCCTAAATCCCTCAATTATTAATCCTACCCCACCACCCTAATTGGGAGTGCGACCCACCCTTTTCCAGTCTACTACTACTCCAGTACCTTGGTTCGCAGCACCCACTGTAAGTGGAAACACAGCACCACCTCCTTTCACTATCCAGATACACACTTCTCCCAGAAAGACACACCTCACATCTAACTTATGGGCCTCTTTGACATTAGGGACACCAGAATAGATAGGGCACACAACCTCATTTCAGAACTTGAGCAAAGAGTATCCCTACAACACAACAGCGACACATTTTGTCACACATACCTCAACCTAGAAAAACTCATCACCAGAGAATCCAAGATTTGGTGGGACACACATATACTAGAATGGTATTACGACAATAATATTATCCCTAAAGGTCTATTAATACACAAGACACCATCACACAGTAATGAGAACACGGTCTTCATGAGCAAATGGAATAATATTCTACATGATTGCTCTAAACAATTCATTAAACTCATCATTGACACACACAAAACAGAATTATCAACCCTCAAACAAGACATTAACGAACTAGATAAGGCACTAACACCATACAAAGAGCAAATTGAGTTTAAAAACCTCATCACCATCACTAGGAGCAAGATACACAAGGCAGAGGCAATCATTATAGAACGCAAAAAGTCAAAAATCCTACGTGACAAAGACAGAGCTAACAACACCACAACGGGACACACCAATAAGCCTACCAACGACCACAAAAAGATCACAAACAAGGGAAGCACATTAGAGCCCAATCCCAGACACAGACAAATTAACACCCTTGACGAGACATCAATATATAAGAGATTGCAACTGACTTACCAGCAATACATGACAAAAATACACAAACCACAAACGCACACTGCCCACCCACTAATACCCCCAATAGACTCAGGTTCCCCTTGCAGTACAGATTCCGATATTAACATATCTTTCAGTATACATGAGATTGATGAAGACCCAAACGAATCACATTATGCCAACCTAGCCAGACTCTCACTAGAGCAAGGTTGGATAAACACCACCAGAGGGGAACATTTGACCGGCACCACATCCACAAACAATAACATTGACTGCACCCCCTTGACAGCCACCACGGTTAAGCATAGTACACACCCTGACAACAATCCTGAACAATGGGCGGCCCATTTTTTAGACTTGGAGGCAGGCAACAGGACCTGCCAAACCCCATCCAGACACCACAAGCATATGCCACTAAGACAAAAAAGGAAACTAAACCAAAGAGACGAGGATGCAGAGGGGGGGACAAACTGAAACAACAAAAAACCACCACACCGCAAGTTATGGCCACTTCTACAGGCATCTTCAATCTCAGCAACCATACTCTATCTAACGACGACCTTTCGGTCCTAAAGAAGGGACTGAAATTTGCACCACACACAACTTTGAACAAGTTTGAGGTATATCTAGATCTACACAGATTCATCAGATGACTCTCACTTAAGAAATACTTTTTGTCACACCCAAAAACACAACAACCAAATATAGACAATTTAGACAGATACAAACACTCCACACTCAAACCCCCCTCAGCATGCTACCTGAGCCACCTCAAAGGTCACTTAGTCCATACCTTTGAGAGATTAGTAATGGACGATATCAACCAAATACCAACCCAGAGCAAAAGCACAACACATAACTTGAACAAAAAAGAACTGACAGCCCTGCACCAATTGTGGAATAACGACAACATTATCATAAAACCGGCCGATAAAGGTGGAGGAGTTGTCATTCTGAACAAAACAGACTACGTCATTGAAGCTAAACGCATACTCTCGGATACACAGACGTACGAAACACTCAAACATGACCCCACATACAATTTCAACCATGAACTACACAACATTCTCCAAACAGGATTTAGCACCGGCATCCTAACCAAAAAGGAATTCGAATTCATACACAACCCACACCCAGTGATCCCGGTCTTTTATTACCTCCCCAAAATACACAAGAACACTGACCACCCCCCAGGAAGACCAATAATATCCGGCATTAATTCCATAACAGCAAACCTCTCGCAGTACATAGACCACTTTCTACAACCCTACGTAAAACAACAACAATCCTACATACAAGACACCACACACATATTAAACATTCTCAAGGGGATCAGGTGGGGTGATGACCACTGGCTACTCACTAGCGACATGACATCATTATACACAATCATTGACCACCAGCAAGGATTAGACAGCATCAAACATTACTTAGACAAAGACTCGACACTGGACCCCCAACAGACCCAATTAATCCTAGACAGTATAGACTTCATTTTAACTCACAATTACTTCTGGTTTGATAATGACTTCTACAGACAGAGGACGGGCACTGCCATGGGCACCAGATTTGCCCCCAGTTATGTCAACCTTTTCATGAGCAGGTGGGAGGACGAGCGGATCTGGTCAGGGCATGACTGGGGGAAAATCTGGTGCTATGGGCTAGGTACATCGACAATGTCATTTGTATCTGGCAAGGACCACAACACACCCTCATGGATTTCTTAAACTACATTTACAATAATGACAGACATCTTCAATTCACTAGCAACTACAGCAGGACGGACGTTAATTTCCTTGACCTGCAGATATTCATCGACCAACGACAAATCCACACCAAGACATACCATAAACCAGTAGACGTAAACAGTTTTATACTTTCCAGCAGCGGTCATCATCCCATTTGGCTACAAAATATACCAACAGGACAATTCAAATGGATACGGAGAAATTGCACCCAAACCAGCGACTATTATGAACAGGGCAACACTATGAAACAGCAATTTATTAATAAGAACTACGATAGCACAGCACTCCAAAACATATTTGAACGGATAGGTATGGAAGACCGAGCACCACTACTCCAATACAAGAAGAGGAGTCTAGAAACCCATACAGAGAATGTCCCATTCATAACACAATTCAACACTAGTGCCATCAAGATCAAACAAATACTGAAGAAACACTGGAATTTACTCTTAAAAGACGAAACATTAGCCCCTATATTAACACTGCAACCCAAAGTGATTTACAGAAAGGCACCCAATATTAAAACCAAACTAGTCAGCAACCACATACCCCCAAACAAAGCCAGACAAAAGACCCTAGATAACCAACCCCTTAGTAAAGGCTTCTACTACTGTGGCACGTGCAGCAATTGCCGCAACCTAGGGATGAGGAGCACCAGACCCACCACGTCCTTCTCCTCTACACACACAGGTATTTCCTATAAGATCCAAGAACACATATCCTGTAACACCAGCTACGTCATCTACATGCTGGAATGCCCGTATAAAATGCAATACATCGGGCGCACGATCAGACCATTAAAAATCAGGATAGCGGAACATATGAGAGGGATCATTAATCGGACTGACACACATAACGTTCCCATACATTTCCAGGACAAACACGACAGCTGCACCTCGGGTATGACATTCACGGGCATAAAAACAATGAGCAAAAATTGGAGAGGAGGAGATATCACCAAGAGACTCAACAAAGAGGAACATAAATGGATCTTTACCCTGCAAACATCCACACCACATGGGCTCAATATTGATAATGAAATCAGATCAATTATTTCCAAGTAACATGACATATCATCATCATAACAACACAACACCAGCTCTTTAAGGCACACTTATCACGCACATGACCGTTTCATTTTCTAACTGACCACAATATCGGCACTCCTGGACCTAAGTATACTTGGTACAGTCCAGCACATTTTATGACACCCCATATACCAATACCAGACACCTGCCCGGTAGCTATTATCTACACACTCCTTACACACTATACCCAGGCTAATACACACCCTATGTATACAGTACCTTGCACAGGATTTAGCCCACTGCACTTAACCTATCCATCACTGTCCCAGTATGTAATAATTCCTCCTTTACATCAAGAACCCACACCCAGTCTCACTCCCTCTCACTTATTATCATACCATCCAGGTCATTTACGTACACAGCCTCTAGCACCTATGTCCAACACATTCCAACATTATTAACAGCTGCGCGACCATAATTAGTTAATACTAGCATCCGACAGCTAGTTAGACACCGCAGGAACACCCATTTCATGCACGTATGGACCCACATACATGCAGGACTCGGATTAGCAGTTAAATCACTCGATTTGTCTCAGTACAGATGTCACCATGGCAACAAGTCAGCATTCTACCATTCCAACAACCCCATGCCTTTCGCCAGATACGTCTGATATGACACCCACCCCCTGCCCTTCGCAGTCACAATATCAAACACCCCCAATATGTTACACCCTACTGTTTCCGCTTGCACGGAACAGTGTACATATAATATAGCCCCCAGGTTCACTATCACGTGATCGGCTGCGCTTACTGACCCCGTTACCATGACTACGCGTAAACCATGAGTCACGCGAGTCAACGCTCATGATAGCAACGGACGCGCCGCTATATGCCACGCCCCCAGTTCCACACATCCCCAACCACGCAGCTTCATTGATGACACGCAAAGCCCCTGCCGCGCACCCCCCCCCACATTCAATACAATCTCGACCCCACGTGACCGCAGTGACAAGCAGCATCATCACCAACACAGCCTCCAGGTTCACAACCACGTGATCGGCTGTGCTTACTGACCACGTTACCATGGCTACGCGTAAACCATGAGTCACGCAAGTCAACGCTCACATTAGCAACGGACGCGCCGCTATACGCCATGCCCCCAGTTCCACACATCCACAACCATGCAGCTTCATTGATGACACGCAAAGCCCCTGTCGCAGACACCCCCCCCACATTCAATATAATCTCGACCCCACGTGACCGCAGTGACAAGCAGCGTCATCACCAACACAGCCAACATCACCGTCACGCCCACTGCGACATCCGATTGGCCTGCACCAACAATAGATCAGATCCACAGCCAATAACGTGTCATGCCCATCGCGACACGTCATTGGTCCATCAGCCCCACGTGACCAGACCCATACCCGGAAGTCACCTATTTATATCAAGGCAATTCCTGCACTCAGTAACTCCTTGAGAAAGGCTACAAGCCGAAACGCATTGGAGACCCTACCACAAGTTTACTCGATACTGCCATCAGGCTGCCACACCGCACCTGTCCCCTCCAGGGACACAACGCCAATCCCACGGGACCGTGGGATCATCTGCAACATGCGGACCTCCGCATCACCCTATCACCATACTGTGACCATCACCAACCATCCCTCGTGGCTGCCCGCTCACCTGAACATCCCGCGGGATCGAGGAGGCCAGGAACACCACTGAGCTCGGCTTCAGGACTATAACCATCACTGCTACCCACCGTGGACCCCTCCCCACCTACCGGTAGGTTTTATCATCTTGCAGAAGAGCGGGACGCCGCCATTTAACTGAACATCCAGGCCACTCACTTCCCCACACCCCGGTTGCCACAAGTCTGTTGACAAAAGGTCCAGCAGGGGGACGTGCAGAAGTGAGGACTGCACGCAAAAGGAGCCCCCTAAAAGGGTCAACCCACCCCCCCAACCGCGGGACCACCAGGACTATACAGTACCCTTTACTTGGCACCCACCCACGGAACCACCTTTGGGAGCACTGTGTCTACCCAATAAAATAGGTTTGGATCCGCATACATTTGTCAGTCTTCATTCTGTCCATCCACCCACACATCCACACATCCCTCCCATTCCCCTCCCACCCCCAGACCCCCACACTACACCCCCCACCACATTCCTATATACTACACAGGAGCGCACGTATACCTATCCTTCTCCAGTGTATATGCCTAGCAAGACCTGGTACTCTTGCATACGTTGCAGCACCTACCTAACCCTTCCTAAATCCCTCAATTATTAATCCTACCCCACCACCCTAGTTGGGAGCGCGACCCACCCTTTTCCAGTCTATCACCACACATACAGTATGGTGGGTCAACTTGCCTTTTGTTAAGTTTACTGTACAAATAAGCCATGTCAACCAATTGTGTGTCGCCCATTAGTCCATGTCGATCTAATGACCCTGTCAATCAAATTTCTGTCGGTCATGTGAGTGCGCGGTACAGTGTATGTCACAGTAGAGCATTGTTTTTTGTACTGTACTGTAACTACTGTACTGTAATTGTACAGCAATACTGTACTTACTGCGCAGGAGGCGCCTTCTGATACGCAGAAATCGAGGCGCATCTCTCCAGACAAGGTCCGACCAGCTCCGTTGGAGGGCCCGGATAGTCCTGTGGCGTCCAAATGTGGCCAGGATTTCTCTCTGTGCTCTCCTAAAGACGAGCTTCTTCTCCCGGTTGTTGGAGAGAGGTCTGTCTCTACACTTTACCAGGAGAAGAACCTCGCCTGGGGTGAAGTGGCTGTCTCTGGTAGCCATCTTACCCACTATAAGATGCACTGATGATGCACTGAGGACATACGATGCTCATTCATCACACACAACAGGTGCAGTTCTTGGTATGGCAGGTGTCTATGGTGTAGTGTTTAGGAAAGTGCAAGGCAGTGTGGACGTCCTGGGTTCAAATCCTGGAAGGCTACAATTTTTTTTTAAATTATTATTTGTGTTACCATTCCTCACCTTTTCAGGACACAAGGGCAAATCTTGAGCTGACTGCTTACAGTAAATGGCTAACAGAGCGTCCTTTATTATGGTAATGAGAGGCTCATGCTTGCTTTGGGGGAAGGGACCTGATGCTCTGTGTGTGACTCCCGACCCACTGGCCATGCATATTACTACTATATGAGCCTCCTTACGCCACAACATAGCACGAATAGCAGGGCGCTACATGGCTATGGAGCGGCTCCACTGGGCATGCGCTGGAGATCCCATGTGCAAGTCCCGGAGCTGGCAGCCACCACAGCGCCGACGTGCCAACAGTGCCTCAACTGTGCATCCCCTCTTTCAAACAGAGGGCCTGATTCACTATCAGCTATTTGCGGCCGCTCGCTGGCTAAAAGGGGCTGGCTATTTAAATCATGTGCTCGTACTGCATTGCGTAAAGCCGCCCACGAAGTAATAGCGAGTGGCCGCACTATGCGCTCGCACCTTTATAAAGATGCCCCTTTGCCACTCGCAACACACGTCCCCTGTTACCATCTGTCACTCAAAATAGCGGCCAACTGCGGGCTATGGGCATTGCAATGACTGGTTTGCGCACGCACATTGCGACTCATACGCATGCCCAGATTGCATAAAATCACTTAATGCGAGTGAGCGCCACATAGCTGATAGTGAATCAAGCCCAGAGCCCACTACCAGTGTCTGAAGTCATGAAATCACTATAGTATTTAAGTCACGGACAGCGCCGACAGTGCCGGAAGTGTGCGTTTTGAAACACACAATCAGTTTGTAATACAGAGACCTCACTTTTAAACAGAGCCCACTACTAGTTTCCAAAGTCATGAAATCACTATAGTGTCTAAGTCTGGTACAGCGCCGACAGTGCCGACATTGACGCAAGTGTAAAACTTCAACTGCACAGTCAGTTTGTAATACAGATCTCACTTTTAAACAGAGCCCAGTACTAGTTTCTAAAGTCATAAGTCTGGGACAGCGCCAACTGTGCCGACATTGACGCAAGTGTGCATTTTTAAACACACAATCAGTTTGTAATACAGAGACCTCTCTCTTAAACAGAGCCCACTACTAGTTTCTAAAGTGATTAAATCACTATAGTGTCTAAGCCAGGGACAGTGCCGCAAGTGTGCAACTTCAACCGCACAGTCAGTGTGTAATACAGACATCCCACTCTCGCTGTGTGTGACTCCCGACCCACTGGGCATGCGCAGTGCTATGATCTTCCATAGCGCGACTGGCATATGTAGCGACTCCACTGGGCATGTGCCAGAGATCCCATTGCAACCCCTCCACTGGGCATGCGCCGAGATCCCATTGTAACCCCTCGGAGCTGACAGCCACCACAGCGTCGACATTGCCGCAAGTTTATGTTTTTAAATGCACATTCAGTTTGTAAATACAGAGGACCTCATTCAGAGTCGGTCGTAGCGGCCGCACGGTCGTACGCATACAATGTTTTTCTTACTGCGCCTGCGCACGGCTAGCAGTGCGCATGTGCGTACAAGCTCTACCGATGAAAAATACTGATGGTCGTAGGGCTTCCGACATGGAAGTGGATTGCTAAAGTTGATTGACAGGTAAGACCGTTTGTGGGAGTATACGGGGGTGGTGGTCTGCAAACGGTGTCGTTCTTCAGCGTTTCAAGGCGTTTTAGAGGAGTGCATAAATTACCTGCTTCGTACGACCAAGAATTGCGGATGCATGAAAACGTCACTTTACGAACAGGATAATCGTCCAGGCTAAGGTAGGCAAGAAGCGTCCGTAAGCCACAACAGTACAATTGTTAATCTGATGTTACCTGCGATGTTTCTATTTTGAACCACACAAACCAAGCAGCTAAGATTGCTGCATTGTAACTATTAACACTGCTAATTACCTTGTAACTGATTTCACTTGCATGTGCATTAGGGAATTCGTAAAACAAATGTTTCTTTGTGCTTTTTAAATTTTTTTTGGCCAAAACAGTTTGTAAAACATCTTGCATTGTGTTTTGCGTAGCAGCCTTTTCAGATACCATACTTTTTAAACCTTGTATACATTGACATAGTTAAAGAGAGACATTTTTGTTGAAATTAATTTTTGTTTTATTTGTAATTTGCCTTTCAGCACACTTAAATATTAATTGTTAACGCAACATTTGCATCTAATTAAAATAAAAATATAACCAGAAAATTTTTTTTTTTGGTTTTAAAAATAAAAAAAAGAGCTTGAGACATTGGTGACAAGAAATATGGGGACTGGACAACAGGTGAGGGAGGAGATATCCAGGGCTACTTTCGTCATTTGGGCCAGCTCGGAGGAAGAGGCGAGCTACGGACAGCCGACTGGCCTGGCCAGAGGTAGATGGGATTTCCTCTGGCCTAGGCATAGGGCTCTCCATACTTGCGGGGGTGGCTGTTGGGCTGCCAGAGGTGGTGGTCCTGGGAGGAAGGGAGTCTCGCTCCATCATGGCAGGTGGGTTGGCCTGCTCCTGGGTATTGGCCAAACGATCTGGGGCTCCAGCAATGGTCTCCAGGGCCACCGCCACCCTCACCAGAGTGGTCTCCATCCTCAGAAGAACACACCTGTTCTCCTGAGTTTGGGAGACCAACCTGGTGAGGAGAGGCACTGCTCGGTCTGATGGTTGCCCTGGAGTAGACTTCACAGGGTCCCCAGATGGAGTACTTGGATCCTCCCCTGCAGAGTCCCCATCTGTGCTGGACCCAGACCTGACCTCAGGAGCAGGCACTACCTCCTTTGAGTCTGGAATATAATTTTTTTTTTATTTATTTCTTTTATAAAAAAAAACCGCATAGACGTTTGAGCTTTATACTTTTTGTCTAACAAATTAAAATTACCTTCTTGCACATGTGGAGCATTGAAGTCGGCCATGTCAGTGTCCATAGTGGACACGCCGACTATCTCCTCTTCCGTCACACATCCCTGAGCGAACGTCTCCAACCTCGTCAAGGCCAGCTCCTCAGAGATGGGACCACCACCTGTCCCCGCAGCATTGTCCACCCTACTCCGTAGCTTCCTCTTCAGTTGGTACTTGAAATCCGTCCATCTGTCAATGTGAATTTAGAAATTTAAAGGGTTAGTTTATTTAAATTAGATCAAGCTTTTGACTTCAGTACACTCGCAATATCATTTTCTTACCGTTTTTTAATGACTTTCATGGTTCTGTAGGTTGTCCCCACACCATTAACTGCCCTGGATATCTCCTCCAAAATCCTGTCTTTGGCTCCAGCCCCCATATTTCTTGGGGCATTGACAAGGTTCTCCATTGTCATGGTCACCAATGTCTCAAGCTCGATCCGTGAAAATGGAGGGTTTCTTGCCCTTGGCCTGCTTGGACCCGTCTCCTCCTCCTCTACTGGTGGAATTGGATTCCCAACACCTACAACATTGTTGAAATTCGATAAATTTTTTACATTTTGTTGGTGCAAATATGAACAGTTCTTGTGTTGTTGAAAAAATGTGATTTGCACTTACCTGCCTCAGTTGGCCTCTGCTCACCATGCTCCTCTCTTGACATTTTGCTAACCTGTGAGAGAGCATAAAGAATACTGCTTGTGCAGACTTTTTAAGAGATGTGAGAGCATCCCTTGATTGGTTACCCGTGCATCCTTATTTGCCTAACTACAAATGCACACCTTTCCTGCATTCCGTAATCACTGCGTGGGTTGTGCTAGATGTGAGCGCATCCCTGGATTGGTTACCCGTGCATCCTTATTTGCCTAACTACAAATGCATACCTTTCCTGCATGTTTCAATAATTGGGGTTTGGTTTCTTTATTTAAGGCAAAGCCAAATGTTCCCTTACTTGTGGGTTGTAGTTGGAGTGTTTTGTTGTGCAGGAGGTATTTGATAGTAGTTACATTGTTTGAAGTTGTTTGAGAGGTGCTTGTGTGAGTTGTTTGAGAGGTGCTTGTGTGTGTTGTTTGAGAGGTGCTTGTGTGTGTTGTTTGAGAGGTGCTTGTGTGAGTTGTTTGTGTGTGTTTTTTTATTTTGGTTGTGTTTTTTTTTTATTTCCTTTATTTTTGTTGTTGTTTTTTTTTGTGTTCCTTTCTTTTTGGTGTTTGTTTTTTGTGTTCATTTATTTTTTGTGGTTGTTTTTTGTGTTCCTTTCTTTTTGGTGTTTGTTTTTTGTGTTCCTTTCTTTTTCGTGTTTGTTTTATGTGTTCATTTTTTTTGGTGGTTGTTTTTTTTTGTTTACTTTATTTTAGGTGGTGTTTTTTTTAGTTTTTTTGGTGGTGGTGGTTTTGTGTTCCTTTATTTTGGGTTGTGTTTTTTTTTAGTGTTTTATTTTCGGTGGTGGTTTTTATTTGTCAAATTTGTTTGGTGCTGACATTTAACAACCCCGTTAATTGTTGTGCTTGAGCCGGTTACTTGTTCTGTTTGGGTGGCCTGGGCTTTTGTATCCTTAAAAAAACAACGTTATTCGAAGACTCAAGTAAGTGTGCCAGCCTACTGCATTTCTTTTTTTTTTTTTTTGGATCAACAATCCTAAAAAACTTAAATTTTTTGGTACTAATTTTTTTATTTGATTTTTTAATTTATTAAAGGTGTTTAGCAGTCCATTTTGTACTTGAATCAGGTAAGTGTCTATTTAATCAAACCTACAATTATTCTTTTTTGTTTTTACAATAAAAATAAATTAATACTTTTAATAATATTTTTGGATCTATTTGGTAAATGTAAATTCGTAAATTTAACATCAATTCATATTGTCGACTTTTAAAAGTTAAGCTTTGTTTTAACAATAATAGTAGTAATATTGGTTTGGACTAAAAAAATCTAATTAATTTTTTCTTCCCTAAAAAAAAAAACGTACAACAAATACACATGTAGGGATTTCCGAAGATGACACTGCCCGACCCTGTAAGAATATGCACCATTATTATAAAGCTAAGTATTTTTGAACAAATAATCAAAAAACACTCTGTAGAAGCAATTTAAAATATAAATTTAACTTTACAGAGCGATGTTGGACAGCTAATAGTGGCCATGTTGACCCCCACAAGCCTACTCCTGGCCATAGGCATAGGAGGCGTGCAAGAGCCAAGATATATAGAACACGTGTCACCCTTTTTGGAATGCCTGATGTGGTTATTACCACTTATCGCCTGCCTCCTAATATTATCCTAGACACTCTTTCATTAATAAAGAATTATCTAGAAAGTCAGATTAACATTCCTACAGCAATCTCACCACTTACACAGTTGTTGGCGGTGTTACATTTCTGTGCCTCAGGGTCCTTCCAAACCACTGTGGGGCTGGTGGGTGGCCTCTCCCAGCCCTCATTTTCATGGATCCTGAGGTGTGTGCTAGATGCATTTTTCAATCATCTAGCAAATTTTATTAGTATGCCTTTGGATACGGAAGCCCTTGATGTGGTAAAGCAGAAGTTTTTTTAAATTGCAGGCTTTCCACACGTCATAGGGGTAGTGGATGGCACTCACATAGCACTTCAGCCCCCTGCATGCAGGGAACAAATATATAGGAACCGAAAACATTTCCATTACATAAATGTAATGGTGCTATGTGATGCCTCCCTCCAGATCCTCTCCCTGAATGCCAAATTCCCAGGCTTCAGCCATGATGCGTATGTGATCCAGCATTCAGGGATTTGGCCAAAATTAAGCACACTGCAAGCTGGTGACGCGTGGATTCTTGGTAAGTAAAAATCCAGTATGTATCTCTAGTAATAGTGTAAACAGGTTTTCATGGTAAATGTATGTATCTTTTGGTGTCCCATTTCCATCAGGTGACAATGGATATCCTTGCACGCCCTGGCTGCTGACTCCTTATTTGACTCCCACACCAGGGCCCCAAACTCACTATAATGCCGCATTTACTGCCACCAGGCAGGTGGTGGAGTGCTGTATTGGCCTTTTAAAGGGCCGGTTCCGGTGTCTCCATCACTCTGGTGGTGCACTCATGTACTCGCCGGATATGGTTTCTTGCATTGTGGTCCTGTGTGGGATTTTACACAACATTGCAATAAGGAGTCGAGTACCCATGCAGCCAGAGGAGGACTTGCCAGAGGACGGCCCCCCAGAGGAAGGTGTTGTGATGCTGTCGGGGGGGCCAGACGCGATTATGTTGTTTCATGTTTTTTTAGGTAGGAATATTTACATTTTTTTTATAAAACAAAACACTTTTTGCAAAAGTATTTTAATGTGTACCTTTTTCTTTTGCTTTCTTTTCCTACCAACCAAATCATAACACTTTCCAAAACCTGCAAAAATAATGGAACCCATTGGCAATACCCTGTATGTTTTTGGACAACTAACACATTTTGCACAGATATACCCCAACATGTTTAGTTCATTTGCCTTTTGTTTTAATAATTTGTATGTTTCCCATTCAAAAATCTGTTTGTTTTTTACTATCGTTGTTTATGTTTGACTAAGCCAGATGTTTTCTTTGCCCAAACCCTGAGGACATTTGTTATGTGTGATTGTGTTATGAAATTATTTTTATGAGTAAAATCCTGTTGGCAACATGTTTGCTATTTAATAAATGTTTTCAATTAAATACAAATGTTGTTTTAAAAAAAAAAAAAAATGAAAGCCATTTTGAGGTGGATAATGTATGCCAACCCCTAAATAAAAAATATACAACATTACTGCAAATGTACTTAAGGTTTACTAATACATTTTTGCAGTTCTTACACTATGGAAAGGCACCTACCTTTGTTCACAAAGTTTTTAAAATGCAGAATTACACCCTTTAATGTGTGGCAAAAAAGAGGACATATGTTTGAAACACAAAAACTTTAATTTTTTGGGGGGGTAAAAAAATGCAAAAAAATTTCAACAAAATAACTAAGCATCCTCCAAACGTCCCACTATTCTTTGGAGGCAGCAGTAGGCCTGCATTAAATATTCAGAGATGTCTCTTAGCTCCTCCCTTATTTCCCTCAGGATGTGGGTTAGATCTGTGGAACAAAAATTTTTTTGGGGAATTAAATACTTCATTAAAATTACAAACATTTGAACATTCCACATTATTCAATGTACCAAAAAGTGTTTAAACACAATGATGTTACGGTGTGTTTGAAAATATCAGCCACACAACATTATTAATAGGTTTATACTTTTATGTTGTTAAAATAATTTGAAACCCTAACTATGTGGCATAAGCCAAAAACCACTATGATTATGTTAAAAATAATGGGAGGTGTATTCTTAAGTAATGATGGCCATATCCTTAAAACACAATGCACGTATTCACTTCTAGAATGTTCTTGATCAACCTAAAATACAATGTGTTTGTTTGCTGTGGAAAACATCACTTTGCCTAAGTACATTAGTACATTTTAAACACAGTGTACACAACATTAACAAGGGTAGTCTGGTTCCTAGCACCTTGCCAAGTTGTGTGACATGTTTTTTTACATTGTAAAATACTAATCAGAATTGAATCATTATTTCCTAAAAATACAAAACATTTTTAAAAAACCACTAAACCTATATTTTTGTGGTCCAAAATAAAAAAAAAGGCCCAGGCACAAAATCTAAGGTCGTAATTGTGAAAAACAGCATTATTGCGCAATGATTTGGAACCCCAGACAGAAATTTTGAAAAACAAAAAAAAGGTCATAAATTTGTACAAATACATGGATAACAACAACATCCAAAAAAACAAAACAAAAAAAAACATACCCTCAGAGTGGTCGGATACAACCACAGATGTGGGCGGAGATACTTCCGGTGAAGGAGAATATTCGGGAGTTGGGGGAATGGTGGAAGGGGAAATGGAGCAGGAAAGATCCAAGGGAGGGGAGATTTGAGAAATTTGGGATGAGTGGGCAGGGGAGGGAGGAATACTCGGGGAGGATTGGAAGAGGGAGGGATGGTTACTGGGGGAGTATGGTGGTGGGGAGGGCTGGGTTGAGGAGATGCAGAAGGTGAGGGCTGCAGGTTGCCACCAGCATGTCTTTGCATTCTGCGTGCCCTTCTCTGTCTCCGCTGTGCTTCTAAAATGTAAACATAAAATAAAAAAAAAAATTGTTTTGAATTTCGGCTACACAATACAAGTACACTTTACACATTCTGGACAATAGGGACAACATACAGGAGGTTTTTTTCAACATTGACTAAAATAATTGGCAAAGGAACATACATTTTTAACAGTCCACTAATTATTACTTTTAAACAAATGCATACTTACGTCTGCGTATTTGCGCCCCGCAAATTCATCAGGAGCGCAGGTGACCGGCGGTGCAGGTCAGACCAGCGCCTCTCTAATTGGGCAATATTGCGCCTGTAACCCGCTGATTGGAGGGCTCGCCTCACCTCCGCTTTATGCGGTTGGAAATGGGCGGCACAGCGTGGGTAATCTGCCTGTCCAGGATATTTACCAGGACAAGCAACTCTCTCCTGGTAAAGGCAGCGGCTCTCATGATGGCAATGGATGATTTTTCAGAAAACACGAAATATACATGGGGTACAAAAAATATGATTGGCTAAAATATTTACACTTTCCTCAAAAAAAACACTATTGGCCAATCCTTTAATCATGTGTCCTGAAAAATAAGGTCACATTTGATTGGCTGCAACACGCAGTGTGCAATTGCAAACATAAGAGTGCAAATGATCCTAACGCAAAATGCACATGCATTTATAAAGTTAACACAATTAGCAAAAGTACATTCACAGTTAATAAACCTTACTTTGTTTTTCAAATTGTGTGAAAAAGAAGAGAACGGAGAAAACACCCACGAAATGAACAATAAAGTTTATTGACACATGATAAAAAACTCGTTTTAAAGAACAGTAAGAGTTAAACACTTAATTAGATAATTGATTACAAGCTAATAACAAGCTGATCGATAGTCCTTGTAAACATGACAGGTGACCATCAAAACAGCACATACGGCCACAAACATCAGAACATAATTAGCATACAGCGACTGACAGCTCCTGACTACGATTGACTCGTTCGTTCAGATCAGTCGGTAGCTAGAGGAGGTACAGTGCTAAGGAATGGGCGTCACTTTGTTTACGATTGCCCTGCCATACTATCGGATTTTGCGGTCGTTGGCCGTACGACTGTGCGGCCGCAAAGACCGACTCTGAATGAGGTCCAGGGATCCTTCTTTCAAACAGCCCACTACTAGTTCCTAAAGTTATGAAATCACTATAGTGTTTAAGTCTGGGATACACTGTGTGTGACTCCCGACACACTGGGCGTGCGTAGTGCTATGATCTTCCATATGCCACGGCATAGCGTGACTGGCGTATGGAGCGGCTCCACTGGGCATGCACCAGAGATCCCATTGTAACCCCCCGGAGCTTACAGCTACCAAAGCGCCGACAGCGCCAACATTGCCGCAAGTGTGGCCTTAAAACACACACTCAGTTTGTAATACAGAGACCCCTCTTTTACACAGAGCCCGCTACGAAAGTCATGAAATCACTAGTCTGGGACAGCGCCGACATTGACGCAAGTGTGCAGCTTCAAACACACAGTGTGTGCTACAGAGCTGTGCGTGCCTGTGAAATATTTTTATATAAAAGTACAAGACTCGCGCACTTGTATGATTTAAAACTTTATTAGACATTCTTCTACAGCCCTGATTCTATGAGGAAAATGCTGTACTACAGTATATTGTACAGAATCACTGCTTCTGTCAGCCTATCATCGGGCGGTGATATAGAAAATGCATTGGAAATCAGACGCATGCCCTGTGTAGTTTAGGTAAATTGACACCTGGTGGATGAAAAGTTGTATTACACGTTATGACTTTTTTTCAGTGCTACGCTACGTTCCCTTACGAAACTTTCTGTGTGGTGCAACTCATGGAGTAGTGTGTGGCGCAAGATGTATGTCGCGCTACATGGCGTATGGAGCAACAAACTAGCTGTATATACATCTGCATATATTTGTGTAAATGTAATTTATGTGTATACTGTTGTCCCTAACGAAGGGGGAAACCCCGAAATATCGGAATAAAGGACCATTTTAACACGTTAAGCTGCCTATTGAGTGTCGTCCATTCTTCTTTTTCTCTCTCTCTCTCTCCCTCTCTCTCTCTCTCTCTCTCTCATTCTCTCTCTCTATATATATATGTATACACACACAGCAGGTAAAATTATTATTGAACACATCAACATTTCTCTCAGTAAATATATTTGTAATGGGGCTATTGTAATGAAATGTTCACCATATGTCAGCAATAACCCATGCAATCCACACATGCAAAGAAATCAAACCATAGATGTCTATAAATTAAGTTATGTGTAATAATGTTAAATGACACAGGGAAAAAGTATTGAACACGCTTACTGAAATTTATTTAATACTTCGCACAAAATCC
The DNA here is from genome assembly GCA_031769625.1 of Taudactylus pleione. Lineage (NCBI taxonomy): Eukaryota > Metazoa > Chordata > Amphibia > Anura > Myobatrachidae > Taudactylus > Taudactylus pleione. The sequence continues at coordinate 14,141,003 of JAUIMM010000115.1, read as the reverse complement.
TTTGTTTGTAATGACAGCTTCAAGACGCCTCCTGTATGGAGAAACTAGTTGCATGCATTGCTCAGGTGTGATTTTGGCCCATTCTTCCACACAAACAGTCTTCAAATCTTGAAGGTTCCGTGGGCCTATTCTATGAACTCGCATCTTTAGGTCATTCCATAGATTTTCAATTGGATTCAAGTCAGGTGATTGGCTAGGCCACTCTAGCAGCTTTATTTACTTTCTCTGAAACCAATTGAGAGTGTCCATGGCTGTGTGTTTGGGATCATTGTCTTGCTGTAATGTGCACCCTCATTTCATCTTCAGCATCCTGGTAGATGGCAGCAGATTTTTATCATGAATGTCTCGGTACATTTTTCCATTCATCCTTCTATCAATCATATGAACTTTGCCAGAGGAGTGCCATTTCTCCTCCAAACATGGTGTGTATCATGACATCCAAAGAGTTCAATTTTGGTCTCATCTGACCAGACTATATTCTCCCAGTATTTCACAGCTTTGTCCAAATGTTGTGCAGCAAACTTTAAACAAGCTTCAACATGCTTTTTCTTTAGCAATGGAGTCTTGCGTGGTGAGCGTGCATACAGGTCATTTCGGTTGAGTATATTTCTTATTGTTTTCTTTGAAACAATTGTACCTGTTAATTCCAGGTCTTTCTGATGCTCTCCACAAGTGGTCCTTGGCTATTGGACAACTCTTCTGATAATTCTTTTCACTCCTCTGTCAGAAATCTCGCGAAGAGCACCTGGTCATGGCCGGTTTATTGTGAAATTATGTTCTTTCCACTTCCAGATTATGAACCCAACAATGCTCATTGGAACATTCAGTAATTTGCAAATCCTTCTGTAACCAATGCCATCAGTATATTTTGCAACAATATGGTTGTGAAGGTCTAGAGAGAGCTCTTTGCTTTTACCCATCATGATATGTTTCTTGTGTGACACATTGGTAATGAGACACCTTTTTATAGGCCATCAGTTGGGAATTAACCATTTTATAATAATTTGCACTGACAAGGGGCAGGATTGCTTTCTAATTACTGATAGATTTCAGCTTGTTGTTTTTGCTTTCCATGCCATTTTGCGCCTCCCTTTCTTCATGTGTTCAATACTTTTTCCCTGTGTCATTTCGCATTATTACACATAACTTAATTTATGGATGTCTATGGTTTGATTTATTTGCATGTGTGGATTGCATGGGTTGTTGCTGACATTTGGTGAAAATTTCATTACAATAGCCCCATTACAAATATATTTACTGAGAAAAATGTTGATGTGTTCAATACTTATTTTACCCGCTGTATGTGTATATATATATATATATATATATATATATATATATATATTATGTTCTGTGCATTACCAGCCATAGCATCTTTGTAATTCATGAGCATAAACAGATAGAGACTGCAACTTGTGCCGAGTTGTGATATGTGATGAAACCTTTATCTGCAATTTATGTACAGAACAATAAAATTGCAGGTGAAGGTATTGTATCTGTAAGGAACAATGCAATGTGAACCGAAGATGAACAGCACTTTTTCTCTCTTCTTCTAAATTTAACCTTGTGGGTTTATTTATTTTTTCATTTCCCAGAGAGAATATTACCTATCTTACTTTGAATTATTGTTTTTGTATGTTTTCTGATATCCTTTTCTTTAAAATGAGGTACTGTAGGGAAATCCAAAAGACCAGAAAAATGAGGCATAATAAAACAACTGTGTTACTCAGAATTATCAAGTCAGAAAAAAATGAAGACAGCTAAATAAGAGGGGAAAATGAAAGTTACTGCAATGCCCGGTTTACAAGGACTTAGCAATGGGAAGATTAGGCTGAGGGTGTGATGAAAGACAGCAGCCTATGGTAATGAAATATTTATGAATGGGGAAATGATACTACATTCTGCAGTGCAGCACAGCAAAGTGAAGTTTCAACCTACTGTAATAGCAAAACCGTCCATTAATTATTGGAAGCAAGCTGTAATGCCAGTTTCCATGGAAACATTGTCCCATATGTATTATATGTTTTTTTGTTTTTGCTCCAGTTTACAGTGCTTTTGTATTTGCTATTAGTTTTTTGTTTCTTAATCATCTTCAGCCTTAATAGCAGTACTGCAGGAAGCCTGTAGCAGTTTTGTTTAAATTAAAGTTGCAAACACAATTAACTATTTACTTGATCTGAATATGCACTTAAAGTAATAGACAACCACTTTTCCTTATTAAAATGTTGAATCTTACTGTAGCATTGGTAATTTTTTTGTGTGCTGCATGCTTTTATTACCTACAGCGTGTATTTTTTCAATAAAATGGAGAAAAAAGATTTTACAGTAGATGCATTTTTTAGCTTCTAATCCGCGTGTCCTAGAAACTTGACACAGTAGATGCACTTGCACTTTCCATAACTGTAGTAACACAAGACATGATAAATAAGATCATCTGTTTGGGTTTCTTAAACATGAGGCAAAAAAGACATTCGTAAAACTAGAATCAATTTTGCCCTCTATTTGCAGAGACACAACTAAAAGCAGTAGCATTTGCTCCAGATGCATTTGCTCCAGATGCACGTCAGTCATAACAGTTTTGTATACCCCAGAATTACATTGGAAGCACTAAGTGCCAATCACACACAGGACATGCAGCCCCAGGGGGGAGTGTTTCTTTCCCTGGGCCTGCCAGTCTGAGCTGCAATTAACAGAGAGAGCATTTCCAATAGGAAGCCACTCCTCTGCCTTCCCGTCAGCCCTACCTGGCTTCTAGGGGCTGCAGCCAATGCAGTCCTAGGGAAGGTCCTTTCATCTTTATCATTAAGGGAAGAGAAGAAGCACCCTTGAGAGGAAGAACTTTCTGGAAGTGAAAGGCATAAAGCCAGGCTTGCTGACTTTCTGGCTGCCCCTTCCGGGAGGGAACAGCCAGATCGGCATGACAGGTGGCGTGGCCAGCACAAGGTGCCGAGTATTTGTGGGTGGGTCGGGATGCCCTGCCTGCTACACAATGCCGATATTACAGGCATTGTGAAGCAGGGGGTGGGGCCAAAATGACGCAATTCAGTGTGAATCGCATCACCGGCCCCCCGCTGTGGGGGTTTCAAGGTAATTGCGGGGGGATAGGAGGGGTGGGCGGCAGCCGGGAGGATTGCCTGCCTTCCCGGGAAGTCAAGAGTGGCACCCGAATTTCGTGAGGCTCCTGACCAAATCGTAAGGGTAGGAAAACATGCATCAAGCACCAATACGCCACATGACACGACATGCTGTGCAAATACGCTAGCATTGAGCGTCTTTTTTTGTGGAAAATACGTCTATTTCACGATGTGATATGACTAGGATGCACCAGGATACTGTGCTGATTAATTTGATATGCAACACTTGTATATCTGTGTGCAACGGGACCTGGTGCTCCGAGCGGGGCTGCATGGTGTGACTAGAGAGACTGTTTGGTGTGACTACAGCAAAGATGTATGAGGATGCATCTCAGTCGGTCCCGCAAATCTGGATGCATACCCCTGGTACATGCAACCCCTGGTACATGCAACTTTTCAGCTGCTTAGACGCATGCGCATGCGCAGTTAAAAACATTAACATTTGCAAGTATATTGGCATAGCCTGCAACTCAGAATCAGGCTCTTTATATGTACTTTCAGTGTTCTCCACAGAAATGTTCTATGGCAGTTGGCTCCCGATAATTAAGTATCCAAATTGCCATCACTAGCGTCGGTAGATACTTATGTACTATGGCTGCAGGATAGCTGCTCCGAAAAGTAGATGTCCCTCGATTCATATTACTAAAGGGGCCTATCCATTAGCAGACTTTCTGCACAATGCGACCAAAACCAGGAGGTTTTGGTTGTAACGTGCAGAAAGTCTGCTAGTGGATAGCCGGCAAGGACCAGAAATGCGCGTGCACGCTGGGTCCTTGCCTATCCCGACTGTCTCTCCAACATGCTGGTCAACCTGACGACAGTCGTCAGGTTCGGCATGTTAGGAGATAGGAAGCCGGACGTGCAGCAGCGGCAGCACTGAAAAGACATTCAGTGAACGTCTTTCAGTGCCGCTCAGCACCGGCGACTTGAAGGTCTGAACGTCTAGCGTTCAGACCTTCAATTCTATAAATGGATAGGTCCCTTAAAACTTTCACTGCTAAATACTAGTGGTGAAAGTTTACCCTGCTGGGCAATGTTGGTGCGCATGGATGAACTCAGTTCACGCATGTGCACAGATAGGACCCTGAAGGCAGAGGGATCCATTCAAATCCCTCTTCACACTCCGAAACTCATTCCAAAAGGAAAGATGAGGTCATTGGGAACTAATGTCGTCTGAAGATGGCAGGAGGCCCCAGAATAAATTTTTTTAAATCTTTCAGTTTTACTGAATTCAGAGGAAGGGACCACATTGTACCCCTAAATAATAAATGGGCAGAAACAATGTCAACATAATGACCATGTTACTACAATGACTATGTTGATGTGCATTTCAACATGTCACATGTTGATATTCCGGTGTCAACATTCAGACCATGTGAACATTCTGAATGTTGACATAACATACCACACCCTACAGACTGACCCACAGTGCTTTTCCTTTTGTATCTATCTCTTGCTCTTTCTGGGTCTCCAGTAATATGTATAATACTATCTGGAGGACTCTAAGGGGTCAATCCTGTGAGTCCCTCCGTGGCGCGATTGTGGCTGTTTGGAAGTATGCTGCACTTATGGTATTGCCGGTCTCACAAGTTTTTAATTGTAGTCCCATAGGGCTGCGTACAAAAATGTATGAGTGACATGAGAAGGGTCCATAAGGGGTGCGAGTCAGATACCGTTGCCAGTGTTTGTATGCCATTGCAATGGCAACTTGCCCCCTTCAAGGGGAATTCAATTAGCTGCAGGAATTACAACACAAATGTTTATGTTAATGATTAACTTTGCTTTGAAAAAAAGTATTAACTAAATAAAGAATAAATTGGGGTGGCCTCACCCCCCATAATATTCCCTATACCAGTGCTCATACCTAGTTTGCTAACAGTAATTGCAGAGGGTGCAACATGGTGTGGATTTGCATGTAATATCTGTGGTCAGCACTAGGCTATGACGGGCTGTGCTGGTTTATTATAATATTGTGGGTGCACTTTTTGAAAAAGCCATATGACTGATAATTCTACAAAGATAGCGTCCGTTCTTAAGTCAAATGATGTAGTACATCCTGTGGGGTGATAATGTAATTTCTATTACCATGTACTTTGAAGAGGCAATTTAAATAGAGTTGTACAATAATTTAAAGTTTCATATATTATACCTGGGGGGGTATTCAATATGAAAAATTAACCTCGCCAGCGAGGTTTTCGGCGCACATCGGAGGTTTTGCCAGCAAAAAAGTATCGCGCGCGCTCCCGCTTATCCCCGTATTCAATTTGAAATCGTCGAAAACGGGACCCGGCGATACTTGGATCGGCGAAAAATAACTGGAATTTTCTGGAAATAATTGTAGGAGCCCCCTAAAGATGTCTAGACCTCGGGGATCACTATGGGTACCCCCGTTTTTGCCTGCAGAAGAAAGTCAGGGTTTTTTTTTCCGACATTGAAGAAGTGATGCAGAAGAGCACTTAGGTTTTTTTTTTCGTTTTTTTAAGTGGTCCCATCAAATTTGGGGTACTTGAAAATGGGGGTCAGCATATTTTAAAGCTGCTAAAGAGACTTGAAAAAATCATGAAAAACCCACCTGCCGCAAGGAGCTGCAATGAAAAAAACACCTGGGGCATACTTGGGGACCCCCCCAGAGTCAAGTTCGCTATTTTTTTACTTTGTTCCCCAACATTTTTTTTTTGGCACCCAAAATTCAAAGTGCTTTTTTTGGGGTGTCCTGATTTTTTTTTTGACACAGATCATTTCAAGGGGTCATTCTGAAGGGTGAAGGCTATTTTTTTTAAGCCTGCACCCCTAAACCCCAATTCTGCACTTTTTTTCGCCACCTATTCAGTGGTGAAAAGTTATCCCCGTTTTTTTTCAAAGACTTTTCCAACCTGCGAAAAGTCTTTAAAATTGAATTTTCGCTCCCATATTGAATACCCCTATTAGAAGTCATTGTAAATATTATAAAGCGGAGGGGCCTAGCTTCGGAACGTGCTGCTGGGAAGCTCCAGGTAGCCGAAACTGATTACCTTGACCTGCCGAGCAAGATGCCCTACTACATGGGCCCCAGAGAGACTCATCCCTCCCGCTGGTACCCAGCCGTACTTACCAGGAGCAGCGTGAGGCTGTAGCACGGCTCCGGGGGACAGATCCAGGTGCGCATGTAGGACGCGGCTTATGACTGGAGCGGAAGCCGCTGCTGGAAATAGGGCCGGCCACCTGCCACAGAGGGCCCACTGGAGTGGGGAGACAGACAGGTCTCCCACTGAGCTGGAAAACCTGACATCTATATCTGAGCTGGGCGCCCGCAGGACCGACAATGCTGGGAATTGGTGGAGCAGCCAGGACTGGCTGGAGGACGACGAGGAGAGACAAAGGGATAAACTTGTGTTCGGCCAGAGGAGACAGTGCTGAAGTCCGGCCTGAGGTCGAGGCACGGGATAAAGAGGTGGTGGAGGCCTGATTGGAGCAGGATACAACAAAACTGAAGGTATTAATTAAAACTACTACTGCCTTTATCAGCCAATCACCCCCAAGACACCTACATGACTATTTGTGGTTTTCATTAAGGATTTAAGTACAGCCTAATTTGGGGACTCAAGGTCTCAATATTACTTTTCTTCCATAACTTTCAGAAATTGTCTTGGATTAAAGCATCTAGTGCCTATTGATGATACCCAAGTGATGTTTACCTCATCCTCTTATGTGACTTTGCTTTAAGTGTAACCCTTAGTTGTCTTTTCTTTTGGTTGGTCTATTGCTCCCTCTATTTTTTGCTACTTGCTTATATTAGAGAAGTATGGGCCCCAAGAAGCAACAGCAACAGAAACTCAATACTCTGATTATGCCAATCAGGTTCCAGCTAAAAGGGCCCTCGGAGGTAGATAGACCTTCCTTGGCTGGTGTAGACCCTAAGAGCAATTCTGCTCCTAGCTCTCCATCTGTAGTCTCCGACATTCATGTGAGCTCTATGACTGATGATACACCACTTACCCTCTGGGTGATGCAACAAATGCTCTAGTCCCTAAGGACAGATATTATGCCTGATATGCAGTCTGCCATTCAAAATATAAAAAGGGAGTTAACGGGCCTGGGAGAGAGGACCGATAACCTAGATAATAAGATTGAGGAAATGGATTGCTATTCACAATCACAATAGAGCCTCTTGCAGTCACGTTTCCTTCTTCCCCAAAGCTCCAAGGGATATCAATTGGTGGAACAGAGTTACAGATTGCTTTGTTCACAGATGACACCTTGCTCTCTCTATCCAACCCGAAACATTATCTTCCAGCAGTAATGGATCTTATAGCATCCTTTGGTAGGACAGCAGGATATAAACTTAATATAACCAAATCTGAAATCCTGATATTGGGAAATTCTCCTTCTTCAGTGATAGATCTTTCAGGCCTTCCGCCTTTTGAGATTGCGTCTTCTCAAATATCTTATTTGGGAATCCACATTAGCTCTAATATTTATAAACTTAACTATTCCCAAATGATCTCTAAAATTGCCCAAATGCTTGATAACTGGAAAGAACTACCCTTGTCTGTCTTGGGGAGACTAACAGAAACCAAAAGCATTGTATTTCCGAAAATCTTTTATCAGATGCAGATGCTCCCACTCTCCCTGGTACAGACAGACATCTCCAAACTAGAGAGCTTATTCTCTAGATTCATATGGAAAAACAAAAGACCAAGGACAGCTCGTCAAACTCTTAAGACCCTCTGGAGTGGAGGAGGTGTGGGCGCTCTAGATATTAGGGCATATTCTTTAGCAATACTGTTTTGTTACATAAGTGACTGGCTATTGAAAACTAGTACCTACACTGACGGCCCCTTAGATTCAGATTTATTTGCACCTTTCTATCCAAGTGCCCTCCTTCATACGAAAAGTTCTCTGATTCCACTATTATTTTTAAAGATACTTACCTTGCATGGATATCTATAAATAAGAAATGTAAGAGAGATCCTACCAGCACTCAAATGATCCCACTATGGGGTAATCCATCTTTCCCCCCATCATTGGAAAACAGATCAGCTTATTACCTTTGGAAGTGCAATGGGCTTTCTTCTTCAAATAAAGTATTTGACCCTGGTGGAAATATATATTCCTTTACAGACCTCCAGCAGAAATACAGCCTCCCTAGACATGATTTCTATGTTTATCTCCAAGTGAGACATTTCTTGCTCTCTAGGTGTTCTGTTTCTCGGTCTCCTTCCCCAGAGGCCTTGGAATTAGAGGCGTTACTAAAAATCTTAAGAAACAAACCATATAAGATTAAATATCTTTATTCCTTGTTGTTGTTCCTCAAATACCACCCCCCAATGAAAATTATTCATTAAAAAATGGATGTTGGATATACCCAATACAGAAGATCTCTCAGATAGTACATCCTCTTATGAAGATTCAATAAAAATATTGAAATCGGCATATCTACAAGAGGTACATATCCAAACTCTTCATAGAGCATATATTACCCCTACACAGCGAAAGCACATGATATTTGAGGAATCGGGTATTGCACAAAATATGGAATTGACAATGCCAATTTTATTCATCTATTTTGGCAATGCCATAAAATCAGAAAATTTTGGTATAAATTGCTTAATTATGTTAGTGAACTGTTTTCCATATCTCATAGGACCAAATTAATCCTGCACCAGTAATATCTTATTTATTATTTTCTTTATTTGTCATGTGGGATTCTATCTCATAATTAATGTAGGTATCACTGTCTCATATCTTCACAACAAATGTGTCTGTTCCTGGACTGTGATAATCCTTTCCCTATACCTTTACGGTAAGATCTTACATGAGATGCTACCACTGCCCCTATCAGTAATACATCACAAAGAACAAAAGAAGAAGAAAGTGGGGTATTGTATGTGGTGCACAATAAGAATCCTGAGTATGATAATTATTTGATAATATTGTTTTAAATTAAAAGTTAGTAAATCTTTATTGATATATTTTTAAAATATTGTTCAGTTCATTTAGGGCAAAATATTTATTAAAATGATAGAATAATTAAGTGCAAAAAAGGTATAAAAGTGTTTTAAAAAATAGTTTCACGTACCGCTGATCTGTTATATATTTTATTGTTCCCTTCACATGTGTCAGTATATTGATGCTCCCAGCATTACAACTAGTGACTAAGTAACTATCTTGCTATTACTCTGTCAATAGTGCTCAGTAACATTAATCCATTTAGATCACAAACAGCCACCTACTCTGTACACTCAGTGTTGTTCAATCTTGTTGCAATTTTCAATACATAAATGTTGCCAGATACAGAGTAGCTTTCAGTGGATTTGTGACAGTGTTTCAATCTGGTATCTTGTGGACAGTACAGATATCTATGCGTGTTCTCTGATACTGTTATTTGATAATGGGATATAATGTCTGATATTTTATCCTGGAAGGTAATGGTATTTCTCCCAGTTAGTGCTTTCTTAGTAATATTGGTCGTTATATTAAACTCTGAGACACGTATATGTCAATTGCTTAGCCATTAAGTAGTTTTGTTTCTGCCAGATGTATAATGTCTGTATTCCATTCGTTATTTATGTCTACAATTAAAAAAAAAAAGATGGAAGAAATGGGAGCTTCTCATAATATCCTCATCCCTGCGTATGAGTCCATCGTAATAGAAGTTTCCGTTCTTAGAGATAAAATAGCGGATTTAGAAGACCAATCCCGCAGGAACAATATTAAGAAATTTCAGAAACGATATTGAACCCTGATCTCCAGGATTTTGCTCTATCTTTGTTCCGAAAGCTCCGGCCTTCTTCAACAGAATCAGACCTCCTTATTGATAGCATACATCATCTCCCTAAGCCTCATAACTCCACACCTATGCTACCCAGAGACACTCTCCTTCGTGTTCATATATTTTTATATTCTGCAGGCGGTGTCATGCTTGTGTTCTCAGGTTCCACAACCGGAGGATTTGAAGTCGAGGCCCCGTTGTTGTGTGGCTTCCTGATTCTCCATACAGGAGGCAAGATGTTGCAGAGCCTCTGCACACCGGGAATCCGAAGCTTCCATTAGGCCTGAACAAACTCTCACGCTTGCGTTCCCCGGACACTCAACCGGAGGGTTTGAAGTCGAGGCCCTGGGGTGTAGAGATAACAGGAGATGGGAAGCCTGTATATATGTCTTCCTCATCCACTAGCACTGGATGTTGATGAGACCTGAACAAAGGCATGGAGGTTATCTTTTTAAATTGTCTTTGGGTCTCTTCTGAATGTACAATTATTCACTTTTGGTGTGCACAGAATATTACATTATAGGGTACACACATAATTATATTATGTAGCATATTACAAGCTATAATAATGTCACATAGGATGGGCTAAAAAGCCTCCCCATGTTTTTTGGTTTTGCCACATTTAATTTTTCCCCGTAGCAAATAATCCTGCCCGATATACAGGGTTTGTTTGGTTTTCTCCCTGGTATTCCCTTCCCTTTTTTCCTTCCCCCCTTTGAATTTTATACAGATGCAGCCACGCTCATCCATCCTGTGATGCGAGCGCATCACGGCATGGATGGCGCAACTAGTGTGCCAGCGACTAGTGTGCCTGTGTCTATGGGGTGCGCGTGCGTATGCACGCACATGCCATAGACTTTAATGGTGAGACCGCTGGCTGTGCCTAGTCATGGCTCGGCGGGAGGTCTGCTATGCCGCTATGTGTGACGCTGTGCGCATGCATCGAGGCAAGAATGAGAGCAGCTATATCTGTATATACACTTTTCCGGAGTTGGAGTGTATTATGAGATACATAGCTGGAAGTATGCTTGCACCTTTATATGAAATAGATTATGGTTAATTTTTTTTCATTGAATGTCAATGCATTAAATTCTCCTAATAAAAGACGGTTAGCCTTACAGACGTTTCATGCACATAAGGCAGATGTGGTGGCTTTACAGGAAACCCATTTCTCGAATTTAAATCCCCTTATATTCAGGGATCACCATTACCCAGTGTGTTATTCAGCTAATGGCCTTCTTAAGAGAAATGGGGTAGCTATATTAATCCTTTCTAACACATATTTTATTCTCTGTACTAAAATTGCAGACAAAAATGGAAGATATCTCATACTAGTGGGTAAACTGGATGGTGTGCAGGTTACACTAGTCTCCATATATACCCCAAATTCCTGGTAAATCCCTTTTTTAAGGGGAGTATGTGCAGTATTCCAATATGTCTGACAGGGCCATCTTCTACTATGTACAGATTTTAATATAGTGTACACAATATGTACTCTCACATAGATCTCATTTTAATGGATACATTTTTTTCCAATAACGGAACTAACGGAACACCTTCAGTACCCTGAAGTGACCCAAGCGCTAGCTGCCTCTTTGTCCCAGTATATGTATACTAACTCTCCAGAAGACACATCGGTCTTTATGTATTGGAGTGCCCTTAAAGCAGTGATACGTGGCACAGCCATTCAGCAAGGGGTTACAATTAAAAAACAACTGGTATCCCAACAGAGACAACTAGAATTCAAACTTATTACTCTTGAACAAAACAAAAGACAAACTACTAGAGAACTGAAAACACAGATTCATGTAATCCTCTGTCAATTACAGAAACTTTTCTTAGATCATATACAAGCTTCTTTTATTAGATTTAACCATAAATATTACAGGGCAGGTAATAAAGCTGGTAGAATGCTCACTCGAAAACTTCTGGGACATAGAGCCAGGAACAGATTCACTGTTTTTATGATGACAAAAGTATAAAGGTATATAACCCACAATGCATCTCTTTGCTAAATATTATGCAACTCTTCACAGCTTACCATCAGATCCCTTAACTCCACAACCTAATAAAGATATTATAGCTTCTTTTTTGTCTAATTTAAATTTATTGTCATTAACTGTAGATGAGTTATCCCTCCTTAACTCTCCATGGGGGTCAGAAGAAGTGTCTTCGATTATAAAAACCCTAGCTAAAGGCAAGGCCTCTGGACCAGTTGGTTTTATTAGTGATTTTTATATAACTTACTCTAAAGACTTAACACCCATTTTAACTACTCTTTTTAATGAAGCCACTAAAACTAGTTATCTCCCGGCTGATCTATTATAAGAAGCCCAATATTTACTATTCCTAGAGCAGGTAAAGATCATTTGGATTGTAAAAACTATAGATCCATAGCACTCCTCAATATGGACATTAAAATATTTGCCCGGTTAATTGAAAATAGGCTCTCTCCAATTATCCCACGGCTCATACACTCCGACCAGAGTAGATTTGTGATAGATCGACAAGCCACAGATAATACACAAAGGGTGTTTTATATAATCGAAGTGATACAAACTGCTCTTTGGATCTAGGTATTACTTTCCTTAGATGCCAAAAAGGTCTTTGATAGACTTATTTGGAAGTATATGTGACATACATTGTTGTTATTTGGGTTGGAGGAACCATTCTTGATTCGGTAATGGTTCTATATCAATCACCTACAGAAAGGGTCTTTAGCAATGGTTTTTGTTCCACCACATTTTCTGTTTTTAATGAAACTCGACAGGCCTGCCCATTGTTCCCTTTAATTTTTATACTAGCTATGGAACCTTTAGCACAGAAGATTAGATTAGCAGATTTCTCAGGTGTTCCCACCTTATATGGCTCTCGTAAGCTACGTCTATTTGCAGATGTATATTTTTTGTTACTAAGCTGCTAACTTCCATGCCTATTCTTCATAATATCTTAGATAGTGTTAGTAAGGCCTCCTATTATAACATTAATACGTCTAAATCAGATGACTTGCCTATAAATGTCCCTCCACCAATATTAGCATCTCTTAAGCGCTTATTCCATTATACGTGGAAATCCACATATTTGACATATTTGGGCATAAAAATTCCAGTACAATCCAATGTTTACTTATATGTCTTCGCTTGTTAATTTATGGGGATCTTATGAAATTTCTTGGTTGGGCAGGATAGCAGCCTTTAAAATGTCGTTACTCCCGAAATTGATGTATCTGTTTAGAACCATCCCATATATCTGTCCCACTCACTATTTAGTAAAATTTAGATGACTTATGCATATGTCTGGAAAAAAAAGCCCCCACAATTGTCGACACATATTATGACATTACCTCGGAAGTTTGGAGGACTTAAACTTGGTAAGCCTTTTAGACCAACTCTGAAAATGGCCTCTCTTTTATGGAACTAAATCTTGGGTAGATCTGGAGTACGCTGTTTTGGATAGCTTCCCTTTAGTAGATTTATTATGGACCCCCAAATCAGCATTCCCTTGTCTAAAAATGTTCTTCAAACAATTAAGGATGCAGAGTCAGTTTGGGACAAAGCGATGGTCTCACTGATTCCATATCTCTCTAGTGATAGTTGGATTGCATTAAGAATCTCTACACTTAATCTCTACACTTAATGACTTGTTTTCAGGTACTACTTTACTTTCTTTTTCTCATTTGCAATACATTATGGTCGACCTAATACTCCTCACTATTTGTATCTTCACATTGCCCATTGGATTTGTGCCATGAATAAGGTGCCAAAAGCTTTATCAATACCTACATCAACAAATTACCTACATGAAGAAATGATCACCACAATCTTCTAAGAGTGATATTTGTTATTGGTATCAATATATACAAGTTAAGCCTATTACTAAATCTTTATCCCAAATTAGATGGGAAACTGACCTGAAGTGTACGTTTATTCTTTCACACTGGGTATCCATTTGTATTAACTCTTCCTGCATGTCTAGATGCACCAATCAGTTAGAAATGCACTTTAAATTGCTTAAAAAATTATATCTCACTCCAGTTCAAAATTTAATTTTTTTGGAGGCCATGCTCTAAGGAAGGAACTATTTTCCATATATTTTGGGTATTTCCATTATTTAATGATTTCTGGGCAGAAGTCTTTGAGTTATTGTCCAAGGTGTTACAGATTATTGTAACCCCTACTCCGATTCTTGCATTACTGAATTGGTGTCTGCCATTTAGTCCCAATAATGAGCGATACTTAACTGGTCAAATTCTTATTGCAGCTAGGGCTGCTTTAGCTCAATTGTGGAACTTTCCTTTGCTCCCCACTTTGTCAAAAGTGATTGCTAAGGTTCAACATAATTATGAAATGGACACTTTTGCTGTCTCCCATTCTTCCTTTTGGAAATGGGCATCATGGCAATTGTACATCACTAAAGAGGGAGACATTAATACTACTAAAGGTAGCCAAGAGTCTTGCTCCTCAGCCCCCAGTTCTCCAACTCAGTTAACACAAGAATCTTAGACTAGGGTCCATGAATTGATGTTCATACATTTGTAAACATACAATTATACTTCTGGTTGTTTTACCTTGTTTATAAAGTATGTGTACTTTTGAAGTTGTTTAATAAGTATTTGTGTATTTCTCCCCTCCTTTTTTCCCTTTTTTATGTTTTGTATCCTCTTTTTCTTATTTTTAAATAAAATAAACTCAATAAATATGGTAAATATAATAAAGCTGTCTCATCTTTTTCATAGTTGATGACTTTGTGGAACTCCATGTTTGGAGATCCTGGAGGGTAGAGGCCCCAGGGACATCTTCGAGGGATGAGTGTGATGGTATGAGTCGCATCATAACATCCCTGCCTCTACTGGAAAATGCAGAAATACACAGCATATTTCATGGAGAAGTGGAGATCATGATGTAATGACGGTCCAACCCAGGTCACTGCATAAATAGGCAGAATGTAGGAAGTGGTCTACTCTCCCAGGGTGCCAGAAGAGCTTCCCCAAAATTTGTGAGAGTACATTCCTGGAGAGTAAGCAAGTATGATTTTTTTTATCCAGTTACAATAGCCTGGTAACAATTATTTTTATTAGTGTCAAAATATGTCAACTTTTGCATACACATAGCATCTGTTTCAATGTTATCACACATTTATGTAAGATGCACCTCTTTGGTAATGTTGACCCACCTGATCCTAAGGTCGGAGAGAGATTCAACTACAACTGGTGTTTGATCCATGGGTGCTACAAGGTAAGACTAAAACACTACCCCCACAGGCAAGCAATGGTTACATGACATTTCCATTTTGAAAGTAAACTTAAGTCTGAGAATAGACATTACCATATATTAATTAACTTACTGTACAGTCTGACTCTGGGCACAGCATGGAACTGTTAAGGAACAATCAACTTACTGGCAGGTTACAGTGTGCAAGTTTAATTAAAAGGAATATATCATTAAAAATTAAAAAGTAGTTTATTTACCTTATACTACAGAGATTAGCACTTTTTATATTAATGTCTGCTGGCCTATTTAGCAACTATCTATCTATCTATCTATCTATCTATCTATCTATCTATAATTTTTCTTTAAAACTTTCCTTGTATGTATTTTTACTAGGGATGAGCGATTCGGATTCAGTGGAATCCGAACCTCTCTGAACAGTGAGGACCCGCCTGGACTCGGATGACTCGGATCCCACTGCGAGGCTGAACTTCATCCTCCTGACGTTGGATTCTTGCGAGAGTTCATCTCTACATAAGGCACCGAGTCCCGGGACTCTGCACCATTTCACTCCCACGCTCTAAACGCTGTGCACTGCTTTGCTGAAAGTGGCTTTGTACACAGACTCATAACTGGCTGTACTGGCAAAGTGACTATGCAAGGGGCACACTGCATGCTGATGTATGCTGCGCTATACTTTGCTGATTAAGTGGCTGTGTCCACACTTACAAGTGGCAAAGTGACTGTGTAAGGGGGCACACTGATGTATGCTGTGCTATACTCTACGGATTAAGTGGCTGTGTCCAGACCTACAAGTGGCTGTGCTGGTAAAGTGACTGTGTATAGGGGGCACACTACATGCTGATGTATGCTACGCTATAGTCTGCTGATTAAGACAAGCATGGTGACTCCTTGGGGCATAGTCCTCTGTGTATACAAGCACCATAACTCCTTGGGCCTTAGCCCTCTGTGTATACAAGCACTGTGACTCCTTGGGCCTTAGCCCTCTGTGTATGCAAGCACCGTGACTCCTTGGGCCTTAGTCCTCTGTGTAAACAAGCACCCTGACTCCTTGGGCCTTAGCCCTCTGTGTATACAAGCACAGTGACTCCTTGGGCCTTATCCCTCTGTGTATACAAGCACAGTGACTCCTTGGGCCTTAGCCCTCTGTGTATACAAGCACTGTGACTCCTTGGGCCTTAGCCCTCTGTGTATACAAGCACCATGACTCCTTGGGCAGTAGCCCTGTATAAAAATTATAAGCTTTGTGACTCCTTGGGCAGTAGCCCTCTGTGTATACAAGCACAATGACTCCTTAGGCAGTAGCCCTGTGTGTATAAATTAAAAGCCATGTGACTCCTTGGGCCATAGCCCACTGCATATACAAGTGCTGTGACTTCTTGGGCTGTAGCCCTCTGTGTATACAAGCACAATGACTCCTTGGGTAGTAGCCCTGTGTGTATAAATTAAAAGCCATGTGACTCCTTGGGCCATAGCCCACTGCATATACAAGTGCTGTGACTACTTGGGCTGTAGCCCTCTGTGTATACAAGCACTGTGACTCCACAGTGAGTGGTGATTAGTAAATACATAATACTACTAGTAGCAGTAAGTCGTTTTTGTACAACTTGAGTGTTATCATCAATATGGATCACAACAACCATCCGAGAGGAGAGCAGAAGCAGCAAGCAAATGCTAGCACTGCAGCTGCTGGAATCAGTCATGATGGGAATACTAGTCCTTCACTATCATCTAAAGCTAATGTTCAAGGCATAGAGGCTTAAAAAATTGGGGTATTTGAAATAAAAAAATCGAGATTTCTCAGGGGTAAAGACAAAAAAACTCTAAAGGTTAGTGCAGACAAACAGAAAATTGGCAACATACCATTCACCACATGCAGTGGCAAAGAAAGGCTCAGGCCTTGGCCTTTATTTCTGAGTGGTGGTTCTGCAACTGTCAGTGAGGCATCTTCTGCCTCTCATGACAATGAAAGACTTTTTCACTCCGACTATAGAAGAAGTGTAAAAAAACTGAAGGACGAGACTCCTTCTTCCTTGATTAGCACCCCTCCCACTTGTTTCTGGGTGTTTTTAATTAGCAAGGAGTTCTTGTACTCCAAGACTGCACATTTAATGAGGCAGTGAGGGTAAGTCCTACTATATAGTGCATTCGGAAAGTATTCACAATGCTTCACTTTTTCCACATTTTGTTATGTTACAGACTTATTCCAAAATTTAATAAATTAATTTTTGTACTCAAAATTCTACACACAATACCCCATAATGATGTGTAAAAAGTTTTTTTGAGATTTTTGCAAATGTAATAAAAGAAAACACTTAAGAAATCACATGTACATAAGTATTCAGGGCCTTCGCCATGAAGCTTAAAATTGAGCTCAGGTGCATCCTGTTTCCACTGATCATCCTTGAGATGTTCATACAGCTTAATTGGAGTCCACCTGTGGCAAATTCAGTTGATTGAACATGATTTTGAAAGGCATACACCTGTCTATATAAGGTTCCACACTTGACAGTGCATGTCAGAGCACAAACCAAGCATGAAGTCCAAGGAATTGTCTGTAGACCTGCGAGACAGGACTGTCTTGAGGCACAAATCTGGGGAAGGGTACAGAAAAATATCTGCTGCATTGAAGGTCCCAATGAGCACAGTGGCCTCCATCATCTGTAAATGGAAGAAGTTCGGAACCACCAGGACTCTTCCTAGAGTTGGCCGGCCATCTAAACTGAGTGATAGTGGGAGAAGGGCCATAGTCAGGGAGGTGACCTAGAACCCGATGGTCACTCTGTCAGAGCTACAGCATTCCTTTGTGGAGAGATGAGAAACTTCCAGAAGGACAACCATCTCTGCAGCAATCCACAAATCAGGCTTGTATGGCAGAGGGGCCAGATGGAAGCCACTCCTTAGTAAAAAGCACATGGCAGCCCACCTGGAGTTTGCCAAAATGCACCTGAAGGACTCTCAAACCATGAGTGACAAAGATTGCACTCTTTGGCGTGAATACCAGGCGTTATGTTTGGAGGAAACCAGGCACAGCTCATCACTAGGCCAATACCATCCCTACAGTGAAGCATGGTGGTGGCAGCATCATGCTGTGGGGATGTTTTTCAGCAGCAGGAACTGGTAGACTAGTCAGGATAGAGGGGAAGATGAATGCAGCAATGTACAGAGACATCCTGGATGAAAACCTGCTCCAGAGCGCTCTTGACCTCAGACTGGGGCAACGGTTCATCTTTCAGTAGGACAACGACCCTAAGCACACAGCCAAGATATCAAAGGAGTGGCTTCAGGACAACTCTTTGAATGTCCTTGAGTGGCCCAGCCAGAGCCCAGACTTGAATCCAATTGAACATTTCTGGAGAGATCTGAAAATGGCTGTGCACTGACGCTTCCCATCCAACCTGATGGAGCTTGAGAGGTGCTGTAAAGAGGAATGGGCGAAACTGCCCAAAGATAGGTGTGCTAAGCTTGTGGCATCATATTCAAAAAGACTTGTGGCTGTAATTGCTGCCAAAAGTGCATCAACAAAGTATTGAGCAAAGGTTGTGAATTCTTATGTACATGTGTTTTCATATTTATTTTTTTTATTAAATTTGCAAAAATCATAAAAAAACTTTTTACATGTTGTCATTATGGGGTATTGTATGTAGAATTATGAGGGCAAAAATGAATTTATTCCATAACAAAATGTGGAAAGAGTGAAGCGTTGTGAATACTTTCCGGATGCACTGTATATATGTCGTGTGTTAATTTTGGGACTGGTATTGGGACGCGGGGCTCTCTGGGCTGGTGTGGCTGGACTGTTTCATGGCATCATAATGTACAATTTTTCACTTCTTTAGTTTATTTTTATATATGTGGCACTTCATACACTTTTAATTATAACCTCTTACTTATGTAAGACTTAACACATAGGAGTTTCTTTATAATTCTTTAACCATCACTTGTAATCTCGCACTAGTGTGATGCCGTGGGGCGGTTCTACTGGGTTGGCCTTGGGGTTCCCGTGTCCTGTATTTGTTCCATAGGAGTGTTAGGTACCTGCCTGATAGAGGTCACCTGGATGTGGTGGGCAGGCCCATAATTATGGCCATTATTATGCTAAGAACTTCTTTGATGCAATATAGCAGTATTATTATTAGGTTTAGCATGGTTAGAGTGTGGACTTGCATGTTTTCCCATTCAGGTTTTGCCACACAGTAGTACTCCTTATACACATTATGCCATGCAGTAGTAGTGCCTCTTATACACTGTGCCGCACAGTAATGCCCCTTACACTACATAGTAATGCCCCTTACACATTATACTACATTGTAATGCCCTTTACACATTATACCACACAGTAATGCGCTATCCCACCCGCTGATATCCCGACACTGACAGCCCAACATGGGACTAAAGATAGGAGTTGAAATCCCAACGCCTATCATTAGTCCCACTACAAAATCCTGACACCCGGCATAATGAACCGGGTGTGTTAGCGTCTAGCCGCAGGGGTTTAGGGACCCCGGGGGGACTTAGGGTTAGGTACCCCATGGGGCGTTAGGGTTAGGCACCATTACTGGGTGTTAGGGTCAGGCACGCCCCCGGAAGGGTTAGGTTTATGGTACTAACGATGGAAGGTTAGGGTTAGGCTCTAAGGGGGAGGTTAGGGATAGGCACCACTAAGGGAGGGTTAGGGTAGGGTTAGGGGAGTTTTAGGGTATTTACCAGCCCCAGTCGGGAATTAGGTCCGTTGGTTTTCCGCTGTCAGTATTTGATCCGGCGGTTATTCAGCCGCCGGCATTAAATACTGATTCCCCTTCAGAGAGTATGCCACATAAGAGTAGTGTCCCATATAACACATTATTCCACACAACAGTAATGCCTCTTACACATTATGCCCCCCCAGCAACTAACCTGCCCATGTCCCTCCATCAGCCTCCTGTCTCCCCCTGTGTTCCATCAGCAGCTAGCAGGTGTGGATTTGGGGTCGAGCCACCAGATAATTACAGCTGGCGCACCAGCAGGCAGTGACAGACATGGGCTGACAGTGCAGGTGCAATTTGAATCTGGTGCCAATCTGGAGCCACCATTGGTGATTGGTGGCCTTTGGCTTTGTTTCTCCATGACTTCCTGCCAGTGCGCTAGCAGTAATCAGGTGGTGGGCCAGCATCAAAATAACATTGCTGACATCCGGACCTCCATCAACAGACCTGACTGGACCGACCCACCTTGTATACATGACTGGGTGCAGGTGGAGCAGTGAGCCACAGAGGCAGCTCAGGCACCATAGCAGCCGCACCCCTTGCACCCACGATAGTTAAGCCACTGTTTGCATGCATGTTAGCCTTTTCAGGATCCATTTCAGGATCAATGGAATGGGGTTATAGGTGAGGACAATGTAAACAAATAATGGCTGCAGATGTACTTCAGGGTCCAGCCTTCACCCTGGGCAACGCCGGGTATCCCAGCTAGTTCTAAATAAACAGATTATTGGTTGTTCGCAGCCAATGTCTATTCACTGTACAATGTAATAGACCACAATCAGGGTGAATCCTTCCCCAATCAATTGGAGTATAATCCACTATTAATACAGTTCCTCTTGTAGAGTATAGAACGAATATTGAAGAACAATAGTTTCTGCTTCAATGGTACATATTATCTACAGAACATTGGCATCACCAGGGGCACCAGATTTATCCCCTGCAATGCAAATCTCATCAAGGTCTTCTAAATTGAGAGCAAATCCCTCTGGAAGCACCCCAGGATCCTCTAATATGGCACTACAAGCATTCCCTCCAGCTACTGATCCATACATGCCTCTCAAAATAGTGATGCTCAAAAGTCAAGCTGCTCATAATTAGTTTGTTGGCCTATGACAGGAAAAAACAAAACACATTCAGAGTCGGTCAAAGCGGCCGCGTAACGTTCGCAATGCGCGTGTGCAAACTAGCCGCTACGATCAGAAATTTCTCTCTCCTTGAATACAGCCAGGTCGGTAGTTTGAGTGATAGATTGAGGCGTTTGTGGGTGGTAACAGGGGAACGTGCTTGAAAATGAGGGAGTGGAGATCCGAACGCGGGCGTGCCTAATTATGCGAACGGCGTTTTATGGGAGTGCATACGGTTTATGGGAGTGCATAATTAACAAAGTAGCGTCATGGCACATGTGACATGGGAGGTTTTTACACTGACATGATCGTAGAGGTTAAGAGAGGGTATGGTTAACCTTAAGCTCTACGACCAGTTCCGATGGTTCCCGATGGTCTCGATTAATCCTTATATGCCCGGAGATGACGTGCAATGCGTACGAGAAGGGGGCGTATTTTTTTTAATTCCGGCCGCTTCCTCCCCTTGGTCGGCCAGCTACCGATCCGAACTTAGGGAAGCAACTTGCGAGGGAATCATTTGCATATCCGGCCCCTTTTCCCGTACGACCGTGCGGCCGCTTCGACCGACTCTGAATGAGGTCCAGAATCCCCCTGCATTTTGAAATAGGTCAGCAATAGATACATGTATTCTACATGATTATAAAATCAGAGGACTAGTCAAACACATTTGCATGCATATGTTAAGCTACCTGCCATGTCAAAATGCCTCTGCTCAGGTGGTCCTACACAACAATATAATAGTCCCACTTTGGATCATATATTCACGTGTTTTTACATTGAGAGCCAACTCACCTGGAGGCACCCCAGGATCCTCCAATATGGAACTACAAGGATCAACATTCCCTTCAGCTCCTGATCCCATACATACTTCTCAGAACAGTGATACACAAAATGCAAGCTGCTTATAATCAATTTATTAGCTCATCACAGGTGTATGTACGGGAGGGGTAATCTAGACAAAAAAACAACACAGAATCCCCTAACATACTGCAATGGGTCGGCTAAAGAGACTTATATCCTACATTATAATTAAATGCAGAGTACTCAGTTACACACATTTGCAAATATACTGTTTAAGACACAGTTTTGGGAAACTGTGCAAAAAGCATAAATTGGACAATTGTGTTGCCCACTAGACTGTGTTGCACATTTGATACATTTGTTCAGAAATCAAGCATTTTAAAAGGGATGCAATCGGGAAGTTGGCTGACGTAAGCCCGACAGCCGACTTCCCGACTGCATTATCCAGGCGAGGGTTAAATGACAGGCGTCTAAATCTAGATGCCTGTCATTTTACCGACGCCGGGATACCGGCGCCTGGCATCCCGGCTGCCTCCTGTCCCCCCCAAACTACCCCTCCCAGGGAGCCCGATGATTCGATTCGCCATCTGTGTCCCCACTGGCTGCCTTCAGCATCCCTGAGACTTGTGGTCACTCATCTGCAATGCTGCAATGTGGAAAGTATCACATGATCTGCATTAAAAAAAAACATTCTTCAGCAACTCCTATCACATGGTTCATTCAGCATGCAGTTCCAACATCACATGCAGCTTGATTCTTTTGTGTAGAGCACACAATTCCAACATCGCCTGCAGTCAGCATCTATTGTGCATAACACTAGGTTCCAATATCTCCTGCAGCCTGTCTCTGCTGTGTTACAGCATCCAAGTCCAGCATATCTACATCCTGATCCAAATTCTGCTACCGGCATCCTACTCTTCCCATTCTGTTCCTGATTTCCCATACACTATTGCCATGTTAAGTTATCCTGGCGCCTGCATCTATCCTATATCCCACTGCATAACAGTCTCTGCCTATAGTCCTGGTTTGCAGGAGGAAAAGCATAATCAAGACACCTACAGTAGCTTTGTTTACTCGGGTTGGGTATGGGATGCTGGCAGTAAGAACCCGGCAGTCAGAACAGCAACAGCGGCATCCCCACAGTCAGAATCCTGACAGACACTCTAACCCTCCCCCAAACCCACTTTTTCTGCAGCCTAAAGCTGGCCACACATCTAAAGATTATCTGTCCAACCAGCCAACTAGTTGATTGGTTGGAATGAAAATCTGGTAACATAAGGGAGTAAATGATGATCAGCAATTTGCTTCTAAATGCCAGAAAACAGATGAAAATAGTCGTTCAGACAAGTTTGTTAAATGTTTGATCTAAACAATTTGTTCAAACAACAGTTTTTGTCCATTTTCCGACATTTGGGAGCAAATTGCTGATTGTCATTTGCTTTCATCCCTTACCAGGTTTTCATTCCAACCAATCATCTAGTTGGCTGGTTGGACAGATAATCTTTAGATGTGTGGCCAGCTTAACTCTAACTGCAGTGACATGATAATGCATAAGCAGGTAATAAAAGCACTTATCAGTATCAGTGATACATTGGATATCAGATAAACACAAGTAGTCCGCTAGTGCTGGTGTCCATCTTCATCATTGTGCATTTATAACTGCCCTCAAGCTCTCACAACTTATACAGTTTGGACAGGAATATTTATGTGATTCATACTGTACTTAGCCTAAATTAGTCCACTTTCCTTGACAATCCAACCATTCCAGGTGCCAGTAATCCTGCCAATTTCACACAAATCTGCATGTGTGCATATGCCCTCTGCCTGTTTTTTTGGGCAAATGTAGAGTGTATTTATGTATTTTATGCCACACTAACCAGTATAGGTCTCACTCTGCATTTGCCCCATTAGCCTAAGTTTGGTAATATTTTATTTTATTAACTAGTCTATAAAGAATTATGAATGGTAGATAACATTTCAGTAGGTAGGTTGATCAAAGACATCATAGGCATGGAAATCTGTTTGCTTCTATAAATTGAAAGCTAGTAAGTAGAATCGTTTTCTAAACAAATGACTAATTGTTAAATCATTTTTGTGCATCAGGAAACTTTTTATTGTGAGGAAGCTTGTTTTTCAGCAGAGGTGACAAGAATAGAGATATCATTTTCAACAAGGTCATTAGTATCAAAGCAAGGATGTGCAGTAAAGAATAAAATGTAGATTTAATGCTGGGATCAATGGAGCATAAACAAGTAAAGCAAGGACAAGTTACTGGCTAAAATTTATGGATAAGTCAATAACTACTTTATGATGAAAGAGGTCAATTAGGACATTTAGCCCAAAATTTTTTAAATACTTTATTACTGCTGGTGTTTTTTTTACTGTGTGCATTCTGTAATTCGTCACAAAATAATATCACAAAAAAGCAAAATTACAATGTGTGTGTGTGCATATAATGCTCTGCTACCAATAATAACTAGTATATTTCATTTCATACAATATTTTGGAAAGTTAATTTCCTAGACACTCAGCATACTATAAGCAATTTATAAAAATTTCTTGTAATTATTATTATTATTATCATTTATTTATATGGCGCCACAAGTGTTCCACAGTGCATTACAAAGTACATAAACAAATAAGTGACCAGTGTCTTACAGTACAATACAATACAATGCAGGACAAGGACATGGATAATATATATTGCTACAGTACATTAGTGACCATAACACCCAAATAAGCAACATAGCATAAGCAACCAAGTGTTAGGTGTCCTAGTGGGGAGTAAGGAGTAGATGAAAATAAAGTAAAGACAAGCACAAGAGGGTAGAGGGCCCTGATCATAAGAGCTTACATTCTAATTAGCATGATATATGTCATGAAAGCTAAAACCAAAATACAGTGGAAATAATAATACATTATCTCTACATGATTCATCCCCCCCCACAATTTGACATCAACTTGAAGGAAAAGAATGAAAGTATTGGAAGGTTCCAGTTTCCCACAAAAGACCGTTCCATTATAATTTGGGTGGATAGCAATTTAGAAATTATGCTGATAAACTCTTTTGTAATTCAATTAGGAACAATTTGATCTTTTATACTTTTTACTTAAAATTAAAATAATGAAATAATAAAAAGTAAATCAAAGAAGCATTAATAAAATAAAATTACATTAACACTAAGGGGTAAATTTACTAAGCAGCGGTTTTTGATATGGTTTTGAAACTACAGCACAGCGAGATCAAATTGAAGCACCAAACAATTGAATTTACTATTCAGCAGTTTTGATTGTATTTTGTAAACCATCATTGAGGTTCCTCTGTTTTACTGCAATTTTGTGGGATTATTTTCCTGGAGTTTTACTGTAAATCAATACTGCCATAAAACCAACTCAAAGCTGCCCAAAGTCCACTGCACTATTTGGCTAATCAGAAGAAGAACACATTTATAAGGAGGGCAAATATTATTTAATGAATAAAGAGGCAGATACTGTAACATTAATTATTATTATTTTTTTATGAAGGACATACTAATTTATTAATATATTAGGAGGGACATTTTTGTATAATTTTATCTAAAAAAGCAATATTATTTATTAATTATAGTAAAGAGTAACTTATTGTTCAATGGTGTTTAAAAGTGTTTTATGATGGGGCAACATGTATTATTTTATGATATGTGCTCCATTTATAAAGCCATAAATTAATGTTGCCCGCATCATAAAAATATTTTTAAACACAAATTACTTATAAATAATATTGTTCTCTTAAAAAATAAAACAATAATTTTCCAACTAATATATTAATATGATAATATTTTCCACATAAGAGAATTATCAATTGGCCCAATGTGGACTACCAGTGGGCACCACCTGTGATCCCTGGCTATGGATATCAGAGTAATATTGTACAAATATAGGGCCTGATTCAGACCCACTCGCGAGCGGCTGTCCGCTCGCAAGTGGGTTGATGTTCTGGACTGAGCATGCGCACGACGGAGGGAGCTCCGTCGTGCGCATGCGCCAGACGCGACGAGCAAAGGAAAGTCCTTCGCTCGTTGTGTCTGATCAAAGGGGGCGTGCTGTCGATGTTGATTGACAGCACTCCCCCTTTGGTAGGCATGCCGGGGGCGTGCCTCCCTGACGGGGGCGTTCCCACGGGAACGCCTCCCGTCAGAAGCCGGCCCAC
Source organism: Taudactylus pleione (assembly GCA_031769625.1). NCBI lineage: Eukaryota > Metazoa > Chordata > Amphibia > Anura > Myobatrachidae > Taudactylus > Taudactylus pleione. The sequence goes on along the minus strand of JAUIMM010000115.1, from coordinate 14,115,031 downwards.
TGACATCACTAGTGATGTCAGTGGGAGTGATTTTGGCTCTGATAGAGCCAAAATCACTCCGGAGCTTGCGGTTGAAAACCTCAACCGCAGGCTCCGGCTCGCGGTTTCGATGGTCGCGATGGTCAAGACCATCGCGGCCATCAAAATGCACGCTCGTATAGCCTGTGGGTGGTGACCCACAGCTATACGAGTGTCCAGGAGGACTCTCCATTTTCATGGAGGCCGGCCCTCATTCAGAGCGTGCGCTCTGCTCAGAGCGTACGGCTCTGAATGAGGGCCATAGTGCAAGCACAACACTACAAATCGAGCATGCACCAACAGCCATGTGTGCTATTGCATGAACTACAAGTGCCAACATACACGTATACACAAGTGCATATTAACAATTTTAGTGACACTATAAATGTGGCTCCAAAATAGTGACACATACCTACTCTCCTAGAACGAGAGACTCACAAAATTTACATGACTCTCTAGACTCCAGGAAGAGTAGTCAAGCCTCTGGCTAGCCCCTCATGGTACCCCACCACTTTGCAATGCCTGGAATCATGGCTTTGTATAGGAGGGCAGACCACCATAATGCAATTGCTTGTGTCAATGAATCATTTCAGGTCATCATGTAACTGTTTGTGATAGATGTAGATGTGTTGGTGGTTACAGATCCTGACAATGCCCTGACATTCAACAGAATAGTTCTATAGCAGAAGACTGATTGGTGGTACCAAATTTGAACCTGTTCTCACTGCAATAACATAACTGGATATTAGCACCCAAATACAGGCAGGTGCCTCTGTACTGAATATCATAGACACTTCATGTCCTTCTCAGGATTCATCCATTGATAAAATGTCCTAACTGAAAGACGATTATCAGGCTCCAAACCCGGTGCCATCTGTTACAGATGTGCTATAAATGTAAGTAGTCCAGATTCCTGCCCATTGTTGTCACTGGATTGGCAGCATTTCACACTGCACAAAAGAGGCTCAAATAAGGACTCAGTAATGAATACTTGAATCATAATGAACCCAAAGGGTTACCACTAAGCGCTGGTGTATATAGTGTTAAAAATAAAAACAATAAAAAAATAATGATAAGGATAGAAAAAAAGGGGTAAGCATCAACAATTAAAATCCAGTTCCCAGTCAACAAGGAGAGTACAATGATTGCCCTAACATGGGCTGTGGTGGCTGCTAGCCCTAACCTTACAGGTACGAACTGGAGCAAGCGGGACAAGATGCAAGGAGTTAGCATCCCCGCCCTCCCCCTTTCATGCCGTGAGTGTGACGTCACAGGTCCCCTGCAGCCCTCTATTCTAGTCATAACCCTACAGGTAGGGATAGTTAGGGCTATCAGACTCTCCTTGTTTACTGGGCACCGGACCTCCAATTGCCTCCCTGCTCACATTTATCGACAAAAGTCTATAAACATTGTGTCTCTTAATTTTATTTTATTTGTTGATGCTTACCCACTTTTTCTATGCTTATCATTATTTTAATTTTTTAATTGTTTTGATTATTTTTTATTTTTAACACTATATACACCAGCAGTTAGTTGTAACCTTTTAGGTTCATTATATGATTTGCCTCTCACCTTCACTGAGCTGCTTTGAATCACAGCGCAGCAAACTATTATAATTTTACCTAATGAATGCACTGTAAGAGTGTTAAGAGACCAGACACTTGGAAACAGTAAGATGATGTGGTTTTGGGGTGAGTTTGGGTGCTTAGCTGGGTAGAAGCAAGCCTGATATAACAAAGGGTTTCCCCAGTGAAACCCAGAAACTTGGTAGACAAGAAATTATGTTATAGCTATGGTGCTGCCCAGTAGAACAAGATGTGGATACAAAAAAGCTGGTTTGGTAAATAGTAAAGTTAATTTATTTACAATAATAAAATTTCAATATGATCACAGGTGAGTGTCAAATAATGATATGTCACAGGCAGACAACAGCGTGTCACATTCAACGTTTCATGATATAAATCTTTTCGTCAGCAACACCAAACATGTATAAAAACACATACCTTTATAGTCAGTAGTCACCCAGTGTCAAGCTCGTGTCTCCGCAGTCCAGGGCGCAATGACGTCATCACAATGCGCGCATAGCGCCGGCGTCATGACAGCCTCAGGGGGCGGGACCCGCAACGATGTGTCAAACCCATCACCATGGCAACAAGTCACCACTATGTTACCAACTGCAGAACATCGACCTGTGGAAAACAACAAAGTTACACCAGACTGTATATGGTCTAATGTCCATGTAGAACGGGAATGTAATAACAGCATAGAAATGTACAGAGCAACAGCAAAATATATTACTAGGGAAAAGCTATCATAAACGATAGAGTCTACGTATACTGTATATAGTACCTTACAATAAAAATCTTATGTGAGTCTATTAGAGAAAACAAGCCAATACAAGTTGCTCATTGAGCCCTAAAGGGGACACAGTCTGGAGTTCATGAATCCAGCATATATATATATATATATATATATATATATATATATATATATATATATATATATAATATATAGCAGTACAAAAAAAGCAACATCCAATATACTAAAAATTGGCAAAAGGAGTAAATGTCTGGCTGCCAGCACACTATAAGAATAAAAGAGATGGCACTCTTTAAAATGAATTGTCACATGCTGGATATGGCAAATAGCAAACATACAGTTGGAGAGATTAATACTGTAGTAAAGTAAGTAAATATATCAGTCCAAAAAAATGCACATAAAATAGGCAAAGTGAAGTAAATGTCTGGCTGCAAAGTACTGCCAGCACCCTCTGAATAAAAGAGAGGGCACTCTTTAAATTACGTGTACATATATTAGCATGTATTAAACATAAATAACATGCTGGAGCATACATGAAATAAAGTCCAGTTTTAAACAATAGTTATCCTACCGCAAGTAGTGGAGAGGAGACGCAGGTTGTGAAAAAATGCAGAGTTACCGGCTACCCTGCACTTGGCTCCTAAAGCTTGACTAGGTATGGACATTCAGATTACAAGGAAGGTGGACCGGATAGCACAGGGAGTACTCTGACCTGTTTCGAGACACTGCTGTTCTCTTCTTCAGTAGAGATGCTACTGGAAACAGTAGCATCTCCAAACACCACTAACACATGCACAGACTGTCAAGGTCGAATCTCCTAGAAGAAAGAAGGGTACCTCTGATGAGGTTATCATACCCAAATGCAAGTCTCTTGCACATTGGGCGCTTATGTTTTGCTAACACAGCCATCATACAGAGAGCTGGATACAAGTGCAGAGGTGGTGAAAATTAGCATCCATTGTATGTTCCTGTCCCTTTCTTAGGGGTGGATCAACTGTAGGCATCAACAGGAGTATTACAGTAGGTCGACTCCCCCTCTCCTTTCCCATGAGTTCCTGGGGCGACTAAATAGGTTATTTTATTTAGTAAAATATTTTCTGTGTATAAACACTTTTTATTTTCTTCCTGGCTGGGTGGGGGGTGAAGGTGTCCTTTTGTTACAGTCATTAGTATTTTCCAATTACTAGTGATCACCAAAACTTTTCAGGGTCCACATTTACCACTGGCCTGCTATTGGTGAATGAAGTGCAGTGTTCTGATCGTCTGGTAATGCTATTGATGCAGTTAGTTGATTATGAGGCCTATTCATCAGTAACTAAAAATTCTCTGGATGCAATTAGGTTTAGAACTTGCATGGAGTTCTATCTAATTACCGGAGGAATTCATCATTACTCCTCTCCATAAGTAAATATTCCGAAAAGCTGTTATTTTTGCAATGACAGCTTTTTGGGATATAGATACTTTTCTCTATCTACTCTAACTTACTGCAGCTGTAATCAGTGCTGCACATGTGCTGTTACATCCGTAAAAGCAGTGCATGTGCAGCACTGCCTACAGCTGCTGTAATTCTGGCCCCCCCTCCCCCCTCCGCTCACCTACCCCTGTCCCCCACTTACCTGTCCGCTGCAGCCGCATCAAGCTCCGTCTGCTGTGCTGACATGTGTTCTCTTGGCAGAACACAATAAAGTTTAGAAAAAAAAAAATGTTTCGTTTTTTTTTCTAAACTTTACTGTGTTCTGCCAGGGGAAACCCAGTGTCAGCACAGCTGATGGAGCCTGAGAAGCGAGCAGAGTGAGGGAGGGAGCCAGCAGAGGACCTGCCCAGGTGAAAACAGGTAAGTGTCACCCGCTATACGCCACTTGACAGTGGCGTATAGTAACACCATCAAATTTCGAAAATACATGATTTGTATTTGGGGGAGTGTGGAAGTTAACACAGGCGGACTTAACCAGGAGATATCAGTGATATCTCCTGTGTTAAGTGTCTTCATGAATACTAAAATAACGGTAATTAAGGAAAATGTCCTTAAAAACTTTATTTTAGTGTTGATGAATAGGCCCCTATGTGAGGTAGTCCAAAGTAGAGTGCGGCACAGGCGTGGAGAGAGCTGGATCTACCTGCGCCAGGTGCTGTGTTATTGGTGATGTGTCACTGATATTCTGTGCTACATTTAGAAATATCATATTAACTGGTTTAAAATGGAATCTTCCATTCAGTCATTCTTTTGCACCATGTTTAATAACCATCACGCTGCATTTTCTATATTTTTCTGACCTGCCTTCTGGAACATGTGTTAAGAGTTTGAGGCCATAAGTTTGCAAGGAGATTGCTGGGACTTTTATACACTGTGCTAGCATAGGGCCTGCTTCTGAGTTGGGAGTAAACAAAATAGAGCAAGTAATTTTGCACCTTGGAAAAACCATGTTGCACTGCAGGTGAGACGGATTTAACATGTGCAGAGAGATTTACATTTGAGAGGGACATCTAAGTTGCTGTGTAAAAATAAAGCTATCTAGCATTCGTGGGTACATGCAAGTATAGTTAGTCCAGGTGCATAGTTACTTGCTCTCTTTTGTTTTACTGCCAACTGAAGATCCGGTTTATTGTTTCCTATATCCTTCCACCATATAGCAAATTGGCAACTAACTGTAAGAATCCTTGGTTACCAGGAGCTGGCTCACATATAGTAAACAACATTTGAGGATTCAGTATGTTCAGTCCTTTGGAAAGAATGTAGTTTACAGCTTTTGCATGCAGAACTGTTATTGTAAAAATGGCCAAGATGCTTTGCAATCCAACCTCAGGTACCCAAAAGGTGAGACCCAAGGGAGGTAGCACATTTTACTAAGGATGGGGGAATTTCCAAAAGTAGACAACTCTTTCATTCTGGCAGAGATACTACATTCCCCCATTAATTAATCTACCACTGTGCTCCATTAATTATGCCCTCATTAAGTATGCACTGGAGTCCTCTATGTTAACCCATCATCCATCACATCACACACTTGACATCATCAAGTTTGACCTGAGTGTTGAGAATATCCTTTCATGTTACTCAGTAGTGTGGGGGCAATAGTGATATTGCTGTAATGTGATAGGGTATTGCTGTAGTGTGGAGGGATATTGCTGTAATGTGATAGGGTATTGCTGTAATGTGATAAGGTATTGCTGTAGTGTGGAGGGGTATTGCTGAGAGGTATTACTCATTGCTGTAGTATGTGTGTGTGGGAAGGTATTTATTGATGTAATGAAGGTGCTAATAATGTAATGTTTGTGTAATGTTTGTGGTCATTAGAGAAAATAGGTCTATTTGTTTATGAGAATGCTAATGATTTAATGCTGGATCTGGCTGAGTGTTTATTAGATGCTGAAACAGGTTCCAATTTTCCAGCACTTCCGGGTGAGCCATTAGCTAGGAAATGGACCACCTGGGAGGCCTGCAGGCTGCAGTTGTCTCTATGACGTTGGCCTGCAGCCTGGATGACACCCAAAAGGCAATTGGGTCTGGCCTATAGGGGCCAATGTGTTTTATCTTTTCCTTTGTGGGCCAATGTGTTTGTCTCTTCCTATCGGGCCCAATGTGTTTGTTTTTTATTCCTGTGGGAGGTGAATGTGTTTTATCTTTTCCTGTGGGGACCAATGTTTTTTTCCTGTGGGGCCAATGTTTTTTTTTTTAATTAGTGGAATTGCTTTAGAATACAGGTTGAGTCTCCCATATCCAAATATTCTGAAATACGGAATATTCCGAAATACAGAATTTTTTTGGCTTGACTGAGAAAATGAAACCTTTGATTTTTGATGGTTCAATGTACACAAACTTTGTCTAAGGCATAAATTATTACAAATATTGTATAAAATTACCTTCAGACTGTGTGTATAATGTGTGTATATGAAACATAACTGAATTTCATGTATGTACACAAACTTTGTTTGAACCACAAAATTATTGAAAATATTGTATAAAATTATCTGCAGGCGATGTGTATAAGGTGTATATAACACATAAATGCATTCTGTGTGTATATTGGGGTCCCATTCCCAAGATATTTCATTATGATATGCAAATATTCCAAAATACGGAATATTCTGTTATCCAAAATACCCCTGGTCCCAAGCATTTTGGATATCGGAGACTCAACCTGTATTGGAATATATCTATATCTAATGTTTATTTTTTCCCCTTTAATTTACCCCCACATGCTGGACACTCCTTTCCTTGACACACATGGGATGGGGGTAGGTGCCATAGCACACACATGCTCCGGGCGCCATGGCTACACTTCTGTTTGATGGTAGAAGATCATATATTATCATATGTTTTTGCAAATGATAATGTCTTTGTAAGGTGGTAAGGGTATTTGTTACTCAATATATTCTGTTGAAATGGGCAATGATCATCCTTGGCATTGCTAATATGCTTCTAGGTATTCAAAAATATTTGTTACATTTTTTATCCACTTGAGAAAAAGAATGGTTGTGTTGATTTTGCCCCACATACAGGACACCAATGATATGTGAAATATTGTAGGATGTTCATTTTCTAATCTTTAGCAGCTTAGAGCACAACCAGTGCCTAATTTTAGAGCTCCGTGTGTGTGTCAGGTTATTGTATGCGTCATGTGACTTCTGTTTTAAACAGAATATACATAAGGTGGTGGGGCTATGATTCAATGTGTGCTTGTTTAAAAGTATGGAAACAACTGGTGGTGAAGATGATAGAAATGAGGATGATGGTGATAATAAAGATACAGAATTTGTGATGTGACCTTTTTGGACACTCTAGAATCACACAATGTGCAGTAAACCTACACTGACCACAGTCATTCAACTTTTCTATTATCTTGACTACTAATAGATTTACAATGACCTCTCAATACTGGTAACACACAAGTGCAGAAAATAAATGGGATGTTTTGCACCAACCAGTGCTTTGCAAAAAGTACAACTGAAATAAGATGCAATGTAGTGCTTGGGTAGTTGAACACATATATATATAATGACAAGCACAGAAGCAATAGGATCTGTAATGGTACTGAATTAAATAAAATGGATGTGTGTGAAGATATAGACAATTTGTATAATGACATAAAACCCCACACAAATCTATTGGTTTCCAATTGATATATTGTGAGCCATTATATAGTTAAGTAAGATGTAAAATAAGGAACAGGGAAATCAGGTAATGCTGCTATGTATCAGGTGTGCACAGAACAGAAATGAAGGTTAGAATAGTAAAATCCCAGGACACTGATAAATCAAAGCTGGCATTACAAAAACACCAACATTCACAGATGAGTTTACCAGCAAAAAAATCCCAATAGAAATGATTGCCAGAAGGGCTTTAAACTCTATCGTCAGATGATGGATGTAACCATAAGTTCTTTAAAACCATATTTCTCAAAATAAAGGCACAGACCAAGTTAATGCGGTACAAAAATAATAGGTCAGCTTTATTTATTTACAATAATGAGTATGGTGGCAGAGGAAAGAACGGCCAATCACCGACGCCCACTTGACTTAGGCAAAAGATGTCCCCCACTTACCAGGGCTGATATCCCAATTAATGGAAAGTGAGATATAAAATACTTGCAAGGGCCACTCTCACTTTATAGCAAGTAAGACACCCATGTCAATATAAAATACTTGCAAGGGCCACTCTCCCATTTTAGCAAGTGATACGGTATCCAACACCCATACCGATGCACCATTTTGGCCCACCTGGATGAGTGGCGCCACTGAGCCCAGTAGGGTTAAATCAGCCTAACCCGTGCATTGAAGGGGTGTGCCTAGGCTCCTACTGCAGCAATATGGATGCTTTACCAACTGCCGATTTTTCCCGACACACATGGTTCCCAGTAAGGAACCAGGCCCGCCACCATACTACCTAGCTCACTAACCCCCACAAAACTGAAAAATGCTCCTCAAGGAACAAACAATTCCCCTCCTTCGTGAGTCGAACCTCAACCCTGCAAACAATATAAGCATCCTGGACTCTGAAACCCAAAGGAATCTGCTGCCGTCTGTAGACCGGATGGGCCAAGAATCCAGGAAATCACCTGCAGTACACACAAATATATGAGGAACATGTAACTATGGAAACCATCATCGAGGGAGGGATGGGGGGGAGGGAAAGGGGGGAGGAGGACTTGACCCGAGGTAAAAACCTACAAAAAACCTGCTGGATTTTTTTATTTTTGTTAGTAATGCCATTCTCTTATTCTTTGCTGTTTATTTGTCTCCATTCAGTTATACTATTTGCGTTAGCCTATCATTGTCCTAAGCAGGGCAAAAATAGTGCAAAATCCCTTGAGACCCCCACCGGAAAGGTGGCAAGTTGGCCGAAGCACTCAAATCCACAAACAACGTTACAAATCATGATTCCACATGAATATATCTCCAGATAGGCATTGGACAGAGCCTGTATCTCCTGCCAAGCTGTGACTCTGCAAGAAAGTCTCTCACAAAGCCTTATAGACAATCAAGGTCTGAAGGGCCAAGGACCTACATACGAGACTCTCCATGCTGGCTCAAGAATTGGAAGGGGAACCATCTGTGCTGATGACTCCAGGCCTGGCAACAGAAGCTACACGATAGATCCCTGGGGTGGCGGTAGGAGCGACCGTGGTGTGTCTGACCACATCGATGTCTGAAACAAAAAGAAAACACAGGCTGTATCTTGCGAACTCCAGTGTCCCCTGCAACAGGCAATGAACCGGATGCGCATGCCCAGCAGTGGAAACATCAAAAGAGACACAGGGAGCAACAGGCAATGCAGACAGAGACAGCCCATAAATCCTACCTAACTGCTGAATGGCGGATGCTGGAGGTGCAGACCATGACACCCCTATTTGCAACAAGGCCCCTTGACTGCTGTGACAGCAGGGTCATCGAAGCACCCCCACTGTCACAAGCAGTGCAGCGATGGTTCCTGAATCCAGGTATGTAGTATTCCCCAATACAGGCTACCCTGCCTTAAAGCTGCTACAAAAGGCTGCCTCAGCTCCTCCAAGCCTGTAGGAGCCCGCAGCCTATGGCCTTGGGGAACCCAAGCCAGGGTCATGTCCCGGTATTACAGAGGGCTGTGTATAAGATATGGTGTGTTTTGAAGAGCGTTGCATGTGGGGGTGGTGGACTCGGGTCAACTTGTTACCCTATGAAATATATTTATATATGATTATGTTTTATTTGGAATGGGGATGAGACCATAATGCAAATTATGTAGCTCACCTAAATTCTATGAACACCTATTTGGAATATAAAAACTTTTAACACAAAAATGTAAAAATTAAAAACAATATTCCCAAAGGCCAGTTCCTGCATCTGAGGAGGGACTGGTCCAGTGAGGAGATGTTTGAAATCCCCGCAGTTGCATCATACCTTATGTATAACATGACTATCCCCATACTGTTTCAGACAAAGCTTTCAAATTAGACAGTGGTATAGAAAGATGCCCTCTCATGAGTAAGAAAACCAATCCACGAGCACAGGCTACAGGGAACAAGAGCCTAATTTACGAGAATCAATACAATTCACCTACAGAAAGTATTAGGAAAATCATACGGACAAAAGAAAATGTTGCATCATTAAAGATGGACCCACAGTCACATAGTGTTCCTATGCATGTACGACAAAAAAGGTGGTCTAAAAATTTGAACTGTGAAAGTGAGTACACAAAAAAGGTTAATAGAAGGGGATGTGATAGGTTCCCAGAACTTAAAAGCATTTTGGATAGAAGAGGAGGTGATAGGCTCCTAATACTCAGAAACATTTTGGATAAAAGAGAAGACGATAGGTTTCCAATACTTAGAAGCATTTTGGATAGTTAGATTAAATTCCCCGGCCCCCAATGGACTCAATGATAGTATAGAGCTAAACAATGTTGAAAATAATTTCAGGTATATTGGAAACTTTAGACTATGAACCTGTGTTACCATTCATAAAATGACACCAACTTGAGCGGATGGGGGAGGGGGAGCTCTGCTCGCTTTAATACCTACATGTTCATTAGGTCCCAATACACTCTCCATCTCTATTTAATTTAGGAATACCCATGTATAGTGATTCAGTACATTTATGATGTAGAGAGTATATTTTGAAGCGTGATATTAGTAATATTTCACAACTTTTAGTGAAGGTGTCATTTGTGATATACTATCTGCTGAATACTCCATGATACATATTTTCCCTAACCACATTTGTGATCTATGTGCATCACTATAAACATGAATATATCGCTGTAATAAATGAGTTTGATGGACGATACAGTCTTTATTCAGATATAAATTAATTGATTGTTTCAATATTAGAATCAATATAACTTTATTGTACGTACCTGCTTATGATTTACGAATGTAATATGTCAAAATTTTATACACAAAAATCTAAGAGAGAATGTGCCAGAAGCACCGAAAAACAAAGGCACAGTGGTTTCTGACATGCTGGTTTATGATAACGTGGCTGCAATGCATTTAACACGTAGACATAAGCTGGCCACACACTAGACCAACTTACATCCAACCAGCCAACTTGTTGATGAAAATCTGGCAACGTATAGGAGTAAATGATGATCAGCAATTTGTTTCTAAATGCCATAAAACAGATGAAAATGGTCATGCAGACAAGTTTGTTAAATGTTTGATCTAAACAATTTGTTCAAACAACAGTTTTTGTCCATTTTCCGGCGTTTGGATGCAGATTGCTGATTGTCATTTGCTTTCATACCTTACCAGATTTTCGTTCCAACCAATCAACTAGTTGGCTGATTGGACAGATAATCTTTAGATGTGTGGCCAGCTATAGTCTATGCATTTATTTATGAAATAAGTGCTCTACCAATAGTATTGTTTTATCAATAAAACTGGTTTGTGGACAATGACTAGCCGACTGTGAATAGTCCAATAAAGTATGTGCGGTAGGCGGGCTTGTTAGCTTCTGAGGAAACGGCACATAGCCGAGAAACGAGATACGCCGCGCCCCTTTGTTTTGGATGATGTACGAAGTGAGCCCGCAAAATAGCAAAACAGCAAGCGAGCGTAAGGCCGCCCTCTCCTGTCACAGTACATTTCCCCACAACCCACCCCTAGAGCTGCGGCTGACATCAGCGTTGGAAAACTAGTTTTAGACTGCAACCTGATTTGATACAACTGCCTCCCTACAGTTATTTGAATACATTATACTGCTGGTTTACTGATACATATAAAATTGTTGGCTCTGACCAGCAGCCTGGCTCCAACCCCAGCCGCAGAAGATGGTCGCCGCAGCAGCGCAAGCCGGCGCCATGACAGGCACCCGGCCCGCATACCCATGTGGCCCCTTCCTGCCCCTTGAAGCCTCGCTGTTTACAGTCCCAGAGCAGGACACAGCTGGGGGAAAGGGAGTGGGCACCGGTGGAACTTGCGGCTGACACCTGTGCTGGTAGCAACGGCGTGCGCACAACAAACTAGAAGGGGGCATAGGAGAAACCGTGCACACCTCACCGGATCGCCGGGAGGACAGGCGCGGCCGCCCATAAGGGACAGAAGGGGCCATAGATAAGGGGGGAAGGGGGGGGCCTTGGCAGGCACCACCCCAAATCTGGCTTTATTTAGACAGACAGGCGGTGATGGCGCTGGGAAATATTCCCAGAATCCCATACTGGGATCTGAACCTCAGTCATACCATATAATAATGCAGCGTAATGGCTACTGTACCACCAGGCTATTGCAGTGAGATATACGAAGAGAGGAAGATGAGAGACAAGAGGAAGTGGTGAGGGAGGAAGGAATCACACAGAGAGAAATGGTGCCCACACACATACCGATGTGCTCACGATCCGATTTCTTGTCCAATTTCCTCATGAACTTTCACGGGAGCTCCCTTGCTGTTGTGATCACGATTTTGCCAAAAAAATCACCCAACCTGTTTCACGATCTCACGATCTATCAGATTGTACGCATCGTGAGATTGGTCGTGAGTTAAAAAAAATAAAACAGGCTCATGACTATTGGTGGGAAATTTAAATAGCCATAACAATGGGAGGGGCTATCTATGGGGTATAAATAGCAGGCGCCCTTTAAACACTGTGTACATTCTGCTCTGCTACTAGATGAGGCTAGGTGTATTCCTGCTGAATCCTGTACATTGCTACTGTGCTCTTTGTATTTGGCTTGCCTTTTACAAAGTTTATTCTATCTGCAAGTGTGTGCTACCTACCTGCATTCTATCCTGTTCCTGCATTCTGTACTGATGCATCCCTATCGGTATAGAGTGTTGGTCACTGAAGCCGGGGTCCGGGAGATTAGGAAGAGGGTCCAGCAAAGAAGGACAAGAGCATGCTGGACCAAAGAGTGGCTGCTACAAAGGGATACCCGCTCTCACATGTCCCTGCTGATAGAGATCAAGGAGAACAACCCGGACGACTATCGGAACTACCTGCGCATGGATGACGCCACCTTCCAGGAATTGCTGCATCTGGTGACCCCCACATCCAGAGACAGGACACAAGGTGGCAGAGGGCAATCCCTGCTCAAGAGAGACTGGTGGCTACCCTGAGGTACCTGGCTACAGCAAGGTCAATTGAAGACCTGAAGTTTGGGACACTCATTTCACCTCAGTCCTTGGGCGTCATCATTCTGGAGACCCGCAAAACCATCGTTAAAGTGCTACAGTACCAGTATTGCAAGGTAAGTAAAAAAAACACACCACACATTGGTTTCTTGTTTCTGGCGAGGGATGAAATGCTGGGCGTCTAGATGTAGACGCCTGACATTTCCCCGATGCTGGGAGACTGGCGCCCGGCATCCCGATGGAAGGGATGCCGGGCGCCGCGAGCAGACAGCCGCGGTGGGGAGGGTTAGGTTTAGGGCTCCCGGGGGGGACTTAGGGTTAGGCAGTCCCCCAGGAGGGTAGGGTTAGGCTAGGGGGAGGGAGGGTTAGGGTTAGGCAACCCCCGGGCGGACTTATGGTTAGGCACCCCCCCGGGGGACTTAGGTTTAGGCAGCGGGGAAGGGGGGGTTAGGGTTAGGCACTTAGAGGGGGGATTAGGGTTAGGCACTTGGGGGGGAGGTTAGGGTTAGGCACCCCTAAGGAGGGTTAGGGGGTTAGGTTAGGTTAGTTAGTACTTACCTATCCACGATCGGGATTTCCAGCATTGTCGGGCTTCCTCTGCCGGGAATTCTGCTGTTGTCGGCCAGGCGCTGTCGATTCTCGAACCATGCGGCCAGCGGTATTTCATACCGATTCCGTGCCCGCTCCTGATTTTTTGGAGTCATCCACCTTCTTTTTTTCTTTTATGTACACCGTCCTGAGATTTTGAATCTTTTGCTGTACAGTTTTCACGTCTGCATCAGTGATGTACTTTTTCGTATACTCCAAGAGCACCTCTAGTGCGGCCAACTTGTGCGACTTGTTGTGGTACTTCGGAGAACTGATCTTCCACAGACACTCTTTTGAGTGCAGGATTTCGATGAATCCTGTAACGAATTCATGTTCACTATCCATGGACATAATCTATGAAGAGGAAAAAAAAGGACATTTAAATATTTGTGTATATAGTTTTGTTAAATTTAATGTTGTTATGGTTAACATTATGTTTGAATATTTTCTTTTTTACAGGTTTTAAAGGTTTGTTATGGTATTGTAATCGTGTTTTCTTTTACAGGAATGTCATGTGTTTATTTTTTGGTATTTTAATGTTTTTCTTTCTTTTACAGCATGGGTCTTCACCCTTTGGCCCTCTAGCTGTTGTGGAACTACAGATCCCAGGATGCCGTAGCACAGTTTCAGCATGTTGTTATTTCCAAACGGTGGCAGAGCATGCTGGGATGTGTATTTCCACAGCAGCTGGAGGGCCAAAGGTTGAAGACCCCTATTTTGCAAGGAATGATGTGTTTTTAAATGTAATGTATTGTTTTTTTTTAAACATATTTTTGCAAATATTTTAGGTTATTTAAATAGGATTGTTAATCTTGTTGTAATGTATTTGTTTATCTTGTTGTAATGTATTTATTTATCTTGTTGTAATATACTTGTTTATTAATTTTTGCTAAATTTTGAAGTGTTTTCTAATTAATTATTAGGTGGCCCCATGACATTGGTGGGCAGTTAGTGGGTAGGTGGGTGGCACACATTGGTGGGCAGTGGGAGCTTAATACATGACCCAGCCACCGCCTGCCTTATTCCGGCGCGCGGTGGCTGGGTCATGCATTTATTACCTGGGGGCACACATTGGTGGGCAGTGGGGGAGCACATATTGGTGGTCAGTGTGGTTGCATTTAAACTGTACAAACACTCACCAGACTTCAGACAAAACAACACTTCAGTGTGCAGGCTCCAGAATGTGCGACTATCTTCCTCCATACACGATGCTGCACAAGATGGCGATGGGGCGTGCACAGGAAGATGTCAGTCAAACTCCGCGTTGTGTGATGAATCATACGATTCGTCGTGAGGAAAAAAAAAACCCTCATGGTCGGCTCCCATCATGTTGAAGGTTGGCTAATCTGCCCTACAGCACGGCAGATCAGAGGATGCGAGGTACGACGATTTCCTCATGATTTGGCCATATTTTACATGATCTGTCATCACGATTCATTGAAATCGGCCAAATTGGATGAAAAGTCGGTATGTGTGTGGGCACCTAAAGAAGTGAAGCTAGGATACAGAAGAAAGAAAGAGAGAGGTTAGGGACAGAGGGCCTGATTCAGAGCCGGACGCTATTTGCGGACGCTCGTTCTAAAAAAGAGGCGGGATATTTAAATTGAGCGCCCACTCTTTGCAGTGTGTTGACGCCTCTATGTCTGAGCGAGCGTTTGAAAAATGCGCTCGCTATTTTGTGAAGACGCCCCTTTGCCGTTCGCATCACACGTCATCTCCGGTATTTATTAGATTAATCGGGAACATCGAAAGGCATCTGAACTGCTTGTAGTGCTTGTGGTAGGATTTTCTTACCGCTGTCACTGCGAGCAATTAAGGCTAAAAGACAACCAAGTGAAGTGGTCGATGACACTCCTTTACTAATTATGCACTCCCATTAAACGCCCTTTTGACCATTAGGCACGCCTGCGTTCGGATCTCCACTCCCCCGTTTTCAAGCACCTTCCCCTGTTACCACCCACAAACGGTACATTCTGTCAATCAAATTAGCAGCCCCTCGCTGTTTTACGAGCACACGATTTCCGACCGCAATGACTGGTTTGCGCATGCGCATTACGACCCATATGCAGGCGCAGTTGTGCGAACATCGCTCAGAGCGAACGAGCGGCCGCTTACGAGCGGCTCTGAATCAGGCCCAGAGTTAGAAAGAAAAGATTATATATAAATTTTTAGGCCTTATAAATGACATAATTAGCTCTTCAACCTCTGACCATTCAGCCTACAGATCACACAGAGAGAAAGAAGCTAGAATACAGAAACGAGAAAGAGGGAGATTAGGGACAGAGGGCCTGATTCAGAGCCGGACACTCTGACAGAGCGCTCGCTCTGAATCAGGGCTGGCCCTCTGATTTTTCAGAACGGCCTCCTGGCCGCTCGCATAGCTGTGGGTGACCACCCACAGCTATAGTGAGCGGCCATGATGATGGTCGCGATGGTCTTGACCATCGCGACCATCATCATGGCCGCTCGCTATAGCTGGCTTGCGACGAGACCCTAACAGAGCCGAAAGCACTCCCACTAACTTCACTTGTGATGTCAGTGGGGCTGGCCCCAGACGGTAGGCGTTCCTATGGGAATGCCTCCGTCTGGGCAGCCACGCCCCCGGCCCACCCACCAAAGGGGGCGTGCTGTCACTCAACATCGACAGCACGCCCCCTTTGATACGAGACCCGGAGCGACGGTTTGCCCGTCGCTATCCAGGTCTCGCGCATGCGCACGTCGGAGCCGGCTCCGTTGTGTGCATGCGCACTGGGCCACCATCGACCCGCTTGCGAGCACATAGCGCTCGCGAGTGGGTCTGAATCAGGCCCAGAGTTAAAACGAAAAAAGTATATAGACATTTTTAGGCCTTATAAATGGCATAATCAGATCTACAACCTGAAATGTAGGCCTAATAAGTGCAAAAAACAGCTCGACAACCTGTGTGACCATTCTGCTTGGAGATCTGAATCAAAGAGGCAGACTATCCTTCAGACATTACCCCTAAGCCCAGTAACCACTCCCTCTTAACAACAAACAACCTATCCCTGTGACTTTAACAACTGCCAATCCTAAATTACGTAAAAAATGGTAAATAAATATTGCGCACCGGATAAAGGGTGATTGCTAGAGGTGAGCCGCACTTTCAGGATGGGTGCCTTTCCTCCTGAGTTAAATACAAAAACCTAATCTACAATAATAGATCAACAAAGTAGCGCTCAGAACCTGTTGAAAAATAGGATGCGTAGTTTGTAGGTGTAATAAAAGTTGCTTCCTCATCAACTAACTTTTAACCCTACTGTTTGCTTTTATCTTTTTTCTTTTTCTAATGGTCACACACCAAAGTCTATTTATATTTAGCAATTTTTAGCCCTTGATTACCTATTTCGGAAATAAAGCTTTAATATACTAGATTCTCCTTGTACCTATCAACTTTTATTACACCTACAAACTACGCATCCTATTTTTCAACAGGTTCTGAGCGCTACTTTGTTGATCTATTATTGTAGATTAGGTTTTTGCAATCCTAAATTACCACTCCTTTCAACCCCACCCATCCCTGACTAGAGGTTTATGGGCCTGATTCAGACCCACTCGCGAGCGGCTGTCCGCTCGCAAGTGGGTCGATGTTATGCACTGAGCATGCGCACGACGGAGGGAGCTCCGTCGTGCGCATGCGCCAGACGCGACGAGCGAAGGAAAGTCCTTCGCTCGTTGTGTCCGATCAAAGGGGGCGTGCTGTCAATGTTGATTGACAGCACGCCCCCTTTGGTGGGCGTGCCGGGGGCGTGCCTCCCTGACGGGGGCGTTCCCACGGGAACGCCTCCCGTCAGAAGCCGGCCCACTGACATCACTAGTGATGTCAGTGGGAGTGATTTTGGCTCTGATAGAGCCAAAATCACTCCGGAGCTTGCGGTTGAAAACCTCAACCGCAGGCTCCGGCTCGCAATTTCGATGGTCGCGATGGTCTCGACCATCGCGGCCATCACAAAGCACGCTCGTATAGCCTGTGGGTGGTGACCCACAGCTATACGAGCGTCCAGGAGGACGCTCCATGAAAATGGAGCCCGGCCCTCATTCAGAGCGTGCGCTCTGCTCAGAGCGTACGGCTCTGAATGAGGGCCTATATTCCCTTTTTTCTATGCAAACCTCGGTTATCTTATACTGAATATATAGAGGAACAAGACAGGATCCTAGTCAGAATATGGGCAAAGTTTAATACAGCCCAGAAGCCTTTCATTTCATTAAATATATTGAGTGTCTGCCACTACATAGGCTCTCATACTCAAACACTAGCAAGGCGTTCTCATTCTTCCAAAGGCTGAAAGGGAAATTGACACGACCTAGAGGTGATACAGTCAGAACACTGGAGTTTAGGTACATGGTAAGGCATGAGGATTTAGGTTTTTTTTGTATGATAAGCAAGGTGCTGTAAAGATATAGACAGGGCAGGTGGGCGTTTCAGCCTGGGGGTTGAAGTTTGCTGCCTCCATGCATGATCATTGCAGATGTAAACATTGCAGCTTTATTTAGTGACCATGGCAAAACACCTCAAAAGCATTTTACACAAACAGCATTTTAGGCATCGCAGTGAGAAGGTGTCACAATGATATGAGTACAGTGCTCAGAGTACTACTCACTAATTTCAGATCTAAGACTCCAATTGCAGAGGCATTCAAGAGAGCAGTAGTAATATTGCGCAATAAAAGTATTGAATTGTTCATATGGGAAAAAAGGGAAAACCAGAAGCTAGTGCGTGTAGTAGTTTCCACAGTCTGTTACATAGGTTAGCGAGCAACCAGTCAAGTCAAGGAAGAATCAAGTATATTTAAAAAGCCTAAAGATCTGTTGCACAGATTATGCAAAAGAATATTGCTGTGACTTCCATATAATATAGAGAACATCGCAGTGACTACCAGATAATTGAGAGAACATCGCAGTGGAATGTAAAGTGGGCACTATCCTGACCATATCCGACAGCCACATCTCGGCATGGGACTAAAGGTAGGGGTCGAAGTCCCGGCGCCTGCCATTAGCCCCACTACTAAATCCCGACACCCGGCTTACCGAACGAAGGTAAGCCGGGTGTCTTAGCGTGTAGCTGCGGGGGGGAGGCTTAGCATTAGGGACCCCCGGGGGGACTTAGGGCTAGGCACCTCCCTGGGAGGTAGGGAAGGGAAAGGGGGGGTTAGGGTTAGGCACCAGATTTAGGGTGTGGGGATGGGGGTTTAGGTTTACAGTAAGCACTAACAGGGAGAGGTTAGGGCTAGGCACCCCTAAGGGAGGTTTAGGGGGGGAGAGGGGAGGGTTAGACTACTTAGCTGATGATGTCGGGATGCCAACCCATCGGGCTGCCACTGTCGGTATTTGAAGTGTTGGCTAAATAGCTGCTGGCATTGCATACCGATTCCCATCACAGACATTGCCATATAATACAGAGAGCATTACAGTGACCGACATATAATGTAGAAAGCATCACAGTGACTGCCATATAATACAGAGCATCACAGTGACCACCATATAATACAGAGATCACTACAGTGACTGCCATATAATATAGAGAGTGTTGCAGTGGGTGCCGTTCAACACAGAGCATCAGTGCCCGCCAATAAATACACTACAAAGAACATTGCAATGAGTGCAACATAATAAAGAGAACTCCAACAACCACCACAAAATACATCACAGCCACATACTGTGGCCCCTGAAATGGGATAAATCAGATAGCAAGCTGCTGGCAGATCTATGGGCCTGATTCAGAGCCGGACGCAATTAGCGCTCGCTCGTCCTGAAAATAGGGGTGGCTATTCAAATGAACCGTTCGCTGTTTGCGGTCTGTTCATGCCTCTAGGTCTGAACGAGCGTACAAAACTTGCGGTCGTTTTTTGGGAAACTACGCCCCCTGGCCGCTCGCATCCTACGTCATGTCCGCTATTTATTAGATTAATCGAGTACATCGAACAGGGTATGAACTGCTCGCTATTCTTGTGGTTGGTTTTTGCTACCACAATTTTGCGAGCAGTTCTGGCTATAAAATAACCCAGTGACGTGGTCAATGACGCTGCTGTTTTAAATATGCACACCCATAAAACGCCCGTTTTGACCTTTAAGCACGCCTGCGATCAGATCTCCACTCCCCGTTTTCAAGCACCTTCCCCGTTACCACCCACATACGCCTCATTCTGTCACTCAAATTAGCAGGCATTCGCTATTTTGCGAGCACATGAATTTTGGCCGCACTGACTGGTTCGCGCATGCGTATAACGATCCGTACGCATGCGCAGTTGGGCAAACATCGCTCGGAGCGAACGAGCTGCCGCTTACGAGTGGCTCTGAATCAGGCCCTATATCTATAATACAGCGCTTGCTTAACTCCTCCATCCTTCACTCCTGCTTCCCTCCATACTGTGTGCACCACAGCCAGTGTGTCAACACAGGCGCACTGAGCACTGTTGTGCAGCAGAGCCAAGGCAGGAGGTTGACACAGCTGCAATCTGCGGCCCGTGACAACCCTGAAGGGTGATGATTATTGAACATCATCACCCTTCATTGATCCAGCAGCAACAGTTCCCTAAACACACGCACACACACACACTATACATATAATTACATAATTCTACATATACATATATATGTATAGAATAGCGAAGGCCTGGCACTCAAAGTCCAAACGTGACGTCGGTGCCGTCTGCATAAAGTACAAACATGCAGTCACAAAAGGGAGCAGCGGCACTCGTCGAAAAAAAAGACAATTAAAGCAGGGTTGAATTAACCTCTAATGTCACTTCAACGTTTCAATCGCATAGATTTTCGTCAGGAAGTACAAAAAACACATACAACACTTACCTATATACAAAGACAAACACCACGAGTGTAGCCGATCAACGTCCACCGGGATCACCTCTGACGTCATCGCTACGCACTGAACAGCGGGCGCGACGCCTGACGTGTCCGTTACTATGGAGACCAGAATCAACAAAGTGATAAGCATAAGCCTTCACCACGGCTACACTCGTGGTGTTTGTCTTTGTATATAGGTAAGTGTTGTATGTGTTTTTTGTACTTCCTGATGAAAATCTATGCGATTGAAACGTTGAAGTGACATTATAGGTTCATTCAACCCTGCTTTAATTGTCTTTTTTCGACGAGTGCCGCTGCTCCCTTTTGTGACTGCATATATATGTATATATATATATATGTATATATATATATATATATATAAAAATTATATATACATACACTGGTGGCCAAAATTGCGGACACATTTTGAAATGTGAATGTTTTTCAACTTTGAATGCTTATAAAAACTGTTTCACTTCATGCAGTGCAATGATTCATATATCAAATGAAAGGAAATTTAATGCTGAATACAACACAATAAACAGAGGTCAAATATTTGCATTACAGCAAGGGAAGTTATGCTACTTTCAGTCAGACAAAGAAGCACAGATGCGTGAGTTTCAAGAAGCGGATTGTAGTAACAGCTACTACCAGCCAATCGGAATCGTCGTTCTGAGAACCAATCAGCTGTCGTTTATGAGCAAGTGCAAGGTCATGTTCAAAGGTGGGAAAGGTCAGTTTGGCTGTGTCATTTTGCAGAATAAAGTTGGTTACTGAAGTGCAATTACGGTTGGATGTTTGTGCGTATTGTTTAGTGCTATTGACGGTGTAAGAAATAAATACAACAATCTTGTCCAGGCAAAGTGGTGACTGGTCACCCAGGAAGAGATCCAGGATTGTGGCGTTATGTGAAAATGGTCTTTCGTATGCAGCAATTGCAAGAGAAGTTGGTGGGAATGTGACAACATCAGGAGTACAAAAGTTTTGTTTACGCTATATGGAAACACAATCTATACAAAACAAAGAAGGAAAAGGCCGGAAAAAGTGCACAACAGCTGTTGATGATAGGAGAATAAAACGAATTTGCGTCAGGGACAGATGGATGTCATCTGCGGCCATTAGCAGTGAACTGAGTGCAACTGGTGCATATGGGAAAGATTTAATGTGCTTTATTGCACTTCTGAGGGAAAAGAGACGCCCTCATTCTGGACTAGCACCCTTCCTTATTGGTTTAAAAGCATGGAGTATGGTAATGTATATGCACACTGTATTAGGCACAATTCTAGATAAGTCCTACAAGTTATATACTGTAGTGCAACTTTGGTTCATCTTTGGGGTGTGGGTCCCCCTGGATTGCGTTGGTTAATCTGTCTCAGGGCACCGCATTATAACACATTTTCCTTTATAACACATTTTAACCCTTCACTGTGTGTGTTTAATATATATGTATTTCACTTTTTTATTTTCATTCTTTATATGCAGCTGCAGCTGCTCCTAACTATCTCTTTACACTGCACTTTTCTTACTATGGTGGTGCCCTGGGGCGGCTTGGCTGGGCCAGTTTTGGGGGGTCCTGCGCTCTGGATTTGAACCCTAGTATGTTAGGGACCTACCCAAAAGAGGTTACCTGGATATGGTGGGTATGCCCATAACCTTGGCCATGATTATGCTAAAAACCTCAATTGATTGCAAAATTTTATTGCATTTATATATATTATTAATAATTTGGAGTTGTGCACCTGAGATTTGTCTGTTTCTGTGAGTGCAACTGGTGCTTTTGTCAGTGCAAGAACGGTACGGAGAAGACTAACGGAGGTTGGCCTAAAAGGTAGGATTCCCAGAAAAAAGCCATTGCTGAATAAAAAGCAGTGGCAGAAACGAATACAGTGGGCAAAAGAAAACATTGCATGGACAGAAGGTCAGTGGAAACAAGTGATATAGATTGACGAAACTAAGGAATCGATATTTGGTAGTGATGGGAGAAAATATGTTGCATCGGGGAAGAGGTACATCCAGATTGCATTCAAGCGACAACAAAGAATCCTACAAGTGTTATGATCTGGGCATGTATGACAGCAGATGCTGTAGGCCGCCTCTATGTCATAGATGGCACACTGAACAGCAGAAAGTACATTGACACCATCCTACAACCAAAACTTCTACCTTCTATCAGGGATCTTTTTCCAGTTAATGCCCCAATTTTTGTCCAGCAGGATTCAGCTCCCTGCCACACTGCACCGATATGCAAACAGTGGTTCACGGAGAATGACATACAGGTGCTGGGATGGCCAGGAAACAGCCCAGACCTGAACCCCATAGAATATTTGTGGTTCCATTTGAAAAAACTGGTACATCTATGGCATCCATCCAATAAAGGACAATTAATTGAGGCTGTAATTGTCTCATCGCACCACATAATAAAGAAGGAAGAGCTCCAAACATTGGTTGACTCAATGCCACATCGCTGTGCTGCTGTCTTGAAAAATAAATTATACCCAACGAAATACTGATAGGACAGTAACATCATAAGTACACAGGGATTTTCACCCTAAGTGTTGTTTTCACTGCATAATTGCCCTTGAAATGCAAATATTTGACCTCTGTTTATTGTGTTGAATTCAGCAGTAAATTTCCTTTCATTTGATATATGAATCATTGCACTGCATGAAGTGTAACAGTCTTTATAAGCATTCGAAGTTGAAAAACATTCAATTTCAAAAAGTGTCCGCAATTTTGGCCACCACTGTATATATATATATATATATATATATATATATATATATAGATAGATATATTTATATTAGGGATGAGCGGGTTCGGATTTCCGAAACCCGAGCCCCCCGATCCGAGCCGGGATCCGAGTCAGGCTCGGGCTTTCCCGCCTGGCTCGGATCTGGAGTCAAGGCAAAATGTCATCATCCTGCTGTCGGATTCTAGAGAGTTTTGGATTCTATAAAAGGTCCCGTGATCGCCACCATTTTTAATTCCGGCTGTCAGTTAGGAGGGAGCAGGGAGCTCAGTGTCTTAGATGGACTGTTATTATAAAAAAAAAAAATATTTAAGTACGGCTGGCTACTGTGAAGAGGGAGGGAGGGAGCTGTTCCTGATGCTGACCATAGGGGCTGGCTGGCTACTGTTTTCCATATAATACATAGGGGCTGACTGGCTACTGTTGTCCTTGTCCATATAGGGGCTGGCTGTAGTCCTGTCCATAGTGGCTGGCTGGCTGTAGTGCTGTGTTTTCCAGGGGCTGCCCTGTCTGCTGTAGGGGTATGCTCATACAAATAATTTTTACAGGGGGTGCCCTGTCTGCTGTAGGGGTACACTCATACAAATAATTTTTACAGGGGGTGCCCTGTCTGCTGTAGGGGTACACTCATAAAAATAATTTTTACAGAGGGTGCCCTGTCTGCTGTAGGGGTACACTCATTCAAATAATTTTACAGGGGGTGCCCTGTCTGCTGTAGGGGTACAATCTTACAAATATTTTTTACAGGGGGTGCCCTGTCTGTTGTGGCAGTACGCTCATACAAATAATTTTTACAGGGGCTACCCTGTCTGCTGTAGGGTTACGCTCTTACAAATATTTTTTACAGGGGCTGCCCTGTGTGCTGTAGCACTATGCTCATACAAATATTTTTTACAGGTGCTGTCCTGTGTGTTGTTGTGTAGGCCGCTGCCCTTCTTATTCTTACATTACAGGTGCTGTCCTGTGTATTGTGGTGTAGGCCGCTGCCCTTCAATAAAAATAAAAACTTTTACAGGTGCTGTCCTGTGTGTTGTGGTGTAGGCCGCTGCCCTTCAATAAAAATAAAAACTTTTACAGGTGCTGTCCTGTGTGTTGTGGTGTAGGCCGCTGCCCTTCTTATTCTTACATTACAGGTGCTGTCCTGTGTGTTGTGGTGTAGGCCGCTGCTCTTCTTATTCTTACATTACAGGTGCTGTCCTGTGTATTGTGGTGTAGGCCGCTGCCCTTCTTATTCTTACATTACAGGTGCTGTCCTGTGTGTTGTGGTGTAGGCCGCTGCCCTTATAATTCTTACATTACAGGTGCTGTCCTGTGTGTTGTGGTGTATGCCGCTGCCTTTCTTATTCTTACATTACAGGTGCTGTCCTGTGTGTTGTGGTGTAGGCCGCTGCCCTTCTTATTCTTACATTACAGGTGCTGTCCTGTGTGCTGTGGTGTAGGCCGCTGCCTTTCTTATTCTTACATTACAGGTGCTGTCCTGTGTGCTGTGATGTAGGCCGCTGCCCTTCTTATTCTTACATTACAGGTGCTGTCCTGTGTGTTGTGGTGTAGGCCGCTGCCTTTCTTATTCTTACATTACAGGTGCTGTCCTGTGTGCTGTGGTGTAGGCCGCTGCCTTTCTTATTCTTACATTACAGGTGCTGTCCTGTGTGCTGTGGTGTAGGCCGCTGCCTTTCTTATTCTTACATTACAGGTGCTGTCCTGTGTGCTGTGGTGTAGGCCGCTGCCTTTCTTATTCTTACATTACAGGTGCTATCCTGTGTGTTGTAGTGTAGGCCACTGCCCTTCTTATTCTTACATTACAGGTGCTGTCCTGTGTATTGTGGTGTAGGCCACTGCCCTTCTTATGCTTACATTACAGGTGCTGTCCTATGTGTTGTGGTGTAGGCCGCTGCCCTTCTTACATTACAGGTGCTGTCCTGTGTGGTGCAGGGCTAGGCTGCCTAAAAAATGTAAAAGAAAAATAATTTTTACAGGTGCTGTCCTGTGTGTTGTGGTGTAGGCCGCTGCTCTTCTTATTCTTACATTACAGGTGCTGTCCTGTGTGCTGTGGTGTAGGCCGCTGCCCTACTTATTCTTACATTACAGGTGCTGTCCTGTGTGTTGTGGTGTAGGCCGCTGCCCTTCTTATTCTTACATTACAGGTGCGGTCCTGTGTGTTGTGGTGTAGGCTGCTGCCCTTCTTATTCTTACATTACATGTGCTGTCCTGTGTGTTGTGGTGTAGGCCGCTGCCTTTCTTATTCTTACACTACAGGTGCTGTCCTGTGTGCTGTGGTGTAGGCCGTTGCCCTTCTTACATTACAGGTGCTGTCCTGTGTGTTGTGGTGTAGGCTGCTGCCCTTCTTATTCTTATATTGCAGGTGCTGTCCTGTGTATTGTGGTGTAGGCCGCTGCCCTTCTTATTCTTACATTACAGGTGCTGTCCTGTGTGCTGTGGTGTAGGCCGCTGCCCTTCTTGTTCTTACATTACAGGTGCTGTCCTGTGTGGTGTGGTGTAGGCCGCTGCCCTTCTTACATTACAGGTGCTGTCCTGTGTGTTGTGGTGTAGGCCGCTGCCTTTCTTACTCTTACATTACAGGTGCTGTCCTGTGTGTTGTGGTGTAGGCCGCTGCTCTTCTTATTCTTACATTACAGGTGCTGTCCTGTCTGTTGTGGTGTAGGCCACTGCCCTTATCATTCTTACATTACAGGTGCTGTCCTGTGTGTTGTGGTGTAGGTTGCTGCCCTTCTTATTCTTACATTACATGTGCTATCCTGTGTGTTGTGGTGTAGGCCGCTTCAATAAAAATAAAAAACTTTTACAGGGGTTATTCATTCCATAAAAATAATGGAGGATAAAATAGGGGAAGATCAAGAACCACTTCCTCATTGTGCTGAAGCTGCTGCCACTAGTCATGACATAGACAATGAAATGTCGTCAACGTCGTCTGCCAAGGCCGATGCCCAATGTCATAGTAGAGAGCATGTAAAATCCAAAAAGCCAAAGTTCTGTAAAATGACCTTAAAAAATTAATTGAAATCGTCTGAGGAGAGACGTAAACTTGCCAATATGCCATTTACGACACGGAGTGGCAAGGAACGGCTAAGGTCCTTCCCTATGTTCATGACTAGTGGTTCAGCTTCACATGATGATGAAAGCCCTCCTCCTCCCGCTAGAAAAATTAAACAAGTTAAGCTGGCAAAAGCACAGCAAAGAACTGTGCGTTCTGATTCTAAGAAGATATCACAAATCCCCAAGGAGAGTCCAAGAGTGGCGACGGTTGCGATGCCTGACCTTCCCAACACTGGACGGGAAGAGGTGGCTCCTTCCACCATTTGCATGCCCTGTGCAAGTGCTGGAAGGAGCACCCACAGTCCACTTGCTGATATTCAAATTGAAGATGTCACTGTTGAAGTACAACAAGATGAGGATATTGGTGTAGCTGGCGCTAAGGAGGAAGTTGACGAGGAGGATTCTGATGGTGATGTGGTTTGTTTAAATCAGGCACCAGGGGAGACAGTTGTTGTCGGTGGGATGAAAAAGCCCATCACGTTCATGCCTGGGCAGAAGACCATTCCACCTCTTTGGTCTGGAAATATTTTAGTCCAAATCCGGACAACTACTGTCTTACCATATGTTGCATAAGTTAAGGTGTAATAAGTAGAGGTAAGGACGTTAACCACCTAGGAACATCCGCCCTTATATTTCACCTGCAGTGCATTCATAAAAAGTTACTGCCAAGTTCAGAAACTGTGGTTAAGACCATAAGCAGTCCAGGGACACCTAAATACCTTTGTCCTTTTGTATCCAAGTGCCTGCAAACCACATCGTCAACTTCCTCCTTGTCAATTTCCTCCTCAGTCAGGATCGGAAGTAGTTCTGCAGGCCTACTCCTCTCCTATCCGGGATTCCTCCGGAAGATCCTGCATTGCCGCTGCTGTTGCTGCTGGGAATCGTTCATCATCCCAGAGAGGAAGTTGGAACACCATTACTTCTTTTACTAAGCAATTGACCCTCCAACAGTCCTTTGCGAGGAGGATGAAGTACGACAGCAGTCATCCTGTTGCAAAGCGGATAACTGAGGCCTTGACAGCTATGTTGGTGTTAGATGTGCGTCCGGTATCCGCCATTAGTGCAGTGGGATTTAGACAATTGATGGAGGTAGTGTGTCCCCTGTACCAAATCCCATCTACATTCCACTTCACTAGAGACATCAGAAAAAGTGTCCTCAGTGTCCTAAAAAATGCGGTTATACCCAATGTTCACTTAATCACGGACATGTGGACAAGTGGAACAGGGCAGACTAAGGACTATATTACTGTGACAGCCCACTGGGTAGATGTATCGCCTTAGGCAGCAACAACAGCAGCATCACCAGTAGCAGCATCTCAGAAATGCCAGCTCGTTCCAAAGCAGGCTATGCTGTGTATCACCAGTTTCAGTCAGAGGCACACCACCTACAACCTTGTAGAGAAACTGAGGGAAATCATCGCCCACTTAGACTCTCCTGGGGATTTGTTATATCTGACAATGCCATCAATATTGTATTACATCTGGGCAAATTCCAGCATGTCCCATGTTTTGCTCACACAATAAATTTGGTGGTGCAGAATTTTCTGAAAAACGACAAGGGCATGCAGGAGACGCTTTGGGTTGCCCGAAAAATTTCTGCCCACTTTCACCATTCAGCTACTGTGTGCTGAAGACTGGAGCCCAGCAAGCTCTCTTGAACCTGCCCTGCCATCACCTGAAGTAAGAGGTTGTGACGCGGTGGAACTCAACCCTCTATATGCTTCAGAGGATGGGGGAGCAGCAAAAGGCCATTAAATTCTATACATCCACCTATGACATAGGCAAAGGAGGGGGTATGCACCTGACTCAAGCACAGTGGATAATGATTTCCATGTTGTGCATGGTTCTCCAGCCCTTCGAACTTGCCACACGTGAAGTCAGTTCAGACACTGCCAGCTTGAGTCAGGTCATTCCCCTCATCAGGCTTTTGCAGAAGCAGCTGGAGAAAGTGAAGGAGGAGCTAAGAAGGAGCAATTCCGCTCAGTATGTGGGACTTGTGGATGAAGCCCTTCATTTGCTTTGCCAATATACGAGGGTGGTCAATCTGTTGAAATCAGACCACTACGTTTTAGCCACCGTGCGCGATCCTAGGTTTAAAGCCTATGTGGTGTCTCTCTTTCCGGTGGACACAAGCCTGCAGAGGTGCAAAGGCCTGCTAGTGAAAACACTGGGGGTCATTCAGACGTGCTCGCGAGCAGCATTACGCTCGCAAGCGGGTCGATGTTCCCCACTGCGCATGCGTGAGACCCGGGGAGCGACGGGCTTTCCATCGCTCCGGGTCTCGCACCAAAGGGGTGTGCTGTCGATGTTGATTGACAGCACGCCCCCTTTGGTGGGCGTGCCGGGGGCGTGCCTGCCAGATGGAGGCGTTCCCATGTGAACGCCTACCATCTGAAGCCGGCCCCACTGACATCACTAGTGATGTCAGTGGGAGTGATTTTGGCTCTGATAGAGCCAAAATCACTCCAGGGCTTGTGGCAGGGAGACCCTACTGCAGGGTCTCCGTCGCAAGTCCGATGGTCGCGATGGTCAAGACCATCGCGACCATCTTTTTGGCCACTCGCATATGCTGTGGGTGGTCACCCACAGCTATACGAGCGGCCAGGAGGCCGCTCCATTTTCATGGAGGAGGGCCCTGATTCAGAGCGAGCGCTCTGGTCAGAGCATCCGGCTCTGAATCAGGCCCACTGTCAGCTGAAGCGGAATGTGACACATCAACAGCTCCTTCTTCATTTTCTCCAGCAACTGGGGCTGCCAGGAAACAACTTAGGTATCCTAAGCAACCCGCTGGCAGTGATGCAGGGCAGGCAGGACCAAGTTTGGACATCTGGTTCGGACTGAAGCACCTGCCAACAATTTCTAACATGTCTACTGTCACTGCATATGATACTGTCACTATGAGGATTACATCGTGACAGCATCCTAGTAGGCATGTCAGACAGTCCGTACCTGTACTGGCAGGAAAAATAGGAAATTTGGAGGCCCCTGTACAAACTTGCTCTATTTTGCCCCCCCTCCAGTGTGTATTCTGAAAGAGTTTTTAGTGCAGCCGGGAACCATGTCAGCGAAAGGCATAGGAGGTTGCTTCCACAAAATGTGGAGAAGATGATGTTCATCAAAATGAATTATCAATTCTTCCTGGAAGACTAGCCTCCAGAAAGCACAGAGGGACCTGTGGTGGTGGATTCCAGCGGGGACAAATTAATACTCTGTGAGGATGAGGAAGTACACAACACTGAAGAGGGTGAGGAATTGGTGGATGAGGAGGATAAGGATGACATCTTGCCTCTGTAGAGCCAGTTTGTGCAGGGACAAATTAATCGCCAGCTTGTTTTGTGGGGGCCCAAACAAACCAATCATTTCAGCCACAGTCGTGTGGCAGACCCTGTCGCAGAAATGATTTATTTGTTCTTGCACATCTTCTTTCTTTTTTTTTGGCATTATGTACTCTTTGGGGCCTAGTTTTTCAAACTGCCATCCTGTATGCCACTGCAGTGCCACTCCTAGATGGGCCACATGTTTGTGCTGCCCACTTGTGTTGCTTAGCATAGTCATCCATAGTCATTCAGCTACCTCGGTGCAACCTTTTGGCCTAAAAACAATATTGTGAGGTGTGTGGTGTTCAGAATACACTTTAAATGAGTGGAAATGAATGTTATTGAGGTTAATAATAGTGTAGGAACAAAAAAAATTTTTTTTTTTTTATTTTAGCTGTTTTTATACTTTTTTCCCAAAAAATTCTTCTGTCATCCACCACAGTTGTTTTCCGTGGTCTTCCGGGTCTTTTGGTGTTGCTGAGCTCTCCGGTGCGTTCTTTCTTTTTAAGAATGTTCCAAACAGTTGATTTGGCCACACCTAATGTTTTTGCTATCTCTCTGATGGGTTTGTTCTAATTTTTCAGCCTAATGATGGCTTGCTTCACTGATAGTAACAGCTCTTTGGATCTCATATTGAGAGTCGACAGCAACTGATTCCAAATGCAAATGTCACACCTAGAATCAATTCCAGACCTTTTACCTGCTTAATTGATAATGAAATAACGAGGGAAGAGCCCATACCTGTCCATGAAATAGCTTTTAAGTTGATAGTCCCATTACTTTTGGCCCCTTAAAAAGTGGGAGGCACATATAGAAACCGTTGTAATTCCTACACCGTTCACCTGATTTGGATTTAATTACCCTCAAATTAAATCTGAAAGTCTGCAGTTAAAGCACATCTTGTTTGTTTAATTTCAAAGCCATTGTCGTGGTGAATAGAGGCCAAAATATGAAAATTCTGTCAATGTCCCAATATTTATGGACCTGACTGTTCATGGTGCTTTCTTCTCACGGCTGGTTACAGATGCTTCCCCCCCTGTGCTAGGCAGCTCAGCATCTGCCTTCCTCCTGCAGAGCTGACTACTCATAGTTTATGTGCCCAGCTGTCAATTCAGTTGCTAAGGGTGGTGGGTGAGGGGTGAATGGATGGGCTTCTGGTGACCTGGGGGACACAATTGTGGACAGCAGGGTGATTTAGCATGACCTGGGGGCAGAGCTACATGATGCAAGCTGAGGCTATTTGGATGGACCAGCGGCGGAGCTTAAGATGGTCCCGGGGGTGGAGCTTTGGATGGACGATGTGGGGAGGGGGTGAATGGTCGGCACTTTGGATTCCACCACTGCATTGCAGTCTATGCAGATAGTGTTGTTGGATCCACTGCATACATTGTTGACAGGGATTTTTGTTTTCCTGTCTGCACTGCAGTGGATCATGTGGGCCTATTTTGATGGTGCGTCTGGAGCTAGAGTGAAATTTATCACTCGTTTTGGTGATAAAACTCATTAGTAAATGGGGGCCTATATGTGATATACCTGTATTAACAATGATACTAACAAGCTACATGGGACGTAGGGGGCAATTCAATTCAAAACGATGTTGCCGTTTTAGCAATGTTACAGTTTTCTTAGTCAGAGAGGTATATTCCCGCAATTCAATTCTCGGAGATGTGTTTTTTAAGTCGGCGATGTTCACTTTTAGTCAGAGAAGTTATGGTTATAGTCGACTTAATTTTTTCCCTAAACTCTAAACAGACCAGACCAATTCAATTCTATCGCAAATTATCTGACAATTGTAATTTATGACATTTGGTTGAAACTCTCCTTTTTTTCTCTCACCCCTATAGGAGAGACTGCACTGGCCACACTGTGGCTAGAGGTGGCTTCCCATTGGAAGCACCACCTGTCAGTCACGCTGAAGACAGGCAGCCAGGGGGAAGTGTCTCCTCCCCCTGGCACTGCCAGTTCGGGCTGCGATGAGTGGAAGTTGTTTGCAGCCCCGAGAAGCTGGTGTTAAGCGTGCGCATGTGTGGCGCCACCACCGCTCATGCGAATGCGCCAGTCCCAACGCCTGCCAGATTAATTGAGCAGGCGCCGGTACCCAAGCCAGCAGCAGCGGCTCATGCCCTCTTACCTGGTCAGTTACATAATATGTAGAATATTTATCAGTAATTATATACTGGTCTGTGGTATGGTACGATGCTTGCTGCCAACATGCTATTTTACTATGTTACCTGACAAACTGAATAAACATATTTGCTGGCTAAATACTTTTCCCCCTACAGTAGCTCAGAAGTTTTGGATTAAACTGCACTACACTATACACTACCACCTATACTACATTATACACTCTGCTCAACATCAGAAATAGGCAACACCATACATTATACTACAGCGGAGCGGACTGAGGGCCTGATTCAGAGCTGAACACTCTGACCAGAGCGCTCGCTCTGAATCAGTGCCCTCCTACCTGAAAATGGAGCGGCCTCCTGGCCGCTCGCATAGCTGTGGGTGACCACCCACAGCATATGCGAGCGGCCAAAAAGATGATCGCGATGGTCTTTGACCATCAGGCTTGCAACGAGACCCTGCAGTAGGGTCTCGCTGCAGCAAGCCCAGGAGTGATTTTGGCTCTATCAGAGCCAAAATCGCTCCCACTGACATCACTAGTGATGTCAGTGGGCCGGCTTCAGACGGTAGGCGTTCCCATGGGAACGCCTCCGTCTGGCAGCCACGCCCCCGGCACGCCCACCAAAGGGGGCGTGCTGTCAATCAACATCGACAGCACGCCCCTTTGGTGCGAGATCCGGAGCGACGGAGAGCCCGTCGCTATCCGGGTCTCGCGCATGCGCACGACGGAGCTCCCTCCGTCGTGCGCATGCGCAGTGGGGCAATATCAACCCGCTTGCGAGCGTCCTTTGCTCACGAGCGGGTCTGAATGACCCCCTGAGGCCCTGATTCAGAGCCGGACTCTCTGAAAGAGCGCTCGCTCTGAATCAGGGCCGGTCTTTTTTTTTTTTAAGAATGGCCTCCTGGCCGCACGCATAGCTGTGGGTGACCACCCACAGCTATAGCGAGTGGCCATGATGATGGTCGCGATGGTCAAGACCATCGCGACCATGGGGCTTGTGACGAGACCCTTGTGGTAGGGTCTCGTTGCCGCAAGCCCCAGAGAGATTTCGGCTCTAACAGAGCCGGAATCTCTCCACTGACATCACTTATGATGTCAGTGTGGCCGCCCCCAGACGGTAGGTGTTCCCATGGGAACGCCTCCGTCTGGGCAGCCACCCTCCCAACCCGCCCACAAAAGGGGGCGTGCTGTCACTCAACATCGACTGCACGCCCCCTTTGGTGCGAGACCTGGAGCGACGGATTGCCCGTCGCTATCCGGGTCTCGCACATGCGCACGACGGAGCCGGCTCTGTTGTGCACATGCGCTCTGGGCCACCATCGACCCAGTTGCGAGCGCTCGGCGCTCGCAACCGGTCTGAATCAGGCCCTGACACCTCTATTTGCCTCTCCTCTCTATATTGTTCAGCTCCTGTATAGAATATAGGTGAGAAGAAGCCCCGTCAGCTCAAATATAAGGTGTTAATGTGGTAAATAGTATTCCTAGTCAATGATATGACCGCAGAACTGATCAAAATGTTGTTTAACAAATACATTTATAGTCCTAGTTATGGCTAATAAGTGTTTTATTGAGGATAGTTCCATGATCATTTAGGTCTTATATTATAAACAGAAATCTGGAATGACTAATCTCTGTACAGTATACATAATGCTTTACATACAGTCAGAGGCGGATTGGGTCAAAAAACCAGCCCGGGAAATTTCTGGAAGCAGCCCTAATAGGGGTGGAGTCCATTGGGGGTGGGGACTGTCAAGGGGAAGAGTCTGGCGATGGGGCAGGATGCTGTCCCCTCAGAATCAAGAGCTTTGCCAGAAAAGTAACTGCCATTTCCTTGTTATATGTATATGTATATGAACGGCTGGCTGGGCATGCGACCACTAAAGGGACTGGCCCATACTATATATACAGGCTATCTGACGTAAGCAGAATGGCAGGAATCAGGTCAGTGCTGGGTCCTGTGTGTGCAGGGCAGGAGTCGGAGAGGGGGCGGGCCACTGACGAGCTGTAGGCGGAGCCATCTGGTAACTGATGGCAGGGCCAGTGCTAGGGTGTTCGGCGCCCCCCTGCAAACTATAAATTTGCACCCTCCCACCCATATTCTATAAAGGTACAGCGTGCCCCGAAGAGCTGTGGTCTCACAAGTAAGGAGCTTAACAATGCATTCGGGCCCCCAATTTAAAGTACTCCACACAGCAGCACAATCTTATTCACATTACGCCACACAGCAGCACAATCTTATTCACATTACGCCACACAGCAGCACAATCTTATTCACATTATGCCACACAGCAGCACAATCTTATTCACATTATGCCACACAACAGCACAATTTTATTCACATTACACCACATAGTAGAGTCCGTTATTCACTTTACGCTACACAGTAGTGCCCCTTATACACAAATTCCATAGTAGAGTAAATCACCGATGGACATTTCCTCTGTTCCTTCACAGGGAAGGAATGGGCTAGTGTATTCTCCCCAGGGGTGGAAACCAGATATCATGGCCAATACACTGCGACAATGTATGCCCATGATAGCTGCTGGTTTAAAGACTGTCCAATAAAATGTCTGTCTGCCTGACAGCCATTTTATCTGACCGTGTATGCTCAGTTTTAGCATGAGTGCCAAGTATGTGATACTTAGCGTGAGTGATAGTTTGATTGACAGGAATACTGTAAATGATGAGATCAATGTGAATGAGTGTCATGGCGTAAGTGACTGGCATAGTGACGGCAGGAATATTGAGCTGGAGAGTTGGAACACAGTGGAAGTTACAGGGAGGGTGAGGGCAGGGATACTCAGGGACAGTTACAGAAAGGGTAAGAACTAGGTTATGGGGGAAGTTACAGGGACACTGAGGGGAAGTTACAGGGAGGGTGTGGGTTGGGACACTGAGGGGGAAATACAGGGAGGGTGTGGGTTGGAACACTGAGGGGAAGTTACAGGGAGGGTGTGGGTTGGGACACTGAGCGGAAGTTACAGGGAGGGTGTGGGTTGGGACACTGAGGGGGAAATACAGGGAGGGTGTGGGTTGGAACACTGAGGGGAAGTTACAGGGAGGGGGTGGGTTGGGACACTGAGGGGAAGTTACAGGGAGGGTGTGGGTTGGGACACTGAGGGGAAGTTACAGGGAGGGTGTGGGTTGGGACACTGAGGGGAAGTTACAGGGAGGGTGAGGGCAGGGACACTGAGAGGAGGTTACAGGGAAGTGAGGGCTGGGACACTGAAGGGGAGAAACAGGGAAGTTAAGGGCAGAGACACTCAAGTGAATTTACAGGAAGGGTAAGGGCAAGGATTCTGAGGTAACCAAATGTGACCCTGTGATAAAAAATAAAAAATATATATGAAATTGCTGGAGACCAGCAGTTCCTGTACATATAATGATATCCTCCAGTAGGGCAAATAATACTTTTTGTTGTCCGGCACTCTAGTGAAATAGAACAACTTGCCCAGTGTGCCTCTCCTATAAGGCATATACAATACAAACATGGATGGCACTCTGGGTCTGTCATGCAAAAATAAAGAATCTCCAAGTCTCAGGGAGTCAGTCGAAGTTTCAGGGTACAAACCCTTTGATTAAGGTCTTGATAAAAGGTTTGCATCGTGAAACATTGACTGACTCCTTGAGACCTGATGATTCTTTATTTTTTGCATGACGGACCAAGAGTGCCATCCATGTTTACACCATTATATATATATCTGGTCTCATAACAGTGAAAAATAACTCACGTTTCAGCTTTCTTTCAACCCATCTTCTGGAAACAGAAAAATATATAAATACAGTGTCTTACCTTAAATAAACATTAATTGTCACCGACGCTGGTCACCCGCAGGCTCTGTGGGCGGCTAACACAGGAGTTCCGGTCTAGGCTCTTCTGGTTCAAGCATGCACACCCCTCCATTTCCCTGGCAACCAGACGCTGACGACAAGGATACTAACCCTACACCATAGATAATGCGAAAAACACCAGTAAAATATATTGTAAGTGTACATGGTTATATACATTTAGATGTATGCAGTGAGTGCCAGAAAATCCTTATTTGTATATATGTATATAATCAATAGAAACGCCACTCAGGATCCAAATAAAAAGAATCAACACCAGCTAAATGTTTCCGACGTTTCAATGCTTTACTGATTTTACTCAGGGATATGAACAAACAATAAACACTGCTGACCTTATATCCCCAAACATCTCATCCAAGCAGCCCAGCTTCCGGTTTCCTGCAGCTGAAAACATAATTTTGTTCCCAGCTGCAGGAAACCGGAAGCTGTGCTGTTTGCATGAGGTGTTTGGAGATATAAGGTGAGTAGTGTTTATTGCTTGTTCATATGACCGAGTAAAATGCAGTAAAGCATTGAAACATCGGAAACATTTACCTGGTGTTGATTGTCTTTTTATCTGGATCCTGAGTGCCGCTTCTGTGGATTATGGGGCATATGTATCAAGCCAATTTTTACATACAATTATGCAGAAACTGCAGTTTCTGCATAATTTTATGTATCGATCCTATGTACAAAAGCACAATGCAGGAGATTTCCCAGAAGTGCTAATTAGCACTTCAGATCACAGTCCCCATTATTATCAATAGGGACTACGATCTGACCCCTATGTACTAAACTCCAAAAAGCTAAGCTATTCGGAGTTTAGCACCAGTAGTTTACACTATCTTCAGATGGCTTGAAATACTGTAAGCCTCTCTCCCTCACAGCCCCCGGCTGGCTCCAGAAGCTGACGAAAGAGTGTGAAAGACTTCTAATGCCGGGGATATAACTTGCAGGCATACTTGCCTACTTTTGAAAAATACTTTCAGGGAGATTGCAGCAGAATGCGCCGCGCAAAGCGCGACGCGCCATTCAGGGGTGTGGCCTGCCCCAAAGGGCGTGTCTAGCTTAATCTATGGGTGTATATAGTCCTATAAACTGAGACCCTAGCTCCCCCACAGACATTAATATAGCTCTGCCCTACCACATTCATATTACTAGATGCCCTACACATATTCACATATACACACATACATTCACACACATACATTCACACACATACATACATTCACACACACACACACACACTCACACACATACATACATTCATTCACACACATACATTCCAAACACACACACATTCACACACACATCCACACTCACACACACTCACACACACACATACATACATTCACACACACACACACACACACACACACACACACACACACACACACACACACACACACACACACACACACACACACACTCACACACACACATACATACATTCACACACATACATTCCAAACACACACACACACACACACACACACACACACACACACACACACACACACACACACACACACACACACACACACACACATTCCAAACACACACTCACACACACATACATTCACACACACACATTCACACAAACACACTCACACACACATACATTCCAAACACACAAACATTCACACACACACACACACACACACACACACACACACACACCCACACACACACACACACACACACACACACACACACACACACACACACAAACACACTCACACACAGGTTAGTGCACTCACCTTGGGACCGGGCACTTCTCCAGCCTCTCCACCGAACAGCACAGCGCTGTCTCCGCCAGACCAGAGCTCCTCTCTGCAGCTCCAACAGGACTCCTCCACCACCATGTCTCAGTCGCGGAGGCTCCCATGTGCAGGTAGGAGAGGGGGAGGGATCCGCTGCTACTGCCGCTGGAGCCAGACACTGGTGTGTGGTCTGAGTCTCCATGCGGCTGCTCACAGGTGCCCGACACCTGCGCTGCTACCAGGCTCCGCCTGCCACCGCTGTCGCTCCCAAGCACACTCTGTGTGCGCACTGCTCACTAGCGCCGGCCACCGCTACCCACAACCCCGCGGTGGCCGGCTTTTAAGTAAAATGACGTGCCATCATGATGTCCCCTCGCAGGCCCCGCCCACAAACCGGGAGTTGAAGTACACTTTGCGGGGGAGCGGGACGCTTCATTAAATACCGGGAGCCTCCCGCTAAAATCGGGAGGGTAGGCAACTATGCTTGCAGGGTAGCGGTTGCTGTGCTGTGAGTTCCTGGTAGCACATAGCTGGAATAGTTTTCATTAACAATGAAAATATTCCTGGCGAGTTAGACCGTTAATAATTGTGGCAGTACCGTGATTATTAATACATAGACCCCTATATGTGCACCTTATTTGAGGATCGCTGAAAGGGAATGGGTATGATATTCTGGCTGTCGGGATACCACTGGTCAGAATACAGCCCGACAGCCAGAATCCCGACACCCATAGGAACTAATAGTAAGTATTTTCCTAATCCCTACCCTAACCCTCCCCGGTGCCTAACCCTTACCTTAACCCACTAGTGCCTAAACCTAACCTCCCCCTCCTTGCATCCTAATCCTCCCTCCCCGGTGCCTAACCCTAACCCTCCCCCTAACAACCCGATACTTACCTTTGGGGTGCCGGCGTTTGGGATACTGGTGCTGGAATTTCCGCACTGGTATTCAGAACATCGGCATCCTGCACGCCGGGATGCTGACTGCATACCACTGAAGGCACCAGGCAAAGCAAACCTGTGGAACTTGAGTGCATACACCACTATATGCATTATATATATATATATTATATATATGTGTATATATATATACACACACACACTTACCGATAGCTTTTCATAATGCCTCCTCTTCTTCAGGATCCAGGACATGCAGCTTTCACATTGGGTCTCAGTCAGGGGGGTGCACGGCACAGTATCCTTCTTGCTCCGTTCAATGCTAGCGCGCTGCCCCTCCTCGGCACTAACAAGTTCTTCTTCACCAAAGGAGGCAGGCAGGCGCACACACGCGCCGCGCGCATCGTGACATCATCACGTCACAATCCATATTTATCCAGTCACAGGTCAGTTGTATAGAGCCAAGGGAGGAGGCGGAGCCTTAAGGTGTCTTTCTCTACTTACAAATTACTAGGCAGACAGGGCGCGGGCAGCACTAGTTCACCCGCACAGCAGCAGCAACAACAATTGTCTCAGCAGCCGCTGCAGGGAGAGCTGCTCCTTGCAGTGCAGGAACTGACGTGTGGGTTGCGCCGGCCCTGGCTACCCGATCGGAGCTGAGCTCTGATCACTGCAGCCCGGCCAGCTGTAGTGGAGTAGGGGTGAATGAAGGGTGGCAGCCTCTAAAGGTAACAATGTGGCCGGGCCCAGCGGGAAACGGCCCGGCGTCCCAATCCGCCCCTGCATACAGTATAATGTACTCCCTGCTAGGGCGATAACTAGGGGTGTGCGAGGGGTGCGGCCGCACAGAGCGCAGCTCTCTGAGGGCGGCACCCCGCGCTCACCCACAGCTCCTGCATCTGGCTTGCAGGGTGCCTGTAACAGCACCCCGCTGCCAGAATTTCCTTAGGACGCTGCAGACAGTCACAATGCTGCCCTTACAGCACCCCGACATTGCTGTAATCACTGGCTCCCGGTGCCAGGTGCAGGTCACACCTCCTCCACGTGATGTCATGTGGAGGGGGTGTGGCCTGCACCAGGTGCTGGGAGCACTAGCTACGTTACTGCTCCCTGCTATAAAATGTGAGAGAGCTCTGTACAAAGTAATGTCTCATATATTTCTTTTTCACAGTGGTAGGTGCATTATTTTTGTAACGCACCATTTTAGCTTGAAAAACAACAACATACATGTACACCAGCACATTTAAACATACATTACTATACTGTAGATTGACATTGACATTCACCCTGCATTTAGGGGCAATCTAAATGCCGCTTTTTCCAGATATTTTCTGTGTCCAACTCAGAATCAGGCCCTATGAGGAGAGATCCTGTCCCCCTCAACAGACACCACTCCCTCAACAGACCCCGGCCCCATTAGGGCTGCTTCCATAAATTTCCTGGGCTGGTTCTCCATCCCAATCCGGCCCTGGCAGGAATTTAAGGAGACATTGCAGTAGCAGTGTATATGGCTGGAGAGACACAGCTGGAATGCATATGCAGTAAAATGAGGAGACACTGCAGGAGCAGTGTATGTAGCTGGAGAGATGCAGCTGAGTTGAATATGCAGCAATTAGGAGATACACTGCAGTGTATGTAGAGGGAACCATACTGCTGAGATGAATATGCAGCAATTAGGAGAGACACTGCAGTGTATGTAGAGGGAACCATACTGCTGAGATGAATATGCAGCAATGTGAAGGAACACAGCAGGTGCAGTGTATGTAGCTACAGAAGTTCTGCAGCAAGGTGGAGAGACACTGCAACAATGGAGATTCCTGAATGGAGTGGTGAATGTAGCTGGTAGGGCAGTAGAAACAACAGGAGCCTTCTATAACAATCCTCAGGGAGAGAGCATTCAGGCACTGCTGTAATGAACAAGAAGGGTTTAAATATACTGCCCATTAGTAGGTGGTAAATGGTTGTTTAGAGGCTCACATGTGATACAGAATCCAGACTGCGGATTGGCTGGCTGGAGAAGGAATTGAATCCAAGATGGTGGCACCAAGAAGCGCTGCATGAGATGCTGAGAGTGCTGCCATCCGGTTAGAAATATCTGCAGCTCGGTGAATTGTGCAGGAGAGAACAGGGAAGTCAATCACCATGCAGGCCCAGTAAGAGTGTAGTGCGGTCCAGTGGTTCATGACAGTAGCGTCAGTTTGCATATGAGAAATGGAAGCAGGACTACTCTGCATCTGAATTCTTCTGTGAATGCCCAATTTGTTCTTTAGCCTCAATGTTCTTTTCAGACACTGATGTGAGGATCACAAACTCAAGGATAAATAGAACAGAGGCGCAGAGTCTTAATCATCGGTGCTCTTCTCCAGGGACTACTGCAAAAGGATTTGGACTCCCGGTATGCAATTGCAGTCCGTTTTCTTTACCATAATGTCAAAAGCTACCAGGTCAGGGGTCCAGTGATCCTGTTCCTGATATTCTCCCCCTGCTACTGCTTCTGATGTCGGCATCCTCTCCTGTGCGTTACAGGCTCAAGCTGCAACTTAAAGGGGATGTCACGTGACCGCTGATGTCATGACGGTGCTGGATATGAAATTGTTCTGCTTATTGAAAGCAGCTCTGTACACTTTCTTCAGCATTCCTGGTTTCCTATATCTAGTTAGCTGGTATCCTCCATCCTGACATCTCAAGTGTGTTTTATCAGACTCCT
Source organism: Taudactylus pleione (assembly GCA_031769625.1). NCBI lineage: Eukaryota > Metazoa > Chordata > Amphibia > Anura > Myobatrachidae > Taudactylus > Taudactylus pleione. The sequence goes on along the minus strand of JAUIMM010000115.1, from coordinate 14,074,299 downwards.
TTTGCTTCTCTAATCTGCTGATTTGACTCTGATTCCTGTGTCCACTTATCTTGATGTTCTCTCCTGGAAATCCCACTTGTCTTATTCATAGTACGCTTATGTACCACATTCGGCTTGTCAAACAGTCTTTGGGCCTGATTCAGAGCCAGATGCTCTGACAAGAGCGCTCACTCTGAATCAGGGCCCTCCTACCTGTTATTGGAGCGGCCTCCTGGCTGCTCGCATAGCTGTGGGTGACCACCCACAGCTTATGCGAGCGGCCAAAAAGATGGTTGCGATGGTCAAGACCATCGCAACCATCGGGCTTGCGATGAGACCCTGTGGTAGGGTATCACTGCCGCAGGCCCAGGAGTGCTTTTGGCTCTATCAGAGCCAAAAGCACTCCCACTGACATCACTAGTGATGTCAGTGGGGCCGGCCCCAGATGGTAGGCGTTCCCATGGCGCTCAAATATAAATACCAAAAATGAACCACCTGCTAGCTAGTAGCAATCTTTGGTCTAGCTGAGACCAAATAGTAAAAAAATCAACCTGAAAACAACAACCTGTGTAGCTACTGCGCAAGGTGGATGGTAATAATTGTCAATACAGATAGTAAATTGTATGTGTGCTCTCTGTTCAAATGAATGGAAGACTGGATCAATAAAATAATCTATTTAATAATAGCACATAAATATCACAATACAATCGCTAGTATCCAGATAGTAATTAATCTGATAGAGGCAATAACAACTCAATAAAAGAGTGCTGGCATCCCAGCTACTAGTATAAAATACAAAAATTTACTTGATCTCTTGATAACCAATATAAAATGCTCTGAGCGTGGCCACGCTAATATACATACGGTCCCATGGAGATGTTCACAATCATATCAACAAATTGAAATGGATATAGATCTCACGGGATGCAGTGGTATCAGTATGATGTACACATCAAAGGCACTAAAAGAAATGCTCTTCCAATCTTCTGGTGATAACTACGAATGCAATCAACATGCCGCTGTAGAAAAGCATGCAGGGCTTGTTGGGCGTTAAGTCCTCCAGTGACTCATGCCCCAGACGCGTGCAGCAGCGTAGCGGCTCCGGCCGCTGGATGATTCCAGACAAAGTGTGGGTCAGCTGATCGGCACTTCCCGCTGTGCGTGTGGCGGGCTTGGCATGCTGGGCAATAAGTCCTCCAGCAGTTCCTAACCCAAGCACGCCTGAGTATGGGGCAAAGCCAATTGCTGGCTGAATGGTCAACAAGTCCTGCTGGGCAAATGCAAATAGAGCGGCTGTAGTGATGAAATAAAATATCAATCCTCCTGGTAGGCACTTGGTGGCTCTGGTCAACGCGCTTCGTCCTATATCAAATTAGGACTTTTTCAAGACTGAAGACAGGCCTGCCAGCAGCAAAGCCCAAATCTCGATGCAACAGACACTGGTGAAGATCAGTGGTCCATTAGACTCTGTGGGGTCTTTTTAATAAAGGTTGATTTTAATCGATTTTAAAATTGATGAAAATCGACCTTTAGTAAATATACTCCTGTAGCTCTGCACCGTTAAGCCAGTTTGAAATCGTCACCCTAATTATTTTGAAATTTTCACCCTGATTATTCTAATTATTCATTTTGCCCCATACTAACTGCAAAGAATGTCAACTATTTAATGTTTTGCTGTACTGTACTATGTGCAAACAAAGCGTGCCATACCAAATCTAAAAAGTAGGAAATTAATGTTGCAAATAAGGTCACATTTTAATAACTGTCCATTGAACATATTAAGTTCATACAGAAAAGGGCAGAGGCTGAGCGAATCCCCTGATCCTGCCAAGCTGTGTGTGATACACCAGAACAGTAGAACAATACATACAGAAATGGTTTTGCATTACAATTGCTTTCTTTCCATTTTCTAAATTATCCCCAATGATTTCCAAAGACTCCCAGACCTATGATAGTAGCACATGCATTTTCCCAGTGACATGACATTAACCATCATGCTAGTTCTATTCACAAGCGCCGGTTCCTTTATTATACTTTAGAATCATTTCCTTTTTTAGGAGAGTTCATTAATCCTTCTACAAACACTTCCACTGCAGCTTATTAATGTACTGCTGGAGCCGAAACGCATTAGTGCTCAGAAATGTTTTCTGCCCTCCAAACTGTCTACATTCATCTTACTTATATTCAGATGTATCTGGTAAAACTGTCTGCTCCAAATTGTCAGTCGCTATACCCAAAGTTGAAATATACTAGATTGTTACCTATTCAGTGTGTAGAGCTTCATCACTTTATTTTTACAATGGAAAATAAAGCACATTGTGAGAAAAATTACATAAATATAATGTGAACCATATGATGTCCTGGAATTAGAAACTATTAATTTAATTTTATTAAATATATATAGGACATTTGGGAAGTATGTGAAAACTGATAATGGCATCTGATATAAAGGTAATTAATTATGAGTGTAATATATGATAAGCATAATATAGTACACACATTATACTTGCCTACTATATTATCTCCTGTCTGAGAGAAGCTTGTAGAGGATATGCAGCTGGCTACTTAGGGGGGGGGCGATGCCAGTCTTTCACGTTATTAGGCCCCACCCCATCGCAGCAAAATGCTGCCATTCATGGGTCTGTATGGAGGAGGCGGGGTTTAAATGACACAATTGCAAAATTTTAGCACCACCCTTTCCCTGCGGACTGTAATTACTGGTGGTATTAGCTCTCCATGTTGTCCACTTCACTAGGAAGTGGGAGAGATGCGGGAAATCCGGTCATTCTTCTGGGGAAGTGAGGGACTACCCGAAAAATCAGGAGGCTCCCGCACTTTCCAGGAGAGTAAGCAAACATGACATAAATATAGGGCTAATCTCACATGGAGATATATGTAAATATTCTTAAATTGCATAATTTATATTTATGACATTTTTTGTTGTCCTCATACATTAGGAGCAGAGGATTGGACATACATTTTCCTTTCACAATTGCGTAGCCAAAAATGTTATATAGTTTCCATAAATTGTCTGAAAAAAATATTCAGATACGTATCCAGTACCAAAAAAATTGCAGGAAAGATCCCTTATTACATCCCTACAGAACATATCAGCACAAAATGCTGTTAGAAGAACTAGAATGACAAAATTCATGCTTAGAAGATTAATATATTATTGATTTCTATTTTACCCTTTATTTATAGTCAGTAGATAAAGAATAACTTTCCTAAATCCATTATTCTTTTCTTCTCACACGTTCATCAACATATCACAATTTATGATTATGGATTACAGTAAGCAATATACAGTAGCATCTAAACCAATAACTTCATGAGTTAGGAACATAGAAAAGACAATTGACTAACTGCAGAATATGAAAAGGAGCTGTGGGTTTCATTATTCACAAAGGGGCTCATTCAGCATTGAATGCTAGTGTGCAATGTGCAGAACGGGTCCTGAGTGATTGCACACAGCCCCTGCTATGCCCCTGCCTGTTTCACAGGCAGAGGCATTTTTGGAGAGGTGCAGGGATGGCTGGTGTTTCTGGAAATGGGGGCATGTCGCCCACTTTTTCCGGCAGTGGCAAGGCCAGGATCTGCGTCCACGGATGCAGTTTCCTGGTCTCGCAAGCAGGCCAGCGTGCGTAAGCTGAGGCTTACTTAGCTGGCCGGTGCCGTCCACCATTGCAATCGATGGTCGAGATCAATATCCCAGCCTGCGTATGTGAGCTGCGAGCCATTCCCACTATGTGAGTATGTGAGCCGCAAGCCTTTCATCGATTTTTGCTGCATTTGTAATTGAATTCAGGACATAATAATATATAAAGTCGGTTTCCTGATTTAGAACCCAATCATACAAATCTGACTTGAAAGTTGTGAACCCTTCAGAATTTTCTATATTTCTGTTGAAATTTGGCCTACAACTACATCAGATTTTTACACAAGTCCGAACACTAGATAAAGAGAACCAAATCACACAATGAGAGAAAAAAATTAGTTGTGCTAATTTTTTATTGAGGAAAATGATCCAGTATCACAAACCTGTGAGTGGCAAAAGTATGTGAACCTTTGCTTTCAGTATCTAGTATGACAGCCTTGTGCAGCAATAACTGCTTCTAAACATTTCTGGAAATTGTTGATTAATCCTGAACATTGGCTTGGAGGAATTTTACCCTATTTCTCCGTACAAAACAGCTTCAGCTCTGTTAAATTGGTGGGTTTCCTCCCATGAACTGTTCGTTTCAGGTCCTTCAACAACGTTTTGATTGGACTAAGATCAGGACTTTCACTTGGCCATTCCAAAACTTTAAATTTATTCTTCTTTAACCATTCTTTGGTCGAATGACTTATGTGCTTTGGGTAATTGTCTTGCTGCATGACCTATGTTCTCTTGAGATGCAGCTCATGGGCAGATGTCCTGACATTTTCCTTTAGAATATTCTGGTATAATTCAGAATTCATTGTCCCATCAATGATGGCAAGTCATCCTGGGCCAGATGCAGCAAAAAAGGCCCTAACCATGATACCACCACCACCATGTTTCACAGATGGTATGAGGTTTTTATGCTGGAATGCAGTGGTCTCCTTTCTCCAAACATAACTCTTCTCATTTAAACCAAAAATCTCTACTTTGGACTCATCCATCCACAAAACATTGTTCCAATAGTCTTCTGGCTTGTCCAGGTGATTTTTAGCAAACTGCAGATGGGCAGCAATGTTGTTTTTGGAGAGCAGTGGCTTTCTCCTTGCAATCCTGCCATGCACACCATTGTTATTCAGTGTCCTCCTGATGGTGGACTCATGAACATTAACATTAGCTAATGTGAGAAAGGCCTTCAGTTGCTTAGAGGTTACCTTGGGTTCCTTTGTGAACTTGTGTACTATTAGACGTCTTGCTCTTGGCGTGATCTTAGTTGATCGACCACTCCTGGGGATGGTTATAATGGTCTGGAATTTCCTCCATTTGTACACAATCTGTCTGACTGTTGATTGGTGTAGTCCAAACTCTTTAGAGATAGTTTTGTAACCTTTTCCAGCCTGATGAACATCAACAACTCTTCTTCTGAGGTCCTCAGAGATCTCCTTTCTCCGTGACATAATACACTTCAACAAACGTGTTGTGAACATCAGACTTTGGCCTGATTCAGCAGTGATCGCAACTGCAATTGTTGCGTTCTGCGCATGCGTATGCATCACAGTGTGGGTGCGCGAACACTCCACTGCAATCTGGTGTCTACGCAGACCTATTGCAGTGTGATTGACAGGAAGTACCTTTTGAGGGTGGTGACGGAGGGGTGGTCGGCAAAACACAGGCGTACCAATGTGTTCAAACGCCTTTGCAGGGGAGTGCATAAATTAGCCACTGCGGTGCCTTATGGGTGAGGGATGTGTTCCATATCTCTTGGACTTACACTGCGTGCGATGAGGTTAGCAATTCCTGAGTAAGGTCAGACCTTGTACAAGTGTACGTGAGGCTGCAATTGTACTCGATGTTGCCAAAGGTTTTGAAGTCTTGCTAAGTATTACAAATGTGTGTAAGGTAAGGTGTTCTTCCTTATCAATGCCGTATCTGGCGGCAGTGCTCCCTGTGAAGCACTGCTGCCCCTCTCGCTCCCTCTCCACCCCACTCCTCTCCCCTGAGCGCTTACCTTTCCTTCCAGGGGGTGAAGGGAGGACGGGAACCTGCGCAGACGTTCATTGTGTGCCCTGCACCACTGCCGGAGGTCTCTTCCTACAGACCTCTGGCACCGAGAAGTGTGTGGCCGGTCCCGCTGTTGGATTCCACCCTGTGTGGAGGCACTGGCCCTCCACCCTCCCTATGGCCCTGATCCTTATATTAAGCTGTGTATGGCATAGCAATCACAGACATTAGCATATCTTCTCAGTGAGACTGTGTGTGTGTAATTGCTATTGCTATCGCAGTTCTGATCCATACTGATTCAGGCCCTTTGATAGATCCCTGATCTTTTAAATAGACAGGTTGTCCACTCACACCTGATTGTCATCCCATAGATTGAAAACACCTGACTCACTTAATTTCACCTTCAAAATATCTGCTAAGCCTAAAGGTTCATATCATTTTGCCACTCACAGATATAGTATGTGATATTGGATCATTTTCCTAAAAAAAAAAAAAAATTAGCTAATTTTTTTATGTCTGATATTTTTGATATGGTTCTCTTTATCTACTTTTAGGACTTGTGTGAAAATCAGGTAGTTTTAGGACAAATTTCCCCAAGGGGTCTTAATCTGGCTCTGCCCATTAATAACACAGACCTGCAAAATTGGGGTAATTGAAAATTGTCTGCAATTTGATGACTGATTTTTATGCTTTTTGGCACACTGATTTCAAATATGACCACCATTTTTCTAATCTAACATATGGGGAAAACAGCATAATAATACGTATTCTGGTTGAAGCATACTTATTTATAAAAAACATTTAATATAGTTTTCCTTTTCTTCAAAGCTCCTTTTGGTACTTTTTCTCTTTTAGACAGCTTGTGGCTCTTTTCTATGCAGCATCCAACAGTAGTCCACAATCATGTTGACATTCCAGCTACCCTGTTATGGTATCTACATTCCATCACCTTAATATCTTGATGAAATCTTTCCCCCTGCTCTTCACTTACATCACCAAGATTTTAGGGAAAATAGTCTAAAGGAGAAGTCAGGAAGTGCACCTTTAAACTTTTTGAGCAACCCAAGACTTTGTATTTCATCAGCCTGTCTTTGTATTTCATCATAACAAAAATAAATAATGTTCCTCAGGCGCTAATGTAACGGACCGTAAATGGTATATACTGTAAATAAACTGCCACACAACTGTGTAAAAAAGTATGGGTTTATTGTAATTTATTGTAAGTAAAAAGTCTAGGATATTCCTAGAGTGAGTATAGCATATGTATAACAGCACTAATGACCAATGGACAAACATATAAACAGTACATAAGACAGTGCAAAACCTATTTAGTTCCTCAGTTTTGATTATAGATGGAGAGATACGCTACTGAACGTTTTACTCTGAATACCTTTTAATTATAGAAGGACAAACACCCATCAGGGTGTATGGCTTAAAAAGTAAAATTCCAATTAAGGGTAAGATCAGACATAAGATCAAATGATACCTCATGGCCAACAGCTGATATCCAATGTGTTATAGATGTCCTTCTTAGGTAGCAGCGGTGAGTCAAATGGAGTGAAGGTAGTTTGCCGGCAAACTGTAAGGGTGAGGGATGCGTTCCACGTCTCTAAGTAATCCCTTGTGTCACTGTCATCAACGCGTTTCACCCGTGGATTGGGCTTCATCAGGATGGTGAGTATGTGACCTTCTGCTCCTTTTATCCTCACTCATAAGTGGGGCTAGTCACGCCAAAAAAGGTGCCGGGTCCATGTGCGTTCACTTCTGTCTGATAGGGGGGAACATAATTTCCGCCCATCTCACTTCTGTCCGGCAGAGGAGGGGGAGCGTCACTTTCATGGTAGTCTCATCTGAATGTAGAGAATCCCCTTCCATCTGGCTGGTGACGACATCCCACTGGCCTAGGTATCAATAATAGTTTGTAGTCAGGACTCCGGGCATTCGACTCGTCCGGCAGTTTGGACGTCATTTCTGCCTGGTTATGTTCATCTAGCTCTTGGTAGACATATCCGCCCGGCAGAGGTAACTTCATATCTGCCCGTGCTTCAAAAAAGGAGAAAGGAAAACTTCCACTCTAATTTCAAGGATTGGCAGATGTGTACACAGGGGCAAAGAAGACATGAATTTAGCCATCCTCACAAAATATGGTGCAAGTTTCAACACTCAATTATTCTTCTGAGGAGGTATCAAAAGACAATGTTGTGCATTCCAAAGCATTTGTATGCAAACTAATTGGTGTAAATAAATAATCCAAAAATAGAGAGAGACTCCTCTTCTTTATAATTGCACATCCATCTAATATTCAACAAAGTGGTAGTGCTTCTGGAATAGGTAGGCACAATGATATAACGGTGGGGTACACATATAATACAACATCTAGACATATATTATCACGATGCCCATCATATATAATAGAATCTTAGATTTTTAGCCTGACATTATGTTCATAAACAAAGGCTATAGGCCATTAAGGAGACATAATTCTACTTATGTAAGTATCAGAGAAGATGGATGGCCTAATTCTAGGTGGATGAATTGAAAAGAGGCAGTATAGTGAAGGGTCAGAGGACATATAGAAAGGGGAGGAGGGGGGGAAAACTAGACAGATCTGGGTACTGAATGTGAATCCTAGTATTTGAGGAATGGAGTGAGTTCAAAATCGATTTAAGGCCCTTAGGCTGCAGTGTGTCAAACTTGAAAATCATTTTTGTTTCTTCTTTTGATAGATTTGTATTTAGATCTCCTCCTCTCCATTGGGTTGTTACCTGTTTGAGCCCCATGCAAGATAGCTTAGATTTGTCTCTATTATGTACTTCCTTAAAGTGCCTCGAGACACTGTGATTTTCTTTGCCATTTTTGATATTGTTAAGATGTTCATTAATTCTTACTGTTAATTTTCGTATAGTTTTTCCTATATATTGATATCCACAGGGACAATAAATAGGTATGTAATACCTTTGGAATGGCAAGTGATTTTGTCTCGAATCTGGAATATTTTCTCTGTCGTATATGATGTCACAGAGGTGATGGGTCTACTAGAACTACTGTCAGTTTTCTTAAAGGCACTGCATATCCCACAGTTATAGAAGCCGGCTGTGTTATCTTTCAACCATGTCATGTTTTCATCTTTTCTTCTTTTCAGGTGGATTCTCCTTAGGGTGCTTCCAATTGTTGGTGCTCTCTTGTAAATAATTTGTGGTCTTGTGGGAAGAATTGCCTTTAATTAGTCATTAGCCATAAGAATATGCCAATGTTTTTTAAGTGATTTTTCCAGGAGTTGATTTTGTCCAGAAAAGTCGGTGATGAAGGTGACATTCTTTTCCCATGATTTGGGTTCCTTCTCCTTATACTTAAGGAGAGTTTCTCTTTCTAGTTCATCTACCTCCTTCCGATCCATTTCCAGTTTCATCCTATCATAATTCTTAACTTCAAATTGGTTCAGGAGGTGGTTTGATTGCTCCTCCCAATCCTCCATCCTTGAATAGTTTCTTCTAATTCATTTCAGCTGGCCTTTAGGGATGTTTGATATCCATTGTTGATGGTGATTGCTACGGGAATTTAGATATCCATTACAATCTACTTTTTTCCTGTATGTCTTAGTTTCTATTTTGTTGTTTTCCACAAAGATAGTTAAGTCAAGGAAATTGTTTTCAGTATTACTTATCTCGCTTGCAAATTCCAGATTATCCTTATTTTGGTTGATGTAGCAAATTAATTCTTCTAGCTTGCTATCCCATATTATGATGATGTCATCAATATAGTGAGCCCATAGGATAAGATTATCACGATAGATCTTCTCTGTCCATATAGTTTTTCTCCCACTGGGATAGGAAAAGGTTTGCATATGACAGCATGAAAACTGTTCCCATTGCCGTACCCTTCTTTTGTATGAAGAACTCACCCTGGAACCCAAAAAAAGTTGTGCATGAGTATGAATTGGATACCTTCTATGATGTATTCGATCTGTTGTTGTTTTCAGTGGTATCTTCTTCTAGATGTTTTTTGACATTTCTACAGCCTTTTTCATGCTCTATGCATATGTATAGTGACTTTTTTGGCACGACTAGCCCCACTTATGAGTGAGGATAAAAGAAGCAGAAGGTCACATACTCACCATCCTGATGAAGTCTAATCCATGGGTGAAACGCTTTGATGACAGTGACACAAGAGATTACTTAGAGACATGGAACGCATCCCTCACCCTTACAGTTTGCTGGCAAACTACCTTCACTCCATTTGACTCACCGCTGATACCTAAGAAGGACATCTATAACACCTTGGATTTCAGCTGTTGACCATGAGGTATAATTTCACCATCTGATCTTACCCTTAATTGGAGTTTGACTTTTTAAGCCATACACCCTGATGGGTGTTTGAATACCTTTTAATTATAGAAGGACAGAGTAAAATGCTCAGTAGTGTATCTCTCCATCTTTAATCAGAACTGAGAAACTAATAGGTTTTGCACTGTGTTATACCCATTGGTCATTAGTCCTGTCATGCATGTTTTATACTCACTCTAGGAATATCCTAGACTTTTTACTTACAATAAACCCATACTTTTTTACATGATTGTGTGGCAGTTTATTTATATACCATTTATGGTCCATTACCTTAGCACCTGAGGAACATTTTTTCTTTTTGTATTTCATCAGCCTGTCATGATACACTTAAAATAAGGGCCCTTATTGTTCAAGAGAAATTTCTTTACAACTTCTTTAACCACTCAATTGACGTGGTTGCATGGGATGCGAACGCAGCCAACTGTGGACTTTCTCTGAATCAACCAAACTTTGCCATTTTTTTCTTCCAGGTTGTAATGTTACCCTACACGGCCACTCCTTTTTGATCCATTGTTGGCCCCTATCCCAGCTGTCCCATTCACATCAGAAGCAGGGTAATTAGTGTATCCTTCCTGCTGTCCAAGAAGCATGGAATGTACTTTAAGATTGCTGCATATTATCCACTAATGATCCTTGTATTTCAGTCTGCTGAGAATTAAGGCAAAATTTTCAAAGCATTTTTTCAGAATAACAGAAACTCCTGTTACTCCTCTTTGTTCCTAGAATGTTCCTTTTTCAAAATTTTACAGAATGATAGTATAAAAAAATGTTCTCAAAGCACTATAATGATATTTTCATTTTAAAGCTTAATATAGTAATTCTGAAATACTAAAAACAAAAATTTGAGTTAGCTGAAAAATTATACCGTTTTAGTATGTTTTCTGAAAACAGCACCCAAAAACGTTTTAAAAATCAGTTAATTGTTTTCAGACAGTTTTCCATTGCAGGCTTGGGTAATTAATGCTTTCTCATGCATTGAAATGATGTGCACCTCCTTAGCCAGTGACATGCTTAATTCCCTACCTGAATCCTCTGGCACATTCTCTTCATTTGCCCCCACAAATGAAGATTACGTATTTACACTGTTCTCATCCTCCTACTCTACTACCTCTCCTCTTGATCCTATACCCTCACAAATCAGTAAATTTCTATCTCCTGTGCTCAGCTCAACCTTAAGTAAAATCTGTAATATCTCTGTCTTTCTCTACTGGTACATTTCCATCAATGTTCAAGCATGCGGTGATTACTCCCATTCTGAAAAAGCTAAATTCTGACCCTTACTCTCTCTCAAGTTACCATCCTATCTACCAGCTCCCATGCCCTCGACGCTACTTTAGAGACTTGTCTACACCCGCCTCACACACTTTCTCATACAAACACTACATTCCCTAGGTCTTCAGGACACATTTCTCTGAATCCACCTCCTCTTCTCTACCTCTATCAGTTGTTGGAGTACTGCAAGGCTCAGTCTTAGGTCTTCAGCTTATCTCAATCTATACAACCCTCTTTCAGATTTCAGAATCATCTGGACGTGATCTACCTGTCCAAGTGTTCAATCTAGGTCAGGCACTGGGCAAGGCATCGGACCTAGAGAAAGGGCACTCTGTAGCGCATCCAAAAATGGGGCAATTCTTCAACTATTTTTTTAATTGATCAGTTTGTGGTCTATTTAGACCACAAAGCTGATCACAGGGGCCGGCTCCCAGCTTTGCTCTGCCTGTCAGAGCAGAGCAGGAGTTGGGGAAACAGGGGAAAGCCTGGATAATGCCATCTAAAGATGAAGATAGTGTTATTATCATAGAGCTCACCCTGTTATTTTTTCACAATTAAATTTTAATAAATCTGAGCAGATCACATTTCCCATTACAAGTATGGGAAATGCAATCTGCCTGCTAAAAACATGCACATTTTTCATAAAACTACTCCAAAAGCCCTTTAATACATTAATGTGATACTAAAATAATGTGAAAAGGGTGTGAAATCACAGGGTGTGAAATTATTTGGTAAAAATAATATTGTTAAATAGGGCTCTATATCATATAGTCAATTAAAAACCTTTGCAATCTGGCTGGACCATTATGCAATAGGTACTGTAGCACCTATCCTTCTGTTTCAATGCCTATTTCCCTATAGATTGTAAGTTTGCAAGCAGGGCCTTTCTACCTCTTTGTCTGTTTGCTATTACTCAATTTTGTTCTATTACTTTTGTTTCAAATTCTAAAGTGCAACAGAATATACTGCGCTATATAAGAAACTATTAATAATAATAATAATAATAATAATAATAATAATAATAATGCAGAAACTGTTTTGTACTTGTAGCTTTATTAGTTATTCATTACATTATCTATACAGTTATTCAGTAACAACATGATTTCTGTCACAAAGTTCACTTTTACTTTCAAGCATCAAGGTATTCCCAGGAGTTCTTGATTAGAAATGACTAGAAACAGACATTACTGAGAGGATGATGATCAGTCTTTTGGGACAGCAGACAACACAGTTGACAGAGATCAAATAGAGGGCATGGGGATAAAGGGATTTATTTCAGCACATTAAATATTGGCAGTCATCTAGAGGTTGATCTGATTATTCACTCACCTCATTACGTACAGTACCAATAGATTTTGAATTTGATGACTTATTGTGTTAGTGATGTGAAGTTCAATATAGGTATAAATGACAAATAAATGAAACCATTACTGTATGGCTCAGAATAATATTATTACTGTCCAGTAAAGTAGAGCAGCTTGGAGATCCCACACCTGATCTCCTAAGTAATAAATGTACAGTAATAGCAGTGTGACCCCATGATTATACCATGCGCCAGTGACATCAACACAGATTGCATTGAGAGTAATATTGCACAGACCCTGTTGAAAGTTTTACTTCAGAAGTTTTGAGTCAGCCATATTACACAGACTGGTCTCATATTGTCAGAACTTAAATGAAATAGCTGTTTGATGTTTTCTTGTTGAGATTGATCAGGAAGTACAAATGCTCAGACATCAATCATTATCCATGTATTACAATAGGTATGGAAGCAAATAGTGATAGCGGATTGGGTACGGGATGCTGATGCTTGGGATTCCGGCGGTCACAATCCTGATGCCGGCAGCTCGATAGGGTTAGAATATGGACAAATGTCAGTATCCTTACCCTCCCCCTCTCCACACCCCTAACCCTCCCATCCTGGTGCCTAAAGCTAATCTCCCCGAACCCTAAACCTAACACTTCCCCCTTAGTGCCTAACCCTAACTCTCCCCCTGATGCCTGACTCTAACCCTCCCCTTAACCCCACTACTTACCTTTGGGATGCCGGTGCCAGGATTCTGATAGGTGTCGGGATTCCAGTGCCAGCATTTTGAGTGCCGGATTCCCTTCCGTCTGTTTTATGACCGCATCCTGTGATGGCATGACAACTAAAACACAGTCAGAACAGAGATTATATACCCCTTTTTAAACTAACAGTGACCAGCCATACAAGGACAAGCAGGGGCGTAACTAGGTAGGCCCCATAGCAAAAGTTTGTAAGAGCCTCTATGTACCACCCAATGGTCAAAAATATATATAATACATGTAACTTTTGATAAGCGCTGGGCCCCATTTTTTGCTTTTAGTAAATCAGTAACTCTTTAATTGCCTTCAATTGCCTTTTCAGTATGCTAGTCTTACTTTTTTGTGAAGACATCACTGGAAACATGTGGGCAATCCAGTGCAGTTGGTGCATGGTGACTCAGTGGCCTTTGCACCAATTATAGATACGCCATGGCTTTGAAGTTGAGTATTTTTCACTTCTTACAAACATGGGTTAAACCAGGGATGGGAAACCTCCTGCCCGGGGGCCATATAAGGCCCTCAGAATAATTTGGTCTGGTCCTCAGAGCATTTTTCTGCTAGTCTCATTTGGCTAGCAGGGTGCCTAGAATGGCACACTGCAGCCAGAATCTATGCAGCAGTGCCGCCTGGAGCATCCTTAGGATGCTTCAGAAGGTCACACTGCTGCCATTGAGCTCCCCAGAGTATACACAGGATGCTTCGTGCATTGGTGTAATCACCGACAATTTTGTCCCCACCTTGTGTGACGTCACTCGGAGGGGACGTGACCTGCAGCGGGCCCGCGAATAATGTTATATATATCAAAATTGCCCTCAACATACAAAGGTTCCCCACTCCTGGCTTAAACTATAAATGAAAGTTGCTCAATCCATATAAGAAATAACATGAATGTAAGTGTAGGGCCATCTGCCGCTCAAAAAGTGCCTTAAACTTTAAATACTAAATAATATGACAGCACAGATGAGTTTGTATGTTCTACCTGTGTATTTGTAAGTTACCTCCATTTGCTCAGGTTTCCTTCCACGCTCCAAAAACATACAGTACTGATAAATAAACTTGCTTCTGACCAAAACTTAACCCTAGTGTGTATGTTTGCCCATCTGATAGGTAACATAGATAGTAAGCTCCACTGAGACAGGGACTGATGTGAATGAATGAAATATTCTTTGTAAAAGCACTGCATAATATGTGTGTGCTAAATAAATGCCTGGTAAAAATAATACTAGCTATGTTGTAAAACTGAAAACCACCCACTTTTCCCTGAAATTACCCAATTACAACAGACTTCAGACTATAATTCTCACTTTCCTAGGTGTCCTGAGTGCTACGGTCTGTGTAGTTCCTCCTCCCTACCTCCGGTTTCGCTCTTGCCTGAGGCCTGTCTAGCCTATTCCATTCTGGCTAGTCTTGATTACCCTAATCACGCAGCAGTTGGTTACCCCTGGGAACTAGCTTTATATTCCCTCAGAACTGAGCAATCAGTGCCAGGTCATCTAGTCTACCTCTGAGACTGTGCTCCAGGTTCCCAATTATCCTTGGATCTTGGCTCGCTTCTGCCAAGTTTTCTCCTGCTTCCTGTGTAAGTTATCGTGGACATTATTATTATTACATTGCACCAACTTACCTGGACTTGTTTAATTGCATATCAATTACTCTGGACTTTGTTGCTATCTGCAATTACCACGTTTGCTTCACATCAGGATCTATTTATGCAGTGCATTGCTACCTTGGAATTCTGTATTTAACTTTGCATATCCAGTCCGGTTCCATCTGGTCCTGCCAGTTTACCTGTGTTCATAGACTCCCTGTTAATAGTTCCATTCCGAACCCAGTGATTATGCGTCTGCATTGCTCTGTTCAAACCTGACCATTTCAGCATTCATGAGTAAACCTTGATGTTTAATAAATTATTATTTCAGTACACCTGACGGCTGTATTAACCTTATTTTGAGTACTTCATGCTAGGGATGTGCAGGCTCGGTTCTACTCGGTTCCGTTCGTTTTTTTTTACCGAATCTTATTGGGTTTCAGCTGTCAGTTTTGGATAGCCAATAAGATTCGGTAAAAAAAACCGAACGGAACCGAGTAGAACCGAGCCTGCACATCCCTACTTCATGCACACGTACACACAAAGAAACCTGGATTGTGACACTGAGGCCATACTGACACAGAGCAGGGGGCTCTTACCAGGGGGGGACTTACTTATTCAGGGCAGGGGGGGGGCAGAGGGGCACTAATTGTGGTATAGCAGGGGTGGCACTAATTGTTGGTGATACAGGGGTAGGGAGGCACTAACTGGGTGAAACGGGCCTAGGGCATTAATTGTGGATGATGCATGAGCAGGGGGCACTAATTGTGGGTGATATAGGCACAGGGGGCACTTACTGCATGTGAAACAGGGCCAGGGGGGCACATAATGAAGGTTATATAGGGGCAAGGGGGGCACTTACTGTTGATGGTACAGGAGCAAGTTACTGTGGGACAGTGTACGAGTATATAATGGGGTGATACTGGGTGGGGTAGGTTACTGTATAATGGGGTGATAACAGGGAAGGTGACTGTGGGTCACAGTGTAATATAATAGAGCACTGGGGCCCTGTTAGATAGCGCTGGGGGCCCTGGGGATATGGCACTAGGGGTCCTGGGGAGATGGAGCTTGTGGCACAGAGAAGAGACATGGGGATGGTGCAGGAGAGACACAGGGATGGTGCTGGAAAGACACATTGGGTATGATACTAGAGAGACTCACGGGAAAGGAGCTGGAGAGACACAGGTAGGACAACTGATTAGTAGAAAAGGCTGGGGAACAGTATTCTTCAGTAAGACACCAATTCTAAAGAAACCATATTACTGATACAAATTATACAAAATTAGCAAATATATTTTAAATCTAATTGTTTGATCAGGATAACTCCTATTTTGCCCTGAACCAAAACTCATGTTATTATGTATTATCTGATTGAACCACTGTTGCATGTTGATGACATTGGCTTTATTCCTAAGCAAACAGGTGGCTTCCACACCATGTGATTTCCTGCATGAAGAGTGAAGACACAGCCTGTCCAGGAAGGATGAATTTCTTTAGAGGTTCCCTGTTGCAGAGAAATCATAAATGTAAGAAAATATTAATTCACATGCTCGCTGTGTGTATTCACATATCCCAGCATGTCCACTGCTCTCGGAGCGATGGGCATGCTCCCAGCATGATGAAAACAGGAAGAGTGGCTTGCAGGCATGGCATTTCACACAAGGCCACACCCACTTTTCTGGGATTGCGCCTTCGCCGCATGCGTATAGGGCCACTGTAAATTCCCAATCCGCCACTGCTGTTTTACATAGTTTACTATTTTGAATGTTCCTCCTGCTGCATCTGTGTTATGTGGATGAGCAAATTCCCTGGTATGAAAAGCACAGTGGAATTTCAGTCCTGCAGTTCCTTGCTGTTTGTGTTGGAATATGTGTGTACTGGTTGGTGTGGCAGAGTTAGTGTACACACCTGCGAATGCCCTAAAACAATGAACAGCCCAGACTGCTTAACTTAGTAGGGTGGTTTATTTATAGCAGCGGCAGTACAGCCGTACCCACAGTTCTCCACACTGGCTATGGAGTGGAGCTTGAGCAGAGTGGGGTGTCATACAGCTCACCAGCCAGGAAGTGTGTGCGTGTAGTGGTGAAGCCGGAACCAGACTTCTGGTAGCAGAGGATGGTTGTATAAGGCAGTATATTGCAGGTCTCACAGAGCTATGTGGAAGACTTGCATCTCTGACTGTGGCGCTCTAACACAGTTAACAAGATGGCTTAGCACATGGACAGTACTAGGTTTCAATATGGAGTGTGCACAGTAGTGGTCTCCCTCTTCAAAACTTTGCATGTATATTTCATCCCCTGCTAGTGATGTACAATGGAGTTTGGGGTTAATCTACCATGCTACAGGTGTCATCGGATTGTGCCATTTGATGTAGTGAAATATGCTCTAACTGTACGTTGAAGAAATGTGTATAATGTGCTAAAACTCTTCCAGCATGGCCTGTATGTAACAGAATAAAGATGTCAGTATTTAAAATACTGTCTGAAATGCCATTGGTTTGACAGTCCAAGTCAGAAAATGATTTGTGTGTATGATTAAATGCATACAGAACTATTTGGTCTATAGCTCTATATTTTTTGGCAAATGAAAACCTGAGACACTGGCTATCTCTCTACCTTATTTATATAGCTTTCATACATTTTCTATTTAAATGGTACAGAAATAAAGATTCTCCACAAGGAAATAAACTGAAGATTAGTGCAGGTTTAATTTCCATTGCTCACTCACCAAAAGTTTAATATATTAAAAAAGTGTAATTGTTTATACTTAATGATGCAAAGTTTTAGTCAGTGTACACTGATTCCGTTAATGAGTATGTGTAGCTGCATATTGTCATTTCAGTTTTTGTTGCAAATTTGCTGGGTGAATAACGTTTTATGAAGAATATTGTTTTCGACCTTCATAGTTATAGAAATGGACAATGTGGTATGAAGTACATATTCTCCTGAGGCAAGTGATTACTGTTATATCATGGAATGGAGCTCTATATGTCTGGCAATAAAAAAAACATTAGTCAATATATGCCTGAGGAGATCCCACTGCTGGTTGGACCGGCTATTTGTGAATGAAGCTGGAAGTGTCTATAGTTTGTGATTGAATACAGGTAATTTTAGATTAAAGATCAATGTATGTGGTTTGATAATGCACCATCACAAAGAACATAAACAGTATACATTAATTATAACTAGCAAAAAGTGGTTCAAATGTTCACAGCTTTATGTAGCATGCAGTTGGAAAACATTTTCATTTTATACAATTTACATTGCTTTTTCACTTTAAGGACAATTTATGAATGAGCAAAATTGAGCATTCATGGCGTATCTCTTCTTGTGATATTATGTGCTTCTGTTTATGTACCAGTATATGGATGTAATCCACACACATTCGGATTTGGGAAATTTATAAATACAGGTTGAGTCTCCCATATCTAAATATTCCGAAATATGGAATATTCCCGAAATATGGAATATTTTTAGCATGACTGAGATAGTGAACCCGTTGCTTTTTTATGGTTCAATGTACACAAGCTTTGTTTAAGGCACAAAATTATTAAAAATAAAGTATAAAATGACCTATAGGCTTAGCCACAAAATTGTTGAAAATATTATATAAACTTACCTTCAGGCTGAGTGTATAAGGTTATATAAAACATAAATGCATTCTGTGTTTAGATTTGGGCCCTATTCCTAAAACATTTCAATATGGTATACAAATATTCCAAAATACGGAATAATCCGATATCCAAAATACCCCTGGTCCCAAGCATTTTGGATATGGGAGACTCAACACATACCAGAAATTGGGGGTTCCAAGTGGAACCGAGTCCCATCTTGGGTCTTCCTGCCAAGTTTGGATCTCAGAATGAGGCAAATTTTCCCAGAAATATCAGAATGCAAGTGTTTAGGATTACATATATCAGTCCCTCCCTCGTGTTCAGGCGCCAATTCACACAGGAGAGTGCATGGAGAAGGTGTGGGCTTGTTAAAAAACTTAGGACATCATTAGCAGAACAGACAGAGTTAGTGGTAGTTAAATAGGGTGTAGGTGGGAAGAGTGACTACCTGCAGGCATCTTTTTTTACTTGGAGTGTGTATCTATCTATCATCACTTGTGTATGAAAGCAGAGACAGTGTGATTTCTACTTCAAGTTTATTTGTCCAAAAATGATTGTGCTATGTCACAATGTGAGCTGCATCCCAAAGAAAGAAGATTTATTTTCCTGTTATAAAAAATATAAAATAAAAAATAATAAATAAAAATATTTTTTTACTGGTGTTTAAAAAAACATTTCCAGGCTTTTATTATAATTCAACCAAAATAGTATTTTTTTCAAAAGTGTGTGTTTCCTAAAAGCAGCCTATATTACTGTGCTTAGTGGGTTTGTGTATACATGTAGAGTATACATGTAGAGTATAAATGTCCCTGACAATAAATAAGAGGAAACAATACCTTTTTTTCCTGGTGTTAAAAATCAATTCAAGGCTTTTACTAGAATTCAATTAAGATGGTACTTTTTGAAAGAGTGTATGTTTCCCAAATGCAACATATATTACTGTGCTTAGTGGATGTGTGAAGACTAGTACACATGTCCTGATAGCTGCACCCCAAAAAATAAAAAAGTGGAAACAGAACATTTTTTTCTGGTGTTTAAAAACATATTTCAAAGCTTTTATTATAATTAAATTAAAATTGTAGTTTTACAAGAGTGTGTGTTTTCTAAAGGGAACATATAATCCTGTGCTTAGTGGGTATGGGTAGACTAGACATATCTCAGACAGCTGCTCCCCAAATATCAATAACTGGAAATTATTTTTTTGGAGTCCACAAACATTTCTTAAAAAAATGCCTTGTAAATACAGTGGTCCTTCGTTTCCCTATGTCATTGCTTGTTCATCTGGTGTGGTGACAGTTACATTCAATGACAGTAACTTACTCCTCTAAGTCTAGATGTGTCACCTTTAAAACAGGCAAATCAGTGCACAAAAAGAACACTAAGACTGAAGAACAAACTGTCTGCACTATTTGTGAGGCCAAAGTAAGCAGAGGTAGTGATGTTAACCATTTAGGCACCTACTCCCTGTTATGTCATTTGCAGAGAGTACATGCAAATTATTTATCAACATCTGGAAAATAATAAAAAGCAGTCTGGCATAAGCTACCAGCAGTATGGATAGATCCCAACATATGCAATCTCCACCGTTAACACCTTCATCACCAACCTCCTCACTAGTGATCTGAAGTAGTCCTCCTGCACCCAATTTGCAAAGGGAAACTAACTCCTCCCCTATCCAGGATTCCCAAGAAGAATCCTTGTGAGCTTGAGCTGCTGCTGCTGGAGGTGAATCTTCATCACAGTAGGGGACCAAGAAGACTAGTAGTGTCAAACAACAGCTGACTGTGAAACAAGCATTTCAAGAAGAACCAAGTATTACAGCAGCCACCCTATTCTGTAGAGATCACTGAAGTCATGATGACAATGTTAGTATTAGATCTGCATCAAATATTCACCATCAATGCATCTTCTTTTAGACAATCAGTTGAGATCATGTGTCCATCCTACCAAATTCCATCACGATTCAATTTCACAAGAACAGCAATTCCTCACCTGTACCATGACATTAAACAAAAAAATTATTCTTAGCCTAGAAAATGCAATTGTACCAACTATCCACTTTACTACAGATATGTGAACAAGTGCTTCTGGTCAAACTAATGATTACATGACTGACAGCCCACAGGGTGGGTGTATCATTGCTATTAGTAGCAGTTTCTAACACACAATGCCAGCTCATTCACAGGCAGGCTACTCTCTGTATAACTGGCTTCACTAAAGGCAGACCACTGAAAATATGTTGGAAAAACTTAGTGATGTGATAGCAAAATGGCTTACTGTGCTAAGAATCTACCAAAGATTTGTAATTTCCAATAACACAAGTAACATTGTATAAGCATTACAATTTTAACAAACATCATGTATTGCACACACAATAAACTCACAAGAGATGCTGAATGTGCATTTTCAGCATTCAGCAGTCACAAGTAGAACATTGCAGCAGCTGCAACAGTCCATGTCACCAACTGAAGCAAGAGGTACTTACTAGGTGGAGCTCCAACTTTTATATGCTTCATCGACTGGAGGAACAGCAACAAGCCATCCATACGTACACATCAAAACATGACATAGGGAGAGAGGGCTGTGACAAGTTAACATCCTACTAAAGCACACTGGAAAATACTTTGTTTTGTGCAAGCTACTGAAACCATTTTAAATGGTAACCAATGAAGTGAATTCAGACATTGCTAGCCTGAGTCTAATCATACCCCCAATTAAACTACTGGAAAAGCAGCTAGAGAACCTGAATAAGGAGCTGAAACTAAGTGATTCCACTAAGTATGTTAATTCACTTCACCAGGACCAAAGGGTTTGCAACATCTTGCAATCTGATGAGCACATTTTGGCAACCATGCTTGATCCTATGTTTAAGTCATACATTATGAAATCTGGTCAAGCTTAAAAGAATTGCCCACTTATATTGACACCTCTACCATGTCTCAATCTGATACAGTATGCATCAATAAAATGGTGGAGGATTACTTTAATGATAACATTAATATTGGCATCTCACACAGAGGGAGATGTATCAAGCCTTGGAGAGAAATAAAGAGGAGAGAGATAAAGTACCAACCAATCAGCTCATATCTGTCATTTTTAAATACAGTCTATAAAATGGCAGTCAGGAGCTGATTGGTTGGTTCTTTATCTCTCTCCACTTTATCTCTCTGAAAGCTTTGATATATCATCACAGCTCCTTTGAATACTAGAAGGAAAAACAGGTAATTTGTAGCCCCTTGTACAAATTTACTATGGTGTGTATTCAGAAGGAGCATTTAGCACAGCCAGGAATTTTGTGAGCAATTTTTGTAGGAGGCTATTTCAAATAAATGTGGAAAAATGGATGTTCATCAAAATGAATACCTTTGCCACCAATTGCACAAACAGAGGCTGTAAAATTGATTTCCAGTGGGGATGAGCTATTGTTGTTTAATGATGATATTAACAATGGTGATAAGGGTGATGATGAGGGTGATGACATCTTCAACTGTGAGGATGATTAACACTTTTATCCTTAAGTCCATTGGTAGCTAGGTTTAACCAAACCACCAAAATGTTTTCTTTTGTGGGGGCCCCAAAACACCAAGCAGTTCAGCCACAAAAGTGGCAGTCCCTGTCACTGAAGTGCTTTGTTTGTTAAACTGTGCATGTCCTATTTAATATACAACATAAGGATGGGTGGGAGGGTCCAAGGACAAATCCATTGTGCATTACTATTCACTATGGGCTTTGCCAAAATTGTTTGTGTTTGAGAGGCAATATTTATTACTGTACTTACTGAGTGTTTTGACCCAGAATCAAAATGATATTAATGCAAAGCAAAATTCTGACCACATAAAGGCACGTTTTCAAGACTCCACACTTTTATCACCACTATGCTCCTGTACAATGAGCCAGTGTCATGGCTGGCTCAAAGGAATCTCCTACTGAGGAGATGAAAGCTGAGGTCCCGGGTTTGGGAAGGAATCGGAGACAAGGGGGCTGGATGTATGTCCTCCTTATCCACAAGTATCGGATGTGTGCGAGACCTGACCAAAGGCTGGGAGGTGTTCACCAGTGACCCCTCCAAACAGGATATGGGTTTAAGCTGCACCCAGAAAGCAGGTTGTGGCCCTTTGGTCAGGTATCCGATACAGGTGGGAAATGGAGGGAGATAATACTGATGAGGCCCAGGAGAATGTAACTCTGAAAGCAACTTCCTGCTGTCTGGAGCCTAGTTATATACCCTAAGGTAGCAGTTTATTAAAGAATAGCGTCAGCTGATGACCACCATGCTACCATTGGGTAAAGGGTAATCAGGTGATGAGGACTGTCATGCATCCATGCAGCAACCAAGATACAGAGCAGCTCATGGATGTCTACGTGGTCCCCTAGGCATAATACGCATCACACGTCGCTGCACCTGACGTCTGACCGCTCATGAGATCAAGGGAAGCCGGTGCTGGGGCGAGTAAAGGCCGTGACAGTATGAATATACGTGTAAACTATTATAGAAGATAAAGAAGTCAGCAGATTATCTCAGCCTCCTCATTTACCTCTGTTCCCCTCCTACATCTATCTCATATATATTCCCCTCCTCTCTTATATTCATCACTGTACCCCCATATTTCTCCATTTTATCCCATATTTCTGTCATCTCTAACAGGCAGGTAGAGCTGTGATGAAGGGAGGAAGGGTTCAGGACGTTCATGCAGCTCTCCACTGAGTCTGTGCCTAAACACACAGATACAGCATTATGGAACAGATAGTCATTTTATTTAGCTAATGCTTTCATGTTTTCATTAACAGATTGGCTGGTTTGAATAATATATATATATATATATTTATACATATATATATAAATATACATACATACATACAGATGGATAGATAGATTGATACATACTGTATATAATCTAAATGTTTAGGCTTTGTTCACATTAGCTGGTCTGTTTGATATTTTTATGTACTACTAGTATAAAAAAAATCTTAGAGCTCACTGTGAAACTACAGTTAGGAGCTGATTGGTTGGTACTTTATCTCTCTCCACTTTTCTCTCTCCAAGATTTGATAAATCTTCCCCATGATGTGATGGAATAGCAATTCACAATGAAGCATAAAATGACAATGTCATCTGCGAGCAGCTTATTTATCACAAAACAACTTATAATTGCCTGGTTAATTAAACAAAATCTACACCACTATTATATGCTTTTAATCAAATGACAAGGTTAAAACAAGCATTACATCGGAGAATACAACCAAGCCAGTGCATAAACAGGAATGGGTATGAAATACCCCCGGCCACATAGCCGGCTGATCGATTCCCGTCAGCGGCAGCGCGACAAGAGCAGAGTTAGAAGCAGCGGAAGCCCGACAGCACTGGAAATCCCGATCGTGGATAGGTAAGTATCTACTAACCTAACCTAACCCCCCTAACCCTAACCCTCCTTAGAGGTGCCTACCCCTAACTTCCCCCCCAAGTGCCTAACCTTAATCCTCCTTCTAAGTGCCTAACCCTAACCACCCCCTTCCCCGCTGCCTAAACCTAAGTCCCCCAGGGGGGGTGCCTAACCCTAAGTCCCTCCCGGGGGTGCCTAACCCTAACCCTCCATCCCCCTAGCCTAATCCTAACCCTCCCGGGGGGGTGCCTAACCCTAAATTCCCCCCGGGAGCCCTAAACCTAACCCTCCCCCCCCGCGGCTGTCCGCTCACAGCGCCCGGCATCCCGGCGTTGGGGAAATGTGGGTGTCTACATCTAGACGCCCGGCATTTCACCCTTGCCGGGACATGACAGTCGGGAAGCCGGCTGCCGGTATTTAGGCAGTCGGCTTCCCAATTGCTTCCCCATAAACAACACCCCTGTTAATATACTATATAGTCAATTGGATCTATCTCCTGGCACGTTGATTATGTTGTATTCAATTTTACTCAATTCTTACCAAAGTGCTTCACCTATTAAAGTATTATTAACATAGATAATTTCACCTTTATTGGCAACCGTTAGCATGCCAACCCAACAATTTATCAAAATGGTTGTGTAAATCAATTCACGTTGAAGTTGTATGTTGCTTTCAATGATAAGTTATTTGTAAGAAAACAATAACTATAGTAATGGTGTTATAGCCTCGCTGTGACCTCTTTGTGGTCCCACTTTCTTCTTAGGACTGCCAGCAGAGGCATAAGACTGATTTATTTTCTCAGATTCATGTGATGCGTTGGATACAGGAAGATATTTGTTTTATTGTCACTCAGATAAAATCAGATGGCTGTATACTACAGCACTTTGCCAGATAATTAGAGCCTTATCCTGTGGTCTGATACTTTCACTGGGGTTTTACTGAAATTGTGATAGATGTAGATCCCCAAGCATTGATTTTTTTCTGTACCTGCCTTCGTATATTATGATAAAGTGAAGGTTTTTTTTAAGTCATTGAATTACTAGCACTTCTTGAAGCTCAAGTGAAGTGCTATTGCTGAGCTGTCTAATCACCGTGACTCACTGACCATTAGAATTCATCATAACTGTTATTGTCCTTTTACAAATCACTTTCTAGCAGTCATGTAGAGAAATAAAAAGTGCTCTGCAACAGAAATACACAGTCACTGAAATATTGCCTCTATATCTACTCTTAGTTCTAAAAAAAAGAACCAAAGGGATATATTACAGAACAATAAACGAAACAGCAAGGATTAAATATTGCATTTGTTTGACCAGATAAGCCTATCTAAAATATAGCATGCTGTACATTACTCATGCAGTAAAATGAAATGTGAACAGGGAATCGGTATGTCATACTGCCGTACCTAAGCCCGGTGGATGAAATACCGACGCCTGAAGGCTGGCAGCAGGAGATCCTGACAGAGGTAAATAAACCACCTAACCCTCCCCTCTCCCCCTCTAACCCTAACCCTCCTTTAGGGGTGCCTAACCCTAACCTCCCCCCCTAGTGCCTAACCCTAACCTCCCCCTGGGGTGTCTAAACCTAACCCCCCCGCAGCCTAAACCTAACCGTCCATAGGGGGGTACCTAACCCTAACCTCCACCCGGGGGTGCCTGACCCCTACCCCTTCTTCCCCTATCCAAACCCTAACCCTCCCGGGGGGGGGTGCCTAATCCTAAATCCCCTCGGGAGCCCTTAAACCTAACCCTTCCCCCCCCGCGGCTATCCAATCCGAACACCCTGCATACCTACGATCGGGAAGTAGGGTGTTGGGATTTCGGCATGGGGCTGATGATAGGCGTCGGGAAGCCGGCGGTCTGCATTTCGACCGCTGGCTTCCTACCTACATCCCATGAAGGGGTTTATTTAGAAAGTGATTCAACACAAAGGCAAATATCGTACATTTCTCCATCAGTTTTTTTCAAAATACAATGATGTGAAGGTAGTCTGCAGTAGGGTATGCAGTCAGGAAGCTGACGGTCGCAATGCCGACCTCTGGCTTCCCGACTGTCAAATCCCAGCAAGGTACTAATGACAGGCGTCAAAATCCCGACGCCGGGAGCCCGACGCCCGGCCAGCGGTTTACATACTGATTCCTACAATAGGGTAAAATTGCTGATGGCTTAATTGTATTATTGCTTGCTCTCTGGCAGAAAAAAGCATCAAATTGAATACAATGACACACATTCCAGTGGTCGCATATACTAGCTTTGGAAGGCGTTAGTTATGGGGGGTGACAGAGTGCTGTATATTAGCTCTCCCTGTGTTACTGCACCTTAATCACAACACCTGAAGGTGGGAACAGAGCAAAATGCTGTGTCAGGAGTGTAACACATATAGGGGCCTTTTTTAATTATTGGATTTTAGATCCAATAATTATAATTTCTTATCATGGCAATAAGAAATAATGTACTGTATTAAGAAACACATCCAGGTGCAGGGGCTCCGACAGGAGTCCATCCCTATGATATGTAAAATACATTGATTGCTAATACTATTACTTAACTTTCTGCTGCAGGACCCCCAGCACGCTATTGCGCATGCATGGTCATCAGACCATTATCACGGAGACCCTCTCCTGGTAAAATGTGTGATCTTTAGCCTTTAGGGGGTTGCTAAGCAACCTTAGCTGTAACCAGGGAATTAACTTTCAAACTTTAATATGGTTGTGCACTGCTTTTGCACAGTGTTTCTTTGTGACTGTACACACTGGGCCTGTTTCAGACTATCATGTTAAAGGCACAGCTGTCTTCATGTCCTTCATGGAGGCTTCATGTCTGCTCTAAGACAGCCACTATGATCACTACTGAGCATGTGCAATGGGCATATTGTCTTTACTGAGTACTGTGTAAGAGTGACACTGTGGGAGACAGAAATATACCTCCATACAGGGGCATATTAAGAGAGGAGGGGGCCCATGTTCATTCCCCGTCTGGGGCCACCTCCTCTCTTCCCGGATGCCGTCATTGAACTGACAGCAGCAGTAGACTCCGTGCAGGTAGTTCACTGGGAAAATGGTGTGGCAACCTTTTTCCTGGTGATTTTCTACTGTGCATGCGCAAAATGCCAGAAAAATGGCCACGGCGGCCATTTTCTAGGCGTTCTCGGTAGCGCTACTCTGTGGGAAATCGGAGAGGTAAGTATAAAAAAAAAGTATGGGTGCAGGGTTATTGATGCAGGCCCCCCTGGACCCAGGGGCCCATGTGCACTGCATACCCTGCACCAATTATAAATATGCCCCTGCCTCCATAGCACTGTTTCAGATCCCTGCACCGCTACCTGTTAGCAGCATACACTTACTGACTGGTCAGCTGTATAGAACCCCAATCTGCTCAGTTTCCATTGTACATGTAACTGTAAATATGGCTATACCTATTATCTTTTAAAAATACCAACATCATTGGTTAAGTACAGTAACTGGGATAGTCATAGTATGAGTCATCTGCTGATGTGTGCCTACATAACTCCAACAGGTTGTGGGCCAGTCACATAAGTGTAAGGCTCCCAGGCACCCACAGACCCAGAAATATAAGCTTTAAGACATTCCCAGAGCACTTCTCCCTGGTGAAGTGAGCAGAATGGGAAGAATATTAGCGGGCACTGGCGCGGTTCTGAGCGTTGGGGGCGGCCTAATGACACGATTCTGTGAGAATCACGTAATTTAGCTCTGCCCCCTATATTAACTATGCATAATCACGTTGCATTTTTGTGAGCGGGTGGGGCTTAATGGCGCGATTCGGCCGGCTCTGCCACCAACTCTGTCTACCTGCTTCACCTCTCCGGCTTTCTCCTGGGTAGGAAGGTTCAATAGTAGGCAAGTATGACATAGACGCATCTTAAGCACATGTATACTGCATAAGAACACAGATGGAAGACAGCACAGCGGGCCTGATTCAGACCCGCTCGCGAGCACATGCGCACAACGGAGCCGGCTCCATCATGCACATGCGCGAGACCCTGATAGCGATGGGCAAACCGTCGCTCCGGGTCTCGTACCAAAGGGGGCGTGCTGTCGATGGTGAGTGACAGCACGCCCCCTTTGGTGGGTGTGCCGGGGGCGTGGCTGCCCAGCCGGCCCCACTGACATCACAAGACATCACAAGGTCTGATAGAGCCAAAAGCACTCCAGGGCTTGCGGCAATGAGACCCTACCACAAGGGTCTCGTCGCAAGCCCGATGGTCATGATAATCTTGACCATTGCGACCATCTTCCTGGCCACTCGCTATAGCTGTGGGTGGTCACCCACAGCTATATGAGCGGCCAGGAGGCCGCTCTAAAAATTAAGAAGGACGGCCCTGATTCAGAGCGAGCGCTCTGTCAGAGCGTCCGGCTCTAAATCAGGGCCAGAGTGTCTCCAGTGCAGTATAGCAGCAGTGAAGCTGATTTAAGTACAGAAGCTGCACAGTTATGTTTATAAGAAGCATAAATACAGGGGTTACACCAAAAATGGAGTTTATCAAAATAAAAGGCACTGAAAATTATACAACCTGGAAGTTTGCTATGGAAATGCAATTAAATGGTGAAAGGTTGTAGAAAAACACTTTAGAACCAGATGCAGATTGAAGCCCATATTATATAGTAAGAGCCATGGGGACCTTAGGCTTAAGTGAAGACCAACATGTGCACTCTATAATACATGGGAAAGTGTCAACAAAAGATATGTGGACAGCACTGCAAGTAGCATATCAAGATGGAGGTCTCATGAGGAGGATACATTTAAGATGTGTATTGTATAACACCAAATTGAAAGAATACAACTGTATGAGTGATTACATTGACAACATGATGTCTGCCTCTCAACACCTAACATATGTTGGAGTGCAAGTGAATGATAAAAATTGTTAGCATTTGTATATCATTAAATAACGCAGGTCAAGTATATGCAATTTCTCCACTATTCATTTTTTAGCCCTCAAATTTCCAAGAACAAAAGAACATCCAAATCCTATATACAATTGCATTTAACTCTAACGCTTCATTTAATTCTCTCAGATGAAGAGTGAATTAAATGAAGTTGAGAAATTATGTAGACAAAGACATTTATTGGACTTATTTATTCCAATTGAATTATTGGAAAGTCCAATAAATTTCTCTGTCTCTACATAATTTCTCAAATCTGCTACCCCCTCGTTGTGTGAATGGGATGTGTTCTAAACCAATGACTGTCAGGGAGCTTGGATCTCCTTTGTTGTGCTCAACGAAATGTCTTGGTATACTATGGTTACAAACTCCCTTTAGAATGTTTCTACGGTGTTCCATAAAACGCACCTTCAGAGATCTTGTAGTTCTCCCTACATAGTTTAATTTGCACCCACATTGTAATAGATAAACCACCCAATTGGTATCACAGTTGATAAAACTAGTTATTTTTTGTCTCTTGTCGCCAGTTGAAATCGGTATTGTTAAAGTTTTATTTATAGCATGTTTGCAAGTTGTGCATTTACTCTTCCCACACCTAAACAAACCCCACCAATTTGGGAAGAAGCCAAGGGACAGGGTCCGAATTGGTCTTCTTGTCCACATTAGTGGGTCTTATAAAACTGGGTGCAAGCATAGTTTTTCACAATCTATTTATCCTGAACACAAAACTAGGATTGGTTGGAAGACAGTCTTGGATCACATTTGAGGATATGATAATTTCCCTTTATAATGTGTTTAATTTCGTTTGATTGATTATTACACTTGGATTTAAAAGCCAAGTCTTTAGGTTCCCATTGTGATTCAGTTTTGGTTTTTGGAATAAAAAGAAGGTCTCTGTCTATAGTCAATACTTTATTGAAGGCTTTATCTAAAACATATTTAGGATAACCCCGACTGGAAAACGAGTCTAACATCATAGAGGCTTGTTGGATGCAAACATCTTTCGAGGAGCAATTTCTCCTTAGACCTAGTAGTTGCCCCTTTGGGATATCACTTTTCCAGGAGCATAATGCACACTATTATAATGTAAATATGCATTACTCCCTACGTCCATAATGTAATTTGAGGTTTGTTTTATTGTTTATTATCTCAAGGGTCACATGCAGGAAGTTCACCTTCCTCCTGTCATAGGTGTGAATAAAAACTAAATTAAAAGTGTTTGTGTTGAGAGAATTAACAAAATCAGAAACTGTGACAGAATCACCATCCCAAATTAAATATAGATCATCTATGTAACTATGTCAGTTTTGAGCCAGTCCCAATTCCCAGCTCCCAACGAATCTGAAAGTAGAGAGGGGCTGTGTAGCCTATTATTGTAGTGCATTGCCACAGGGATCTCCATAGGTCAGAGTAAAAAGTCCTCCTTCAGTACTTTGGATCTCATAGTGGAAATGTTTATAACACAGGAGGGGATAAGGTTGAAGCTGCCGACCACTCTCCCACTCCCTCTCACTTCCCACCCAGCTGGATTTGCAGTTTTCCATGCTAGCACCTCCCTCCATTATTAGGGACACGTGCCCCACTTGCCTTAATCCTAGTTTTGCCTCTGCAATGCATTATGCTTCCATGCTTCATTGTGCCTCATTGTGCTGTAGTGCTGCTGGAGTCTTGACCACCAAGGAGGCAATGGGTGGCACCACATACAGATAACCTACTTTAAATCACCTTTACCTGGAATTCACTGGGGTGATGAAGGAGTGGCAGATTTTTACTGGGGGGGCTGCAGCCCTTCAGCCCTTAGGTAAAATCCACCACTGACTGTAAATCTCACCTGCAGAGCCTGAATAATAGTTTATTCCTTACCTTTGTGTTTGAGAGGTAACCCTGCGCAATTGTCTTAAGCAGTGTTTTAATTTATTTTGTGCTAACCTCCATAACTATATATCTGTGAATTACTGTGTTGCTTTTATAATTAAGCATCTCAGTCTAATCAAGCATCATGTCTTGCAAGGGATGACCCCTATTTTTGAACAGGATAACACCTTGCTTAATGATGTGGAAGTTTTTACTCAAACTCTGACTCAAAGATTTGGACCCAGTACCTTTGAGCTAGTGCCACCATCAGCAACAGTTTCTAACCCACTTAATATTAGGTATGTCTATCAATCAAAGGGGAAGAAGCATAAAAGCTTTCTATTGTATTTCCTGCTTCCAAACATCAGTTCTGTGCAACAGTCTACTGTCTGTATTTGTACTCAAATAGTACAATACTAATCTCTTTCGAACTTCATATCCACCAGCAGCTACAGTGACTCAAATCTTAATGAGCTACTGTATGTGTGCTCACTGCTCATCAAAATGGAAGATAAATAACAAGTTTTGGATTTCCTGATTGCAAACATCAGTGTCTACTGCAAATTATTTACAACAGTCTATTTCCATGTGGCAGTTTTATATTCCTGCAGTATTACAAACTATTTGCCTTCCCACTATTAGCTTCACCTTCACCAGCCCTGGTCTTGGAAGATAATTTTGATTCTGCTCATTTTTGGTCCATGCTTCTCCAATCCATGCCAGTGTATGTTTTCCTCACTACAACGCTGATAAGATTGTTGTAACTCCTGGATCTTTCTGAATTTATTAGTACATATTTGGTGATCAGAGTAGACTGCCTTACTTGTCATAGAAGTGTTTCTGCCTCCCAACACTATTTAATGCCCTGGCCTCTAGTCCTAAAAACAAAATTGGTGCTATGGACTTTGGGCATGAAAAACAGATTTATATTTGTGTTTCAGTCTGTTTAAGTTTTCTAAGATTACTGCACTGCCCAATAATTGGTGTTAAGTAAATGCATTTACTTGGAATACAAACTGTAGTTTCTAGCATTCAAATCTATGAAGTGCACTTTGACATAGACAAATGACAATCTCCTGATCTATTAACTCACTACACCAAATTTTATGGAACTGGTCACAAATATTTACCTGCTTTAGAACTTTATGACTTCAGCCTGAATCACTGGCCTGGTAGGCCTCATGCTAAAGCTTATGCACTATCAAGACTAACTGGCCAGTCATGTAAGGATGACAAAGGATGTATCAAGGTATCTGTCCCAGAGATGAAGGCATGTGTTGTGCCTCCAATGCTATAGCTCAATATTTTGAATCCAAAGGATTTGGGTAAGTTTAAGCAACTGACCTCAGTAGCCAGACACTTTCATGATCATCACAAGAGTGACCCCAAAGATATGAGGGATAATGGAGTGGAGAAATTACATCTTGGCATTAGAGGCGGAGATTTCACACAAGAATTACTCAAACAAGAAATTCACTGGATATTTTTGCTAGGAGGGATACAACCAAAGGGACTTAATGAGAACATAAATTATGGAATATTTCTTAGGTAGTAATATCATAGGCGGGTAAATAAATTATATTTTGAATATAGAGGGTGAATAATGAGACATCTTACTGCTATCAATTTAAATAATGTATCTTCCACAGTAAGGGTATGATATCAGATAGGGGATTCGTGAATATTAGTTTTTTCACATACACATCTCTTTCAAAAATATTTTTTTCACATTTTTCCACGCTATACATTACATATTTAAAGTAGGGGTGTGCACCGGCCACTTTTCTTGTTTTGTGTTTTGGTTTTGGATCTGGATCTTTCTTCGTGTTTCGGATCTGGATTGGTTTTGCCAAAACCACCCTTCCGTGTTTTGGGTTCTGGGTTTTGTGTTTTGGATCTGTATTTTTTTTTAAAAAAGCATAAAAACAGCTAAAATCACAGAATTTGTGGGTTTTTCTGCTCCTATACTATTATTAACCTCAATAACCTTAATTTCTACTCATTTCCAGTCTATTCTGAACACCTCACACCTCACAATAGTGTTTTTATGTCCAAAAGGTTGCACCGAGGTAGCTGGATGACTATGCTAAGCGACACGAGTGGGCGGCACAAACACATGGCCCATCTAGGAGTGACACTGCAGTGGCAGACAGGATGGCAGTTTGAAAAACTAGGCCCCAAACTATACATAATGCAAAGAAAAAAAAGAGGTGCAAGATGGAATTGTCCTTGGGCCCTCCCACCCACCCTTATGTTGTATAAACAGGAAATGCACAATTTAACAAACCAATCATTTCAGCGCCAGGGTCTGCCACACGACTGTGGCTGAAATTATTGGTTCGTTTGGGCCCCCACAAAACAAGCTGGCAATGAATCTGTCCCTGCACAAACTGGCTCTACGGAGGCAAGATGTCGTCCTCATCCTCCTCATCCACCGATTCCTCACCCTCTTCAATGTTGTGTACATCCTCATCCTCACAGAGTATTAATTCGTTCCCGCTTGAATCCACCACCACAGGTCCCTCTGTACGTTCTGGAGGCTGGTCTCCCTGGAAGAGTTGATAATTCATTTTTCGGAACATCATCTTCTCCACATTTTGTGGAAGCAACCTCCTACGCCTTTTGCTGACAAGGTTCCCGGCTGCACTAAACACTCTTTCGGAGTACACACTGGGGGGGAGGGCAACTCAGGTAAATTAGAGCCAGTTTGTACAGGGGCCTCCAAATTGCCTCTTTTTCCTGCCAGTACAGGTACGGACTGTCTGACATGCCTACTTGGATGCTGTCACCGATGTAATCCTCCACCATTCTGTCAATGGTGACAGTATCATATGCAGTGACAGTAGACATGTCAGAAATTGTTGGCAGGTCCTTCAGTCTGGACCAGATGTCCAAATTTGGATCTGCCTGCCCTGCATCACCACCAGCGGGTTTCTTAGGATACCTAAGTTGTTTCCTGGCAGCCCCAGTTGCGGGAGAAAATGAAGAAGGAGCTGTTGACGTATCACGTTCCGCTTCAGCTGATGGTGTTTTCACCAGCAGGTCTTTGCACCTCTGCAGGCTTGTGTCGGCCGGAAAGAGAGACACCACATAGGCTTTAAACCTAGGATAGAGCACGGTGGCCAAAATGTAGTGGTCTGATTTCAACAGATTGACCACCCTGGAATCCTGGCACAGTGAATGAAGGGCTTCATCCACAAGTCCCACATGCCGAGTGGAATCCCCCCATCTTAGCTCCTCCTTCACTTTCTCCAGCTGCTTCTGCAAAAGCCTGATGAGGGGAATGACCTGACTCAAGCTGGCAGTGTCTGAACTGACTTCATGTGTGGCTAGTTCGAATGGCTGGAGAACCTTGCATAAACACGGAAATCATTCTCCACTGTGCTTGAGTCAGGTGCATACCCCTTCCTTTGCCTATGTCATAAGTGAATGTATAGGCTTGAATGGCCTTTTGCTGCTCGTCCATCCTCTGAAGCATATAGAGGGTTAAGTTCTACCACGTCACAACCTCTTGCTTCAGGTGATGGCGGGGCAGGTTCAAGAGTGTTTGCTGGCTCTCCAGTCTTCGGCACGCAGTTGCTGAATGGTGAAAGTGTACAGAAATTTTTCGGGCCACCCAAAGCGTCTCCTGCACGCCCCTGTCGCTTTTCAGAAAATTCTGCACCACCAAATTTATTGTGTGAGCAAAACATGGGATGTGCTGGAATTTGCCCAGATGAAATTGGTGGCGTTGTCAGATATCACAAATCCCCAGGAGAGTCTAAGTAGGGTAAGCAACTGGGCGATGATTTCCCTCAGTTTCTCTAAGAGGTTGTCGGCGGTGTGTTTCTTACTGAAACCGGTGAAACACAGCGTAGCCTGCCTTGGAATGAGCTGGCATTTCTGAGATGCTGCTACTGGTGACGCTGCTGTTGTTGCTTCAGGATGACTGCTGTCGTACTTCATCCTCCTCGCTAAGGACTGTTGGAGGGTCAATTGTTTAGTAAAAGTAGTGGTGTTCCTACTTCCTCTCTGGGATGATGAACGACTCCCAGCAGCAACAGCAGCAGCGGCAGCAGTAGGCGTAGCAATGCAGGATCCTCTGGAGGAATCACAGATAGGAGAGTCAGTCATGCCAGTGACATGGCCTGCAGGACTACTTCTGATCCTGACTAAGGAGGAAATTGACGAGGAGGGAGTTGATGGTGTGGTTTGCAGGTGCTTGGATACAACAGGATGAAGGGATTTAGGTGTCCCTGGACTGCTTACGGTCTTAGCCAAAGTTTCTGAAGTTGACAGTAACTTTTTATGAACTTGCTGCAGGTGACGTATAAGGGAGGATGTTCCTAGGTGGTTAACGTCCCTACCTCTACTTATTTCACCTTTGCATATGGTACATATGGCAAGACAGTTGTTGTCCAGATTTGGATAGAAATATTGCCAGACCAAAGAGGTGGAATGTTTGGTCTTCTGCCCAGGCATGACCGTGATGGGCTTTTACATCCCACGGACAACAACTGTCTCCCCCGGAGCCTGATTTAAACAAACCACATCACCATCAGAATCCTCCTCACCAACTTCCTCCTCAGGGCCAGCTACACCAGTATCCTCATTCTGTTGTACTTCAACAGTGACATCTTCAATTTGCATATCAGCAAGTGGACTGTGGGTGCTCCTTTCAGCACTTGCAAAGGGTGTGCAAATGGTGGAAAGAGCCACCTTTTCCCGTCCAGTGCTGGGAAGGTCAGGCATCGCAACCACCACCACACTTGGACTCTCCATGGGGATTTGTGATATCTTCTTAGAATGCACAGTTCTTCGCTGTGCTTTTGCCAGCTTAACTCGTTTGATTTTTTTAGCGGGATGAAGGCTTCCATCGTCATGTGAAGCTGAACCACTAATCATGAACATAGGGAAAGACCTTAACCATTCCTTGCCACTCCGTGTCGTAAATGGCATATTGGCAAGTTTATGTTTCTCCTCAGATGATTTAAATGTTTTTTTTTAAGGTCATTTTCCTGAACTTTGTCATTTGGGATTGTATATGCCCTCTACTATGACATTGGGCATCGGCCTTGGCAGACGACGTTGGTGGCATGTTATCGTCTTTGTCATGACTAGTGGCAGCAGCTTCAGCACTAGGAGGAAGTGGTTCTTGATCTTTCCCTATTTTATTTTTATCGGAGAAAGTTTGGTCCTCCATTTATGTTATACTGATATACGTGCGGCTAAGGCGCACACAAACACAGAAAATAATTTTTTATTTTTGTTGGAGACTAGTGCACTTTGTGGGTTACACCACCCTTTAAGAAATGAGCCAGCCGGCCCTTTACTTATGGGACACAGACGCACGCTTGGCGCTGCTCCTTTGTTGATGCACGTGCAGCCACAGTGCACACAATTCACAAACACTGAAAATTATTTTTTATTTTGTTTGGAGTGCACTTTGGGGGTTACAGCACCCTTTAACGATCAAGCCAGATGGCCATTTACTTATGACACAGGCGCATGCTTGATGCTACATTGTTGATGCACGTGCGGCTACTGTGTACACAATTCACAAACACAAAAAAAAATATTTTTATTTTTTTAGGAGTGCACTTTGGGGGTTACAGCACCCTTTAATGGACAAACCAGCCAGCCCTTTACTTATGGGACACAGGCGCATGCTTGGCGCTGCTCCTTTGTTGATGCACGAGCAGCTACAGTGCACACAATTCACAAAGACAGTAAAAAAATATTTTTTTTATTATTTGTGGAGTGCACATTGAGGGTTACACCACCCTTTAACAGACAGATGCACGCTTGGTGCTGCTGCTTTGAGGATGCACATACAGTGCAGACAATTCACAAACACAGAAGAAAATGTTTTTTTTTGTTGGAGTGCACTTTGGGGGTTACACCACCCTTTAACAGACAGATGCACGCTTGGCGCTGCTGCTTTGAGGATGCACATACAGTGCAGACAGTTTACAAACACAGAAAAAAATGTTTTTTTTTGTTGGAGTGCACTTTGAGGGTTACACCACCCTTTAACAGACAGACGCATGCTTGGCGCTGCTGCTTTGAGGATGCACGTACAGTGCAGACAATTCACAAACACAGAAGGAAATGGTTTTTTTTGTTGGAGTGCACTTTGGGGGTTACACCACTGTTTAACAGACAGACGCACGCTTGGCGATGCTGCTTTGAGGATGCACGTATAGTTAACACAATTCACAAACACAGAATTTTTTTTATATTTTTTGGAATGCACTTTGGGGGTTACAGCACCCTTTAACGGACAAACCAGCCAGCCCTTTACTTATGGGACACAGGCACATGCTTGGCGCTACTCCTTTGTTGATGCACGAGCAGCTACAGTGCACACAATTCACAAAGACAGTAAAAAATTTTTATTTTTATTTTTTGTGGAGCGCTCATTGATGGTTACACCACCCTTTAACAGACAGATGCACGCTTGGCGCTGCTGCTTTGAGGACGCACGTACAGTGCAGACAATTCACAAGCACAGAAGAAAATGTTTTTTTTGTTGGAGTGCACTTTGGGGGTTACACCACCCTTTAACAGACAGATGCACGCTTGGCACTGCTGCTTTGAGGATGCACGTACAGTGCAGACAATTCACAAACACAGAAGAAAATGCTTTTTTTGTTGAAGTGCACTTTGGGGGTTACACC
Source organism: Taudactylus pleione (assembly GCA_031769625.1). Classification (NCBI taxonomy): domain Eukaryota; kingdom Metazoa; phylum Chordata; class Amphibia; order Anura; family Myobatrachidae; genus Taudactylus; species Taudactylus pleione. The sequence continues at coordinate 14,036,999 of JAUIMM010000115.1, read as the reverse complement.
ACCCATTAACAGACAGACGCACACTTGGCTTTGCTGCTTTGAGGATGCACGTACAGTGCAGACAATTCACAAACACAGAAGAAAATGTTTTTTTTGTTGGAGTGCACTTTGGGGGTTACACCACCGTTTAACTGACAGACGCACGCTTGGCGATGCTGCTTTGAGGATGCACGTACAGTGAACACAATTCAAAAACACAGAAAAAAATATATATTTTGGAATGCACTTTGGGGGTTACAGCACCTTTAATGGTCAAGCCAGCTGGCCCTTTACTTATGACACAGGTGCACGCTTGGCGCTGTTCCTTTGTTGATGCATGTGCAGCCACAGTGCACACAATTCACAAACACAGAAAATAATTTTTTATTTTGGAGTGCACTTTGGGGGTTACAGCACCCTTTAACGGTCAAGCCAGCCGGCCCTTTACTTATGGACACAATACAATATCAGCGCTCAGTCCTAACTAGAAGCAGATATGTTTGAATCAATAGACAGCTGCCTGCATGAAATAAAGGTATCCCAAAAACCTTATAATTGATCAATACACATATAAACACATACATGCGGCGCTCATCTGGACTCTGAATTATATACAGTATATAGATAAATAATATAAAATTGTCTATAAATATATGGTCGAAAAAATTAATAATTAAATGGTCAGTCCTGTAGAATTCTGTAATGTAATTCCGGCACATGCACCAATGGGATCAATTGACTCTAATCCTGTAGTGAGTCCCGCAGTATTCCAATTAACAAAAAGTCTCGTATATAATTTGAATCTCCAACAATCACTGTGGCTATTTAATGTCTTTATGCAAATCCAAAAGATATAAAAAATGTAGTTTCCATGCCACACTGTTCCTTCAAAGTATTATCCACACGGACCACCTTATATACTCCGCCACAGATCCACTCCAAAATACAGCACCTTTAGTAACAAGGATGGGGACAGTATCACTTTCTTGTAGACACTATGTGTGCAGAGAGGTGATAAGAATAAACTTACCCATGATGTCCTTGTCTGCTGGTCTTTTTCTGTCCAAATCAGCTGGTGGGTGAATGGGGGTATATGGACCTCTGTGTGTGAATGCGTTGTATTGAATGTGCCAATAGAACTATTACTGGCTCAATAAAACAATTTAATATTAAAGAATTAAATGAAAATACATCAGTTCAAAATCAAAATACCTTGTTTAATGAGTCTCTGAACGGCGTTTTTCGTTATTTCCGGGTTCCGTCTTTCGCGCATGCGCACTGGAGTCAGTTCACTGCAGATATCGCGCTTGTAATCCACGTGTAGTCTCATGCTGCAAAGCGTCCTCTATCTTTTGCTACATATCCGGACCTCTGCGCATGCGTCAAGACTCTTCATGGGGACAATGCGATTCCTTACGAATCTTGCCTGTTAGTTCCACTTTTCATTCCTTTTAATCCTGCATAGTGTGTAGTCTTTGTCTCTTGTATGCCGGCGGCCATTTTGTTGTGGTCATTTAATCATTATGTTAATGGTGATCGCTATTTGCTTACACAGCTTGGCTTATTGTCAGATATTAGATAACATATCATGATAATACCATATAAATCTAGTATATTACATAAATCATCATCTCCTGTATTTATTATTATTCAGAATAATATATCATCATGTCCATGGTTATACACTATATTACATATCCTGTATAACCCATAAATGAAAGATATTCATATATCATCATGTCTTATGGATCTATATTCATCCCCCTTGGTTGTAAGGTTGTCAAATTAAAGATCCATTTACTCTCATTTTTATCTACCCATGCATCGAAATCGCCTCCTCTCCAATTCGGTACCAGCTGTTCTATTGCCAGGAATTTCAAACATCTAGGGTCATTGTTGTGTACCTCTCTGTAATGGTTAGACACACTGTGTTGCTCAAACCCTCTTTTTATATTCCTAATGTGTTCTCCTTCTCTTATTTTCAGTGGTCGTACTGTTCTTCCCACATATTGTAAGTGGCAACCACATTCTAAAAGATAGATCACATTTTTGGAGTCACATGTCAATTCTTGTTTTATATTAAATATTTGTCCTGTTTGATTGGACTGAAACTCCATGGCTGGTTTCGTGGTGTTTTTACCTGTATTCCTACAATTACTACATCTCCCACACCAAAAGAAGCCTTTTCTACTTTCATTTGTTAAAATACTTCTTTGTGTTAATGTTATGTTGTCTCTAAAATGATTTGTCACTAATTTTTTCTTTATATCTGGAGCCTTTCTGAATACCACATCCGGTTTCTCTGGTAGAATTTCTTGTAATTGTTGGTCCATTTTCAAAATATGCCAATGTTTACGTAATGAACTACTGATTTTTTTGGCTGCCTCAGTGTACTCTGTTATAAAGTATACTTTATTCTGTTTGTTGGATTCTTCTGATTGTTTGCACTTGTACTGTAATAGTTGTTTTCTATCCATTTTTTTCCCTTTCTGAAATGCCTCCTCCACTTTATCTGTATCATAAAGTTTCTCCTTGAATTTCTTTTTTAGTGTCTCTCCTTGTTCTACGTAATCCTTCATCTCTGAACAATTACGTCTCAATCTAGTGAATTGGCCTTGTGGGATGTTAGTTAACCAGTTAGGATGATGATGGCTGCTTGCTAATATGTAGTTATTTACATCCACGGTCTTATAGTGCGTTTTTGTTTGAATCTGTCCATCTACTACCCGTATGTCCAAATCTAAAAATTCTACATGATCTCTACTGTAGTTGGTTGTGAATACCAAATTGGACTCATTGTTGTTGATGTATTTGATGAACGCTTGTAACTCCTTTTCACCTCCCTTCCAGATAAATAGAACATCGTCTATAAATCTAATCCATAGGACCAAGTTTGCTCCGAACTCTACATTGTTCCAGATGGCATTGGACTCCCATGCGCTCATAAATAAGTTCGCATAGCTCAGAGTAAACTTGGTCCCCATGGCTGTCCCCTTCCGTTGTAAGTAGAACATATCCTGAAACCACATATAATTGTGTGTCAGGATATGTTCCATCCCCTTTATAATAAACTCAATCTGTGTTGTTACCAGGGTATTATCCTCTATTAGGAAGTGTCTGCTACTCTCCAACCCCTGCTCGTGCTCAATTATCGTATAGAGTGAAGTTACATCACTTGTTGCTATCCAAAAATTGTCTTCCCATTTGATTGTGTCCAATACATTTAATACTTGAGTGGTATCTCGCACATATGATTTTTGTTGTTTAACTACTGGCTGAAGAAAATTATCAATATATTCTGATAAGTTCGATGTAAGAGACCCTACTCCCAAAGTAATTGGTCTCCCAGGTGGATTTTGTAGATTTTTGTGGATCTTGGGGAGGAATTAAAAAACAGGTATTATTGGATGAGGGGTATTCAGAAAATCATATTCCCTTTTATTCAAAATACCTTGTGTCCTTCCTTCATTTAATAATCCCCGAAGTTCTTTTTGAAAATTGATGGTGGGATCTTGTTTCAATTTCTCATAGGTATCTGTGTCACTCAATAACCTCTCGGCTTCAATAATATATTGTGTTTTTGTCATAAGCACTATACCACCCCCCTTGTCGGCTGGTTTCACCACCAAGTTTCTATTGTTCCGTAAACTCTCCAATGCAATTTTTTCTTCTTTCGTTATATTAAAATTCACTTTCTTCCTGTTTTGTATCATATCTAATTGATCCAAATCTTTCAAGACTGCCTGCTCAAAAGTTGGTATACAATTCACTCTCATATAACTGGGATTAAATTTTGAAGGGGGTTTCAAACCTGTATGTATGTATCTTGTATCTTCTATTCTCGGTTCTATTGGTGTTTTATTTGAAAGAAAATACTTTTTTCAGGGTTAATTTGCGCGTGAAATTTTTTATGTCTAGATATGTCTCAAATTTATTCAATTTTTTTGATGGAGCATACTTTAACCCCTTATTCAAAACTGAAATATGTGCATTCGAAAGAATTTCATCAGTTAAATTAAATATACCAGTGTGCTCTATATTCATGGAGTTTGGAGTTGTTGTTTTGGGGGGGAGTGTTTTAGTTTTTTTGACTCTCCTTCCTGCTCGCAATCCTCTTCTAGTCTTCTTTTGTTTTTGTTGACACAATTGTCCACCCCTAGTGTCGCTGGGGTACCCAGTTCTAAAAAATTGTCTCCCCATTTTGATTGATCTTGTTCATTCACTTCCTCTACTACCCCTTTAGTTGTTTTTGTATTCTGATCACTTTGAATTGCCTGTGTATTGTCACTCCTAGTGAGGATGGTGCTTAAATCTAAGTCTATCCAGCCTTGTTCGAATGATCTCCTCATTCTCCCCTCATATTCGTCATTGTTATGATCTTCTTCATATATTGAAAATTCTTCCTCACTGTCTGATAACTCCTCTGCACTTGTATTGAAATTGGTATTTGGTCTGATTGCTCTATTTGTAGTATTATGTATTTTAGTCATATACTGCTGATATGTAAGATTCAGTCTCTTGTAGATGGGAATTTGCTGGTTATGTACTTTACTTATTGTTCTTGTTTGATTATTTTTCTGTTGGTGTTCATGTTTTTGTCGCTGTTTCTTTGAATTGTCTTTTATCTGTTTTATTCCAAATTTGTCCCTTAATATTTTAGATTTCTTAATATCAATTAGAGATTTTTCTCCTCTATCCAGTCTATGCGTGATTAACTTCTCTAATGTCTGATAGTCTTGTTGTTCTTTATATGGTTCTAATTTAGAATCTAATGTAGAAATTGCCTTGTTCAGTGTGTCTAACTCCTGTTTCCTTTCTATGATAATCAGGTTTATTAATTTCTGGGAGCACTCATCTAAAATGCATTGCCATTTTTCCATGAAGATTTGATTGTCTCTATTGTGTGTGGGGAATTTCTTAATTTTTAAACCTTTTGGTATTATGCTTTGTTCTTGATACCATTGTAGGGTATATGTATCCCACCATATTTTAAATTCTTTCTCCACTAACCGTTCTAGCTCTAGAAAATTGGTACATACTTCATTGTTTTTGTTGGTTACACTAGCTATATCATGTGTATTCTCAAATATTCCCGCTGCCCTTGTAGCTCTTGAATTTCTAAAATCCAAAATTCCCATTCGTATTTGTTAGTACTGTGCAGCCTGATATAACTGGGATAGATATACTTATGGACACAATACAATATCAGCGCTCAGTCCTAACTAGAAGCAGATATGTTTGAATCAACAGACAGCTTCCTGCATGAAATAAAGGTATCCCAAAAACCTTATAATTGATCAATACACATATAAACACATACATGCGGCCCTCATCTGGACTCTGAATTATATACAGTATATAGATAAATAATATAAAAATGTCTATAAATATATGGTCGAAAAAATTAATAATTAAATGGTCAGTCCTGTAGAATTCTGTAATGTAATTCCGGCACATGCATCAATGGGATCAATTGACTCTAATCCTGTAGTGAGTCCCGCAGTATTCCAATTAACAAAAAGTCTCGTATATAATTTGAATCTCCAACAATCACTGTGGCTATTTAATGTCTTTATGCAAATCCAAAAGATATAAAAAATGTAGTTTCCATGCCACACTGTTCCTTCAAAGTATTATCCACACGGTCCACCTTATATACTCCTCCACAAATCCACTCCAAAATACAGCACCTTTAGTAACAAGGATGGGGACAGTATCACTTTCTTGTAGACACTATGTGTGCAGAGAGGTGATAAGAATAAACTTACCCATGATGTCCTTGTCTGCTGGTCTTTTTCTGTCCAAATCAGCTGGTGGGTGAATGGGGGTATATGGACCTCTGTGTGTGAATGCGTTGTATTGAATGTGCCAATAGAACTATTACTGGCTCAATAAAACAATTTAATATTAAAGAATTAAATGAAAATGCATCAGTTCAAAATCAAAAGAAAAATCAAACAAAAACCACAATGCTAAACATGGAATGTCCAATGTGCCCAACGCGTTTCATCCCGTTTACGGGACTTTTTCAAGGGTGTTACCTGACTGCAGTTCATATGTCATTTAAATACCTTGTTTAATGAGTCTCTGAACGCCGTTTTTCGTTATTTCCGGGTTCCGTCTTTCGCGTATGCGCACTGGAGTCAGTTCACTGCAGATATCGCGCTTGTAATCCACGTGTAGTCTCATGCTGCAAAGCGTCCTCTATCTTTTGCTACATATCCGGACCTCTGCGCATGCGTCAAGACTCTTCATGGGGACAATGCGATTCCTTACGAATCTTGCCTGTTAGTTCCACTTTTCATTCCTTTTAATCCTGCATAGTGTGTAGTCTTTGTCTCTTGTATGCCGGCGGCCATTTTGTTGGGGTAATTTAATCATTATGTTAATGGTGATCGCTATTTGCTTACACAGCTTGGCTTATTGTCAGATATTAGATAAAATATCATGATAATACCATATAAATCTAGTATATTACATAAATCATCATCTCCTGTATTCATTATTATTCAGAATAATATATCATCATGTCCATGGTTATACACTATATTACATATCCTGTATAACCCATAAATGAAAGATATTCATATATCATCATGTCTTATGGATCTATATTCATCCCCCTTGGTTGTAAGGTTGTCAAATTAAAGATCCATTTACTCTCATTTTTATCTACCCATGCTTCGAAATCGCCTCCTCTCCAATTCGGTACCAGCTGTTCTATTGCCAGGAATTTCAAACATCTAGGGTCATTGTTGTGTACCTCTCTGTAATGGTTAGACACACTGTGTTGCTCAAACCTTCTTTTTATATTCCTAATGTGTTCTCCTACTCTTATTTTCAGTGGTCGTACTGTTCTTCCCACATATTGTAAGTGGCAACCACATTCTAAAAGATAGATCACATTTTTGGAGTCACATGTCAATTCTTGTTTTATATTAAATATTTGTCCTGTTTGATTGGACTGAAACTCCATGGCTGGTTTCGTGGTGTTTTTACCTGTATTCCTTACAACCAAGGGGGATGAATATAGATCCATAAGACATGATGATATATGAATATCTTTCATGGGTTATACAGGATATGTAATATAGTGTATAACCATGGACATGATGATATATTATTCTGAATAATAATGAATACAGGAGATGATGATTTATGTAATATACTAGATTTATATGGTATTATCATGATATGTTATCTAATATCTGACAATAAGCCAAGCTGTGTAAGGAAATAGCGATCACCATTAACATAATGATTAAATGACCCCAACAAAATGGCCGCCGGCATACAAGAGACAAAGACTACACACTATGCAGGATTAAAAGGAATGAAAAGTGGAACTAACAGGCAAGATTCGTAAGGAATCGCATTGTCCCCATGAAGAGTCTTGACGCATGCGCAGAGGTCCGGATATGTAGCAAAAGATAGAGGACGCTTTGCAGCATGAGACTACACGTGGATTACAAGCACGATATCTGCAGTGAACTGACTCCAGTGCGCATGCGCGAAAGACGGAACCCGGAAATAACGAAAAACGGCGTTCAGAGACTCATTAAACAAGGTATTTAAATGACATATGAACTGCAGTCAGGTAACACCCTTGAAAAAGTCCCGTAAACGGGATGAAACGCATTGGGCACATTGGACATTCCATGTTTAGCATTGTGGTTTTTGTTTGATTTTTCTTTTGATTTTGAACTGATGTATTTTCATTTAATTCTTTAATATTAAATTGTTTTATTGAGCCAGTAATAGTTCTATTGGCACATTCAATACAACGCATTCACACACAGAGGTCCATATACCCCCATTCACCCACCAGCTGATTTGGACAGAAAAAGACCAGCAGACAAGGACATCATGGGTAAGTTTATTCTTATCACCTCTCTGCACACATAGTGTCTACAAGAAAGTGATACTGTCCCCATCCTTGTTACTAAAGGTGCTGTATTTTGGAGTGGATCTGTGGCGGAGTATATAAGGTGGACCGTGTGGATAATACTTTGAAGGAACAGCATGGAAACTACATTTTTTATATCTTTTGGATTTGCATAAAGACATTAAATAGCCACAGTGATTGTTGGAGATTCAAATTATATACGAGACTTTTTGTTAATTGGAATACTGCGGGACTCACTACAGGATTAGAGTCAATTGATCCCATTGGTGCATGTGCCGGAATTACATTACAGAATTCTACAGGACTGACCATTTAATTATTAATTTTTTCGACCATATATTTATAGACATTTTTATATTATTTATCTATATACTGTATATAATTCAGAGTCCAGATGAGCGCCGCATGTATGTGCTTATATGGCCCTTTACTTATGACACATGCGCATGCTTGGCGTTACTTTGTTGATGCACGTGCGGCTACTGCGCACACAATTCACAAACACACACAAAAAAAAAATAATTTTTGGAGTGCACTTTGGGGGTTACAGCACCCTTTAATGGACAAGCCAGCCGGCCCTTGATTTATGACATAGGCACACGCTTGGCGCTACTTTGTTGATGCACGTGCGGCTACTGCGCACACAATTCACAAACACAGAATTTTTTTTTTTTTTGGAGTGCCCTTTGGGGGAGCACCCCTGATGCACAGATCACCCACTGGACAACACTACAGCACCCCTCTAGGACTACAGCCTTTATGGGACACTGCACAACACAGTCCAGACAGCCCCTATAGACTTTGGAGTGGACACAGCCCCTATGGACAACTGACTACACAACACATCCCAGCCAGCCCCTATGACAGCAGCACAACACAGCCCAGCCAGCCCCTATGGACAATAGCAGCACAACACAGCCCAGTCAGCCCCTATGGACAACAGCAGCACAACACAGCCCAGCCAGCCCTAGCTCCCACCCTCCCTCTTCACTGTCTACAGCCGGAGTGAGAAATGGCGCCGACGCGGGGACCTTTTATAGAATCCAAAACCCGTGAGATCCGGAAGGCGGGATGATGACGTTTTGCTTCGATTTCAGATCCGAGTCAGGTGTGAAAAGTCGAGCCTGACTCGGATCGGGGGGGCTCGGGGGGGGTTCGTATTTCAGAATCCGAACCCGCTCATCCCTAATTTAAAGTTATCACTTGTGTGGCTTCACTATTTTCTTTTAACATTTTTTCACTGATGCCTATATATTATTGTAGGTACTGTTCACTTAATTTTATTATAAATATAATTTATGTAATTATATTTTATTTTATATAATACACTATATTAAATTATGTTTTATATTTCTCACATTTTGATATAATACTATTTACACTATTAAGGGTTCTAGGTGGATTTATTTCATAATTGTGACTTTTATTTATAAGGATAGAAGATACTAATTCACATGATATTCACTAAACACCAATGGGAATTACACTGATTTATCATCATATGTTATTTAATGAGTTTGATAACTTGATATTATACCTCTTATTAATGGTGATGTATATAGACTATGCAATTTGCCCTATAAAATATTTTACATTAATTAATCACAATAGTAACCCCCTTATCCTATAGAACAGTGGTTCTCAAACTCGGTCCTCAGGACCCCACACAATTCACATTTTGCAGGTCACCCAGCAGGTGCACAGGTGTAGACATTACTCACTGACACATTTTAAAAGATCCACAGGTGGAGCCGATTATTTCACTTGTGATTTTGTGAGGAGACCTGGAAAACATGCACTGTTTGGGGTCCTGGGGACCGAGTTTGAGAACCTATGCTATAGAATTACCGGGGATTGGTACCTATAGGTTGTTGTTAGCAATGTCAAACAGCCCAGCTAGATACTTACCAGTGCTTTCCTTTGTATATTCCCATTATTTTCATAGCAGAGACAGAGCAACCAATGAGGAAGCTGACAGGCAGAGCTCATTGGTTGAGAAGACTGTCAATCGTGAGCGTTTACCCTATTGCCCGAGGGGATCATCAATCACAGCCTGGATCACTGATTGGTGGAAAATCAGGTTATAGGAAGAGGCAGCCCAGAGGTCGGGTTGCTCCTATGATTAAGCAGATAGCGAAACACACATCAGGACTGTGAGGGACACGTGATGTTGGCGTGTCCCACGTGTTTTAAATGTTGTGTCTCCACAAACCAAGCTATTAAGCAGATTTAGGTGACAGAGTTTGATTGCAGAGAATGTAGACCTGTGATAGATCTGTCCCCCGCATCATGAATATATTGTATACATTATGAAAAGAGGTTGACTTACAGGGAGCTATGATTTACTATCTAGCCTGACAGAGTTTTTCTTAAGGACTGTCATGCAGAATAACTACTGAGGATCAAATCACTAATGAATAAAGCAAACATCTGTTTCTAGCACGCTATATGGTGTATTTACACTGCACATGTACTCTTGGATAACTGAATAATAAAACTACTTCTGGATACAAATCTAGCACATGATACTTTGAGAGTATAACATTGTATCACCCTAGTGATGTCTAAGGCCCTCATTCAGAGCCGTACGCTCTGAGCAGAGCGCACGCTCTGAATGAGGGCCGTCCTCCATAATTATGGAGCGTCCTCCTGGACGCTCGTATAGCTGTGGGTCACCACCCACAGCCTATACGAGCGTGCAGTTTGATGGCCGCGATGGTCTTGACCATCGCGACCATCGAAACTGCGAGCTGGAGCCTGCGGTTGAGGTTTTCAACCGCAAGGCCCGTAGTGATTTTGGCTCTATCAGAGCCAAAATCACTCCCACTGACATCACTAGTGATGTCAGTGGGCCGGCTTCTGACGGTAGGCGTTCCCTTAAGAACGCCCCCGTCAGGGAGGCACGCCCCCGGCACACCCACCAAAGGGGGCGTGCTGTCAATCAACATCGACAGCACGCCCCCTTTGATCAGACACAACGAGCGAAGGAAAGTCCTTCGCTCGTCGCGTCTGGCGCATGCGCACGACGGAGCTCCCTCCGTCGGGCGCATGCTCAGTGCAGAACATCGACCCACTTGCAAGCGGACAGCCGCTCGCGAGTTGGTCTGAATCAGGCCCTAAGTTTTTTGATGATAATAACAGCATGAATACTCTGATCTGAGGAGTGTGACCATTCTAAATAGATCTGAGGTCAAGGATATACTTTATATTATATCATAATCATTTGTGATATAATTTTTCCAAAATATAGCACAACCAGCTCTTATAGTATTTAATTGCTGGAATATTGGGCTACTGAAATAGGAGCAATCTAACAGAAAGTTGCTAGTGTGAGATCTATTGAGGAAATGTTTAATATCATAGTGTAGATATAATGTGTGGAGCATTGAATTCTCAGATAAACTAGAGCAGTGATTCCCAACCTCGGTCCTCAAGGCACACTAACAGTCCTGGTTTTAGTGATATCCATGATTTAGCACAGATGGTTTAATCAAAATAACTGAGGCACTAATTAAGTTACTTGTGCTCAAGTATGGCTATCCCTAAAACCTGGACTGTTAGTGTGCCTTGAGGACCGTGGTTGGGAACCCCTGAACTAGAGTATCATTTAAACACTAAAATTCAATATTAAATTTATTGATACAGATAGTGCTTGTAGATCAATATTTAATAAAATATCAGACAGTCCGGTGTGGATTAGAGAACATCATAAATTAAATTGGACTGTATCCAGAGTTATAATGTGGAGTGTGGATTTGTGGAATTGAATGAATCAAGAACTGTGGAGACACATATTTTGAATTCCCAGACATATATTTTATTAAAATAACCAAAACATAAATATAAATAAATATTCACAATTAATAACTAATAACACATACTGGTTTAAAATCTATGAGTTTAAATATTTTGCTGGCCAAATTTTAAGGATTTATTAAAAGTTATGTTTTAATAATGAATGTGGGTCACTTATGATCTATCTCTAAATTTTATTAATCTGTGAGTGCCCCATTATAGGAATACTTGGTCTTCTTTTTTGACTTGTGTCTATATTTTTATTCCTGGGTACACCTCCCCCTATTATTATGGTGTATTTATTCATGAATTGAATATTGGGGAAGGATAATCTATATACAAGGGTCTGTGTGGATCTTTTTTGGTTTTTTTGGTATTGTTGGCTTACCTGGTTTGATACTGTTATCTGATCTAGTTGGATATTGTCAGCTAACCTGGTTTTTGTTGAATATTTTAATTTGATGCATTAATGACTGCTAGTTTGCATCCAATCAGACCAAGGGAGAGATTTCAGAGCAGGTTGAACTGTGAACTCTGTGATGTGTGTGGGATGAGAAAGTCTAAGATCGCTCCTTTGACCAAAAGTTACTTAGATTCATTGGTACCCTTCTCAATATGTTAGGCACTCTGTACATAAAAAAATGTCAGTGCATTTGGTGCCTCATCCAGTTGGTTCATATATATAACTTCTTGAAGAATGGGGCAACTTGGTTTGAGGAGCTGAGATCAGCATACCAATATGCCAAGGGCAATTCTGGAAGACAATGATGTAGGAAAAGGCTAAACTCATGAGAGACCTGGATGAAGAAGCTGGAAGAGGATTACCCAGAGGAATCTAATGATGCAAGTTAGGCAGCTGTAATAGAGGAAAGTGAGTACATGGTTCCAGACATGATTGAGGAGTATTGTAGGGAAATATTTAAGACTGAAAAACTTGCAGTGCTGGATGAGGCAAATGATGCCAGGTGGCATACAGTGGGACCTTTTTGCCAATTAGCACCTAAAGGTGTTAGACTGCCCATATATATAGAAAACCTCTCCAACTTCTCTTATAAGCCCTCCTACTGTGCACTCTTGAACAGTAGATGTGTCTGCAACAAACGCTTTTCAATGCATGACATATTACTGTTGCACTCATTCAGTTTTTCTACCATAACTGTACTCTTTAAAGCCTTGATGAGGTAGCCCAGGATACCAAATATCATCTCCAATAATCCAAACCCCAATATTGGCTCCTAATTGACTTCTAAAAAGCGCTTCCAATCTCTTGAGCACCAATGATGGAATCACACTGACTTCATCCACTTCAATTTATCTTGTCTTCTAATTTTACCACCTTCTCTTTCACCAAGCAAACATACTATCTAAAATATCTTGAGTGACTTCACAACCATCAGCTTGATTCTATGATTCCTCCATCACTATTCGCAACTTTTTTCAGTATTTCCATCACCCTTATTGCACCTTCCCTTCCACTCAGTCACCCTACTACCCACAGTTCCCTCTCTCCTGTAACTGAAACTGAGGAAATCACATGCTTCCTATTCCCCCTCAACAGGTCCCCTCAACACTGCCCCGTGTAATTTCCTTCACTCCATTGCACCTCATGCCTGCCAGCACTTAGCTCACTTTTCTTGAAAACTTGTCTCTCTCACTTGAATAGCTTGTCTACAACCACGTGATAATATTTCTTCTCCTCCTCCTTCACCAAGACTCTCACATAGTGACTACTATTCTACTCATGGCTAATTCAAAATATTTTCCGCCTGCTCATAATTCTTGACCTCTATGCCACTTTTGACACTGCTGATCACACTTTTCTCATTTATACACTTCACTCCCTTGGCCTTCTTAGTACTGTTATCTCCTGGTTCACCTCCTACTTTTATTTTCATTTCTTTTAGGTCTCCCAGACTCTTTTCTTGGCCTTAAGCTTTTCTATATTTGCACCACTTCAGTTTTAATGACTCTCTTTGGATAACATGATGCTTTCTCCTGTTCTCCATGCCTTAGTGTCATCAACTTCACCCTCAGCTTCACTCCACATATCATGTCCCACTCCTATAAACTTTTCACCTCAAACTTTGCAAAATTTCCAGAAATGTCCCAATAGATGTCACCAAACCCTTCTAAACTATTTTTCCTCTCCTGCCGCTCATTTGCTGCACCACTCCGCAAAGGCTGACATTGACTCACTGGCTTGTGCTCACATACAAAGCCCTCACCATGGCCTTTTCTTCATGCATCTCTTATCTCATCATGAGATACACTTCTGGCTGACGTCCACTCTGCCTGTGATTTATGCCTCTCCTCTCCAATGATAACAACCTCTCACTTCCTCCATCAATAATTCTGCCATGCTGGTCCTCATTTATTGAGCTACTTTTCCAACCTCTCTAGACAATCCCTACTTTCAATTCATCAAGCCAGTGACTAGAAGAAACATCACATGCTACATTCAATAAATCTCTAGCTGTTGGTCCATTTTACATATACATTTTTTATACAAATGGGGAAGGTTAAGAGAGGGAGATTCCCTGAGGAATAGTCTTAAATTAACTAAGAGGTAAAAGTACTAACAAATAAGAAAAAGGTAGGGTCAATGAGGAAAGGAATGTAGCTATGTATCTACCCATGCCGGTCCACCGATACTCCCAAGTCCTGCTCCCAGCCCATCTCGAAGCTTCCACAGAAAGGGAGGGTGGAGACACAAGAGTACTGTATCTTGTCCCAAAGATTATATATAGACTTCCTTTCAAATGAGGTAGGGCAACACAATTTGGGCATTTTACAGTGTGTTTGAATAAGTCATTTTAACTGGATATATTGGAATTGCACTGCAGGAGATGTATTACAGCATTTGCACACACATGCAAAGGACCTTGGAGTAATACTCCTGCTAAATGTAGGAACCAATCTATGCCTGATGAAATCCATAGATAAACATAAACATTATTACACCCCAATGAGAGGTGGTTTCAGAGGAGGGGCAGGGGGGGGTGGATACAGTGCCAGATCAAGCATTTTGTTCAGCTGGTCCCAGAGGGTGAACATAAATTGTACAGCTGAGGCTGGCCTCAGATGTCTCAGTACCCAGAACACGAATCATACCTCTATATCCCTAGGACTTTTTTTTTTGTAAGTTTATTTATTGAATGCAACAAACATATTTTAACAATAGGTTGCAAGTTACCAAACAGAATCAGTGAGGTATCAGACAACAATGAGAAGTAATATGTAACCAATCAAATCAAAAAGTTAAACATAGATGTGAAGTAGCTGAGCATGTGTTATCAAGAGAACGGGAAAGGGAGAAGAGGAAGGGAAAGAGAAGGTGGTGGCGGGTGTTGCCTATGTGTATAATAACTAGGGTAAACAAGAATGGAATAAGGAAAGTTACAATGTAAAGTGATGCTGTACAAAAATAAACACTTTCAGGTTGACTTTTCGATTTTAATGGATTCATATGTACTTGCTTGTTTTTATGCTTACGGTGCATTTTGTATGATTTCTAATGCTGTCTGGTCGATGTTGCAATTTATGGCACCTTACAAATAATGCTGATATTGATTTACACACATACTGTATAAATGTATTTCCTTCCTTCCTCTCTAACTACAAATTCCTAGTCCTTTACCTACCTGTAACCCTTGTGGTCAAACCATCAACTAATTCTACTGTTGATCTATTCCTCTTCCACTTTTCATCTATTCAGTTGCTAAATTCCATATTTTCCCTTAATCCATAATATTCAATAATTGGCACATCATGCCGACCATCTAATCCCGGCAAGTGTCTAATTACTAGTGTTGAAATCCCGACTCCTGTCATTAGACCTATACTGGGAGCCTGACACCAAGCTTACCGATCGAAGGTAAGCTGAGCGCAGACAGCCGTGTGGGGGGAGGGTTAGGTTAGGGGCTCCCGGGGGGGACTTAGGGTTAGGCACTCCCCGGGGGAGGTTAGGGTTAGGCACCCCCCCCCGAGAGACTTAGGGTTAGGCTGCAGGGAAGGGGGGGTTAGGTTTAGGCACTTAGAGGGGGGTTAGGGTTAGGCACTTGGAGGGGAGGTTAGGGTTAGGCACCCCTAAGGGAGGGTTAGGGTTAGAGGGTTAGCTTCTACCTATCATTTTATAGAATGTACTTGGTAAACACTATCTATGAGCTGATTGGTTGCTATAGAAAACAGCAAGAGAATATACTAGTGTTAGATTAATAAATGTTAATAAAGAAATTCTCAACATCCACCATCTATTGACTGAAGCTTCTGTACAAAACTACAATTTCCACCACTCATTTGTTTAATACAGTATGAGTTTCAAAAGATTGATTTATATGATAATAATTTGAATTGAGACTGACATTATTACACCGAAATTTGCCTTGGTTTATACATGTACATCAGAGCATCAGGGAAGAGCCATTGGTTTAGGAAAAGGTACAGAACCACTTACTTATATTTTTATTTTCACACCGCACATTCCAATGTACATATTTCACTTGAATGCTTTACATAGTTGAATTCTATTAATCTTCAGACATAAGAATCCTATTTTCATTATTGGGAGATAAAACAAACAAAGCTAATACTGTACATTAGGACACAGCAGATGTGTGTGACCCAGTACTGGATGATAAACGCTGATGGAGGCATAACAGATACTGAAAAAAATAACAGACTCTTCAGCTGTGGGGATAGGTGGATACCAAATTCTTAGAAGGGCTGGAATAATTGCTGCACTACAGCATTGTGCTTTCTTGTCAGATAATTATTTCTTGCAGCTTTTCAAGGTGTTATTATTAGGTAGTGGGAGTACAGTACTTCAGTAAAGGTCCATGAACTATTAAATTACACTCATTGGTGATCTTCCAACAGGAAGCTCAAATAAAATACCTGAATGTGTAATAGCAAGTTCTATAGAAATAGTTAAAAATAACTTACAATTCAACACCTTTAGATTATAAATTACTTTTTATACATTTTATTGCATATTTTAAACAACTGTTTTTTTCTTTTGAATCAGTAATAATATTGTGATTTGCATTACAGAATGCTATCATAATTTTTTTTCCAATCCAAACTAGTGGAGGGTTCCTTTGTATCTACTTAATATTTAACCAACTGTAGAAGTTCATCATGATACTATGCCAAGAATGCCTTTAGCATTACTATATAACTTTGTTATGAAAACATCTTTGTTAAGTAAATTAAAAGAGCAGACACAAAATACAAGGTCATTTGAAAGTGTTTTGATTGGGAGAAGTAATTAGCTTACAGCATCACTCTACTGCTTAACTCAATTGTTGTTCTTTACTTCATATCATGGTAAATGTGTTTTCGAAATCCCAAGCTGGAAGCTTAGTTGATTAATTTCATTTATTAGTTTATATTCTTCTCATTCTCACAATTATCTGTGAATTTTACATTTTTATGCAGATTAGATGTAAATCAAAGCATAAACCATTTACAATATTATAATCTTATTCTGATGACAGAAAGTACTTTTTCAGTGATGTAACTGCACATCCTCAAAGAATATAAAACTACTCTAATTGCATTAGAATTAATAAGATGCATGACTAGGTCAATGGTGCATATAACTTGCTTCTCATTTCTGATTATACTATTTCAAATTTCACTCACTGGGGGACATTAAAAAAACTGGTGCATAGCAAAATGTGTTGTAACTACAGCAAACAGACAGCAACAATTTCCTGTGAAGTTGTTTTTTTAATGTCCCAGACTGACATTTGTATTGACATCGTAATCTATATAATATATCAAATGTTGATAAAAATGATGTCATCACATTGGGATTTAATGAAAGTTGGTATAACTTCTGACCCCTCCCACCAGTGTCAGTGTAGTCACTTCCAGAGAGTTTAGGCATAACATATATCTATAGTATCCAGATTTTCCACTAGGCACAATCCTAGGGTCATCATGTCCTGGGGTGCAGCACAGCAGGCTCCCCTGCATGAGAGCACTGCTAGCCCTCTGGCCTGATTATTCCAGGTGATTTTTTTTTTTGCCATTCCAACTTATTTTTATTTTGCAACTGGCAGTGGGAGGGGGCAATGGGCAGCAAATTGTGGTGTGAGAGGTAGTGGCAGTGAAGGGAGGGGTGAGGTTTTGGGTGCTTTGGTGGTCAAGAAGCATTGGGACAGGCCCCGACATGAAGAGGATGAAGGGACAGTGACGTGATGGGGGCAGCCGATTATGTTGTACCTAGAGACGGCCTGACTAAACACTTCTGTTAGTTTCCATACTTACTCATCACAAACCAACTCAGGATGAAAGCAGACACTCGTGAAAATCAACCAAAAACAACATCACACCATTATTTACAATCATACATTTATAACAGTATAGAGGAAAGGAAAAAGGCTCACATGGATGCACAGGCCACATGAAGTGGCACATCCAGGTTTTAAAGTAACGGGAAGCAGAGAGTAAAAATAGGAAACATCATATTCATGCCAAACCTCACAATTTAGAACAGTGACTGCATCAATTGCAAAAAACACATTTAATAGTTTTGTTTTTCCCCAACCAGACCAAATTAATAGTGTTCACATTTAATAAACATATTTAAAACAAAATAGATCTAACTTTAAATATCTTTTAAAAAAAATATTTTTATTGAAGCAAGACACAATGGTACAATTGTAAAAGAAAACTCATATCCTAAGTTGAACATGGATATATAGTCAGTAGAACAAGTAAATAATGTGAATATGATATCATACAAAGTAAACCGAAATGCATCCTAGCAATGCAGCAAGTGGTAATTATGAAGAGCATGATAGTGTTAATATCCAGAAACACAGTGATGATAATAAAGTACCAAAATGTCTATGCCCCATCCACTTTTCTATATTTTCCTATCCAAACAATCAGGACCATCTCTGGAGTGGATATTAGAGAGGGCAAGGCATATTATAAACAAACAATGTAGAAATAAATGGAATATAAGGTTATCAATCTGAAATAAGGTCAAGAGAGATAATACAGATCATTACATTGAAGGAGATACAATAACCCATATAGACTATTGGAAATAAAGATGGAGAAAAAGAAAAACAATATAAAAGCAGTTAAACAGGAGGGAAAAGAAACATAACTGAGTGAGAGAAGGAAAACTAAGTGAATAATACATTCACATTGAAGCTCTAAACAAAGAAAGAAGAACAAAATAATAAAAAAACATTATAGCTATTATTTACCATATTGTAGCTAGAAACAAAATGCTATAGACAATCAAAAGATAAGTTATCCATGGGATGGACAACCCTAATGCTATTAAAGTATAGTAGACCTAAAGTAGACAATGTGAGAAGTAATGAGGTTCCAATGAGCATAAGGCAATAAAAATAGCCAAAGTCAAATAGCCGTAAAACGTTTCATATGCCTAATGTTTAAGAGCTAAAACTCTTGACAGTGATCTAGGCTGAACAAGTGATAATAGACCATAGTGGTAACTAAACAGAAGATAACCATTTTTAAAAACCTGCATTTCAAATGGGTAAACAAGAGCAAGAGCTAGTTTTAAAGTGAATCATGGAGATGTTGTTATTCCAATTATCCAAAAAAATCATGGTCACAGGCCAAGGAATGTCTGCAGCTCCCAGTCCATCAGGGCTCAGGTGAAAAACACTATCAAGTTGGGGTACTTGTCTGTTATCTGAGACATCCAAGGAATAAGATAACTCTATTACAATAGTCTGAGATAGTTGTGACTCTACAAGAGAACCCAGGGACCCTGTAAGGCTAAAGGTAGGCTTGCTTTGCTGGTCATGGAGAATATCGACCTCAGCAAACAGAGATATATGGGTCTTGGTCATCTGAGTGCAAAATTGTCAAGGAAGAGTGACCCGGTCTTCCAAATCACCGGGACTATCAACAATTGTGGTTGTATACTTCGCCTGTGACTCCATTTTAGGGAGAGCAGGATAAAGTTTCAAATCTATTTCTCAACCCCCTATCAATATGGGACAGAAGGACCTGGGCAATGGCATCTGCCAACTCAATTAGAGGCAAAGAGGTAAAAGAAAGTATTATCAAATCCGGCTTAGTTAACGCAAACATTATGCTCCGAAGATCTGGTGGAGGAAAAGACTCAGCACTACACAACGAGCTAGACACAAATAAAATGTCTGCTGCTAAATATGAGTGTAAGTTGTCTATGAAATCATAAAGCACAAATTAGAAAGAACAATAAACTTACAGTATAACAATAGCAGCTAGAGAAAGATTGTGAAATTAAAATATAGTCACAATAACCATTAGATATCATATTTCGATTTAGTAAGGTAGGTATTTACAGAACAGAATAGCTAATATGTATGATCCAAACTATAATATAAAGAGGAATCCCTCAATAGATAATTAATAATTAGGAGTACATCACAGTAAAATGTACAGATGGGGATTCAAAGGGGGAATTAAAATTAGGTAAGGGAAGAAGGGAATGGGGAAGGAGGAAAAGGGAAGATTAATTTAAACACTGGTATCTCAGATCTTTAGTCACCGTCAGCTCAAGCCGAGTCCATACTGGAGGAATATAGCAGTCCCCTGATCCACAACTATATGCAGCTGTCCCACTAAGAGCTCTGAATGTGATCTGAACCTCCTGCAAAAGCATACATGGTACTTTTCTAAAGTACAGCATCTGAAGTGATGTTTTGTCCCGCCCTGGGGGGTTTCCCAGAATGAAATAAATCTAGCAGCAACCACCCCCCACCCCCTGCCACCAGCATTCAGATTACATGTTTTGCTGAAACTATGCCTAAGGAGCTACAGAAGGAGCATGAGGAGATAGATATGGGAGAGAGAAAGATGGAGTAAGAGGGGGAGGGAGAGAGAAGGAAAAAAGAGGGATGATAACGCAATAGTTCTGAATTACTTACAAACCTTACTTGTTAAAAAGAGTACTGAAATAATTTCCGCACAAATACAGATTCTAAAATAAATGACAATGCTTTTACTTAATCATACATATATTTTGGCAATGCAGACTTACAAAAAAAAACATAGGTTATACCAACAACAATAGGGAATACTTGTAAAATAAATATGTGATACCCAGTACAGAATAGCAGGATAGCAGTCAGTCAATACTTCATACATACGTAATGGCACCGGCACCCCCGACCCTCGTCCTGTGCTCTCCCCTCTGTTCTCCGACTGCACCCCGCCTCTTTCTCTGGGCATATTTATACTTTAATTTTGTTTATACATCCAATTAATCCAATTAGTCCAATTAATCTAATTAATATTTGTAGGTACTAGGCCCTCATTGGTCATCTGTGCTAAAGACATAATATTGACACTATTCTGTGTTATCTTTTTGTTCCCATGTAGAAATCTGACATGATCGCCCATTTAGCCTTCATTTCTGCTTATTGCAGACAAATGCTATCTCAGTTACCTCATTTGTTTATGTAATAACTGAGACTTGCTGTAAGCTGTTCTGTACATATTAAAACTTATACATTATAAACCTAGAATTCTTATTGCTAAAACAATGTATATAGCAGTTTAACCTATACATATCTCCTTAGTTAATCACACCTGCAGAGAAATAAAACACTAATCTCTACGAACTTTTTAATACATAATTTGGCTAAGATATAAAACAAAATGGTTGCCACATCAGACACACACTTGCTTACTTTAGAGAGGAAAGGGAAGGCCTTATCCTCTCTAGGCCTGGGGCCATTCGACAAGTGCAGCCATCTGCAACTTGCACAACAAATATATATATATATATATATATTCTCAATCATTTCTATATACTTTAAATTGCAGTGCAGAAAAATAAAACAACATAAGCATAAGCATGAATATATTTGTGAGTTGCTGAATGAATATGTATGTCCACATATTCCTGTTTTAGCAGGGACTATATACATTGGGAACTGCACCCTTTAAACATATACATATCTATAATTTAACATGCTCTTAAAGATATTTTTCAGCTGATATGTATACCATTATCAAACTGTTTTAGATATTTTACACTGAGATATTGCTCAATTGAGAATGGCCCGGGCCACTAGAATTCTCTAGAATTGTGGGGCCCTGGGCAACTGCCCATTAAGCCCATACAAAGAGATGATCCTGTGTGTATTGGTTACAGGAGTCATGTGTTGGAGATCCTGAGCTTTTGGAGGAATCATGATCAGCTGACTCTGAGCAACACGGCAGCCCTCATGTCTAGGAGGTGCCAGCTTCAGATGAAAGTAAACAACCAATGAAGTGGTTCTTTAAGCTGGGAACATGTCCAGTGGCTACTGGTGAGTGATGTATTGCTATAAAGCAATACCGCTTGGTGCATAAACAGGTTTTGTTAGTCCTGTTTGTGACAGGTCTAAGCTATAAATTTGACTAAACCAAAAAGTAGTTTTCATGAAAAAGGGGCATTTTATTAAAATTAGCAGTACTAGAGTAGAAGGCGTTTGGACCTTGAGGTAAATTATTGCATTGTGAACCCCTGGATATTTTATTCCCCCTCCAATCAGGCTCATGGGTTCAAAATCAAGGTGTATTTGTTGCAGTTTGTAAAGGACCTACAGCGGAGGCAGTCATTTTGTAGGATGAATCAATATATACATTAAATGAGAATGCAGTTCACTGTAGACCAGTACTCAGTAACATTGATCATGCCTCATATATATTGGTTATGATGTGTCTAAATTATGTTATTGATTCCTAGTGAATATATAGGTTACATTCACAAGAGTATTGTTTTAAACCTGCAAAATGGCTGCCTACAATGTCTGTGTGAAAAGGGTGCTTCTTTGGAGATTAATATCAGTTTGTTCTTTAGAGATATGCATCAAAAGTAGAGATATGCACATTGTCAATATTTTCACTAGAGCAGTCTTGCTAAACATTACAGATGTGTGTAAGGTACAGTGGGCGTCCTTATGTACTATAGTGCTGAGAGCGAATAGCGATCACAATGAATTAGCATACTATCACAGTTGAACTGTGTGCGTAATCGCTATTGCATACGCATTTGAGTACGGTTGTGAATCAGGCCCTCAGACCACTTTTTTCTACACTTTTTGCTGGTAGTACTGTAGTTCTGCTATTCCAGTTAAAAGTACTAGAATACCCAAGTCTAAGGTGTGTCACTTCCAAAACAGCCCCATCGGTGACTGAAAGGAAAAAAACGGCTGGAGAAGAATTTGGGCAATTACAGAATATTAAGGAGGGTTTAAGAGTGTCCATGTGTATTATGTGTGAGTCTGAATTTTCAGATTGTGACACTGTAATTATAAAGCAGCCTCCTTTCACAAGTGCTCAACCATTTGGAAATGCAAGGAGGTTCAGTGATGATGATCATGATGATGATTGATTTGGACATATAAATTGCAAATGTGTAACAGAGTGAGGGGGGTACTGTTGTATGTGACAATAATGAGGATAAGATGATGAATGTGCTGAAGAATATGAGGATGATGTTGATTGTGTTGAAGTAAGCAGTCAGAAGTGATACTACAGTACACCCATGATAAGTGCATTGTCATGTCTCATCACAAGACCTAAGAATCCACCTCTAGCATGTGGAAAGTTTTTTACCAAACAATATTTGTCAAGGCATCTGTAGCCTTTATCACACCAATGTAATGGTGCATACACACGGTCAGATTTTCCTTCAGATTTGTACAATAACGATTTTAAAAATCATTCAATCATTCATATCTGAAAGAAAATCTGACATGTGTCCCTGCAACGATGAACGATGCGCGTTCCCGTTTGTCAGATAACGATATCTGAAATCTGATGTGTTTGCAGTCAGATTTTCATTCATTTTAATACTGTCAAAAATTCGTACTTCATGAAATCGTTGGTAAAATAGTTCAAATCGTTCGTCATTTATCGTTCGTAGTTCATCGTTTGTCGTTCGTCTGACAGATCTGACCATGTGTATGCACCATAAGAAGATATAGTGACTGACTAGGCACCTCCTTCCTGTTATTTTCAGCAAGTTAATTTAAGTGCTTCATCAAAAAGCAGAAATAACATGTACTGTATAGTAACTAGCAGTCCAGCATCAGTTACCAGCAGCTTGGATAGATACAATCATAATGTCAACATTCAGAACGGGACATGGACAAAATGTCGACATTGTGATAGTCAACAACTAGAACATTGACAGACGATTTTAGGGTTAGGATTGGGCTGCAGTTAGGGTTAGATATAGGATTAGGCGTAAATTCAAATTGAATGTCAAATTGCATTATTGACATGCTGACTGTCAACAATCACAATGTCAACATTCTGGCAATTATGACATTATGTTAGTGTGGACATTCTGAATATTGGCTTTCTATACTACACCCAGATAGATACTGTACCACATGCTCTCTTCACCACCAATACCTTCATTGTCAACTTCATCATTAATAGGCAGAGCAAAATCCCAGCACTGAAGCTGAAGATCGGCACGCAGTGCTGGAAAAAGTGGAGGCGCTTCTGCATTATGAAATTGGTACCAGCTGTGAACCAGTAGCTGATTGTGGACTGGAGGTCAATCAGAGCTAGTATTATGGCTCTGCTTCCTTGTTCCAGCTTATGTTAGCTGGCGTGAATGAGCAGGAAGAGTTAGTTAACATCACTCAAAGTGACCAGTGTAACCATGGGTGAGTAGCCTCCATGTGGGTTTGTCATTGTGGACCTCATCTGTCTGGTGTATGTAGATGCTAAGATAGACCATTTGTGTACCATTGTGTGTCATCTCCTTACAGGCAAAGTCTTTTTGATGCATGTGGTTGCTTGTACAGACTGAGGGTGTTCCTTGTAGGTTGGTCGGGTTGTCAGGTGGGTGCTACCAGCAAGAACTTCAGGGTGAGAGTGCACATAGGTCATTGCTGGGAATCTGAGATGCTAGCACCAAGGTTGATGATAACCCGACCCATCTACTGAATAGACAGATTCTTTTTTTTGTTTTCCATGTCATATCATTGTGTAGTTTCTTGGTCCTCATCTCTTTCTCTACCCTAGAGAAATTCTTCAGACCTGCGCTCTAGGACCATCTGCAACACTTCACCAGCCTGAAGGAGAGAGTGGGTGGAGACAGGTAAGTGCATACACCATACCACCTTGCCTTCACCTCTCATACTACCAAATCCCATATCAATTCCATTTCTACCGAACAGCAATTTCTCGGCTGTACCAGTAAATTAAAGTCAGTCATTCATTCCCTAGAAAATGCAATTGTACCAACTATCAACTGCTGTATAGATAAGTGGTTAAACAAAAGACTACATGAATATGAAAGCTCACTGGGTAGGAATGTCATAGCATTAATGGCTAACGCCATTATTATGTTGCTCAGGATTCCACATTGCCAATAACGGAGCAATGGTTGTTTGTGCATTACAACTAGGTGAATTTCAATACATACAGTACCATACTTTGCACACACAATTGGTGGATCAGAATTTCCTAACAAATAAGAGGTGTGTGTAGGACCTGTTGTCTGTCAAAACAAAACAACAGACAATAAAAGTGCTGTGTCAACCAAAAATTATTAAAAATATGATCTTTAAAATATGTATGATAGATAATAAACTTGTAACTCACTATACACAATTTAAAAAAAATCACAAATATGCACATTATGCATCAAAGATCTAAATTATACTATATTGTTGACTCAAATTGTTTTCTGTAACAATTATAGCTTTTCTTTATACATTATATGACAGTGTTACATTTTCTAATTAATTTGTAGTTAGTGTTTATGATGTTAAACCATCTAAAGGGATGCTGACATAATAATGGCCAATCGGATCTTCAGATGCACTTGAGCTATGCCCATATAATAATAAATTTAAGGTTCTTATTAATTATTCAAATGTCAATGCTGTCTTGTGAAACAGAGAAATGGAACTTGTCTATAGTTCCATTCTAATCCCAATAGCAACTGTGACAACTATAATGAGAGTGCACATAGAACCGCATATAATCAAAAGGCATTCCACACTGAGACTAATTATGTTCATGACTATAGACACAATCTTTCCAAAATGTCAAGCTCTCCACACTGCATCCATAAGGGCAAATATAGTCTTGTGGTGAAATGTGAGAAATTGTCTATATGAGTTGAGTGTACTGTTCACAATGAATAAAGAGAAAAATGAGTTTACTGTGCAGGTCAAGATCCCAGTAGAGACGATTAGCAATACAGCTCTTTGCAAAGAAAAGTCTTCTCACTATATTATGTGTAAAGTAAACCCCCACATCCATCCATGAAATACTTTGCTTTGCTGCCGTGTCTCAGGTAAGGAAGCTTTTAAAGACTTGGAGATCTTGTTTACATAGACAAAGTCCTACAGTGTTTCATTTCATAGTAAAACAACTTTATCAGGGGAATAAAATCATGAAAGCCATGTGGATGATGTTTATGGTCTGTCCAGTCATATTTATTATTGGATACACTTTAGGAAATTCCTATTCCTATTGCTCATAAATAGATTCACATATCTATGCAGTAATTGACAAAATACAACACTCTATGAAGGCTGAACAGAAAATATGTTATATTATAAAACCAAAGTCAGTATTATTCAAACCTCAATTTGATAATCATAGAGATTGTGAATGGTGCCTACTTAAAATCAGGTATTCATTCAACATAATTGCCATAATTATAATGTTCATCTTTATAATCAATGTTCACATATGATGATGTTTGCCTTAAGACCAGTAATATTAACATAACTTAGGTAAATCTTTATCAAACTAGCTCACAATGTTCACAATAGAGCAGGTTAGGATATGGTAGATGTAACCAGGAAGATCATAATGATTAAAGCAACAATCAAAACTCTTTCACAGAAAACAAAAAAACCTTCACTCAGTTAATTACATATTATACATGGCACCAACTGCATGGCAATATAGATACCCCATACAGATACAAAACAAAAAGATTTTGCTCAAATTATAACTAATACCTTGTAGTCTACTTTAATTTAACTAGATATTGACAGATCAGCAATAGTGAGGTCAAGCTCTGACAATTGTCTATGAGCGTGGAATTATTTGGTTTTCTATGTTTGATTCAAAATAGTGCCTAATGGATGTCTTGGCTGCTTTATATGAATACATAAAATAAATATCCAAAAACATATGCTGTACATTATATATATATATATATATATATATATATATATATATATATGAGATGAAAAAACGGCAGGCACTCAACAGGACTGTACAGCTGATAAATAATGTAGCCAGGCGGAGCCGGTATATAGGTCAATGTTTCAGCAGAATAACTGCTTTTATCAAGACATACATGGTAAAAGACAACAGCATACATATATAGACTCACCCAGTGTCCATCACCTCCATGGAGACCCCAGCCGCTGCGCCGAGCGATGACGTCACCACCTGGGACACACCAGCGCTCGTGCATGCTGAGGGGCATGGTCAATCACCTGTGCCATCACCATGGCTACAAAACAATAACAAATGACAGACAGATATTGCATGAGACGGAGAGTTAGCATCACCGCACCATAACCCATAGATTGAACAGGCTAAAGCATGATACTGTTAGCATACATAATATCCGAGCTGCAGATATACTAATAGCACCTAAAGGGTGCTCAGATATATACTATATCAGGCCAATGAAAATTAAAATAACATAAATTACCATGTAAATTGGGATCACCAAAGAAACAATAATTACTGCTAGAGAGAACCCAAACCACATTAAAGGTAACAAGTAAGAGATAAATTCTCATTGAGGCCCATCGGATGCACAGTATGCAGTGTGTAATCCATTTTGCTTCCCTCTGCAAGAGAATACGACCTTTATTACCTCCTCTAATGCTAGGGGGTATCCAGTCAATCATCTTATATTTTATGCTGGAAAGATTATGTTGTTGTTCACGAAAGTGGCGTGCAACCGGCTGATCACAACCCTTGCCCTCCAATGCAGCCCTAATACTCGACCGATGTAACGCCATCCGTTCTTTAAATTGGCGAGTAGTTTTGCCGATATAGAGCATACTGCATGGACATCTAATGCAATAAACAACATATTTACTTGAGCAGGTTAATGCATGCTTGATGGAAATTTTTTTACCTGATCGTGGATGTAAAAATGAGTCCCCTGTTTCCAGGAAGCTACAGGTAGTACATCCTGTACATTTGAAATTACCTGGCTTACGCGTCATAAAATGACAGGGTTTTTTCTCAGAATACTGGCTAATATCATTATGGACAGTAATGTCCCTAATGTTTCTCCCCCGTTTATAAGATGTCAGAATGGATGATCCTGCCAGAGCTGGAATTTGTATATCCATGGAAACTATAGGCCACATCGCCTTAGCGGTCTGCATCAGGTCACGACTACCCATAGAATATGTTTGCGTCCAAACCACTCGATTTTTCAGTGTCTTGGATGGAGCAGGTAAAAGGGCATCCTTCCGACTCACCGCCAATGCACGATCTCTAGCTCTAATCAGTGTTTTGTAGTGATATCCTCGTTGGAGGAACTTAGTCATCATTAGCTGAATTTGCAACTTGGTATCTTGTGGGTCACTGCAGATTCTTACCACCCTTAAAAATTGAGAGAAGGGAAGAACAAATTTGAGTGATCTAGGATGTTGACTGTCTGATGCCAGTAGAGTACTCCTATCAGTGTTCTTATAATATAGGGAGGTACAAATGGTCCCATCTAATTGCATCTTGATAGAAACATCCAAAAAATGAATGCTGGTAAAACTACTAACAGAGGTCAGTTTGATGGGACAATCTCGTTTGTTGATGTCATTGATGACATTGTCATATTCACCCGATGTACCCTTCCATAATAGGAAAATATCATTGATATAGCGGCAATAACCGCATATATTTTGCTCAATGGATGAATCAGAAAAGAAAAAATCCTGCTCAATGGCAAACATAAAGATGTTGGTAAAGCTTGGGGCTACACATGATCCCATGGCACACCCCGAGCATTGCAGATAAATCTTTTTATCGAAAAGGAAATAATTTCTAGTGAGAGTCCAAATGAGTAGCTGGATGAAAAAATCAATTTGTGGGCCTCAAAACAGTTTGCTGGACTGGTGAAAGTGCCTGTAATTTAAAGATAACCGCTGTAGTGTCTTTCAAAAAGGTTTTTTCTTTTTGAATAAGCGGCTGAAGAAAATAATTCAAATACTTTGAGATATTATAAAATAGCGAATCACGAGCTGCTATTATTGGCCTGCCAGGTGTAGACACAGCGTTCTTGTGCAGTTTTGGAATGGTATACAAGGTGGGAATTTTAGGAAATGGCTGCATTAAAGCTTCTTTGGTGTATTGATCAATAATGTTATTATGTACTGCTTGAGTCAATACACCAAAGAAGCGTTAACTCAGCCATTTCCTAAAATTCCCACCTTGTATACCATTTTATAATATGTCAAAGTATTTGGATTATTTTCTTCACTTTAACCAGTCCAGCAAACTGTTTTGATGTGCATCGTCGATGTTTCCAGTTTGTACACCAGCATCCCTCAGGTTCAGGGAATAGAGGCGGTTCAACACTACATCCTTCGGAGACCAAAGTATAAAGGCCCACAAATTGATTTTTTCATCCAGCTACTCACTTGGACCCTCACTAGAAATTATTTCCTTTTCGATAAAAAGATTTATCTGCAACGCTCGGGGTGTGCCATGGGATCATGTGTAGCCCCGAGCTTTGCCAACATCTTTATGTTTGCCATTGAGGAGGATTTTTTCTTTTCTGATTCATCTATTGAGCAAAATATATGCGGCTATTGCCGCTATATCAACGATATTTTCCTATTATGGAAGGGTACATCGGGTGAATATGACAATGTCATCAATGACATCAACAAACGAGATTGTTCCATCAAACTGACCTCTATTAGTAGTTTTACCAGCATTAATTTTTTGGATGTTTCTATCAAGATGCAATTAGATGGGACCATTTGTACCTTCCTATATTATAAGAACACTGATAGGAATACTCTACTGGCATCAGACAGTCAACATCCTAGATCACTCAAATTTGTTCTTCCCTTCTCTCAATTTTTAAGGGTGGTAAGAATCTGCAGTGACCCACAAGATACCAAGTTGCAAATTCAGCTAATGATGACTAAGTTCCTCCAACGAGGATATCACTACAAAACACTGATTAGAGCTAGAGATCGTGCATTGGCGGTGAGTCGGAAGGATGCCCTTTTACCTGCTCCATCCAAGACACTGGAAAATCGAGTGGTTTGGATGCAAACATATTCTATGGGTAGTCGTGACCTGATGCAGACAGCTAAGGCGATGTGGCCTATAGTTTCCACGGATATACAAATTCCAGCTCTGGCAGGATCATCCATTCTGACATCTTATAAACGGGGGAGAAACATTAGGGACATTACTGTCCATAATGATATTAGCCAGTTTTCTGAGAAAAAACCCTGTCATTTTATGACGCATAAGCCAGGTAATTTCAAATGTACAGGATGTACTACCTGTAGCTTCCTGGAAACAGGGGACTCATTTTTACATCCACGATCAGGTAAAATTTTTTCCATCAAGCATGCATTAACCTGCTCAAGTAAATATGTTGTTTATTACATTAGATGTCCATGCAGTATGCTCTATATCGGCAAAACTACTCGCCAATTTAAAGAACGGATGGCGTTACATCGGTCGAGTATTAGGGCTGCATTGGAGGGCAAGGGTTGTGATCAGCCGGTTGCACGCCACTTTCGTGAACAACAACATAATCTTTCCAGCATAAAATATAAGATGATTGACTGGATACCCCCTAGCATTAGATGAGGTGATAGAGGTCGTATTCTCTTGCAGAGGGAAGCAAAATGGATTTACACACTGCAGACTGTGCATCAGATGGGCCTCAATGAGAATTTATCTCTTACTTGTTACCTTTAATGTGGTTTGGGTTCTCTCTAGCAGTAATTATTGTTTCTTTGGTGATCCCAATTTACATGGTAATTTATATGTTATTTTCATTTTCATTGGCCTGATATAGTATATATCTGTGCACCCTTTAGGTGCTATTAGTATATCTGCAGCTCGAATATTATGTATGCTAACAGTATCATGCTTTAGCCTGTTCAATCTATGAGTTTTGGTGCGGTGATGCTAACTCTCCATCTCATGCAATATCTGTACTGTCATTTGTTATTGTTTTGTAGCCATGGTGATGGCACAGGTGATTGACCACGCCCCCTCAGCATGCACGAGCGCTGGTGTGTCCCATGTGGTGATGTCGTCGCGCGGTGCAGCGGCTGGGGTCTCCATGGAGGTGATGGACACTGGGTGAGTCTATATATGTATGCTGTTGTCTTTACCATGTATGTCTTGATAAAAGCAGTTATTCTCCTGAAACGTTGACCTATATACCGGCTCAGCCTGGCTACATTATTTATCAGCGGTACAGTCCTGTTGAGTGCCTGCCGTTTTTTCATCTCACGTATTATCCCTCTGGTTGTGCACCCAGGCAAGTTGAGTTGTGCATATCTCTGAGTGTCGGACCATATCCTATTATTTATATATATATATATATATATATATATATGAAGCAAAAAAGACCCAGCACTCACCAACGGGGTAGAGAGTAATTGCTAAGGTGCCTCTCCTGAGCGTTGGTCACACTCCCACATATACTTCCAAAAGGACGGCACTCAGTAGACTTCTTTATAATTTTAAAACGGTCCTTTAATAGTCCGACGTTTCGGGGGAACCCCCCTTCCTCTGGGACAGCAGTACACAAAATACATACACAAATACACAGACATAAATACCCTTAATGATCATGATATAAACAAGCTCACCTGTGTACCAGCATGCGCGATCACTCCCGGCAAAGCGCCCAGATCAGCCCTGGCCGCTACTCATGACGTCACCAGCCTGCTATCCAAGCCGGCTAAGTGCACCCACATGGAGCAGTGTATTCTGATCACATGACTCTCAACCATACGAGTCATCAGCGCACGCCAGTAGAGCCTGTGAGCACAATAGGGTGCCTAGCAACCAATGTCAACAATACAATTAAAAGCAAAATGTTAAAAAAACACGAATAAACACCCTATCCAATATCAAAGAAGCTGTACATCAATCATAAAGATGTTATATATATACAAAGTATATCATAATTAATGTTACTAACCCTAAACAATTACTAAGAAAAGGAAACCTGTGCATCAAAGAAAACACTGTAAACCCAGGGTTTCATTTAACCCTTTTGGGTAAATAGTATCCAAAGTGTAAATCCACTTGCTTTCCCTCTGCATAAGGATTTTGTTTCTATTACCCCCTCTCACTAAGGGTGGCACATGATCAATTATAATTGCTCTTAAAGAAGCTTCCCCATGTTTTAATTGTACGAAATGGCGAGCAACTGGTTGCTCACTACAACCGCTCTCAATGGCCTGTCATATCGCCGAGCGGTGTAACGCCATTCGCTCTTTAAACTGGCGTTGAGTTTTCCCCACGTATGCCAAGCCACAAGGGCATGTAAGCAAATATATAAAATACGTGGAGGAACAAGTCAAGGCATAATTGATTTTAAATATCTTCCCTGTATGGGAATGACTAAAAGAGTTACCAGCTATCAATAACCTGCAAGTCACACAGCCCAAACATCGATGGCACCCAGTTTTAGTGCTGAGAAAATGTGTTGTTTTTTTTGTTGACACATACCTGTAATGTCCAAATGGACAATATGATCTTTAATACTTCTATTCCTAGTAAAACTAGGAAGGAGTTGGGAATTGCGTAAGGCCGGCAAGTCCTTATTGGAGCTAACAATCGGCCACCATCGTTTAACTTTTTTCACCATAGAGGGGCTATGTAAACCAAATCGATTAACCCACGGAATCCTACTAGTGTCCAAGCTGTTGACTTTAGTAGATTTTGGGTTCAACAACTCATCTCTTGGTATATTAAGAACCTTCTTTTTAGTATTCTCTAAATCCTTCTGTGGATAACCTCGACAGATACATTTTTCAACTACATCTTGTAAGGCTTGCTCAACCTTACTTTCATCTGAAGTTATTCGTCTAACCCTAAGTAGCTGAGAATACGGCAAACCCCTCCTCAATGGTAAGGGATGAAAGCTGTCATTTCTCAACAGGGTATTCCTGTCGGTAGGTTTCCTATATAATGATGTCATGAAGGAATTGCCGCTACGGGTAATATGTACATCCAAAAAGTTTGCTTGACCAGGATCAATTTGATAAGTTAATTTTATTATACTGTTGGAAGAATTCTGCCCCTCCAACAGTGCAACAAGATCCACCTTGGACCCTGACCAAAAAATCAATAGGTCATCAATAAATCTTAGATATAAGACTACACTTGGTTTAAGACGGTCATGATCATATAGCAAAGATTTCTCAATGGAATACATAAAAGCATTCACATACTATGGGGCCACAGATGACCCCATCGCACACCCGGCTATCTGAAGGTAATAGCGACCATTGAATAGGAAATAATTCCAGGTAAGGACTAACCAAAGTAATTTAATAAACAAATCCACTGGAGGACCCGCATAATTGGGATTGTCAGATATCAACTGTCTAACAGCCTCCACACCTGCATCATGTGGGATGCAGGTGTAGAGGCTGGTGACATCAGCCGTGCACAGTAACAGTGGTTCATCATCAACTCTCAAATCTCTCAAAATTGACAATAGAGCATTAGTATCCTTTAGATATGATTTCAACTGCTGAATACAAGGGTTCAAAATCGCATCCAGATATACCGATATAGGATGAAACAGAGACCCCCGGGCAGAGATTATAGGCCACCCCAGGGGGTTCTGTGCATTTTTATGAACCTTAGGCAAAGTGTAAAACAGGGGAGTAACCGGGTACTCCACTGTTAATGCATTTTTTAGATCCATCAAAATTAACCCTTCTGAAAAAGCATGATTAATAACATCATCCAGTTTAAAATCAATTATGCCTTGACTTGTTCCTCCACATATGTTATATATTTGCTTACATGCCCTTGTGGCATGATGCAGGTGTGGAGGCTGTTAGACAGTTCATATCTGACAATCCCAATTATGCGAGTCCTCCAGTGGATTTGTTTATTAAATTACTTTGGTTAGTCCTTACCTGGAATTATTTCCTATTCAGTGGTCACTATTACCTTCAGATAGCCGGGTGTGCGATGGGGTCCTCTGTGACCCCATCATACGTGAATGCTTATATGTATTCCATTGAGAAATCTTTGCTATATGATCATGACCGTCTTAAACCAACTGTAGTCTTATATCTAAGATTTATTGATGACCTATTGATTTTTTGGTCAGGGTCCAAGGTGGATCTTGTTGCACTGCTGAAGGGGCAGAATTCTTCCAACAGTGTAATAAAATTAACTTATCAAATTTATCCTGGTCAAGCAAACTTTTTGGAAGTACGTATAACCTGTAGCGGCAATTCCTTCATGACATCATTATATAGGAAACCTACCGACAGGAATACCCTGTTGAGAAATGACAGCTTTCATCTCTTACCATTGAGGAGGGGTTTGCCGTATTCTCAGCTACTTAGGGTTAGACAAATAAGTTCAGATGAAAGTAAGGTTGAGCAAGCCTTACAAGATGTAGTTGAAAAATGTATCTGTCGAGGTTATCCACAGAAGGATTTAGAGAATACTAAAAAGAAGGTTCTTAGTATACCAAGAGATGAGTTGTTGAACCCAAAATCTACTAAAGTCAACAGCTTGGACACTAATAGGATTCCGTGGGTTAATCGATTTGGTTTACATAGCCCCTCTATGGTGAAAAAAGTTAAACGATGGTGGCCGATTGTTAGCTCTGATAAGGACTTGCTGGCCTTACACAATTCCCAACTCCTTCCTAGTTTTACTAGGAATAGAAGTATTAAAGATCATATTGTCCATTTGGACATTACAGGTATGTGTCAACAAAAAAAACCACACATTTTCTCAGCACTAAAACTGGGTGCCATCGATGTTTGGGCTGTGTGACTTGCAGGTCATTGATAGCTGGTAACTCTTTTAGTCATCCCCATACAGGGAAGATATTTAAAATCAATTATGCCTTGACTTGTTCCTCCACGTATTTTATATATTTGCTTACATGCCCTTGTGGCTTGGCATACGTGGGGAAAACTCAACGCCAGTTTGAAGAGAGAATGGCGTTACACCGCTCGGCGATACGACAGGCGTTTGAGAGCGGTTGTAGTGAGCAAGCGGTTGCTCGACATTTCGTACAATTAAAACATGGGGTAGCTTCTTTAAGAGCAATTATAATTGATCATGTGCCACCCTTAGTGAGAGGGGGCAATAGAAACAAAATCCTTATGCAGAGGGAAAGCAAGTGGATTTACACTTTGGATACTATTTCCCCAAAAGGGTTAAATGAAACCCTGGGTTTACAGCGTTTTCTTTGATGCACAGATTTCCTTTTCTTAGTAATTGTTTAGGGTTAGTAACATTAATTATGATATACTTTGTATATATATAACATCTTTATGATTGATGTACAGCTTCTTTGATATAGGATAGGGTGTTTATTCGTGTTTTTTTAACATTTTGCTTTTAATTGTATTGTTGACATTGGTTGCTAGGCAACCTATTGTGCTCACAGGCTCTACTGGCATGCGCTGATGACTTGTATGGTTGAGAGTCATGTGATCAGAATACACTGCTCGACGTGGGTGCACTTAGCGGGCTTGGATAGCAGGCTGGTGACGTCATGAGTAGCGGCCAGGGCTGGTCTGGGCGCTTTGCCGGGAGTGATCGCGCACGCTGGTACACAGGTGAGCTTGTTTATATCATGATCATTAAGGGTATTTATGTCTGTGTATTTGTGTATGTATTTTGTGTACTGCTGTCCCAGAAGAAGGGGGATTACCCCGAAACGTCGGACTATTAAAGGACCGTTTTAAAATTATAAAGAAGTCTACTGAGTGCCGTCCTTTTGGAAGTATATACATATATATATAATATATATATATATATATATATATATATATATATGTATATAAACTGCTGGTCCTCAAATGAGTATCTCTGCATTGCTCAAATAGGCAGTAGAAAACTAAAGGGCTAAAGATGATCTTTTAAAGAGCTCAGTATGATTCACAAATAATATCAAGCATTCATAATTTATCAATTAATTAACATAAAGCACATAAGCTTAAACAAACCATGACCGACAACATCTCATGCCCTCTGTGCTCCAAAGAATGCCTTATTCTGGAGCTCAAGTTGAAAAATACAATTGTGTGCAGAGGATAAAGGAAGCTCCCGTCTGAGCACTATGATATGCAATCATTAGCCCCTTACTCCAAGTTCAGAGTTGTCCTCACTTTGTATTGTAACTTGGAGCTATATTCCATCATGTATATAACAAATAATTCCTTTTTTTTAATAAGATGTACTATTGAAATAGGATTTTTCCCACACATAAAGAACCCGTGTGGATTTGTTGGTAGTGAGCAGTTGTTATTGTGTTGAATCTCACAATACCTAATAAACAAATTAGGTACCAATATATTTTTCAAGTTGGAATCCCTTTTTAAAAATGACCCCTGGTGCAATGTTTTACAAACATTGTCTTGTTTTAAAATGGAGAAATTCTTCTTAATAATTATTTAAATGTCATATGAAGGATTATTCAAATTAAAGATGAAGGAGTAATCTCTCTCTGTTTTTATATAATACCTTTTCTTTTAGAGCCTTAGTCATTTCCAACTGGGAATATCTGTACAACTGAAAGTACCTCATTATAAACTGTTTGAACAAACTCTCTTGTATAATCTCTGTTTAGGAAAGATGTAAATATCTCGAGCAAAAGAAGTCTACTTCCAAACAATTTATCTTAATGTGCAAACATTTTCCTTTAGGAGTGTTTGCTTTGTAAAGTTTGTGATGTGCACTTTTGAAGTGAAAATATGTATTAGTATCTACAGATTTCCAATGAATGAATCAGGGGCGTCTTAGGAGAGGAGGAGGACCGTGTGCACTCCCCGTGCAGGGCTCCCTCCTCTCTCCCCGGTGGCCGGCAGCTGACTGACGCGGCTGGCCAGCCACCGAAGCATTAGTAGACTCCGGGCACTAGAGTGTGCCCGGACTCTTCTGTGCATGCACAGAACATGGAAGAAATGGCAGCGGTGGCCATTTTCCAGTGTTCTGTACATGCGCAGTAGATTCTAGGCACTAGAGTGTGCCCGGAGTCTACTGCGCATGTGCAGAACACCGGGAAAATGGCCACGGCGGCCATTTTACAGTATTCTGAGCAGCGCTGACACCCGACGCGGGACCACCGACAGGTGAGTTTAAAATAATATTGGTGCAGGGTGTGCGGTGCGAAGCCCCCCTTGACCCACACTGCACCCATTATAGATACGCCACTGGAATGAATAATACAATGGTATTTTCCTTATATCTTGAATCATATCAAGAAAATGTGTTGATCTCACATATGAGTAAGTATATCAAAATATTCAAATTAAAATGCATAACAAAAGCATCAAATTATCCAATTATTCCAAACTATCTGGTCCCACTGTAACAGAATGTATTACCCATTTGGGGCAGTCCAGCTTCTCTTCTTTTCCTCTCTGTCCATATGTGTGAGGAAACAATTGAAAGAGTGACTTTTACAAGAAAAACTTTATTGCGGAGACCTTGAGAGGAAGAAGAGTCACTAAACAGTGCAGCTGCTAACATCACATAGCTGACAAAGCGTTTTAGAACAATCGATGTGTGTGCTAACAAACCACTGCTTGAGAACTGGTAAAGACTGGATATTAGGTGAGGGTTATAAAAACTAGATTGTAAATGATAACGTTGAATGGAATGAGGTGTCATGTCCAGATACATATCCCACAGAGAGCCAATTAGGTTTAAGGGGGCTCATTTGAGAGACGAGTAGATATCGACCGCTCAGCCAATTTATTATTAGAATGCACATTAAGATACTGTCCTATGCACTGAATGAAATTTAATGGTTTTAATCATTAGCATAGATTTCAATATCTCTGTTCCTCTATTTAAAAAAAAAAAAAAATGTCTGTATTTATCTCAAATTTGCTAACTCCCCTGGAAGGTATGGCAGAGTCTCAAATTTAGGGAGCTCTCCTGGCCTCCAAACAGAGTTTGTCAATCTCCCATTCACACTCTTGCCAATTGAAGTTGGAGGCCTGAAGGTTGGATGACACAATCCGCATTGAATCAGGTCATCCTAGCCCTGCTCCCACTGTAAAATGCCACAATACTTGACTTTGAACATCTGAGGGTGGAGCCACAATGACAAAAATGTGGCACCAAACCCCCATTCATCGTAGAGTGCTGCCCCCTCTGGGTTTCTCCCGGAGGGGGTTCTAAAGATATCAGTACGTATGATTCATCTTGTGTTAGTGAAAAAAAAAAGCTGCAACGATGTTCCCTGAGTGCCTATTGCGAGGATCATGATAACTGAGTGCAGTACCCTAAAATCACAATTGGGTTCCCTGGGTGGCAGTGCAGACAATATACTAAGAGTGAGGTCAGAACACTCGATGAAGTGATGTGAAATACAATGACTGGCATCATATGCTCTGTATCCTCCCACAGGCATATTTTGCATTGGTACCCACATATGTTCAGTGTGATGCAATTATGAACACTATGCTACTCACTTGGACCTGGCACATGTGCTACTCTTGTCGAGGTGGCTGACATTTTGCACATGTAACTTAGACAAATTCCATCCTACTCGTTATGAGCCCCATTATGGAATAAGACATTGGATACATATTTCCTCAACTTATTGCAAGTACTCGTGTTTTCTTTAAGGGTGTTTTGAGATTTTACTGATATTATTGTGGCTCTGTTAAAATGACATTATTAGCTACATTGCAGTAAGAGCATATCCTACAACGTCCAGTGCTGAGAGTCTGGCACAACCCTGACATTATGGGGTGTTCAGAAGATATTTTATTGAAGTATATTTAAAGTAACTAAAGCCAACATATCTTTATTATGTAAATGAAAAAGCATAAATATTCTAGTTTTATAATGTGATTATAGTCCAATAAAATCTAATTGAAAACAATAATATGCTAGAATACTGATCTGTGAAGTTCTCGCTCTTTGTTAATCATGACATATGGGCACCCCTGGAGTATAAAAACTAATTAGTATTCTCTGTATGCAGGATATAGGTAACAGCATTACTTTTCTGTAACACATCCAGACAGACATACAAGTAGATAACAAGCAGTCGCAGGGCAGAGAAAACATAGGGTTGCAGGTAAGACATGACGAACTCACATTGCCTAGCAACCATTTCCCCTCCCTTCAGTAATCAGATTTATAATGTACCTATTAACACTTTAACTGTCTTTGATTGTTTTAACTCTAACGCTCCCTCTCAACATTACCAACATTATTCTGTAAGAACCATCTTCTTAGTCCCTCTTAAATATCTTGTTACTGTATATGTTTTAAAGCATTCCAGCTGTGGTGAGATGATTCTACAACTTTTCTGCACATCATTCCTACTGTAGCACCAATGTCTGACCTTTTTATTGTAGATGAACAATAGATCGCCATTTTGATTTTGATAGATATTTTGCAAATAATTGACATTCCTGTACAGTTTAATACATAGAAACTCCTAGTGGTACCTTTACCATTGCTGTGGGCTTGCCCTTTTTTTTAGATGTTTTTATTGGAATGCAAGTAAAAGGAATAATAATAATAATAATAATAATAATAATAATAATAACAACAAAATACAAACATATATATCCAGCAAAGGATAAAATATAAAGTGCAGTGGAAAACACTTAGTGGTCAAACAAAATAAAGAAACTAAGGGCCTGATTCAGAGGCACACGCTATTTGCGAGCGCTCGCTCTGAATCAGGGCGGGACGTTTTTTTTTCTCAAAGGCCTCCAGTCCGCTCGCTAAGCTGTGGATGACCACCCACAGCTTTAGCTGTCGGCCTGGCGATGGTCGTGATTACTGCGACCATCTGGCTTGCGACGAGAGCCTTGTGGTAGGGTCTCGTCCACCGCAAGCCCCAGCGAACTTCCTGCTCTAATAGAGCAGGAAGTTCACTACTGACATCACTGGTGATGTCAGTAGGGCTGCCCACAAATGGCAGGCGTTCCTTCAGGAAGACCTCCGTTTGTCCAGCCACCCCCCCGCACTCCTACAAAACGGGGCGAGCTGTCAATCACAATCGACAGCCGCCCCATCTTGTAGTGAGTTCCGCAGCGAGTGAAAATTCACTCACTAAGGGGCTCGTGCACGTGCAGTGCGCACGCTGCGTGTGCGCACTGCCCGGCCATCAACCCGCTTGCGAGCGCATCCAGCGGGTCTGAATGAGGCCCTAAGTGCAATGGCAAATGTACAAAGCATGCAGGGGTTGGCAATCTGTTCACTATAAAAAAAGTAAAGGGCATGACGTGGGAGTGGGACTCCAGGTGTAGTTCAGTCAGGCCAATAAATAGAAAAAGGGAGATTAGCAGGGATATGGTTAAAGAAGAATGGGTGTGGAGTGTAAGGGGTAAACAATCAATATAACTCTCCCATGTAGAAAAGAACTGTTTAGTGTGGAGCTCTCTATTTAGGGAGGAACCCACTCACTCTATACGAAATATAAAATAATTTTTGGAAAATAAAAGGTCCACTCAGGGGATAGAGGAGCATAGGTGAGCAAATAAGTAGAAGCATAGAGTGAACCTGCCTCCACAATTGTTTAATAGTGGGACAAATCCACATGCAGTGGAAGAATGACGCATCCTGCTGTCCACATTTCAAAAAAGAACTGGAATTGGTTACAACAATAGCAAAACAATGTTGTGGGAATAGATAACCTCTATGGAAAATATTTAAAAACATCTCATGATAAGAGCTATCAGTTAGGACTGAGCAAGAAGGAAAGTGCATTAAGGATCATGGGAATGATTCAGCATGGATCGCAATTGCAACAGCGTATGCAGATCGGTCAATGGTGCGTACTGTGCATGCTCCGCAATGCACGTGTGTGAGTTAGCATTGCGATTTGCTCTGCGATCACCTACGCAGATACAAAGCTATCGTAGAGTGAGTAATGTCAAGTCAGCGGTTGGGGGTGGTGATGGGGAAGTGGTCGGAGAATCGTAGGCGTACCTGTCCATTTCAATGCTGTTATTTGGGCGTGCATAAATTAGCCACGGCGATGGCATACGCAGCTTGTGTACTCACTACGTGTGACGAGGTTAGCAATTTCTCAGTAAGGTCAGACTTGTTGTAATTGTGCGTGAGGGGCTGATGTTACTCAATGGTACTGATGTATAAGTAGGATTTCAAGGTATTACAGATGTGCGAAAGCAGTAGTGGGCATCTCCGTGCTGGCTTTGGACATCTCTTTACTAGCTTAGAGATTGCAGTCATTAGCACAGTTTTGCAGCAGACCTGCATGCGTAATCGCAGCTGTGATCACAACAGCAATCCGTAGTGAATCAGGCCCACAGTCAAGAG
Source organism: Taudactylus pleione (assembly GCA_031769625.1). Classification (NCBI taxonomy): domain Eukaryota; kingdom Metazoa; phylum Chordata; class Amphibia; order Anura; family Myobatrachidae; genus Taudactylus; species Taudactylus pleione. Next base: position 13,995,823 of record JAUIMM010000115.1, on the reverse strand, counting down.
ATAGGTGGGGGAAGGTAACCAACCAGTGAGAAAATCAGTATGTACAGAGGCATACATAAAAGTGAAGTTTATAGTTTAACGTTTATAGTGAAGGGAGATGATACTGCTGTCCGACAAGGGGGTAAAGAACATAATATCAAGGTTATTAGACAATTCAGAAAACAACAAAGTGTGTTTGACAGAGTTGGTGTAGGGCCTGATGAACAGCAACATAATGCATGAGAAGGAGACCATCTGTTACACCACCTCACTTGCCTGATAGGCCACCACCTAGAAACATTTACAGTACCAAGGGCTTTAGGTTAATAATGCCCTTAGCCTTCCAAACTTGGAAGAGATAACAAGCCATTGCAACAAACAAGGAATGATAGCTATTAAGGCCTAGTTTCTTACAAATGGCTTTCCACATTATCCAGCAAGGCATTAAAAGAAGGTTAACCAATACATCTTTTGACAATTCTGATTGCAAGCATGCAGGAAGGAAATGGGGTTGAGGTCAGGAATTAATGATAGTGGATAGTATAGACATGTGGAATGAAACCAGTCTCAAAATCACGTAAAGAACACTGGCAAAGCTTTGAAGTTTAAGGCATGGAAAATTAATTCCGCCAGCAGTAGGGGGGTTATTGGATCCTAAGGAGGCTGATTGTGGGCTGGCCATGGCACCAAATGAAGGAGCAAAATTCTCTATTAAGCAGTTGTTCACCCTTTTAAGAGAGAGCTATATGCTATGTATGAGTGTAGTAGGTTCAAATCCAGACAGCAGCAGCCAGGCAAGGGTGAAAATCCTGATCGTCCAAAGGTAAGTATCGCTAACCTAATTCTACCACCTAACCCTAACCCTCCCTTAGGGGTGCCTACCCCTAACCTGCCCCCCAAGTTGCTAAAACTAACCCCCCTTCCCCGCAGCCTAAACCCAAGTCTCCCAGGGGGGTGCCTAACCCTAACTTCCCCCTGGGGGAAGTTAATCCTCCCTTCCCCTAGCCTAAACCTAATCCTCCCGGGGGGGTGCCTAGCCCTAAGACCACCGGGAGCCCTAAAACCTAACCCTTCCACCCCCGCAGCTGTCCACGTCCGGGACCCGGCTTACCTTCATTCGGTATGCCGGGCGTCGGTCTTCCGGCATATGGTTAATGACAGGCGTCGAGTTTTCAACGCCTGTCATTAGTACCATGCCGGGATTAGAGAGTCGGGAAGCTGGGTCGGTATTTAGAACATCGGCTTGCTTACTACATCCCATTTTAAAGAAAACTGATCATTTTTAGGTCGCTAGCACAGCCAATGTATGAGAGAGGGAGGTTCTGCCAACTTTGGAGTTCATTGATACTGACCGAATGAGTCTCTTTATATTCAAAGAATATGCACTTGGGAAGTTGGATGCCTAGAAAAGGAAGTACCTTTGTTATCTAAGTGAGGTTATAAGAAGTGCTTCAAAGAGGTTTTCATGGTAGGGCCTAGGGACAGGGACAGTGATTTGGATTGTTTTACTGTAAAGCAGGAGATCCATTGTTGAGATGGATTATTTTACTGTAAACCTGAATTTGATCCAATGTTGAGATGGATTGTTTTACTGTAAAACCCTGAGTATGTCTAATATGTAGGGAAAGGTTCAGGAACAATTTGAGATGGGTAACAAAAGGTCATCAGCAAAGGACTTGGTGACCATTCCTTTTGAATATAACTCCTCAAATGTGGCATAGACTGGAAAAAACGGAGGAGAGGATAGAGGGCCAGGTTAAAAAGCAGGGTAGAGAGAGGGCAACTTTGGTGGGTCCCCGTAATCATTGTAAACTGGGCACTCAGGGAGCCATTAATATTAAACGTAGAAACGGGAGTTGTATAAAAATCTAGGTCTAAGAATCTCTTCAAGAAAATACTGTGAAGAGAAGGTTAAGAAACAGTGTTGAATGCTTTCTCAGCATCTAGGCTGAGAAGCATAGCTGACAAGGAAACAATAGAAAATGGCAGAGAGGCAATTAAAATAGTTGTGTAGTAATCTCACCCCATGTACAGAGTGGTGGCCATGTGTGAGGCCCAATTGATAAGATGTAAGGATAGATGGGAGCATGAACTGGAGCATATTAGCAAAAAATGTAGCCATTATTTTATAATCTAGATCAAGAAGGGTTATGGATTGATACAAAGAGATAGATCAGGGACATTTGTATGACTTCAAAAGAAAGATAGCGTGGGCCTCATTAAATGTAGGTCAGGGGGACAATCCCTATATAGTCACTGATAAAGGGAGGTGAGGGAAGGGGTGATGAGAGGGTTTAAAGATTTATAAAATTCAACACTGAAACCATCTGAACCATGTAACTTATTGCTGAGGAGGGAAGAAATGACTGCGCCAACCTCCTTTTCAGTGATTTTTAAGGTAACAGATATTAATTAATGTAAAGAGCTCAGTAACGATAGTCACATCTAAAAAGAAGTGACCAGAAGGGTCCAGCAACTGGTTGTGAACAGTTTAATGTAATTACTTTCCTTAAGGATGGCAACTTCTCATTTCTTGGATTGAAAGGATGCAGAATTACACTCCTGTATCCAGGAATCACACATGTTCTGGATGAGACACCAGTGTGTTTCCTGAAGAAAAACAACAAGGACCGAAGGATTGTAAATAACTAGTAACCCTTTTCTGCTTAACTGGGAAATTGAGAACACCAACCAGGGGCAGTATAAGAGAGAAGGGGGCCCGTGTGCAGACTACTCTGTGCAAGCCTCCTCTTATCTGTGGTGCTGAAGGCTCTGGTATTGTGCCAGAGTCTACTGCGCATGTGCAGGTCTCCAGTAACATGGCATCCGCACCACTACTGTGCATGCACAAATCTATGGGAAAATGTCTGACACACCATTTTCCAGGTGATTTGCACTTCTAATGCAGCGTTCACTCGGGTATCTGGAGAGTTACATACTAAACATGGGTGCAGGGGGTGCAGTGTGGGCACCCCTGCACCCGTTATAGATACGCCAATGCCACCAATATTCCAGGAATCCAAGCATAAATCAGAAAGTAGCGTGGTCACCAATTAGGGAAGCAACAGAACCAAAAGAACACTCATCCTATACACACTAAAGAAAAACAAGGTCAACTGTTTGAACCTAAGAGGGGGGGCCCCACTCTGTCCCAGCATAGTAGTAAAAAAGGAAGGGGAAGGGATGAACTCTCAAACCAAATCCCAGGGCCACCACTGTGAAAGAAAAAAACAAGTTAAAGACAACAGGGAGCTATCTGTTGCAATGAAACATCAAAAATTGACCAATACACAATAAACATACATTTACAGTATATAAACATTTATAAAAAATAATGCATTCCAGAACTTCACCATTTTCAAATTTATTAACAGACTAAGGGCCTGATTCAGACCCGCTTGTGAGCGCTGAGCGCTCGCAAGCGGGTCGATGATGGCCCAGTGCGCATGCGTACGACGGAGGCAGCTCTGTCGCGTGCATGCGTGAGACCGTCGTTCCGGGTCTCGTACCAAAGGGGGCGTGCTGTCGATGTTGAGTGACAGCACGCCCCCTTTGGTGGGTGGGCCGGGGGCGTGGCTGTCCAGACGGAGGCGTTCCCATGGGAACGCCTACCATCTGGGACCGGCCCCATTGACATCACAAGTGATGTCAGTGGGAGTGCTTTCGGCTCTGGTAGAGCCAAAAGCACTCTAGGGCTTGCGGCAATGAGACCCTACCACAAGGGTCTCATCGCAAGCCCGATGGTTACGATGGTCTTGACCATCGCAACCATCTTCCTGGCCACTCGCTATAGCTGTGGGTGGTCACCCACAGCTATGCGAGCGGCCAGGAGGCCTCTCTAAAAAAACAGAAGGCCGGCCTTGATTCAGAGCGAGCACTCTGTCAGAGCGTTCGGTTCTGAATCAGGCCCTAAATGCACTGTGCATGGAAGGAGGGACACTAAAAACAATAAAATTACATGCACTTCTGAGAAACCTGGTCCGAGAAGGCTTGATTGAGCAAGAGCTTATGGCCCTGGATTTTCAGCACTTTGACACGTGACATCTGTATGCCTGCAAAAGGGAATCTTTGTCACAAAAGTTGAGGAATTTGGCTGTGACAGCATGAGGTTGCAGAGCATTCCTCTCATGCTCAGAGCCCAAAAGATGGGCATGCTCTATAAGCATGGAAGTGCCAAAGGGAGGGATATTCAAAACGGAATGAAGTTCAGGTTACAAAAAAGTAAGTAGATCAATGTGCTTGATAGATTCTGGTATACCTATAAAACGGAGGTTATTGCTCTGAATGCGGTTCTCAAGGTCTTCCAATTTATCGACCTGAGAAGTTATAGATGTAGATTGAGCAATTATTGTATTTTTGGCATCAATCAAAGAGTCATTGACATCACTAAGCCTCTGCTCTATATGGACGAACTGCTTCTCTGTAGAGACTAAATTAACCTCTACAGTGGCACTGGTGGCATTTTGTTAATCAAATGTATTTATTAGAAGAAGCATTATGATAAGATACATTTCCACCATGGCCACAGAGGCAGTGGAATGAGTAAAGGATAGAGAGGGGGAAAGCTGAATTTGCGGGACAGGGTTTGGATTGGTTTTGTCGACTTTTGCCCATTTTGACAGACGGGGGTCTATTCAAATTTCTTTTATGACAGGGGAACTCGAGACAACAGTGTTAACGTGCAAGTTCGAATTAGCGTTGTTTGACAAATACAAAAATGCTAAATATCGCTGGCAATACGTAATAAAATAACAATGAGAATAGTGGGAATATAAAAAAATATATATATAGAAGAAACAAGAGTGTAGGTCAAGGTAGCACTTATGGACAGAATCAACTGGTTAGATAGTCTAGACGAAAATACAATTTCCAGGAGAATAGAAACTCAGTACACCTGTTGGGAACATCGGCCATGATGGAACAGCAGGAGAGTCAGGTGAGGTTGCAGAGGGGTAGACAAATAACGCCATTCAAACAAAAGGGTAGTTTCCAAGATTATAGGAATACTCCGGGGACAGATGTCCTCAAATCCAGATGTCCTGAGGGGGCAACCATAGAAAAATTAATCCAGGAAGGGAGGAAATCACAAGTTGGGAAAGACTCCAGGTGAGGATCGCTTGCACTGGGGAGAAGGGTCCAAGCTCAGCAGGCAGGAGGGTAGCAGGTCCCAAAATGGAACAGCAGGAGTGCCAGGTAGCAGGGGGATATCCAAGTGAAGTCATGTGAAAAAGAGCATTGCAGCCAGGGTCCTGGGAGCAGGTAAGGAGCAGGTGCTCTCACATCCTGGTGTTCGAATTACGCATTTACAAGGGGACCAATCCACATGGAGGAGAGCTGTATAACACTGTTAGATTCAGATGAAGTAGCCATTCACATTTGTGGCAGGTCATACAGTCAGATGCAGATGAAGGGATGCAGCAATGGAGGGTACTGAGAGTGAACATTTGTCAAAAGGATGAGAAACCATGGGGACAGGAGCAGCAGACCAGGTCACAATGTGTTGAGGGGATGTAGAGAATAGCAGTAGAGGGAGGCCAGTGAGCTACGTTACAAAGTCCACCAGGGAAATCAAAAAGACCAGCAGGTCAAGGTCACCAAGTGTTTGGGGTCCAGGAAAGCTCCCTTAGCAGCTGAGCCCATGAGTCAGAAGGGGCCGCAGCCTACGTTCCATGGAGTAGTTGTGGTGAACTTAGAAGTTTAGGGGATCAGGGGGGAGATGTATGATCACTGCCCTTTCTCCCGTTCTTTGTCAGGACCTGCTTCGCCCATTTAGCGTGGCAAAGCAGGTCCCTGCATTGGCAGAATTTAGTAATATCTATGTTGCCAAAGAGGGAGAATGTTAATTCACCTGTTTGGTGAATTGCGCTCTCCCTCTTTTGACAGGAGACACGGCACGGTGGTCCGCACCAGTAATTGCGAGTATGGAGCAGGGTGGATGGGAGACCCAGCTGGAACCTGCACAGAATAATAGCGATGTCATCAGCTGGTGAGCCATGGGCAGCAGTACTCTGGTCAGAAACTCCAAGCAGCACCGGCGGCGAATAGAAATCAAAAACTTTATTGTTGTTGTGGCAATGACAGCTGCAGCTGTGAAAATTGATAGCTGCAGTTGTCAGAATGGTCAGTACCACTGATCATTCAAACATAGCGGCGCCGATAATGACATGGGAACATAGCCTGCATTTCTATATGCAAGGAAGCAGTAACTGCAGCACTTAACACTTTGTGCTGAAGTTACCGGTTCTCCCCATGTATTAATGCAGTTATCTCTGTTAAATAATGGGGGCACATAGTGCCCCTGTCTATTTCGGTGCTACTGTTTTAAACATAAGCGTATATGTGGCCAGTAAATGTAAGAATGGTCGGTAGCATTGACCGTTCTCATTCTTACATTTATTGATGTTGTTACCTCAGAGTGACGTTGCTGCAGACTCCTCTTCATTTCTCTGTCCGGTGGCCATCTTTGCCGTTGGACAGTATTCTGGAGCCGGGATCCCGACTGCTGACGGGATTCCGGCGCCGATATTTAGACCGTCTGCATCCCGTCAGCCAGGATGCTGACTACATCCCGGTTCACGGTAGCTTTAGAAGACAGGTCAGTACTATCATGATAAATTATGATCTATTGCATACATATTGCATAAAAGTATACAGTGGGTAATACAACTAAAGAACTAAGGATTGCTGAAAGTCTTTATTAACAAAGGCTGCTGACTTATTTACGATTGGTGGTTATAGTTAGGGCTATACCACAATTTTAACAGGGAATCACCATCCCTCTTTTTTTTTGCTACTAGGACTGTCTACCACCAGCATTATTTCCTGACTGAAGTAGATAAAATTGCATATGTGAGAGCTATTAGAAACTTATTGTCTTTTTAGGATCTGATTTGTTACATTTTACTAATTTTTCTTTTATAATTGTTACTAACATCGCTATTCAGCGCCTGGATACCTTACCAACTAACATCGCTATTTAGCGTCCGGTTACCTTGCCAGCTAACTTTGCTGTTCAGCGTCTGGATACCTTGCCAGCTAACATTGCTGTTCAGCATCTGGTTCATTCAAGCTATTATTATTATTATTATTATTATTATTATTATTAATATCCTTTATTTATATGGCGCCACAAGGGTTCCGCAGCGCCTTACAAAGTACAGAAACAAATGAGCACACAAGACAACAATTATTAACAGTACAGACAATGCAGGACAAGTACATGATTTATAAACAATGCTGCATAACACCTAAATAAGCAGCAGGGTGTCAGTAATCAGTTTTAGGTGCCATTGTAAATGAAAGTAAAAGTAAGGCAAGAAGAAGCACGTGAGGAATGAGGGACCTGCTCATGAGAGCTTACATTCTGAGGGGAGGGTCAGACAAACAGGGGTGACACAGATGGGCTAGATAGTGAGGAAGGAGCATAGAGTAGTGGGTTAGGATGAGCGCTGGAAAGCATTGAGGAAGAAATGGGTCTTGAGGGCCCATTTGAAGATTAAGAGCCAGGAAGCCACGTGATGGGGGAATTTTGCAGGAGCAGTGGTGTCAGAGGGGTATAGCCAGGGTTTGGTGATGGCAAGGAGAATCAAGGCATTGCAGATGAAGTGCTCATGAACGGAGACCAGTTTATTATAGACAAAACTTTCTTTCCAGAGGGAACAGGAGAGAGGGACAAGGTTAAGAGGCGAGAAGAGAATGAGATTATTAGGGTTGATGTAGTGTGGAGGTGATATTGATCTAGAGAAGGAGGATAAGGAGTGTGGGGTTATGTGGTTGGCTTCTGAATGAGGAAGGGTGACAGCAGGTGGTGGGTAAGGTGGAGGTTTACTGTGGTGTGGGGGGGGGAAGGATAGGTAACTTGGAGAAAAGAGAGGGTGCAGAGTTTAGTGGTGGTACAGCAGGACCATGGTGGAAGAGAAGTTAATAATACTGGAGTTGTGGGAGATGCAGTGGAGAGACTTATATGTGATGAAGAGAGACAGGGGAGGGGAAGGAGGGGGAGAATGTAGAGGGGACCATGGATGGAGAAATGAGGTGAAAACTGGTGGTAGAGGAGAAAATAATGTAGCAGCTGAGTGAGGGAGGGAGCTATCTTCCATAGCTATTCACTGTCTGGATACCCAGTCACCAAGAACCCTCCATTATACATTGTCAACACCTCCACACTGTTACCCATCGCTATTCAGTTACCAAACCACTGAAGCAGTATTCTTTGTCATTTAGTGCCTAGTTCCTCCAGTACATTCGTAGTCTTGTCCTTATCTTCTTGCTACTCCCAGATACCTACTCTGGGGGTTGTGACCTGTTTACTTGGTGCAGCGAAACCCATATCCCACTTGGAGGGGTCACTGGTGAATGCCATAAAGTGGATTAGACTCCGCGCCTTGGAGTAGGTCTCTCCAACATCTGCGAATAGCCTATGAGGAAAACCTATATTCTGCCACCCCATCTCCTACCTGCAACTCACCCTAGCCTCCCGGCTACTGAACCCTTAACTGAGGACAAACTATACCAGGGACTGACAGTTATTTTGTTGCTGTCAACCGGTTTACATAGCGCTATGACATTCTGCTACTGGAATTCAGGTGGTTTAATATAGATGTAAACTCTAGTATCCATGAGACACCAAATACACCTAGTTTTTAAAAAAAGATCCCAACCAAAAGTTGCATAAGGTGAGGGCAAGTGATCAGGGAGGCAGAGGCCTCACCTGGTTTGGTGACAACTGGTGTGCACTCTAATCCCCCCCCAGTGGTGGAGCCGAAAGTGTACAAAAAGGGGGCATGGTCTATCATAAAGGGGCATGGCCTCATGGGAACTCCCGTTAGCATCATTATGGGGGTGCGCTCAGCATCCCCGAACTTACTGGGGTCCCTCACTCCAAGGGTGACACCCGGTGCGGCCTGCACCCCCATAGTGATGCCACTGCAGGGAGGTCAAGCTGTATTAAACTGGGTCATAAGCCACTGGAAACCCAACAATCTATGTAAACTATGCTTTATGGGCACAAGGAATTCCTCATCCAATGCAAATTAATTAATTGGGTGATGTACAACAAGAATACCCACAGTACATGCTTGAGTAAACAACTAAGAGCAATCTGGCACAGTTACGACAGCCAGTCAGCAGTGTTAATGGTATGCAGATGCCATAGGATCTAGGTCTGTTTGTACAATATGCAGAGTGTCCATGGTGACATGAGTTGATAGACACAAAAGGAGTATAATCTCTGCATCTTGCATCATATAGAGGCAACACACCTATAGACATGCTACCTGGGATGGCAGTGTTATTGAACTTGCTGACGTTGGAGCCAACTACATCTTTGGCAAATACAAATGGCCACATTGGCCAAAAGGTTCTATTTGTCAAAAACATTGGAGAATTGAGAATATACACATAATGCTGACTTTGTTGAAAAAGACAAAAGATGTCCTTTAGCATAATGAAGGCAAACTCATGTTAAAAATACAGTGGCAGCATATATTAATTTACTATACTTACTATACTAAGCGTAGATATTTGAAAATATTTGCTTTACATTTACACTTCACAGGCTTCAGAAGTGTGAACTACACAGCCATTTAGAGCAGGCATATCAAACTCAAAATACCAACAGGGCCGAATATTCAAGGTCTACGAGTGCGTGGGCTGCAACAAAAATAAAAGTCTTATATGCAATTTTGAAAGGTTTATCATTAATAAAAACCAATGCAGTGCCCCCTGTAGTAGTGCCCCTTATGCAATTCTACCCTGTATTAGAGCCCCTTTTGCAATGCCCCCTGACTTTGTGCCCATTATGCAATGACCCTTATGCAGTGCCCTAGTAGTGCCCATTATGCAGTGCCCCAGTAATGCCCCTTATGTTGTGCCCCGAGTAATGTCCCTAGTAGTGCCCCTTATGCAGTTCCCCCTGTAATGCCCCTTATGCAGAGCCCCCAGTAATGTCCCTAGTAGTGGCCCTTATGCAGTGCCCCAGTAATACCCAAAGAAGTGCACCTTAAGCAGTGCCCCCAGTAATGCCCCTTATGTTGTGCCCCCAGTAATGCCCCTTATGCAGAGCCCCCAGTAATGTCCTTAGTAGTGCCCCTTATGCAGGGCCTCCAGTAATTCCCCTTATGTTGTGCCCCCAGTAATGCCCCTTATGTTGAGCCCCCAGTAATGCCCCTTTATGCAGAGCCCCCAGTAATGTCCTTAGTAGTGCCCCTTATGCAGGGCCTCCAGTAATTCCCCTTATGTTGTGCCCCCAGTAATTCCCCTTATGTTGAGCCCCCAGTAATGCCCCTTTATGCAGAGCCCCCAGTAATGTCCTTAGTAGTGCCCCTTATGCAGAGCCCCCAGTAATGCCCTTAGTAGTGCCCCCAGTAATGCCCCTTTATGCAGAGCCCCCAGTAATGTCCTTAGTAGTGCCTCTTATGCAGGGCCTCAAGTAATGCCCCTAATATTGAGCCCCCAGTAATGCCCCTTTATGCAGAGCCCCCAGTAATGTCCTTAGTAGTGCCCCTTATGCAGAGCCCCCAGTAATGCCCCTTATGCAGAACCCCCAGTAATGCCCCTTTATGCAGAGCCCCCAATGATGTCTTTAGTAGTGCCCCTTATGCAGAGCCCCCAGTAATGCCCTTTTTGTTGTGCCCCCAGTAATGCCCCTTATGTTGTGCCCCCAGTAATGCCCCTTATGCAGAACCCCCAGTAATGCCCTTAGTAGTGCCCCAAGTAATGCCCATTATGTTGTGCCCCTTATGTTGTGCCCCCAGTAATGCCCCCTCCCAGTATAGAATAGGCCCCACTCACCTGTCTGTGCAGTACTTACCTTTCCTCACGAAGGCCGCTGGGCACTGCTCCAATCCATGCCATCCCGCACAGACGCTGCTGCTGACTGGATCTAATTAGATCCAGAGCAGCAGGCGCAGGCTCCGCTCGTTGTGGGTGATGTGTGTGATATCATGATGTCACCCGCGCGCTACATCACTGGGAACACTGGCCTCTGAAGTGATCAGAGGCTTCTGATCACTTCAGAGACCACTGTTGCCAGCCTGTAAAGTAAACACTGCCCGATCGGAGCTGTGCTTCGATCGTGGCAGGGGTGTAGGTCGCATATTATATATATGTGAGCCCACACTCTGGGGCCGCAGAAAATGTTTATATGGGGCCGCATGTTTGACATGCCTGATCTAACGTGAGGGTTATTCAGATGACCGATGTTCAGGCAGATGACCTGATGCTGCATCTTCAAATGCAGCAGTGGATCATAAAAGCATGCAGTGATTTTTTTTTCTACAAAAGATGTATCCTGCTGCTTTACACATTTTTGCACAGCAGCTATGTCCTAAGATACATCTGCTGTACGGACTGCATACAGCTAATAGTTGCGATTATTAATTGTAGTGGTGTAAGATGTGTATGTGATTCGCCAATAATCCCAAGATGAGGCAATATTGCCATTTATCATCATCATCATTATGAATTAACACCTGCCCCGCAGCCTCCTAACAAGTGTATATGCGCAAACCTTCTGGTGTACCTGAGCAACATCTGTGTGAACAAGACCTTACTGTACTAAGTCTACATGTAGGGGCATTTTAAGAGAGGAAGGGGCTTGTGTGCGGCCTTGTGCGTGCCCCCTCCTCTCCGGCAGCACAGTAGACTCTGGATTTGTGCCAGGTAAGTATACTAATTATATGGGTGCAGGGTGTGGGCCCCCATGGACCCAGGGGCCCAAATGTGCACCGTCCACCCTGCACCCATTATTGATACTCCAACTGCTACCTGGGAATACCCTTTCCCTACCCTAATCCAATCACAAGTCATTTGTGTTGAATTCACACAGGTCTGCAATCTCGCATACAGTATGTGTGCACTCCCTATCTGAGAATGGATAGGGCAAATTCATGCAAGACACCCTTGGCATAAAATGAAGAAATGTTAAAGCTATGATTAATAATTCGTTTTTTCTTTATAGTGTGCAATAAATTTTAATAGAGCAGATCACGAGGACCCTTCTTAAGTGGCATGGTGACCAATAATGCATTCCCTTACCATCCATCCGGGGTAAATCTACACCAGGGGTCAGGGAACTTTTTTACCTTTTACCCCAAAATATATTTAGATACGCCAACATTACCCCCTTGATTTGAAAGGAAGGAAATCATATAGTAGTGCCCCCATATAATGCCCCTGTAGTAGTGCCCCCATATAATGCCCCTGTAGTAGTGCCCCTATAGTAGTGCCCCATATAATGCCCCTGTAGTATTGCCCCCATATAGTGCCCCTGTAGTAGTGCCCCCATATAGTGCCCCTGTAGTAGTGCCCCCATATAGTGCCCCTGTAGTAGTGCCCCCATATAGTGCCCCCATATAATGCCACTGTAGTGCCACTTGTACAAACCCCCCCCCCAAAAAACACTTACCTTAATCCCTGCTCCTGCATCCGCCGCCATCCTGTCCGCCCGTCTGCTCCTCGGAACTATGGAAGAGACGTCATGTCATCTCTCCCATAGTGCGCATGGAGAGAGCCGGAAGCTGGACTTCAGAAGAGAACTCCAGCTTCCGGCTAACGCGGCGCTGCAGGGAAGGAACCGGGCGCCCGCTGGTAATAACATCTCAGCGGGCGTCCGACTTAGAGCCTCTCTGCGGTGATTCATATGCATGCCCGGCTGTCCGTCCATTACCCCCAGGATTTTCATTTTTACCCCATGTGGGGTAATTTACCCCTGTTCCCCAACCACTGATCTACACATTTTAAATGATTTTTTTCCATAACAGAGCTTGGGGATATTTATTGCATAAATGATGACAGATGAGACAGAACTAGCAGTGAAAGAAAGTATGAGTATTGGTGTTAGTCTTGAGGTCACTATTGTAGAACAAGTGTGAATGAAAGAGGATTAAAGAGAAGGTATCCAGTTTTTTCATTTATGAGATGCGCGTATGAATTACTACAGTTTGGATGATATGTGTTCTCTGTATTTGGTCAGATACAATATGTATTGTATAATGATGCTAACTATATTACTAATATTATTAACAGTTATTTATATAGTGCACACATATTCAGCAGCAATTACAGAAAATATGTCAGTCATTCACACTAGTCTTTACACTCTATTCAGTATGTATAAGACGTTAAATCAACTCACTTTCACAACGTAAAATGCTAAAGAATTAGGTGGGTCTAGGAGAAAAATAGAGAAATGGGAGGTGAGGATTAGTTTGAGCAATTTGAAAGGTAATATATGCAGATGCATACTCTATTGGCACCAATTACACATAGGATACAGGGGCGTCTTTATAATGGATGCAGGGTGTGCGGTGCTCACGGGCCTCTGAGTCCAGGGGGGCCCTCAACATACACCCTGCATCCATATAGTCTTAAATTTACCTGTCCGTAGTCCTGTCAGCGCTGCAGAGTAGCAAAAATCACTGGGAAAATCTACTGCACTGCAGGAGAGAGAAGGGTGCCCGCACTGAGTCTACACACAGGCCCCCTCCTCTCATAAAACGCCCCTGGTAGGATACCATAGCTTATGGGGCTGATTCAGAGATGTCTGCTAATGACACTGCTGCTGTGAATTTGTATGCAACAGCTGTGTAACTGTTGCAGTAGGATATGTATTGAGATGGTTGCAACACACCTGCGTTTTCTTCACCATTCCCCCATTACCTCCCCCAAACGCTTCCTGACTGTCAATCACTCTGCGGTCAAATCCTCGATGCCACCACCGACAACAATGAAACTTGATGCATGTGCAGTGCGACTCATACGTATGCACAGATCACAGATTAACTGCATACACATCAGCATTGTGTTTATCTCTGCATCAGGTCTTATATACCATAGTCTGGCCTTTGATGTCCTGTGCATGATGTCATATGCTGGACTGTAGCATGGAATTTAGGTTCTGTGACCCTGTAGGGGTAATTACTGTGCTTAGCCAAGTCTTAAATTACAAATGATGTACTACACTTGGTTTATTCATTTTTTTTGATCACCTATAAAATAGAAATGAGCGGGTTCTGAGCCCACCCCAACTTAGTGGTACAAGCTGAGATCTGAGTCGGCTCAGGTTTTCCCGCCTGACTCGGATCTCAAAACGAGGCAAAACGTCATCATCCCGCTGTCGAATTCTCACGGGTTTTGGATTGTATAAAAGTTCCCCGAGATCGCCGCCATTTTCATTCCCGCTGTGGAGAGTGAAAAGGAAGGAGGGGGCTGTGATCGCTGTGTTGATAGGGGCTGGCTACTGTTGTCACTTGTGTCCTTGTGTCCTCAACCATTCTTTGAACGGTGAACATGTCATTAATTGTTGGCAATTCTTAGTCTGACCCAACCCGATGTCTAAACTTGGTTGTGTTGACTCAACTGCATCACCAGTGGGTGTTTTTAAAGTTTAGTTTTTTCTCACCAGATGCACTTGCTGGAGAAAATGAAGAAGAAACCATTGCAGCATCACGTGCTACTTGAGCTGACAATTTGCTTATCAACAGTCCTTTACATCCCTTCAGATCTGTGTCCATTGGGTAGATGAAACAATGTTTTCATCCCTTCTGGGATGAAAATACACTCCCAGCACCAGGCATGACGCTCACGAATTCTCAAGAAAGACAAAAAATATATATGGGCGCTCCAGAGAAAAAGATTTGTGTTCAAAAGCTGCTCACCTAAAGGATAGGCTAATCCTGGATGTGTAGACAAAAAAAGAAAAACAGGGAGCGCTGATGAAAACCATATGAATATCAAACTAAAACTGCAGTAAAGTGAATTAGAAAAAATATCTTTAATGAAATATATTAAATATATATTACCAAAATAGGTCTAATGTGCACTAAACAGTACAATCTGGCATAAAAGTTCTTAGCATGTGGTAAAAACAAACAGATAAAAGAATACAATTGTAGCATATACATAAGATACAATATTCGACTTGTATATACAGTTTGAGTCTCCGATATCCAAAATGCTTGGGACCAGGGGCATTTTGGATAACGGAATATTCTGTATTTTGGAATATTTGCATATCATAATGAAATATATTGGGAATGGGACCCAAATATACACACAGAATGCATTTATGTGTTCTATACACCTTATACACACAGCCTGCAGGTAATTTTATACAATATTTTCAATAATTCTGTGGCTCAAACAAAGGTTGTGTACATTCATAAAATTCAGGTATGTTTCATATACACCCTATACACACAACCTGAAGGTAATTGTATACAATATTTGTAATAATTTGTGCCTTAGACAAAGTTTGTGTGCATTGAACCATCAAAAATCAAAGGTTTCATTTTCTCAGTCAAGCCAAAAATATTCCGTATTTCGGAATATTCCGTATTTCGGAATATTTGGATATGGGAGACTCAACCTGTACTGTAGGGTATAAATAGACATATAAGCACAAGAGATTTTGTTAATCCTGTTGGTATGTATAGTCCAAAGAAGTGCCGTATTTAGTTAGAATAGTTTGTCATATTAGTTGACGTCCAGTTAAAATCTTTAAATGATATAGCACAAATTATGGAAGTTCTTACCCATTGGATGATGTGACTAGTTGGTTGTGGTAGTCACTGTATACCCTCACACTGCCTGATTTCTGCTGGTCCCGGCCGGGAGAAAAAAAGGCAGCAAAGCGGAGTCGGTCTTAGTAAGGATTCTCACTAAGAATGACTCTGCTTTGCTGTGACAACGGCATTTATCCGAGAACACATGATCCTTTTTGATATTTGATTTTCATCAGCACTCCCTGTTTTTCTTTTCTTGTCTTCTCAAGAAAGACACAATGTAAGACCTAAAATTTAGATCTGAAATGTTGCAGTTGCTGCTCTGTTCCGCTTGTCCACATATCTGCTCTTGTTAAGTGGACAGTGGGTAAAATGGCAGTTTGAAGGCCACTAACTATGTTTTTTTTAATGTCCCTGTACAGGTTGGGAAATGTTCATGTGGAAAATTTGCAAAGGATTATTATACAATCAATTGGTTTGGAAAGCACTCTTCCTGGTCCCCTTCTGGGATGAAAATCCACTCCTAGCAGCAAAAGTTGGCGCAGGATTCTCAAGAAAGACACAACGTAAGACCTTAAATCTTGCACTTGTCCACATATCTGTGCTGGTTAAGTGAGGTCACTAACTATGTTTTTTTTAAAGTCCCTGTACAGGTTGGGAAATGCTTTTCATGTGGAAGCTTTGAAAAGGATTATATAACAGTCAATTGTTTTTTTAAAGTACTACTAGTAGTCTTCCTGGTCCCCTTCTGGGATGAAAATCCTCTCCAAGCAGCAGCAGCGGCAGCAGCAGGCATAGTGCTCAAGGATTCTGGGGTTAGGGGGAGGGTTAGGGTTAGGCACCAATGGGGGGTTAGGGTGCAGGGGGGTTAGGTTTAGGCACAAGGGGAGGAGGTTAGGTTTAGGCCACGAGGGAGGGAGGGTTAGGGATAGGGAGAGGGGGAGGTTTAGGATACTGACCAACAGGTGTCGGTATCCTAACCTTGTCGGGATGCCGGCATCGGGATTCTGACTGACGAACTCCTGAGTGCTGGCATCCCGCACCCAACCCACTGAAAACACTGAACAGCATTCAATTAATACACATTTTATAATTTACATACTGTATATATATATATATATATATATATATATATATATTTGAATCAATCTACTTTGAATAAAGTGCTGCCTAGATATTAATTAATGCTTAAAGTAATAAAATAAATAATGTGACTTCTTATGGTTTCTACCAAAGGAAAGTCAACTAATCTGATTACATATCTAAAGATATTTTCTGACTCTTTATAACTGTCACCTTCCTCTTTCCATAACATTTTTTTCCTCAGCCGAGACACTTCTTTTCCACAGATATTGACTCTCACATCTGTTGTCTTTGCACATGCCCTAAAATTGTTGTTACAGTATTAGCAATCAGGCTGTCTCTAACACACTCAACATTGCAGACATAGCTGCTACAGTTTCCCCATTTCCCCATTCTGCCGACGCCGGGGCAATCCAACATGGTAGACTCAATTCCTCAATTCCAACCTGAAAATAGTAGAATTTGGCGAGTTGGTGATTTTTAACATGCAATTTTTGCCAATCCGCCAACGGATCATTGATGTCCATGGATCGGCTGTTTTGATTGCCGTTCGGTGAGGGCAGAATGGGTAATTGGGCCGTAGATGTATCACGCGCATAACAACAGCAGATAGCTACAAGTCTAAACCCTTACCATCCAATACACAAGAAGGTAGTAATGTAGCACAATTGTTCACAGTTTGAAGTAGATAACGGACTGAGAGCATTTATAACCTGCAAAATGTAAGATTCAATAGCCCGATAAATGAACACAATGTTTATAAATAAGAAATCATTATTTATATGAGATGTCCTCTGATCACAATGGGTGAGTATATTTGCAGGAACCTAGTTTGTGCGTTCTGTGTGGCTCATAGTGGAGTGTGGTGTTTACAGAATGTACATGTGGGAACATTAGTGCATTTTCTTTGGCCCCCAAAATATTTGTAAGAAACTGTCATCTTGATCCAGGATATAATTATTTATTTATTTCACCTTTGTCAAAGTCAAATAATTGGGTATGATCGCTTTACAATTATTATCTGAAAATATAGTCATCTATAGTCTGATGGCATGTTACTAGGATGCTACTTTGTGTCGGTGCAGTCCAATGTACACAAATGCGAATGCACACATGTATTCACAATTTCACATACACTCACACATACACAGATGCACATATGTGAACACATACATATAAAATGGTTCCCACACATTATAGATAATAATCAGAGTTATTAAAGGTATTGTTAGCTAATAGTTAAGATGTAAGATGTACTTAAAAGAGATCTAAGGTTCAGAATACAGTGGACATGTCATGTTTGGTATCATACTAACTCCTTGTTTATTTGCAGACATCCGTTTCTTTCGGCAAAGAAGTCGCATCATGTGTCCGCTAGTTATGGATGATAGGGAGTTATTGAGTAGAATGCTATTTCTTGTATGCAGTGTTGTAGCCAGTTTTAACTAGGGGTGTGCACCGGCCACTTTTCGTGTTTTGTGTTTTGGTTTTGGATCTGGATCTTTCTTCGTGTTTTGGATCTGGATTGTTTTTGCCAAAACCACCCTTCCGTGTTTTGGGTTCTGGGTTTTGTGTTTTGGATCTGTATTTTTTTGAAAAAAAGCATAAAAACAGCTAAAATCACAGAATTTGTGGGTTTTTCTGCTCCTATGCTATTATTAACCTCAATAACCTTAATTTCCACTCATTTCCAGTCTATTCTGAACACCTCACACCTCACAATAGTGTTTTTATGTCCAAAAGGTTGCACCGAGGTAGCTGGATGACTATGCTAAGAGATACGAGTGGGCGGCACAAACACGTGGTCCATCTAGGAGTGGCACTGCAGTGGCAGACAGGATGGCAGTTTGAAAAACTAGGCCCCAAACTATACATAATGCAAAGAAAAAAAAGAGGTGCAAGATGGAATTGTCCTTGGGCCCTCCCACCCACCCTTATGTTGTATAAACAGGACATGCACACTTTAACAAACCAAACATTTCAGCGCCAGGGTCTGCCACATGACTGTGGCTGAAATGATTGGTTTGTTTGGGCCCCCACAAAACAAGCTGGCAATTAATCTGTCCCTGCACAAACTGGCTCTACGGAGGCAAGATGTCGTCCTCATCCTCCTCATCCACCGATTCCTCACCCTCTTCAGTGTTGTGTACATCCTCATCCTCACAGAGTATTAATTCGTCCCCGCTGGAATCCACAACCACAAGTCCCTCTGTACGTTCTGGAGGCTGGTCTCCCTGGAAGAGTTGATAATTCATTTTATGAACATCATCTTCTCCACATTTTGTGGAAGCAACCTCCTACGCCTTTCGCTGACAAGGTTCCCGGCTGCACTAAACACTCTTTCGGAGTACACACTGGAGGGGGGGCAACTCAGGTAAAATAGAGCCAGTTTGTACAGGGACCTCCAAATTGCTTCTTTTTCCTGCCAGTACAGGTACGGACTGTCTGACATGCTTACTTGGATGCTGTCACCGATGTAATCCTTTAACAGACAGACGCACGCTTGTCGCTGCTGCTTTGAGGATGCAAGTGCAGCTACAGCCCACACAATTCACAAAGACAGAAAAAAAAGAAGAATATTTTTATTGTTTGTGTAGCACACTTTGAGGGTGTCACCACCCTTTAACAGACAGACGCACGCTTGTCGCTGCTGCTTTGAGGATGCAAGTGCGGCTACATCGCACACAAGTCACAAACACATTAAAAAAATAGTTATTTATTTTTTGGAGCACTTTGAGGGTTACACCACCCTTTAACAGACAGACGCACGCTTGTCGCTGCTGCTTTGAGGATGCAAGAGCGGCTACAGCCCACACAATTCACAAAGACAGAAAAAAGAAGAAGAATATTTTTATTGTTTGTGTAGCACACTTTGAGGGTGTCACCACCCTTTAACATACAGACGCACGCTTGTCGCTGCTGCTTTGAGGATGCAAGTGCGGCTACAGCCCACACAATTCACAAAGACAGAAAAAAAAGAACAATATTTTTATTGTTTGTGTAGCACACTTTGAGGGTGTCACCACCCTTTAACAGACAGACGCACGCTTGTCGCTGCTGCTTTAAGGATGCGGGTGCGGCTACAGCCCACACATTTCACAAAGACAGAAAAAAAAAGAACAATATTTTTATTGTTTGTGTAGCACACTTTGAGGGTGTCACCACCCTTTAACAGACAGACGCATGCTTGTCGCTGCTGCTTTAAGGATGCAGGTGCGGCTACAGCCCACACATTTCACAAAGACAGAAAAAAAAAGTACAATATTTTTATTGTTTGTGTAGCACACTTTGAGGGTGTCACCACCCTTTAACAGACAGACGCATGCTTGTCGCTGCTGCCTTAAGGATGCAGGTGCGGCTACAGTCCACACATTTCACAAAGACAGAAAAATAAGAAGAATATTTTTATTGTTTGTGGAGCGTACTTTGAGGGTTACACCACCCTTTAACAGACAGACTCACGCTTGTCGCTGCTGCTTTGAGGATGCAAGAGCGGCTACAGCCCACACAATTCACAAAGACAGAAAAAAGAAGAAGAATATTTTTATTGTTTGTGTAGCACACTTTGAGGGTGTCACCACCCTTTAACATACAGACGCACGCTTGTCGCTGCTGCTTTGAGGATGCAAGTGCGGCTACAGCCCACACAATTCACAAAGACAGAAAAAAAAGAACAATATTTTTATTGTTTGTGTAGCACACTTTGAGGGTGTCACCACCCTTTAACAGACAGACGCACGCTTGTCGCTGCTGCTTTAAGGATGCGGGTGCGGCTACAGCCCACACATTTCACAAAGACAGAAAAAAAAAGAACAATATTTTTATTGTTTGTGTAGCACACTTTGAGGGTGTCACCACCCTTTAACAGACAGACGCATGCTTGTCGCTGCTGCTTTAAGGATGCAGGTGCGGCTACAGCCCACACATTTCACAAAGACAGAAAAAAAAAGTACAATATTTTTATTGTTTGTGTAGCACACTTTGAGGGTGTCACCACCCTTTAACAGACAGACGCATGCTTGTCGCTGCTGCCTTAAGGATGCAGGTGCGGCTACAGTCCACACATTTCACAAAGACAGAAAAATAAGAAGAATATTTTTATTGTTTGTGGAGCGTACTTTGAGGGTTACACCACCCTTTAACAGACAGACTCACGCTTGTCGCTGCTGCTTTGAGGATGCAAGTGCGGCTACAGCCCACACAATTCACAAAGACAGAAAAAAGAAGAAGAATATTTTTATTGTTTTGTGGAGCGCACTTTGAGGGTTACACCATCCTTTAACAGGCAGACGCACGCTTGTCGCTGCTGCTTTGAGGATGCAGGTGGAATCTAGACGGGATTTGGAACCGGGGACACACTACCTCCATCAATTGTCTAAATCCCACTGCACTAATGGCGGATACCGGACGCACGTCTAACACCAACATAGCAGTCAAGGCCTCAGTTATATGTTTTGCTTCAGGATGACTGCTGTTGTACTTCATCCTCATCGCTAGGGACTGTTGGAGGGTCAATTGTTTAGTAAAAGTAGTGATGTTCCTACTTTCTCTCTGGGATGATGAACAACTCCCAGCAGCAGCAACAGCACTAGGAGGAAGTGGTTCTTGATCTTTCCCTATTTTATTTTTATCGGAGAAAGTTTGGCCCTCCATTTATGTTATATTGATATATACGTGCGGCTAAAGCGCACACAAACACAGAAAATATTTTTTTATTTTTGCTGGAGAGTAGTGCACTTTGTGGGTTACACCACCCTTTAAGAAATGAGCCAGCCGGCTCTTTACTTATGGGACACAGGCGCACACTTGGCGCTGCTCCTTTGCTGATGCACGTGCAGCCAGAAAATATTTTATTATTTGGTTTGGAGTGTACTTTGGGGGTTACAGCACCCTTTAACGGTCAAGCCAGCTGGCCCTTTACTTATGACACAGGCGCACGCTTGGCACTACTTTGTTGATGCTTGTGCGGCTACTGCGCACACAATTCTCAAACACAGAAAATAATTTTTTTGGGGGTTTGGACTGGAGTGTACTTTGGGGGTTACAGCACCCTTTAATGGTCAAGCCAGCCGGCCCTTTACTTATGACACAGGCGCACGCTTGGCACTACTTTGTTGATGCACGTGCGGCTACTGCGCACACAATTCACAAACACAGAAAATATATATTTTTTTGGTTTGGACTGGAGTGTACTTTGGGGGTTACAGCACCCTTTAACGGTCAAGCCTGCCGGCCCTTTACTTATGACACAGGTGCACGCTTGCCACTACTTTGTTGATGCACGTGCGGCTACTGCGCACACAATTCACAAACACAGAAAATAATTTTTTTTTGGTTTGGACTGGAGTGTACTTTGGGGGTTACAGCACCCTTTAACGGTCAAGCCAGCCGGCCCTTTACTTATGACACAGGCGCACGCTTGGCACTACTTTGTTGATGCACGTGCGGCTACTGCGCACACAATTCACAAACACAGAAAATATATATTTTTGGGTTTGGAGTGTACTTTGGGGGTTACAGCACCCTTTAACGGTCAATCCAGCCGGCCCTTTACTTATGACACAGGCGCACGCTTGGCACTACTTTGTTGATGCACGTGCGGCTACTGCGCACACAATTCACAAACACAGAAAATATATATTTTTTGGTTTGGAGTGTACTTTGGGGGTTACAGCACCCTTTAACGGTCAAGCCAGCCGCCCTTTACTTATGACACAGGCGCACTCTTGGCACTACTTTGTTGATGCACGTGCGGCTACTGCGCACACAATTCACAAACACAGAAAATAATTTTTTTTTTGGTTTGGACTGGAGTGTACTTTGGGGGTTACAGCACCCTTTAATGGTCAAGCCAGCCGGCCCTTTACTTATGACACAGGCACACGCTTGGCACTACTTTGTTGATGCACGTGCGGCTACTGCGCACACACTTCACAAACACAGAAAATATATTATTTTTTTAGCACTTGGGGGGGAGCACCCCTGATGGACAGGGCACCCCCTGGACAACACTACAGCACCCCTTTAGGACTGGGACACTGCACAGGACTTTGGAGTGGACACAGTCCCTATGGAGAACTGACTGCACAACACTGTCCAGCCAGCCCCTATGGACTTTGAAGTAGTGGACACAGCCCCTATTAACAACAGCAGCACAGCACAACACAGCCAGCCCCTATGGACTTTGAAGTAGTGGACAACAGCAGCACTACACTACACTACACTACACAGCCCAGCCAGCCCTAAGTCCCACCTTCCCTCTTCACTGTCCACAGCCGAGTGAAAAAATGGCGCCGACGCGGGTACCTTATATAGGATCCAAAACCCGTGAGACTCGGAAGGCGGGATGATGACGTTTTGCCTCGATTTCAGATTCGAGTCAGGCGGGAAAAGTCGAGCCTGACTCGGATCGGATTCGGATCGGTGGGGCTCGGGGGGGTTCGGATTTCAGAAATCCGAACCCGCTCACCCCTAGTTTTAACCAGTTCTTCGGCGGGAAGATACACAATGTGACCGTTGGAAGACTGATCCATACCCCTGATGACACAGTATGAACTGACCAATGACCAGATTGACAAGAAGCATGAACCAATGAAAACCTGCCAACTTCTCCCTTTGCAACCTGTACCATATACAGGCTTGTGTACTGGCTTCAGTGTACAGACATCTTCTTTGCGACCGTAGACTTCTGGACTGAATGGCTATATGCTGGGACCAGTGCGCATGCGTATGTATTGGCTGTACTTATTGTTTATTTTGTTGCTTTTTACTCTAATTGTTAAACTTATATCGTGTTACCCCTTTTTTACATAAAATAACTTTTGTGCTTTGGAACCACACGATTAGACTGGAAAGCAATTCTTTCTAAAGCGACTTGCACAGCAAAATAGCGACTGAACGGCATTAATACTTTATACAAGGCCATATCCACTGATGAAATACAGGATCAAATTATTTTTATAAACAAATAATATACTAACGTGCTAATGCCCTAAAGCTCAGGAACTGGATTAAATACAATTTAGGTTCTTATGGGGTATGGTATGGTTAAGACTACTGTAACAATTGACAAATGTTTGCCTGTCCAAGGCAGGCGATGCCAATAACTGATCTATGCCTTTGTGACAGAAATCATTATTAGCTTTGAAATTTCACTTAATATTTAGATTAGAATGTACAATTGGAAAACAATTTTGAAATTGTAATAAATGTAACCTTTACTTTAGGAATAAATGTCATTGCATTGTTGTTATTTATAATCTTTACGTACTAGTGTACATTTAATTGATAGAAAAATCTTTAAGTTGCATAATTGAAGTTATTAGTTGTATATTATGTGAATCATTTTATTAACATAGTTCAAAAAATGCATACCATATTTAATTTAATTTCAATAGTATTAACTGTTTAAAATATGTAAAATAATCTTTACTTTTTTTTCATATGGGTTGCACCTTTTCTCTTTTGCACCTAATGTTTATTAGTAAATACTCCACATTAGGGCACATTAATAATAACCTGATAGCAGGGCCGGACTGGTCATCTGGCAGTTCTGGCATATGCCAGAAGGGCCGCTGACCAGATGGGCCGGTCCAGCCGTCGAGAAGCGCAGACGAGCCGAGCAGATAATAATTAAGCCTCTCAGAACTCTAGTCTGCTCAGCGGCAGGAGCAGTCACACAGTGTGGTTTGCAGTCACTCCCATTGTGTTTATAATGCAATCAGAGTGGCTGGTCCTGGCTGTCAGTCAGCTTCATGCAGCTCCACTGGCCAAGTTTCATATTTCGAACCACCCATTGTGGGCGGAGTCATAGAGCACTTCCCCGGCAAAGGGAAGATGGAGTAGCCTGCAAGCAGGAGCCCTCTCGCCAGAGCAGTAGCAGTTAAACCCCCCTGCGGCCCGATATACCCCTGGCTAGAGCAGATGGTGCCACTGTGAATAGGACTCAGACCACCGCAAATCGCGGCAATATACCATGAGGGGGCGAGGCCTAATGGGTGCCCGCCCCCACATCAACAACCTGCAGCATTAGCTACTTCAAGGTGAGTGTGTGAATCTATTTATACTGTGCTAGGGTGTATGTTTGTGCTAGGGTGTGTATGATGTATTCATGTGTTAGTGTAATAAACATATAAGATATATATTGTTAGGATATATGTATATACAGCATATACAATGATAGATAGCTAAAGAGAGGCGGATTGGCCGTTTAATTCATCTGGAAAATTCCTGGTGGGCCGAGTGGACTGTAACCGCCTGTCGTATGTGGCCCCCCAGCCCCTGTAACGCATCACCCTTGTATGACTGGCAGCCTGCTGGCGGCTGACAGCGGCCCACCCATGGAGGAACTGAAATCATGAGAGAGGATGCCGCTGTTCTCTGATGAGACCGAGGCACCCCGTCCCCACTCCAAGTACTATGCCAGCAACCGATAGTTACACACAGTTTGGCAGAGGGAAAGCAGTCACCGTCTGGCTGCCTGGATAAGTAACAACTTGGTGTGGGGCCAGCGTGAAGCGGCAAGTGGGGTATGCATTGCAGGACGGTGCTGGGCTGGAGAGGCGATGTCCCCATGCTCCACTGCGCCGTCCTCATGCTACATCCTGCCATTAACTTATGCCCGTCTCTGGCTGTCCCCGGCTCAGCTCCCCTCCTGGGCTTTGTGAAGTCTTGCCTGTGCAAAGTGAGCCACAGTCAGGCGCAGATTAGTGGTAGACTTCACTGTGTTTGGGCCGGTGAAATAATTTCTTGGTGTATATTTTTTTATTTTAATTTTCTTCAAATTCGTGCCATGGCCAGGGCTGATCAGGAGCCGGCCTGGCTTAGTCACATATTTACTAGAGACGGAGCAGGAGAGAGGCCCGCCTCATTTCCTCACAGCTCAGCCTCTCATTGACAGCTGCTTGCCAGACTGACTCCTGAGCTTGGCACAAAACTAGTCCCTTCTCCCACCTACCCAGACCGCACCGCCAGGGAAAGGCAGTCACCTCTAACAGACACACAATGAGATCCAGTCTCCCAGATACCAGCAGCAGCCAGAGTTAGAAGGGCTTCTCAGGAAGCTGCTATGTGAGCATGCAGTGCTGCAGCGAGTGTGCAGAAATTGTATAGCAGCAGGTCAGTGCTCCCATCCCAGTGTCTGCCCTTTCTCCAGCCCAGTGTCCCACACCATTACTGACCTCCCAACCTAGTGTCTCTCATCCTGCCAGCCCAGTGTCTCCCACATCCCTCCCCAACCAGCACACTGCACCTATCTCACTGGCCCCACCTAGAACCACCAGCCAGTCCAGTCACAGTTATCACTCATTCATCCTAGTGTTCCCTCCTCCCACCCCTATTTCACTGTCTCCTTCCCATCCTGCCCACTGCCACCCATCACAAGATGATGCCCCTATCCAGCCCAGTGTCCCCCACCATCTCACTGACTCCCCATTGCAGTGTCTCCCCCCTTCCCTCACCAATCAGTCCACTGCTCCCATCTAACTGCCCCCCAGCAAGAATCCCTAGCCAGCTAGTCTAGTCACAGTGTCCTCCCCTCATTCAGCCCAGTGTACCCCCTTCTCTAGCCTAGTGTTCCTCCCTCCCACCCCTTTCTCACTGCTCCACTTCCAATCCAGCCCAGGACCTCCCCATTCTCAATGCCTACCATCCAGCCCAGTGTCCCCCACATCTCACTGATCCCCCATCCCAGTGTCTCCCCCATTACTTCCCCAACCAGCCCACTGCCCCATCTAACTGCCCCTCAGCAAAAACCCCCCAGCCAATCAAATTAGTGTCCCCCCTCATTCTCCCCAGTGTACCTCCTTTTCCAGCCTAGTGTTCTCCCTCTTATCACCATCTCATTGCCCCCTTCCCACCCAGTCAAGTGCACCCCCTATATATCACCCACTGCCTCTCCCTGTCACCTGCTGCCTGTGCCCTCTCACCGACTGCCTGTCACCCTCTCCCTGGGGTCACCTACTGCCTCTCCCCATCACCCTCTCCCTGTCACTTACTGTCTCTCCTGTCACCTTCTCCCTGCCACCTTCTGCCTTTCCCTGGCATCAACATCCCCCCATCACCTCTCTCTCCTGTCATCCTCTCTCCCTCTCTCCTGTCATACTCTGCCTCTCCCAGACATCACCGTCTGTTAGGCCATTTACAGCACAAAGCAACCTTTTATCCTGAACACTCTGCTGTAGGAATTGTGTGTGATTAAGTTTTTCATTTAAGTGATTTACACTATGAAGAGTTACTTTTTTTTTTTTGAGGTACTTTGTGAATTAGAGTTGACTACTGACGAACTGAGTTAAATCCATAAACATAGGATCCACAGAACACCATACCAGTAATCTGCTGTTACAGTGTGTATTTTAAAATCACTAATAATAATTCCTTATACAGCTAAAACCAAAATATATAAATGAAATGTGATAATTTTCCGAGAGCTTAGAAATGTACACAGAACTGCTTATTCCAGCATATCAATAGAGGTAACAGAAACCAGCTCACAATACAATCTAATTAGCATTTGTTTACCCTAGCTAAGAGCCACAGTTTCCTGCCTAAGGCTCTAGATATTACAATAAGGTTTGGGATGCCTTTGTTTTGGGTATGACACCTTGCAGGTGGGAGGCTGGGAAAATCAAAACACTCAGCTGACTCACTGTTGGGACAGGATTGAAACACCCCCTTTTTGAACACGCAGAGATCAGACAGGAAGGGTCTCTCACAGATGCAGGCACACACACTTGGAGAAACACACATTCTGGCAAGGACACACCAGGGAGACACAGGCAGAGCAGACTCCCCCCCCAGAAGGTCAAAATGCAACTTCATTCCCCAGGGGAGGCCTGGCGATATCTACTCATAATGGCTAAGTAAACTGTACATTAGATAGCCTATATGGGTATTTGTAACAAGTTTGTATTAATCTGTTTATAGCTTATATAGATAGTATGTAGTGATTTATGTAGTAATCAATCTGTAGTACACTATATGTGTAACACGTTTGATTTGTAGTTACGGAAAAGGCTGAGTTAACATTCAATAGTGAAGTGAATTACTAACAGCAAGCTAGATGGGTGACTCTGTAATATAGATACAGTGGATGATTTGGTATAGTCTTTGTCTATTCACATGTGTTTAATGGAGACTGTAGTTCGTTCATACGATCCACCATGTGCTTTAACAATAGCATAGTCTGAGAAAGACAGGTTCAATGTGTGTTGTATTCTTGTGGGCTGACTGTATCATTGTGTAGTTAAGATTAAGATGGAAATTGGGTAAAATATTGCAATCTGTAGATATATAATTGTTTGATATCAGCTGGTGATGAAGGAACCTGTAATTCAGGTTGAATTCAGCTAGTGATTGTGGTTCCATTTGAGTTGTGGATTGCTAGCCATATTGTGATAGTATTGTGAAGTTATATATTATCATAGTTTGGGGATTTAAAGATGGCTACCTCCATGTGGTGTGAACAAAGGAAATTCCATGTGCTCCACGTTTCCCCATTGAATCATGTGCTTGATTCAATGGAAGTTGTGAATTACTAGTCTTGTGATCATAGTTATAATTCTACCCAGTTTTGGTGTTGTATAGTACAAATAGGTTGTTATAGATATTATAATTATGATCATTAATGGATATATGATTTACAGAAGTTACAACATTATGTGAGTTTTCAAAATGGAGTTTGCCTAGGGATCATGAGGCTTGCAAACAAAGGAAGAGCATGTCCTTTGGCCCTTCCCCCTCCCCACGGTCTAGTGGGTACTGGATGAGGTCTGTTGTAGGATGGTATTGTTGTATATTGGAATCAGCTTGTGTTGTACATGTTGGAATATTAAATGGTGCAGTGTTTGCTTGATGTGTTTGCATATGATATTCAGCTTGTATATTTAATTAACTATGGCATTATGGGAGATTTCAATGAGGGTTTTTCTGACATTCAAAATGGAGTTTGTGTTCATAGACCATGCGGTTTGAACAATAGGACATGTGCCCCTACAACCCCCACACATAATCTCACACAGCAGCCATTTTTTCTCTCTCTCTCTCTCTCTCTCTCTCTCTCTCTCTCTCTCTCATCTTTGTATCGTCTATATTGTATTTTAACAAGCATTGATTTTATGAAGATTGATTTGAAGAATATAAAAACATTTTACTTATAACACTTTGTGTGCATCGTTATCTTTATGAAAGGAAATTATCCAAATGATTTAAAAGATATATAATTCTGGTTAACACTTTGCGAAGTTCATATATTTATGTTACTTATAACCTGATAGTTATTATATGAAAAATAGAATAATTTGCTTCAGGTATATGGGGATTAAACGAGCTGGCAATGGCCTGTGTGTACAAATAGAAAAAAGGGAAAAAACACCCATTATCACTGGCGCCCGAACCGGTCTGCTTTTAAAATTGTGGAAATCATCATTAGCGACAATTTTAATTCCCACAATTAAAAAAGGCAGAGAGTACCCACATTTTTTTGAGTTAGTTTTTTTTTTTTTGTTTCTACACAGCATGCCACTTGTAGAATGGCAATCCAGCGATGCCTGATTTAATTATAATTCTCACAGTATGTTTGTTTTCATTTTTGAATGGTTGCACAAGATATGTAACAATTTCTCTTTCCAACAAGCGTATTTTGCAGGATTGCAAGGCCTGAAGTTACAATGAACAGCAGGCTCTAAGCAATAATGATTCCTGGTTATTCAAGGTACCCTGTATTAACCCTTTCTGTGCTGCATATATCATATCTGCAATAACACACTACAAAAAAATAAACACACTTACACTTGGTACAATAGATCTCTTTACAACAGCATGGCTGCATTACCATGAGGCTTCACCATCCCCCATTCATAGCAACACAAAAGCACACAACTCACACATGCAAATATATACACAAATAATTGTTTTCTCTGATAGATTGCAATCCACAATTTATTTATAGATATTAATCTGCCGGAAGTGCAGGAAAACATTTATGTCCCTTAAAATATACATACAGTATATCATACATCCCCCACCATACACACACGCATGTACACTTCTCACACATACATTCATGGTATATCACTCCATTTATTTCTGTTTAATTCACCCTGCAGCATAGGCAAACGCAGGGGGAGTTTCTGTCTGCCTGGAAACCCGCCTCCCCGGCCCACACCATGACCACAATAGAAATAGTAAGGTCAATTTTACTAGTGCTGCATGTTCTTCACAGTATCACAAATGAAATAATTAGCACCACCTGTGGATCTTTTAACATGTATCAGTCAGTAATAAATAACCTGTGCACCAACTTGGAGATCTGGAAAACATGCACTGTTAGGGATGCACTGCTATCTATAGAGCCCAATATGTACATATACTGTATGTCCAGGGCAGTGCTAGGTTCTTCTGCTGCTCCCCCAGACTCCCGGACTTGCTCTAATGCTCTGGAATGGTGCCCACATCTATCATAAATACATTCAGCTCAGGCAGGATGGCCCTACTGCCTCATATAATGACATACTGTGATTGCTGGTCCTCTATATGTTGGAATTATGACACACAATATACTTTGTATGACGCATATTAAAGCTGGTTAAGTGCTAGTTCTGCCCTCTTCATGGACTGGCTACACTCACTCTAAAATCAAGCATTTGGAACCCCCCCTCTAGAAATCCTGCGTTTGCCACTGCTGCAGCATATCTGCAGTGAAACTTGTGCATTAAGGTCACACATTACACATTGGCACATGTACAATGCATGTTTTAAAGTACTGGAGAATTCATAATTAATTGCAGCAAACACAAATACTTTTTGACAAAATATGAATGTTTCATATATTTGAAGCAAATGAATGTAAATTGGAAATTCATCTTAGTGATGGTAAAATTATTTTACCCATTGCACTGCAATGTATTGCAGGATTGTTCCAATGTCGTGTGTTCTGATAATGTCACAAACATTACAATTGGCAAATGTTATGATGTTTGGTAGAATAATCATGATTTATACAGGAGCTAGAATTCAGCTCCAATGTGAATTATGATTTGAAATCATTACCTTCTGTTGTTCTGAATGTCTGATTGTGAACAAAAGGGGGGGTTTACACACAATCTCGGAAAACAGGGATCTGTGTAATATGGCATTACTGAACACACACATGGCTGCAATACAGGAGTTTTGAGGTATGTGTGCTATACACATGAATTCGGTCATCTGTGTGGAGCTTGTATGTACTTCTGAAAAAATCCTTGCAATACAGCAGTCTATAGATTTATTTCAGGTTAAGAAATCCACTTCGGAGTAAGTTATAACATGTGGTATGTTATACTGTATTATCTGTGACATTGTTTAAGATAATCAGGGACTTGATGTGTTTTGTCAAGGAATATAAGGGCGGTTATAGGCCCTGTGAAAGCTTGCATGTTTAGCTCACATGAAGCTTTGGTCGCTATACATGCATAGAGCATAAGCGATGTTGACCCGGTGTCTGGTGGTACAGGACAGGATACGTAAGAATACTGTATGGAAAGGTTAGCAAGGTTCAGAGAGATATAAGATGCTTATGAATATCTGAGATGTCACGGATATTTTTGACGTGTCCCATAATAACGGTAAAGCAATTATTGTTTTTATGTAAGTCATTCTGTTGTTTTAATTCTAACCATTACTTCCTATAGAAACATGTCTTTAATAGCTGTCTGAGCGGGTACTGCATTTTGGCGACGCGGTAAGAATTTTGAGCAGAGAAGAGCGCACTGAGAACCTGTGAATGGCGTGAATTAGCTACTCTCGCTGGGTGATCTCAGGTCTGTAAGATAAATTCTCCAATCTAGTAAGGATTGAGGACTTCATTTCCACCAATACAGACAGGAAAAAGTAATACACCAGCAGTGTCAGACTGGAACAATGGGGATCACCAGAGGTTTTCTGTACCCCTATGGCCCAGTCTGACCCTGTATACTAGTCATAACTCAGATAGATATGGATTTCTGTAAATAGATTAAGGAACTCACAAAGGGCAGTATATGTGTTTAACCCATTTATTTAGTTCTGTGACAGATATATATAGGTGACACCGGTGTGAAGCTTAGAATCTGGCGATGTATTGCTAAGCAGGGTATGATTAACTGGATCATATAGCAGGTTTGCAATGAGTCCTATAATAATTGTTCTATATATATACTGATAAGCAGAATGGAGTTTAAAAAGACTGAATCGCAGGTCGGTGAAGTCTTTAATAAAGGTAAAAATGGATCATTTCATTTAAGATGCCACAGATGTTAGGATGTTTAAATAATTGTTTTCCTTTAGGTATATGACTGCAGGAAATATGATTTTTAGACAGCGATATACATTACATTATAGATATTAAGAGACAATGTGCTATGCATAATACTCAGAGCGTTGGACATGGGATGTTCCTTAGAAGTAGGGATATCATATGAAAAGCAGGAATAAGGAAATCTAGATTGGTCGTTACTGCACTAAATAAGGAGACGTCTTTATAATACTGATTACAGGTGATAATGGATTTAACCTTTATGCTTATAGCAATGTTTATGGTATATGCAATTGTTCTTAAGACTGTACATGGTATAATATGGGTTAAAAACAGACAGGTGGTATAAAATCCTGCTCATTTTAAATCCCAGGTGTATACAGGTAAAGTATAATGGTATAAATATGTATATCGGAGTAAAGGATTCAAAAGTTCCCTAGTGTTAATAGGTAAGTATTACAACCCCTGACCAAATTCGTAGGAATTGGAAGATGGGTGGACAAGGTCTTTTTTGTAGGATCTTGGAAATATTAATAGCTGAAAGTGCTGTGTATATCTCATGAAGTGACTTATGTGGTAAATGACATCGGAACTGTTGTAAGTGGCAATAGGTCATAAGGAATAGTCTTTATAGATCCCAAGTGATAGTTAGTAACAGGCACAAACGTGATATTGTTGTGTTCATAAATCACTGTAAAATCTAGTTAAATTGTGATGTAGGTATTATGGATAACCCAATGGTGGAGGTTTCATTCACCAGAACAGGGGGATTGCCATAGATCATAAAAATATGCATATGATCATACTGTTTCAAATTGTTGCAGTGACAATAACTCAGCGGAATGTAAGTTTTTTTCCCCCCAAAACACCTGATGTAATTTTGATGTTTTACCTCTAGTGGCCAGTAGGGACACTCACAGGTCCTAGGAGGAGACGTAGTAGAAGGGGAAATACACATCCATTTCCTAGCAGAGGGGGTAATGCCTGGAATTACTAAGGGTTTTTAATGAAAAAAATACATTTAAGGTTGTTTTAAAATGGGCTTATATTTAAACAGATTCCACAGGGTGATTTTCTGTTCTTACTAAATTAATTGGGTATATCTATTAACAGTTTGTATGTTTAGAATAGATAGGAATTATTTACAGATTGACATGTCTGTATTATGTAAACTAACATTTCTTTCTATTTTCTTGGAACATCGGAATGCAGGTTAAAGTAGGTCAAATGGCCCAAGACTTCCCTGATTCTCCTCAACAATTAATACACAGATTATTGACAAGAGATAAGGGGGGTGTTATATGGGTATTTGAAGGTTGGAAATTTAGAATTTCCCAGATTAGGGATATTTTTTTGGAGATTTTCATAGGAAATGAGAAAAACAAAGGCATTGTAGGATCCTGAATGCCATCTAGTGGAGAAAATGATGTAAAGTTGAGTCTGTAACACTCGTCAATGTTAATGATATGTGATTTTTGAAAACTCCAATATGGAGCAGACAAAATTCTAAACTATCACAGTGGGTGGGAGGGACTGCTAACGCATGGAGAATCTGTTTTTTGTCCATGTAGGCAAATCAAGTCAACAACAGGATATCTGAAGACTGCAGACAGATCGGATGGAAGACAAGACATCAGATTTGGTAGGAAAGATGGAGACATTCAAAAGTACTGATATCTCTCAATTTCTTATTTAGATGCTGACAAGGCCCAGCTGCAGACAGACGATATTCCTGACAGATGACTACACAAACCCTAAAATGATCAGATGGAACAGATCGGAAGGACCAGGATATGGATCATCCAAAGCAGATGTCCAAGATGACAACACTCCAGAAGTGCGCCCTCATCCCATGTGGCGAAGATGACAACTATAGACTTTTGATCCCAAATGTTAATAAAAATTAGGAAGGGGTTTGGTTCACATATGAAAGATTTTTTATCCTTACATACACTCAAACAAGGTTTTTTCCATCTTCATATGTGAAGCAGGAGAGGACCGTTACTTCTCCGCCCTTTCATTACCTTTTATTTTGAACTGTGAAAATTACATTGTTATGATTCTCTCCAAACTGAATTATCTCTCTTCTCACCACCTGTACGATCAACGAACATACACATAACACATACACTAAAACAGTGATAATACACAAGCTTATGTCAGTTCAACTGTCAGATGTCATTGAACTCACAACAGGGGGAAATGTTACAGTTTGTATATTAAAATCAATAATAATTCCTTATACAGCTAAAACTAAAATATATAAATGAAATGTGATAATTTTCCCAGAGATTAGAAGTTTACACAGAACTGGTTATTCCAGCATATCAATAGAGGTAACAGAAACCAGCTCACAATACAATCTAATTAGCATTTGTTTACCCTAGCTAAGAGCCACAGTTTCCTGCCTAAGGCTCTAGATAATACAATAAGGTTTGGGATGCCTTTGTTTTGGGTATGACACCTTGCAGGTGGGAGGTTGGGAAAATCAAAACACACAGCTGACTCACTGTTGGGACAGGATTGAAACACCCCCTTTTTGAACACACCTATCAGGTAATAGGATTCTCACAGAGATCAGACAGGAAGGGTCTCTCAAAGATGCAGGCACACACACTTGGAGAAACACACATTCTGGCAAGGACACACCAGGGAGACACAGGCAGAGCAGACTCCCCCCCAGAAGGTCAAAATGCAACTTCATTCCCCAAGGGAGGCCTGGCGATATCTACTCATAATGGCTAAGTAAACTGTACATTAGATAGCCTATATGGGTATTTGTAACAAGTTTGTATTAATCTGTTTATAGCTTATATAGATAGTTTGTAGTGATTTATGTAGTAATCAATCTGTAGTAGACTATATGTGTAACACGTTTGATTTGTAGTTACGGCAAAGGCTGAGTTAACATTCAATAGTGAAGTGAATTACTAACAGCAAGCTAGATGGGTGACTCTGTAATATAGATACAGTGGATGATTTGGTATAGTCTTTGTCTATTCACATGTGTTTAATGGAGACTGTAGTCCGTTCATACAATGCACCATGTGCTTTAACAATAGCATAGTCTGAGAAAGACAGGTTCAATGTGTGTTGTATTCTTGTGGGCTGACTGTATCATTGTGTAGTTAAGATTAAGATGGAAATTGGGTAAAATATTGCAATCTGTAGATATATAATTGTTTGATATCAGCTCATGATGAAGGAACCCGTAATTCAGGTTGAATTCAGCTAGTGATTGTGGTTCCATGGGAGTTGTGGATTGCTAGCCATATTGTGATAGTATTGTGAAGTTATATATTATCATAGTTTGGGGATTTAAAATTGGCTACCTCCATGTGGTGTGAACAAAGGAACTTCCATGTGCTCCACGTTTCCCCATTGAATCATGTGCTTGAATCAATGGAAGTTATGAATTACTAGTCTTGTGATCATAGTTATAATTCTACCCAGTTTTGATGTTGTATAGTACAAATAGGTTGTTATAGATATTATAATTATGATCATTAATGAATATATGATTTACAGCAGTTACAACATTATGTGAGTTTTCAAAATGAGTTTGCCTAGGGATCATGAGGCTTGCAAACAAAGGAAGAGCATGTGCTTGGCCCTTCCCCCTCCCCACGGTCTAGTGGGTACTGGATGAGGTCTGTTGTAGGATGGTATTGTTGTATATTGGAATCAGCTTGTGTTGTACATGTTGGAATATTAAATGGTGCAGTGTTTGCCTGATGTGTTTGCATATGATATTCAGCTTGTATATTTAATTAACTATGGCATTATGGGAGATTTCAATGAGGGTTTTTCTGACATTCAAAATGGAGTTTGTGTTCATAGACCATGCGGTTTGAACAATAGGACATGTGCCCCTACAACCCCCACACATAATTTCACACAGCAGCCATTTTCTCTCTCTCTCTCTCATCTTTGTATCGTCTATATTGTATTTTAAAAAGCATTGATTTTATGAAGATTGATTTGAAGAATATAAAAACATTTTACTTATAACACTTTGTGTACATTGTTATCTTTATGAAAGGAAATTATCCAAATGATTTAAAAGATTTATAATTCTGGTTAAACACTTTGCGAAGTTCATATATTTATGTTACTTATAACCTGATAGTTATTATATGAAAAATAGAATAATTTGCTTCAGATATATTGGGATTAAACGAGCTGGCAATGGCCTGTGTGTACAAATAGAAAAAAGGAAAAAAACACCCATTATCATCTGCTTACAAAAGGATAAACAGAAAGATAAGCTGGGCAACTATATTTTAACATCTGTTTAGGACATTTTTTATTTGGTCTTTAGGAGGAATCGATATGAGATGCCGGCGCTCGGGATCCCGACTGTTAGAATCCCAACGCCGGCATCTTGAAAGGGTTAACATACCGACACTTGTTGGTCAGTATGTTAACCCCCTCTCCCTACCCTAACCCCCCCTCTTTGGTGTCTAACCCTAACCTCCCCCCTAGTGCCTGATCCTAACCTCCCTGGTGCCTAACCCTAACCCTTCCCCCTTAGTGCCTAACCCTAACCCTTCCCCCTTAGTGCCTATCCCTAACCCTCCCCCTAGAGCCTAACCCTAACCCTTCCCCCTTAGTGCCTAACCCTAACCCTCCCCCTAGAGCCTAACCCTAACCCTTCCCCCTTAGTGCCTAACCCTAACCCTTCCCCCTTAGTGCCTAACCCTAACCCTTCTCCCTTAGTGCCTAACCCTAACCCTCCCCCTAGTGCCTGACCCCACACCCTAAACCTAACCCCCCCTAATACCCCAATACTTAACTTCGGTATCCTGGCGGGAAATAAAAAGGATTTTTAAGGACAGGACGTCCATGGAGCAAAAATGTCTAGTTAGGGCCCTTTACATGGCAGCTCAACAATGAGAAGACGAAGGGCATAGCCCATACTTACCTACTTTTTAATTCTCCTCTCTCAGCGGGTGGAGTTTATGTAAGACGCGTCTGCATCGTGACGACATACCTAACAAAACCAATTAAACACCAAGGGGTCTATTTACTAAACAGTGTTAGGGGACAGAGTGAAAAGTGGTAAGGTACCAGCCAATCAGCTCCCAACTGTCATTTTTCAAACACAGCCTGTGAGATGGCAGTTAGGAGCTGATTGGCTGGCACCTTATCACTTTTCACTCTGTCTCCTAACACTGCTTAGTAAAAAGACCCCCGAATGTCTGACTATGGCACATGTATGAATCCCCTGCAGGATGAGCCAAGTTGTGTGTGTTTTAATACAGAGAATGATGTACACTTGTACATACCTCCCAACATGACCCTCTCCAGGAGGGACACAATGCTCTGGTCCTGGACTTCCCTAATTTATGATTGGTGGTGGTTTTAGAGTTGGGGCTGCAGCACAGTCCAAAATTCAAATAGGGGAGTCACACCAACTGCCAGTGAGTCCCAGCCAGTGATGTTTGGCAGTGTGTGAAATGACAGTTGGTGCGGCTCCCCTATTTGACTTTTGAACTGTGCTGCAGCCCCGCCTCTTACCAGGGAAGTCCAGGACCAGAGCATTGTGTCCCTCCTGGAGAGGGTCATGTTGGGAGGTATGCTTGTATGTTACTCTAATGTTAATTATATTTGTAATAGCATAGACTAAGAAGTGGGAGGAGTCAGGATAGTAAGGGGAGGAGTCTATGCCAGGAGCCAAGTGCTGACATTAGGTGGGCCTGTGTGCTTTAAATGCCAGGGCCTATTTTTAGTCCCAGTCCGGCCCTGCCTGAAAGGAAGAGTGATGTTGTGCTATAGCTTGTATGAGGACACCCCAGCTGCTAAAATCTGTTCTGATTAGTGGTTAAGAGATACAGCAGATAATTTGCACAGAGTTATTGCATAAATCCTAATGGAGCTGGTGCAGAGTAAAACATATGCTTATTGGTGGAGTGTATCTTACATGTTTTCACACCATGCATACTACACCAACTTTATGCAAGAGCAGGTGCTGCATAGTTGTATGCATTTCTATTACATATTCACTTATGGCCGAAGAGGTGTAAGTGGGCTGTAACAGAGTATTCTCTAGTGAGGGCATGTTGACGAAATTTGTAGACAAGGCAGAAACAGACATCAATGTAAATATGACTGGTTGAAGGTGTATTAGTTGCAAGTGCACACTGATAATGGTGGCTAGTATCAATTCAAGCTACAGATAGTGATTGGCCATGTCGCAAGATTCATAAAACCGTGCATACGGACAAAAATATGCATTATTTCTATGCGGGATCACATACAAAATATTTGCATTTAACACTGCATCAGGCCAGGGGCAGATTGGCCATTACTTTTTGTGGGAAGAATCCCGGTGGGCCGATTGGTTGTGGGGCCGCTTTTCAATTATGGACTCGCGTCACCCGGCCCCTGTACAATCTGTGTTTTACACGGGCAGCCTGGCTGCCTGTGTGCCTGGCCACGGCTGAGCCTCTCTTGCGAGAAGAGAGGCCAGCCTATTAAAGCCCCAAACACCCAGCATGCCGTCAAGGGACGAGGGGTGAGGAAGTGGTGCGGGTCCATGGGTGACTGACAGTGGTGGTTGGCACGGCTGCAGGGGATAAGTTGTGGGGCTGCTGAGGGAAGTCTGTCAGCCCAATTGTCTCCTCTCCACTCTCCCCTACCCAGGCTGTGAAGAAGTTTAAGTTTAGTTAACTTCACAGCCTGGGGAGGGACCAGAGTGGAGAGGAGACAATCGGCTGGCTGCAGCAGTCTGTCAGTACCTGGTGGAAGCAGTCATAGGCTAGTCATCAGAGGTAAGGGCTGGGTGTTTATTTAAAATTATTTAAAATCAAATTTCAGATTCATGATGAGATGAGGGCAATGGGGCTGGGAGATGGAGTCTGGTGAGAGGGATGTCTGGGGTGGGGGTCCTGGGGAGAAATGATTAATGATGACCTGAGGGGGGGTATTCTGTACTTGGAGAATAGATATGATCTGTCTGTGGTGGGAGGGGGGTTCTGTCGAACTAGGGAGAGATGATCTGTCTGTGGAGCTGTGTTATTTTGTGCTAAAGGCCTGCTGGGGACTATGCTGTGAGGGGTTGTGCTCTGAGGAGGCTCTCATATCAGGGGGACTGTGCTGTGAGAGGGTCTGTGCTATGCAGGCGATTTTGCTGTGAGGTGCTGTGCTGAGGAGGACTGGTGTGAAGGGCTGTGAAGAGGGGACTGAGCTGTGGAGCATTGTACTATGAGGGCGACTGATGAGGGAGGCTTTGATGAGGAGGGCTGTGTTATGAGGGGCTGAGTTGTGAGGAGCAGTGCTATGAAGGGAGCTGTCATGTGGGTGACTGTGTTGAGGACGACTGTGGTGTGAAGGGCTGTGATGAGGGTGCTAAGCTGTGTAGGACTGTGCTATGAGGGGGACTGTGATGAGGGGCAGTGCTGAAGGGGAATGTGAGGAGTGCTGTGAGGGGAGAGGGTTTTGCTGTGCTGTGGTAGGATGTTGTGATGTGGGGAGAGGGTTGACACCTGGGACACAGAGGAGATGGTGCTGGGGCAAAAAGGAGATGGCAATGGGGCAAAGAGGAACTGGAGCTGGACAGTGGAATGTATTGGAGAGACCCAGGTGGATGGTATTGGAGAGTGACAGGGGGATGGTGCTGGCAAGATACAGGGAGATGGTACTGGCTGGAACTTCTGTTGCATGTTGATGACATTGGCTTTACTCCTATGCTAACAGGCAGCTTCCGGACCATGTGATCTCCTGCATGAATAGTGAAAATCGACAACAGCCAAGACACTGCCTGTCCAGGGAGGATCAATTTCTTGAGATGTTCTTTGTTGCAGAGAAACCATATAGGTAAGAAAATATTTATTCACATGCTGTGTTTATTCACTGGAAAGAGGAGCTGGGGCATATCCATCAGCTCCCAGAGCAGTGGGCATGCCCCCAGCATGATGAAAACAAGGGGAGTAGCTTGCGGGCATAGCATTTCACATGTGGCCACACCCCTAGCTG
Source organism: Taudactylus pleione (assembly GCA_031769625.1). Classification (NCBI taxonomy): domain Eukaryota; kingdom Metazoa; phylum Chordata; class Amphibia; order Anura; family Myobatrachidae; genus Taudactylus; species Taudactylus pleione. Next base: position 13,956,013 of record JAUIMM010000115.1, on the reverse strand, counting down.
CAAGGCCACACCCATTTTTTCAGGCGCGCACCTTCAGCGCGCACATGGGGCCACTTTCAAGTTTTTTCCAGGGCCACTTTAAATTCTCATTCCACCCCTGCATCAGGTCCATTGTGTTTATAATCTAGTAGGTCAGTGTAGCTTTATAATTTTTTTGTTACGTTGTACCTTTAAACAAGTAAAATTAATTTGTTCCTTCTGTACTTGCTACTGTACTAAACAGCTGACCCTTGTTTGTAAACAAAGGGGGAGATGTACTAAGCCTTGGGGAGAGATAAAGTGGAGAGAGATAAAGTATCAACCAATCAACTCCTAACTGTAATTTTTCAAACACAGGGATCTATTTACTAAGCCTCGGATGGAGATAAAGTACCAGCCAATCAGCTCCTAACTGCCATGTCACAGGCTGTGTTTGAAAAATGACAGCTAGGAGCTGGTTGGCTGGTACTTTATCTCTGCCCACTTTATCTCCAAGCAAGGCTTAGGATTGTTTCCAAATAGGCCTGAACATTGAGCCTGATTCAGACCCGTTCGCTAGATGTGGCCGCTCGCTCCCTGATTATGTAAGTACATCTAAGTGATGTCAAGGAAGGAGCTTGCACAGCAAGACAAAAGCACGCCCACTATGTCTTGGCAAGCGATAAAACTTTGTGTTTCCAGACGCCCACCAGCCTGTCTTTAGCCGCCCACTAGCGTACGTCATCTCCAGGAAGTATATACAACCATCGGTACATCGGGAACCATCGGATCTGACTGTACCCTACCGCAAGCAGTTCAGTGTAAAAATCAACCAGGTGACGTGTACTATGACGCTGCCTGTTAATTATGCACACCTCTGAAACAGCGTTGATGCACTCTGGCATGCCTGCGTCCGCAACTCCACTCCCCCGTTACTACTGCCCTGCCCCTGTTACCACCCACAAATAGCCTCTCCTGTCAATCATTCCACTGGGCTGTCTTTGCAGGGTGAGCGAGCACTTTCCGATCGCTCGTACTAGTTTGCGCATGCGCACTGCATACTACACGCTTGCGCACATTAGCGAACATCATCTGCAACGAGCAGCCTCTTGCTTGCGAGCAGGTCTGAATCAGGCCAATTGTTCGGGCACTAATGGATTCCGCGGAGCTATCCAATTAGCCCCGAAGTGCCGCCCGATGTGTGCCGAGAAAAATTACACAGAGTGAAGTTTTTTCGCCACTGCAAAGGCAAAAACACATAGGTCTATGAACTTATCACGGATCCTATATCAATATCCTATTATTTTGTCAGAAATAAACGGATAAGGAATAAAAAAAATATTGTCGATAAACGGCGAAAAATCCCTGTTTATTGCTGATCCCGGCTATTTGTTGGCTACCCCCTTAATAAATAGACCCCACAGCCTGTAAACTGCCAGGAACTAATTCGTTAGTACTTTATCTTTCTCCACTTTTTCTCTCCCCAAGGCTTAGAACAACAGAGTGAAAAGTGATAAGACAGTGATAAGGTGCCAGCCAATCAGCTCCCAACTGCCATCTCATCTCTGAAAAAATGACAGTTGGGAGCTGATTGGCTGGCACCTTATCACTTTCTTATCAATTTTCACTCTGTCTCCTAACACTGCTTAGTAAATAGACTCCACAGTGCCCTCAGTAGTACCCCTTATACAGTGCTCCCAGTAGTGCCCCATATACAGTGCCCCCAGTAGTGGTCCCACTATGCAGTGCCCCCAGTAGTGGTCCCCCCTATGCAGTGCTCCCAGTAGTGCCCCTAATACAGTGCCCAAAGAAGTAGTCTCCCCTATGCAGTGCCCCCAGTAGTGGTACCCCCTATGCAGTGCCCCTTATACAGTGCCCCAGTAGTGGTCCCCACTATGCAGTGCTCCCAGTAGTGCCCCTTATACAGTGCCCCCAGTAATGGTCCCCCTGGGTTGACACAAGCTGCAGTACACTGGCTTCTGTACAATTTGTGCAGAATTTGTGGCTTGTCTCGTCAAGTTGACACAAGCAGCAGTACTCCATGCCGAGGAGCTTAAGGAACCCCTAGACCCTGGTTTGTCAGGAAAGTTCTCAAAAAACTTTTTCTTCAAAGTAGGAGCATGCAATGACCTTTGATGAACCCAGGAGCGATCCTCCGGTCCATATCTCTTCCAATGGACCAGGAATTGAAGGTAACCTTGTTAAATTCTGGAATCAAGGATTTTTTCCACAACAAAATCCTGGCGACGTTGAACGAGCACCGGTGGAGGCCTGACTGAACTCCTCAGAGGAAACCTGGAGGTAAAGAAAACCAGCTTTAGAAGAGACCTGTCACAGACATAGGGATTTGTGGCTGTGTTCCTGGGCTGGGAGTTGGGTCTGGTTTGTTAGGATCAGCTGCATGCTGGAAACTACTGGATTTAATGAAGTTCCTGCGCATAGAGTAGATTTACAGGATGCGATCCGAAGAGGAGATGTAGCACTATCAGGTTTGCTGCAATACTATAGTCTTGTACTGGAAGAATATTTTATGAACTGGACTCCAAGTAGATACTGGAGGATTACAGGACTCCGTGCTGGTACCGGAGGGTAACTGGCCTCCAGACTGGTACCGGAGGATAACTGGACTCTGGGATGGTACCGGAGGGCAACTGGACACCGGGCTGGAACTGGAGGGTAACTGGACTCAATGCTGGTACCAGAGGGTAACTGGACTCTGGGCTGGTACTAAAGGATGAAGCGGACTCCTGAGTTAACACTGGGAAGTAAGTGGACTCTGGGCTGGTACCAGAGGGCAACTGGACATTAGGCTGGTACCGGAGGGTAACTGGTCTCCATGCTGGTACCGGAGGGTATCTGGACCCCGGGCTGGTACTAGAGGATGAAGCAGACTCCTGAGTTAGCACTGGGAAGTAAGTGGACTTTGGGCTGGTTCCGGGGAATAACTGGACTCCAGGCTCACACTGGACTCCAAGTAGATACTGGAGGATTACAGGACTCCATGCTGGTACTGGAGGGTAACTGGCCTCCAGACTGGTACTGGAGGGTAAATGGACTCTGGGATGGTACCGGAGGGCAACTGGACACCAGGCTGGTACCGGAGGGTAACTGGTCTCCATGCTGGTACCAGAGGGTATCTGGACTCCGGGCTGGTACTAGAGGATGAAGCAGACTCCTGAGTTAGCACTGGGAAGTAAGTGGACTCTGGGCTGGTTCCGGAGAATAACTGGACTCCAGGCTCGCACTGGACTCCAAGTAGATACTGGAGGATTACAGGACTCTGTGCTGGTACCGGAGGGTAACTGGCCTCCAGACTGGTACTGGAGGGTAACTGGACTCTGGGCTGGAACCGGAGGGCAACTGGACACCGGGGCTGGTACCGGAGGGTAACTGGACTCAATGCTGGTACAGGAGGGTAACTGGACTCTGGGCTGGTACTAGAGGATGAAGCAGACTCCTGAGTTACCACTGGGAAGTAAGTGGACTCCGGGCTGGTTCTGGAGAATAACTGGACTCCAGGCTCGCACCGGAGGATGAACTGAACTCTGAACTGGTACTGGAGGATACCTGGACTCCGGGCTGGTACCGTAGGATGGACTGTATCTCACAGAGACTACACACGGAAGGAACAGAGAAATCACTCTGAGGAGCACAGTAAAAAAGCTCACTGACAATGCTATGAGTCCTGTTGCACTGGCAAATTGATACTGCTGCAGGAAGCCTCTTTATAGGGACTGCAGCATGATGCAGATGATTGGCTGAGAACTGAGGAGAAGCTGCTCCATTGGTGGTAGTGGTGTCACAAGGCCTTGTCCAAGATGGCTGCGCTCATCTTCCCCAGAGAGCAACACCCGGAACATGTGGGATGCCAGTGTAGAGAGCACAGATGCCTGTGAGGAGAGAGGAGACCAGTGGGACCCGCCGGAGAGGATGGTGCCACTGCAGCACAGCATGTGAGCTGAAAGACGCCACGGGCCAGCGCCCGCAAAGGTAAGTGACAGGGTCTGATTCTGGGGTTTCCAAGGAGGGCTGTGACTAGAACAATGGAAAGTGTTATTGATCCTGAGAGTCCGGGGTAACTTCATTCTAAATGGGCCAATGAATTTGGGGCCCAACTTCTGTGGTCTTTTGCGCAGGTTAATGTTTCTGGAGGACAGCCAAACTAAGTCTCTCACTTTGAAATGACAGGGCCTACGATGTTTGTCGGCCCAAACCTTGGAGCGACCAGATGGTTGAAGAAGAGAATGGTGTACTTTCCTCCAGACTGACTGTAATCTATAAACAGATGAAGATGAAGGAGTTGTGATTGATGTATTGTGAGGACTCCGTCTGCCGGGTCACAGTGGAGGGTCCAGACAGCCGTGCTCCGTCTGACTGGGTTCTGGCACGCTCTGCTGTGTGCCTGCTCTCCCCGCTGCTGTATGCAGTGTCCGCTGCATGGGACTTCCTAATGCTGCTGGAGGGATTGCCGTTTAGCCATGCTGCCAGCCACTGCCACTCTCTGCTCCACTGACCTAAGGATGTCTTCACTATCTGGCACTATTTCTCTGCATCCACGCTGACTTCTCCTGTTCATGGGCGCAGCCATCTTGGATTGGTCACCTGATGCAGCATCTGCCAATCCTGCTCAACTCCGGGGTCAGCTGTGAGCCATTGTCCTACTAGCAGCAGACACTGTACTCTCAGTCAGTATCTGTGCAACATCTCCTAAAGGTTTCATTTTGGCTCCTGTTGGATCTACGTTTGTTCCTGACCTAGTGAACTTTTGCCGTCATTTGACTGAACCCAGTTCAGTTATAAGCTTCCAAGCCATCATTAAACTGAGCATAGGGCCTGATTCAGAGCCGTTCGTTAACAGCAGTACGCTCATTGTGTTCCGATGTTGAGTAACCGCGCATGCGTCGGTGTAACACTGCGCATGTGCGTACGGCAGATTGCGAGCTTTTCTTATCTCGTTCGTCAAATAGCGTACAGGAAGTGACATGTCAAATGTGATTGACAGAACAGGGCGTTTTTGGGCGTTGACGGGGGTGGCGATGGAAAAACGCAGGCGTGGCGAGGCGTTTTTGGGGCGTACATACATTATCAGATGCGAACGTCAAATGTGTTCGTACCAAGTCATATACGTCACTGGATGATCCTCTTTCCCTTCAAAATGCTCGCACAGCTTAGGGTCTGGATTACTCGACCACATTGGCGATGGCCTTCTCCTCCGTCCCGGCACTCCACGATGTTGCATCGATTAATCACGGCTTGTCAGAAAAACAATTAGTGTTGGATTGAAAACCGGCTTGGTATGTGTTTTGAAATCAGTTTTTTGGGTTAGCACAAAACCGTACGCAGGTGGAAATCATAGCTGCTAATGTCAGGATTACACAATCAATTTGCGTACATTTGTGGGCGTTTAGTTTGGGGTTAATTTTTTCTTTTTGGCCTATTGTAACAATACTGTCATCATGTTTGTGTTTTTTTGGCCATTTTGCTTTTGCCTGGTGAATTTGCATCCTTATGTAAATTTTCAAACGTTCCTTAAAGAGCCCTTTTTTTTCTCATGTAAAATGTTGTTGTTGCGCGTTTTTGCCTTGTGGGCAGGATTAAATGTAAACCATTTTTACAATAATGTCAGAATACAAAGTCGTACATTTTTTGCACATTTATTGCTATAAAAAAACAATTTCATGCACATATTTTAGACAAACATTTTTTGCAGTGTTTATTCCAAAAATTTTAATAATTGTGCAAACATAAAAGTTTTTTGAAATGTAAAGCTAAAAATTAAAAACAATTCACAAGAAAGGAGAGGGAAGTTTTGGCCAGAAAGGAATATGGGGCAAGCACAGAAGGAGTGTGGGAAAAGTAGCCAGTGCTGTCAACGTTTTTTCCCCCGTTTGGCTAGGGGAGGGAGGGCACCAGACCGGGTCCGGGATGTCATCGGGCTGGCCTGTCCAGAGGCAGATGTTGTGGCCTCTGGACTAGGCACAGGGCTAGGCACATGTGGACGATTGGCTGATGTTGTGCCAGAGGTGGAGGATCCTGATGTTCCGGCAGGAAGGGAGGTCGGCTCCACCATGTGCTGGCGAATGAGCTGCTCCAGGGCATTGGCGATGCGGATGCTGGCCCTGGTATTTTCCGCCAGGGCCTGACCAATGGTCACGTTGGCCGCAGCATTTTGCTCCAGGGCCTCAGCCACCCGTACCAGACTGGCGTCCATCCTCTGCAGAATCTCTGTATGGAAATCCGATTTAAAATTGAGTTCTGTGAGGAGGGACACTGCCTGCGAGGGGGATTGCCCTGGACTGGCTTCTGCAGGGTCCTCAGCCGGATGTACTGGTTCCTCCCCTGCAGAGCCTGCAGAAATTCTGCGGCCAAGGCTCCCCTCTGGAGCAGACTCATCCGCCTGTGTCTCTGTTGGAAAAATGAGAAAAGAGGAACATTAGAATCTACATATTGGCACAATAACATTTCAGAGTTGGTGACATCACAATATTTACCTTGGACAACATGAGGAGCCGCAAAGTCTGGCATGTCCGTATCCATGTTGGACACGCCAAACACCTCCACAGCCTGCACACACCCCTGTGCCAGCTCCTCCAAATCATTCAACTCCAATGACACAGGGGTGGGACCCCCACCTGTCACCCTTGCATGCCTAGCCCTGTCCGCCAGTTTTTGCTTCAGCCGATATTTGAAGTCGGCCCATCTGTGGGTGAAATTGGAACCATTATCCTTTTGTTTTAAATGGGTTTTGGTTTTAGGGGGTGTAAGTGTTTCCTTACCGCCGTTTGACATCCCGGGCTAGACGGACATAATCACCCACCCTATTGACAGCAACGGCTACCTCCTCCCACATTCTCCACTTCTGGCTTGCACTCATATTCCTGTCTGCCTGTGGCAGGATGTCCACACACTTCTGAACCAAAACCTCCATCTCCTTTCTTGTGAATTGTGGCTGCCTTTTCTTTTTGCCAGCTTTGGCCGGAATACTGGGCCCAGCAGCCTCTTCCATGTCATCCTCCTCACCTATTTGTTTAAATGTTGAGAATTGTAAACTTCACAACTTGCACTATATTATGTTTAAAATTAATCATTGTTTCCAAATGCCTGAAATACTTACCGCCAGACTGTTGCCCATTGTTTCCCTGGTCTGTAGCCATGTCTTAGCTCAAAACAAGAAATACACCAGAATGTTTGGTTTGGCTCGTGACGTATTTATACATGCGTCCTTATTTTTCGGCCGCATCATTGATTGTGTGTTCCTATGATCCCTCCTTAATTTGTGCGGGAAACTAAACACTATTTATGGCTTGGGGCGTCTCGAGTCGAGGTGGCGTTTGTTGATTGTTGGAGGTTACGTTGGTCGGAGTTGATTGTTGGCGGGTTTTGGAGTTGGCGTTGGTGGGAGTAGTTTTTGTTTGCTAAATTTGGTTTTTTTTTTCAGTTCGCATTTTTTCTGGTGGTTGTGTTTTTGGCGTTTCTTTATTTGGTAAGTTTTTGGCAGTCTAACTATTGTTCAATTTGTGTCTCCTTCTTTTCCTGATTTTTTTTTACGTTATTTTTTCGTATTTTCATCTTTGTTAGGTTTTTTTTTGGCTCTGCCCCAAAGACCTTTTGATCCGGAAACTTATATATTATCTATTGGTAAGTTCATTTTTTCACTTGGTTAGTAAATGTTCATGTTTGTATTTACGCAACTTTTTTGGACCTTACACTTGTAACCTTTGTTTTTCTTAGTCAGAAATGTTTCTAAAATGTTGTGTTTTTCTAGCTGTGTATTTTTGAACTTGTATTTGCGAACTAATTAGTGCATTTTTATCTGTTTCTATTGTGCCTGGTATTTGCGAACTAATTAGCGCATTTTTAACTGCTTCTATTGTGACTGGTATTTGCGAACTAATTAGCGCATTTTTAACTGCTTATTCAGACCCGTTAAATTGATTGTGTTTTCCCTTTAGCATTTGTTGATTACATTTGGCCCCAATTTGAGGTAGTCTGCGCAATGTCGTTTGGCTCTTTGGCCAAATGTGTGTTTCTCCCCTTTTATGTTTTGTCTTGCACCCAATTTTGAAACAGAAATGCCCAGCATAAATTGTTGTATTTTTATATTGTGATTCTTTACAGTTTGCACGTATCATGACAATACCCCAGCATGTAAGCATCAATGTATGGTATCATCAAGCTAAGTATAAATCTATTTATTTGGGGGGTTAAAAAGCCTTATATTCCAATCTTGCCATTTCAGGTTAATCTGGGTCGGATTGTTCTGGCCATGCTCCCAGAAGCCGACCAACCTCAATCTCGTCCCAGGCGAAGGCATCGTAGGCGTGCAAGGCCCCAGATATATAGAACACGTGTCACCCTTTTTGGAATGCCCGATGATGAGGTTTTAAGACGCTACCGTCTTCCTCCCAAAATCATCATAGACACTCTCTCATTAATAGAGAGTGATCTTGAGCGGCAAATTGACAGTCCTACAGCAATACCACCACTTACGCAATTTATGGCAGTGTTACATTTCTGTGCCTCAGGATCATTTCAAACAACGGTGGGAATAGTGGCGGGCATCTCACAATCCTCCTTTTCCCGGATCCTGAGGGCAGTGATGGAGGCACTTTTCAAGCACCTCCATCATTTTATTCAAATGCTTTTGGATTAGTGGTGAGCGGGTTTGGATTTCTGAAATCCGAACCCCCCCAAGACCCCCCGATCCGAATCCGATCCGAGTCAGGCTCGACTTTTCCCGCCTGACTCGGATCTGAAATCGAGGCAAAACGTCATCATCACGCCTTCCGGGTCTCACGGGTTTTGGATCCTATATAAGGTACCCGCGTCGGTGCCATTTTCTCACTCGGCTGTGGACAGTGAAGAGGGAGGGTGGGAGTTAGGGCTGGCTGGGCTGTGTAGTGTAGTGTAGTGTAGTGCAGAGTAGTGTTGTGCTGTGCTGCGCTGTGCTGCTGTTGTCCACTACTTCAAAGTCCATAGGGGCTGGCTGTGTTGTGCTGTGCTGCTGTTGTTAATAGGGGCTGTGTCCACTACTTCAAAGTCCATAGGGGCTGGCTGGACTGTGTTGTGCAGTCAGTTCTCCATAGGGGCTGTGTCCACTCCAAAGTCCTGTGCAGTGTCCCAGTCCTAAAGGGGTGCTGTAGTGTTGTCCAGGGGGTGCTCTGTCCATCAGGGGTGCTCCCCCCAAGTGCTAAAAAAATAATATTTTTTCTGTGTTTGTGAATTGTGTGCGCAGTAGCCGCACGTGCATCAACAAAGTAGTGCCAAGCGTGCGCCTGTGTCATAAGTAAAGGGCTGGCTGGCTTGACCGTTAAAGGGTGCTGTAACCCCCAAAGTACACTCCAAACCAAATAACAAAATATTTTTTCTGTGTTTGTGAATTGTGTGCGCAGTAGCCGCATGAGCATCAACAAAGTAGTGCCAAGCGTGCGTCTGTGTCATAGGCAAAGGGCCGGCAGGCTTGACCGTTAAAGGGTGCTGTAACCCCCAAAGTACACTCCAGTCCAAACCAAAAAAAAAATATTTTCTGTGTTTGTGAATTGTGTGCGCAGTAGCCGCACATGCATCAACAAAGTAGTGCCAAGCGTGCGCCTGTGTCATAAGTAAAGGGCCGGCTGGCTTGACCGTTAAAGGGTGCTGTAACCCCGAAAGTTCACTCCAGTCCAAACCAAAAAAAATATTATTTTCTGTGTTTGTGAATTGTGTGCGCTGTAGCCGCACGTGTATCAACAAAGTAGTGCCAAGCGTGCGCCTGTGTCATAAGTAAAGGGCCGGCTGGCTTGACCGTTAAAGGGTGCTGTAACCCCCAAAGTACACTCCAAACCAAATAACAAAATATTTTTTCTGTGTTTGTGAATTGTGTGCGCAGTAGCCGCACGTGCATCAACAAAGTAGTGCCAAGCGTGCGCCTGTGTCATAAGTAAAGGGCCGGCTGGCTTGACCGTTAAAGGGTGCTGTAACCCCCAAAGCACACTCCAAACCAAAAAAATATATATTTTCTGTGTTTGTGAATTGTGTGCGCAGTAGCCGCACGTGCATCAACAAAGTAGTGCCAAGCGTGCGCCTGTGTCATAAGTAAAGGGCCGGCTGGCTTGACCGTTAAAGGGTGCTGTAACCCCCAAAGTACACTCCAGTCCAAACCAAAAAAAAAAATATTTTCTGTGTTTGTGAATTGTGTGCGCAGTAGCGCACGTGCATCAACAAAGTAGTGCCAAGCGTGCGCCTGTGTCATAAGTAAAGGGCCGGCTGGCTTGACCATTAAAGGGTGCTGTAACCCCCAAAGTACACTCCAAACCAAATAACAAAATATTTTTTCTGTGTTTGTGAATTGTGTGCGCAGTAGCCGCACGTGCATCAACAAAGTAGTGCCAAGCGTGCGCCTGTGTCATAAGTAAAGGGCCAGCTGGCTTGACAGTTAAAGGGTGATGTAGCCCCCAAAGTACACTCCAAACCAAAAAAATATATATTTTCTGTGTTTGTGAATTGTGTGCGCAGTAGCCGCACGTGCATCAACAAAATAGTGCCACGCGTGCGCCTGTGTCATAAGTAAAGGGCCAGCTGGCTTGACCGTTAAAGGGTGCTGTAACCCCCAAAGTACACTCCAAACCAAATAACAAAATATTTTTTCTGTGTTTGTGAATTTTGTGCGCAGTAGCCGCACGTGCATCAACAAAGTAGTGCCAAGCGTGCGCCTGTGTCATAAGTAAAGGGCCAGCTGGCTTGACCATTAAAGGGTGCTGTAACCCCCAAAGTACACTCCAAACCAAATAACAAAATATTTTTTCTGTGTTTGTGAATTGTGTGCGCAGTAGCCGCACGTGCATCAACAAAGTAGTGCCAAGCGTGCGCCTGTGTCATAAGTAAAGGGCCGGCTGGCTTGACCGTTAAAGGGTGCTGTAACCACCAAAGCACACTCCAAACCAAAAAAATATATATTTTCTGTGTTTGTGAATTGTGTGCGCAGTAGCCGCACGTGCATCAACAAAGTAGTGCCAAGCGTGCGCCTGTGTCATAAGTAAAGGCTCGGCTGGCTTGACCGTCAATGGGTGCTGTAACCCCCAAAGTACTCTCCAAACCAAATAACAAAATATTTTTTCTGTGTTTGTGAATTGTGTGCGCAGTAGCCGCACGTGCATCAACAAAGTAGTGCCAAGCGTGCGCCTGTGTCATAAGTAAAGGGCCAGCTGGCTTGACAGTTAAAGGGTGATGTAGCCCCCAAAGTACACTCCAAACCAAAAAAATATATATTTTCTGTGTTTGTGAATTGTGTGCGCAGTAACCGCACGTGCATCAACAAAATAGTGCCAAGCGTTCGCCTGTGTCATAAGTAAAGGGCCAGCTGGCTTGACCATTAAAGGGTGCTGTAACCCCCAAAGTACACTCCAAACCAAATACCAAAATATTTTTTCTGTGTTTGTGAATTGTGTGCGCAGTAGCCGCACGTGCATCAACAAAGTAGTGCCAAGCGTGCGCCTGTGTCATAAGTAAAGGGCCTGCTGGCTTGACCATTAAAGGGTGCTGTAACCCCCAAAGTACATTCCAAACCAAAAAAAAATATATTTTCTGTGTTTGTGAATTGTGTGCGCAGTAGCCGTACGTGCATCAACAAAGTAGTGCCAAGCGTGCGCCTGTGTCATAAGTAAAGGGCCAGCTGGCTTGACCATTAAAGGGTGCTGTAACCCCAAAAGTACACTCCAGTCCAAACCAAAAAATAAAATATTTTCTGTGTTTGTGAATTGTGTGCGCAGTAGCCGCACGTGCATCAACAAAGTAGTGCCAAGCGTGCGCCTGTGTCATAAGTAAAGGCCAGGCTGGCTTGACCGTCAATGGGTGCTGTAACCCCCAAAGTACTCTCCAAACCAAATAACAAAATATTTTTTCTGTGTTTGTGAATTGTGTGCGCAGTAGCTGCACGTGCATCAACAAAGTAGTGCCAAGCATGCGCCTGTGTCATAAGAAAAGGGCAAGCTGGCTTGACCAATAAAGGGTGCTGTAACCCCCAAAGCACACTCCAAACCAAAAAAATATATATTTTCTGTGTTTGTGAATTGTGTGCGCAGTAGCCGCACCTGCATCAACAAAGTAGTGCCAAGCGTGCATCTGTGTCATAAGTAAAGGGCCAGCTGGCTTGACCGTTAAAGGTGCTGTAACCCCCAAAGTACACTCCAGTCCAAACCAAAAAAATATATATTTTCTGTGTTTGTGAATTGTGTGCGCAGTAGCGCACGTGCATCAACAAAGTAGTGCCAAGCGTGCGCCTGTGTCATAAGTAAAGGGCCGGCTGGCTTGACCGTTAAAGGGTGCTGTAACCCCCAAAGTACACTCCAACCCAAATAACAAAATATTTTTTCTGTGTTTGTGAATTGTGTGCGCAGTAGCCGCACGTGCATCAACAAAGTATTGCCAAGCGTGCGCCTGTGTCATAAGTAAAGGGCCAGCTGGCTTGACCATTAAAGGGTGCTGTAACCCCCAAAGTACATTCCAAACCAAAAAAATATATATTTTCTGTGTTTGTGAATTGTGTGCGCAGTAGCCGCACCTGCATCAACAAAGTAGTGCCAAGCGAGCGCCTGTGTCATAAGTAAAGGGCCAGCTGGCTTGACCATTAAAGGGTGCTGTAACCCCAAAAGTACACTCCAGTCCAAACCAAAAAAAAATATATTTTCTGTGTTTGTGAATTGTGTGCGCAGTAGCCGCACGTGCATCAACAAAGTAGTGCCAAGCGTGCGCCTGTGTCATAAGTAAAGGGCCGGCTGGCTTGACCGTCAATGGGTGCTGTAACCCCCAATGTACTCTCCAAACCAAATAACCAAATATTTTTTCTGTGTTTGTGAATTGTGTGCGCAGTAGCCGCACGTGCATCAACAAAGTAGTGCCAAGCATGCGCCTGTGTCATAAGTAAAGGGCCAGCTGGCTTGACCAATAAAGGGTGCTGTAACCCCCAAAGCACACTCCAAACCAAAAAAATATATATTTTCTGTGTTTGTGAATTGTGTGCGCAGTAGCCGCACCTGCATCAACAAAGTAGTGCCAAGCGTGCGTCTGTGTCATAAGTAAAGGGCCGGCTGGCTTTACCGTTAAAGGGTGCTGTAACCCCCAAAGTACACTCCAGTCCAAACCAAAAAAAAATATATTTTCTGTGTTTGTGAATTGTGTGCGCAGTAGCGCACGTGCATCAACAAAGTAGTGCCAAGCGTGCGCCTGTGTCAAAAGTAAAGGGCCAGCTGGCTTGACCGTTAAAGGGTGCTGTAACCCCCAAAGTACATTCCAAACCAAAAAAATATATATTTTCTGTGTTTGTGAAATGTGTGCGCAGTAGCCGCACGTGCTTCAACAAAGTAGTGCCAAGCGTGCGCCTGTGTCATAAGTAAAGGGCCAGCTGGCTTGACCATTAAAGGGTGCTGTAACCCCAAAAGTACACTCCAGTCCAAACCAAAAAAAAAATATTTTCTGTGTTTGTGAATTGTGTGCGCAGTAGCCGCACGTGCATCAACAAAGTAGTGCCAAGCGTGCGCCTGTGTCATAAGTAAAGGGCCGGCTGGCTTGACCGTCAATGGGTGCTGTAACCCCCAAAGTACTCTCCAAACCAAATAACAAAATATTTTTTCTGTGTTTGTGATATGTGTGCGCAGTAGCCGCACGTGCATCAACAAAGTAGTGCCAAGCGTGCGCCTGTGTCATAAGTAAAGGGCCAGCTGGCTTGACCAATAAAGGGTGCTGTAACCCCCAAAGCACACTCCAAACCAAAAAAATATATATTTTCTGTGTTTGTGAATTGTGTGCGCAGTAGCCGCACCTGCATCAACAAAGTAGTGCCAAGCGTGCGTCTGTGTCATAAGTAAAGGGCCGGCTGGCTTGACCGTTAAAGGGTGCTGTAACCCCCAAAGTACACTCCAGTCCAAACCAAAAAAATATATATTTTCTGTGTTTGTGAATTGTGTGCGCAGTAGCGCACGTGCATCAACAAAGTAGTGCCAAGCGTGCGCCTGTGTCATAAGTAAAGGGCCGGCTGGCTTGACCGTTAAAGGGTGCTGTAACCCCCAAAGTACACTCCAAACCAAATAACAAAATATTTTTTCTGTGTTTGTGAATTGTGTGCGCATTAGCGCACGTGCATCAACAAAGTAGTGCCAAGCATGCGCCTGTGTCATAAGTAATGGGCCGGCTGGCTTGACCGTTAGAGGGTGATGTAACCCCCAAAGTACACTCCAAACCAAAAAAATATATATTTTCTGTGTTTGTGAATTGTGTGCGCAGTAGCCGCACCTGCATCAACAAAGTAGTGCCAAGCGTGCGCCTGTGTCATAAGTAAAGGGCCAGCTGGCTTGACAGTTAAAGGGTGATGTAGCCCCCAAAGTACACTCCAAACCAAAAAAATATATATTTTCTGTGTTTGTGAATTGTGTGCGCAGTAGCCGCACGTGCATCAACAAAATAGTGCCAAGCGTGCGCCTGTGTCATAAGTAAAGGGCCAGCTGGCTTGACCGTTAAAGGGTGCTGTAACCCCCAAAGTACACTCCAAACCAAATAACAAAATATTTTTTCTGTGTTTGTGAATTTTGTGCGCAGTAGCCGCACGTGCATCAACAAAGTAGTGCCAAGCGTGCGCCTGTGTCATAAGTAAAGGGCCAGCTGGCTTGACCATTAAAGGGTGCTGTAACCCCCAAAGTACACTCCAAACCAAATAACAAAATATTTTTCTGTGTTTGTGAATTGTGTGCGCAGTAGCCGCACGTGCATCAACAAAGTAGTGCCAAGCGTGCGCCTGTGTCATAAGTAAAGGACCGGCTGGCTTGACCGTTAAAGGGTGCTGTAACCCCCAAAGCACACTCCAAACCAAAAAAATATATATTTTCTGTGTTTGTGAATTGTGTGCGCAGTAGCCGCACGTGCATCAACAAAGTAGTGCCAAGCGTGCGCCTGTGTCATAAGTAAAGGCCCGGCTGGCTTGACCGTCAATGGGTGCTGTAACCCCCAAAGTACTCTCCAAACCAAATAACAAAATATTTTTTCTGTGTTTGTGAATTGTGTGCGCAGTAGCCGCACGTGCATCAACAAAGTAGTGCCAAGCGTGCGCCTGTGTCATAAGTAAAGGGCCAGCTGGCTTGACAGTTAAAGGGTGATGTAGCCCCCAAAGTACACTCCAAACCAAAAAAATATATATTTTCTGTGTTTGTGAATTGTGTGCGCAGTAGCCGCACGTGCATCAACAAAATAGTGCCAAGCGTGCGCCTGTGTCATAAGTAAAGGGCCAGCTGGCTTGACCGTTAAAGGGTGCTGTAACCCCCAAAGTACACTCCAAACCAAATAACAAAATATTTTTTCTGTGTTTGTGAATTGTGTGCGCAGTAGCCGCACGTGCATCAACAAAGTAGTGCCAAGCGTGCGCCTGTGTCATAAGTAAAGGGCCTGCTGGCTTGACCATTAAATGGTGCTGTAACCCCCAAAGTACATTCCAAACCAAAAAAACATATATTTTCTGTGTTTGTGAATTGTGTGCGCAGTAGCCGCACGTGCATCAACAAAGTAGTGCCAAGCGTGCGCCTGTGTCATAAGTAAAGGGCCAGCTGGCTTGACCATTAAAGGGTGCTGTAACCCCAAAAGTACACTCCAGTCCAAACCAAAAAAAAAAATATTTTCTGTGTTTGTGAATTGTGTGCGCAGTAGCCGCACGTGCATCAACAAAGTAGTGCCAAGCGTGCGCCTGTGTCATAAGTAAAGGCCCGGCTGGCTTGACCGTCAATGGGTGCTGTAACCCCCAAAGTACTCTCCAAACCAAATAACAAAATATTTTTTCTGTGTTTGTGAATTGTGTGCGCAGTAGCCGCACGTGCATCAACAAAGTAGTGCCAAGCGTGCGCCTGTGTCATAAGTAAAGGGCCAGCTGGCTTGACCAATAAAGGGTGCTGTAACCCCCAAAGCACACTCCAAACCAAAAAAATATATATTTTCTGTGTTTGTGAATTGTGTGCACAGTAGCCGCACCTGCATCAACAAAGTAGTGCCAAGCGTGCGTCTGTTTTATAAGTAAAGGGCCAGCTGGCTTGACCGTTAAAGGGTGCTGTAACGCCCAAAGTACACTCCAGTCCAAACCAAAAAAATATATATTTTCTGTGTTTGTGAATTGTGTGCGCAGTAGCGCACGTGCATCAACAAAGTAGTGCCAAGCGTGCGCCTGTGTCATAAGTAAAGGGCCGGCTGGCTTGACCGTTAAAGGGTGCTGTAACCCCCAAAGTACACTCCAATCCAAATAACAAAATATTTTTTCTGTGTTTGTGAATTGTGTGCGCAGTAGCCGCACGTGCATCAACAAAGTAGTGCCAAGCGTGCGCCTGTGTCATAAGTAAAGGGCCGGCTGGCTTGACAGTTAAAGGGTGATGTAACCCCCAAAGTACACTCCAAACCAAAAAAATATATATTTTCTGTGTTTGTGAATTGTGTGCGCAGTAGCCGCACGTGCATCAACAAAATTGTGCCAAGCGTGCGCCTGTGTCATAAGTAAAGGGCCAGCTGGCTTGACCGTTAAAGGGTGCTGTAACCCCCAAAGTACACTCCAAACCAAATAACAAAATATTTTTTCTGTGTTTGTGAATTGTGTGCGCAGTAGCCGCACGTGCATCAACAAAGTATTGCCAAGCGTGCGCCTGTGTCATAAGTAAAGGGCCAGCTGGCTTGACCATTAAAGGGTGCTGTAACCCCCAAAGTACATTCCAAACCAAAAAAATATATATTTTCTGTGTTTGTGAATTGTGTGCGCAGTAGCCGCACGTGCATCAACAAAGTAGTGCCAAGCGTGCGCCTGTGTCATAAGTAAAGGGCCAGCTGGCTTGACCATTAAAGGGTGCTGTAACCCCAAAAGTACACTCCAGTCCAAACCAAAAAAAAATATATTTTCTGTGTTTGTGAATTGTGTGCGCAGTAGCCGCACGTGCATCAACAAAGTAGTGCCAAGCGTGCGCCTGTGTCATAAGTAAAGGGCCGGCTGGCTTGACCATCAATGGGTGCTGTAACCCCCAATGTACTCTCCAAACCAAATAACCAAATATTTTTTCTGTGTTTGTGAATTGTGTGCGCAGTAGCCGCACGTGCATCAACAAAGTAGTGCCAAGCATGCGCCTGTGTCATAAGTAAAGGGCCAGCTGGCTTGACCAATAAAGGGTGCTGTAACCCCCAAAGCACACTCCAAACCAAAAAAATATATATTTTCTGTGTTTGTGAATTGTGTGCGCAGTAGCCGCACCTGCATCAACAAAGTAGTGCCAAGCGTGCGTCTGTGTCATAAGTAAAGGGCCGGCTGGCTTGACCGTTAAAGGGTGCTGTAACCCCCAAAGTACATTCCAAACCAAAAAAATATATATTTTCTGTGTTTGTGAAATGTGTGCGCAGTAGCCGCACGTGCTTCAACAAAGTAGTGCCAAGCGTGCGCCTGTGTCATAAGTAAAGGGCCAGCTGGCTTGACCATTAAAGGGTGCTGTAACCCCAAAAGTACACTCCAGTCCAAACCAAAAAAAATATATTTTCTGTGTTTGTGAATTGTGTGCGCAGTAGCCGCACGTGCATCAACAAAGTAGTGCCAAGCGTGCGCCTGTGTCATAAGTAAAGGGCCGGCTGGCTTGACCGTCAATGGGTGCTGTAACCCCCAAAGTACTCTCCAAACCAAATAACAAAATATTTTTTCTGTGTTTGTGATATGTGTGCGCAGTAGCCGCACGTGCATCAACAAAGTAGTGCCAAGCGTGCGCCTGTGTCATAAGTAAAGGGCCAGCTGGCTTGACCAATAAAGGGTGCTGTAACCCCCAAAGCACACTCCAAACCAAAAAAATATATATTTTCTGTGTTTGTGAATTGTGTGCGCAGTAGCCGCACCTGCATCAACAAAGTAGTGCCAAGCGTGCGTCTGTGTCATAAGTAAAGGGCCGGCTGGCTTGACCGTTAAAGGGTGCTGTAACCCCCAAAGTACACTCCAGTCCAAACCAAAAAAATATATATTTTCTGTGTTTGTGAATTGTGTGCGCAGTAGCGCACGTGCATCAACAAAATAGTGCCAAGCGTGCGCCTGTGTCATAAGTAAAGGGCCGGCTGGCTTGACCGTTAAAGGGTGCTGTAACCCCCAAAGTACACTCCAAACCAAATAACAAAATATTTTTTCTGTGTTTGTGAATTGTGTGCGCATTAGCGCACGTGCATCAACAAAGTAGTGCCAAGCATGCGCCTGTGTCATAAGTAATGGGCCGGCTGGCTTGACCGTTAGAGGGTGATGTAACCCCCAAAGTACACTCCAAACCAAAAAAATATATATTTTCTGTGTTTGTGAATTGTGTGCGCAGTAGCCGCACGTGCATCAACAAAGTAGTGCCAAGCGTGCGCCTGTGTCATAAGTAAAGGGCCAGCTGGCTTGACCGTTAAAGGGTGCTGTAACCCCCAAAGTACACTCCAAACCAAATAACAAAATATTTTTTCTGTGTTTGTGAATTGTGTGCGCAGTAGCCGCACGTACATCAACAAAGTAGTGCCAAGCGTGCGCCTGTGTCATAAGTAAAGGGCCAGCTGGCTTGACCATTAAAGGGTGCTGTAACCCCCAAAGTACATTCCAAACCAAAAAAATATATATTTTCTGTGTTTGTGAATTGTGTGCGCAGTAACCGCACGTGCATCAACAAAGTAGTGCCAAGCGTGCGCCTGTGTCATAAGTAAAGGGCCGGCAGGATTGACCGTTAAAGGGTGCTGTAACCCCCAAAGTACACTCCAGTCCAAACCAAAAAAAAAAATATTTTCTGTGTTTGTGAATTGTGTGCGCAGTAGCCGCACGTGCATCAACAAAGTAGTGCCAAGCGTGCGCCTGTGTCATAAGTAAAGGGCCGGCTGGCTTGACCGTTAAAAGGTGCTGTAACCCCCAAAGTACACTCCAAACCAAATAACAAAATATTTTTTCTGTGTTTGTGAATTGTGTGCGCAGTAGCCGCACGTGCATCAACAAAGTAGTGCCAAGCGTGCGCCTGTGTCATAAGTAAAGCGCTGGCTGGCTTGACCATTAAAGGGTGCTGGTTCCCCCAAAGTACACTCCAAACCAAAAAAATATATATTTTCTGTGTTTGTGAATTGTGTGCGCAGTAGCCGCACCTGCATCAACAAAGTAGTGCCAAGCGTGCGCCTGTGTCATAAGTAAAGGGCCAGCTGGCTTGACCGTTAAAGGGTGCTGTAACCCCCAAAGTACACTCCAGTCCAAACCAAAATAAAAATATTTTCTGTGTTTGTGAATTGTGTGCGCAGTAGCGCACGTGCATCAACAAAGTAGTGCCAAGCGTGCGCCTGTGTCATAAGTAAAGGGCCAGCTGGCTTGACCGTTAAAGGGTGCTGTAACCCCCAAAATACACTCCAAACCAAAAAAATATATATTTTCTGTGTTTGTGAATTTTGTGTGTAGTAGCCGCACGTGTATCAACAAAGTAGTGCCAAGCGTGCGCCTGTGTCATAAGTAAAGGGCCGGCTGGCTTGACCGTCAATGGGTGCTGTAACCCCCAAAGTACTCTCCAAACCAAATAACAAAATATTTTTTCTGTGTTTGTGAATTGTGTGCGCAGTAGCCGCACGTGCATCAACAAAGTAGTGCCAAGCGTGCGCCTGTGTCATAAGTAAAGGGCCGGCAGGCTTGACCGTTAAAGGGTGCTGTAACCCCCAATGTACACTCCAGTCCAAACCAAAAAAAAATATATATTCTGTGTTTGTGAATTGTGTGCGCAGTAGCCGCACGTGCATCAACAAAGTAGTGCCAAGCGTGCGCCTGTGTCATAAGTAAAGGGCCGGCTGGCTTGACCGTTAAATGGTGCTGTATCCCCCAAATTACACTCCAAACCAAATAACAAAATATTTTTTCTGTGTTTGTGAATTGTGTGCGCAGTAGCCGCAAGTGCATCAACAAAGTAGTGCCAAGCGTGCGCCTGTGTCATAAGTAAAGGGCCAGCTGGCTTGACCATTAAAGGGTGCTGTAACCCCCAAAGTACACTCCAAACCAAAAAAATATATATTTTCTGTGTTTGTGAATTGTGTGCGCAGTAGCCGCACCTGCATCAACAAAGTATTGCCAAGCGTGCGCCTGTGTCATAAGTAAAGGGCCAGCTGGCTTGACCGTTAAAGGGTGCTGTAACCCCCAAAGTACACTCCAATCCAAATAACAAAATATTTTTTCTGTGTTTGTGAATTGTGTGCGCAGTTTCCGCACGTGCATCAACAAAGTAGTGCCAAGGGTGCGCCTGTGTCATAAGTAAAGGGCCGGCTGGCTTGACAGTTAAAGGGTGATGTAACCCCCAAAGTACACTCCAAACCAAAAAAATATTTTCTGTGTTTGTGAATTGTGTGCGCAGTAGCCGCACGTGCATCAACAAAATAGTGCCAAGCGTGCGCCTGTGTCATAAGTAAAGGGCCAGCTGGCTTGACCGTTAAGGGTGCTGTAACCCCCAAATTACACTCCAAACCAAATAACAAAATATTTTTTCTGTGTTTGTGAATTGTGTGCGCAGTAGCCGCACGTGCATCAACAAAGTAGTGCCAAGCGTGCGCCTGTGTCATAAGTAAAGGGCCAGCTGGCTTGACCATTAAAGGGTGCTGTAACCCCCAAAGTACATTCCAAACCAAAAAAATATATATTTTCTGTGTTTGTGAATTGTGTGCGCAGTAGCCGCACGTGCATCAACAAAGTAGTGCCAAGCGTGCGCCTGTGTCATAAGTAAAGGGCCAGCTGGCTTGACCATTAAAGGGTGCTGTAACCCCAAAAGTACACTCCAGTCCAAACCAAAAAAAAAAATATTTTCTGTGTTTGTGAATTGTGTGCGCAGTAGCCGCACGTGCATCAACAAAGTAGTGCCAAGCGTGCGCCTGTGTCATAAGTAAAGGGCTGGCTGGCTTGACCATCAATGGGTGCTGTAACCCCCAAAGTACTCTCCAAACCAAATAACAAAATATTTTTTCTGTGTTTGTGAATTGTGTGCGCAGTAGCCGCACGTGCATCAACAAAGTAGTGCCAAGCATGCGCCTGTGTCATAAGTAATGGGCCGGCTGGCTTGACCGTTAAAGGGTGCTGTAACCCCCAAAGTACACTCCAAACCAAATAACAAAATATTTTTTCTGTGTTTGTGAATTGTGTGCGCAGTAGCCGCACGTGCATCAACAAAGTAGTGCCAAGCGTGCGCCTGTGTCATAAGTAAAGGGCCGGCTGGCTTGACCGTTATAGGGTGATGTAACTCCCAAAGTACACTCCAAACCAAAAAAATATATATTTTCTGTGTTTGTGAATTGTGTGCGCAGTAGCCGCACGTGCATCAACAAAGTAGTGCCAAGCGTGCGCCTGTGTCATAAGTAAAGGGCCGGCTGGCTTGACCATAAAAGGGTGCTGTAACCCCCAAAGTACACTCCAAACCAAATAACAAAATATTTTTTCTGTGTTTGTGAATTGTGTGCGCAGTAGCCGCACGTACATCAACAAAGTAGTGCCAAGCGTGCGCCTGTGTCATAAGTAAAGGGCCGGCTGGCTTGACCATTAAAGGGTGCTGTAACCCCCAAAGTACATTCCAAACCAAAAAAATATATATTTTCTGTGTTTGTGAATAGTGTGCGCAGTAGCCGCACGTGCATCAACAAAGTAGTGCCAAGCGTGCGCCTGTGTCATAAGTAAAGGGCCAGCTGGCTTGACCTTTAAAGGGTGCTGTAACCCCAAAAGTACACTCCAGTCCAAACCAAAAAAAAAAATATTTTCTGTGTTTGTGAATTGTGTGCGCAGTAGCCGCACGTGCATCAACAAAGTAGTGCCAAGCGTGCGCCTGTGTCATAAGTAAAGGGCCGGCTGGCTTGACCGTCAATGGGTGCTGTAACCCCCAAAGTTCTCTCCAAACCAAATAACAAAATATTTTTTCTGTGTTTGTGAATTGTGTGCGCAGAAGCCGCACGTGCATCAACAAAAGTAGTGCCAAGCGTGCGCCTGTGTCATAAGTAAAGGGCCGGCTGGCTTGACCGTTAAAAGGTGCTGTAACCCCCAAAGTACACTCCAAACCAAATAACAAAATATTTTTTCTGTGTTTGTGAATTGTGTGCGCAGTAGCCGCACGTGCATCAACAAAGTAGTGCCAAGCGTGCGCCTGTGTCATAAGTAAATGGCTGGCTGGCTTGACCATTAAAGGGTGCTGTAACCCCCAAAGTACACTCCAAACCAAAAAAATATATATTTTCTGTGTTTGTGAATTGTGTGCGCAGTAGCCGCACCTGCATCAACAAAGTAGTGCCAAGCGTGCGCCTGTGTCATAAGTAAAGGGCCGGCTGGCTTGACTGTTAAAGGGTGCTGTAACCCCCAAAGTACACTCCAGTCCAAACCAAAATAAAAATATTTTCTGTGTTTGTGAATTGTGTGCGCAGTAGCGCACGTGCTTCAACAAAGTAGTGCCAAGCGTGCGCCTGTGTCATAAGTAAAGGGCCAGCTGGCTTGACCGTCAAAGGGTGCTGTAACCCCCAAAGTACACTCCAAACCAAATAACAAAATATTTTTTCTGTGTTTGTGAATTGTGTGCGCAGTAGCCGCGCATGCATCAACAAAGTATTGCCAAGCGTGCGCCTGTGTCATAAGTAAAGGGCCAGCTGGCTTGACCGTTAAAGGGTGCTGTAACCCCCAAAGTACACTCCAGTCCAAACCAAAGAAAAAAATATTTTCTGTGTTTGTGAATTGTGTGCGCAGTAGCCGGACGTGCATCAACAAAGTTGTGCCAAGCGTGCGCCTGTGTCATAAGTAATGGGCCACCTGGCTTGACTGTTAAAGGGTGCTGTATCCCCCAAAGTACACTCCAAACCAAATAACAAAATATTTTTTCTGTGTTTGTGAATTGTGTGCGCAGTAGCCGCACGTGCATCAACAAAGTAGTGCCAAGCGTGCGCCTGTGTCATAAGTAAAGGGCCGGCAGGCTTGACCGTTAAAGGGTGCTGTAACCCCCAAAGTACACTCCAAACCAAAAAAATATATATTTTCTGTGTTTGTGAATTGTGTGCGCAGTAGCCGCACGTGTATCAACAAAGTAGTGCCAAGCGTGCGCCTGTGTCATAAGTAAAGGGCCGGCTGGCTTGACCGTCAATGGGTGCTGTAACCCCCAAAGTACTCTCCAAAACAAATAACAATTTATTTTTTCTGTGTTTGTGAATTGTGTGCGCAGTAGCCGCACGTGCATCAACAAAGTAGTGCCAAGCGTGCGCCTGTGTCATAAGTAAAGGGCCGGCAGGCTAGACCGTTAAAGGGTGCTGTAACCCCCAAGTACACTCCAGTCCAAACCAAAAAAAAAAATATTTTCTGTGTTTGTGAATTGTGTGCGCAGTAGCCGCACGTGCATCAACAAAGTAGTGCCAAGCGTGCGCCTGTGTCATAAGTAAAGGGCCGGCTGGCTTGACCGTTAAAGGGTGCTGTAACCCCCAAATTACACTCCAAACCAAATAACAAAATATTTTTTCTGTGTTTGTGAATTGTGTGCGCAGTAGCCTCAAGTGCATCAACAAAGTAGTGCCAAGCGTGCGCCTGTGTCATAAGTAAAGGGCCAGCTGGCTTGACCATTAAAGGGTGCTGTAACCCCCAAAGTACACTCCAAACCAAAAAAATATATATTTTCTGTGTTTGTGAATTGTGTGCGCAGTAGCCGCACCTGCATCAACAAAGTAGTGCCAAGCGTGCGCCTGTGTCATAAGTAAAGGGCCGGCTGGCTTGACCGTTAAAGGGTGCTGTAACCCCCAAAGTACACTCCAGTCCAAACCAAAATAAAAATATTTTCTGTGTTTGTGAATTGTGTGCGCAGTAGCGCACGTGCATCAACAAAGTAGTGCCAAGCGTGCGCCTGTGTCATAAGTAAAGGGCCAGCTGGCTTGACCATCAAAGGGTGCTGTAACCCCCAAAGTACACTCCAAACCAAATAACAAAATATTTTTTCTGTGTTTGTGATTTGTGTGCGCAGTAGCCGCACGTGCATCAACAAAGTATTGCCAAGCGTGCGCCTGTGTCATAAGTAAAGGACCGGCTGGCTTGACCGTTAAAGGGTGCTGTAACCCCCAAAGTACACTCCAGTCCAAACCAAAGAAAAAAATATTTTCTGTGTTTGTGAATTGTGTGCGCAGTAGCCGCACGTGCATCAACAAAGTAGTGCCAAGCGTGCGCCTGTGTCATAAGTAAAGGGCCGGCTGGCTTGACTGTTAAAGGGTGCTGTAACCCCCAAAGTACACTCCAAACCAAATAACAAAATATTTTTTCTGTGTTTGTGAATTGTGTGCGCAGTAGCCGCACGTGCATCAACAATGTAGTGCCAAGCGTGCGCCTGTGTCATAAGTAAAGGGCCGGCAGGCTTGACCGTTAAAGGGTGCTGTAACCCCCAAAGTACACTCCAAACCAAATAAAAAAATATTTTCTGTGTTTGTGAATTGTGTGCACTGTGGCTGCACGTGCATCAACAAAGGAGCAGCGCCAAGCGTGCGCCTGTGTCCCATAAGTAAAGAGCCGGCTGGCTCATTTCTTAAAGGGTGGTGTTACCCACAAAGTGCACTACTCTCCAGCAAAAATAAAAAAAATATTTTCTGTGTTTGTGAGCGCTTTAGCCGCACGTATATATCAATATAACATAAATGGAGGACCAAACTTTCTCTGATAAAAATAAAATAGGGAAAGATCAAGAACCACTTCCTCCTAGTGCTGTTGCTGCTGCTGGGAGTTGTTCATCATCCCAGAGAGGAAGTAGGAACACCACTACTTTTACTAAACAATTGACCCTCCAACAGTCCCTAGCGATGAGGATGAAGTACGACAGCAGTCATCCTGAAGCAAAACTTATAACTGAGGCCTTGACTGCTATGTTGGTGTTAGACGTGCGTCCGGTATCCGCCATTAGTGCAGTGGGATTTAGACAATTGATGGAGGTAGTGTGTCCCCGGTTCCAAATCCCGTCTAGATTCCACCTGCATCCTCAAAGCAGCAACGACAAGCATGCGTCTGTCTGTTAAAGGGTGGTGTAACCCTCAAAGTGCGCTCCACAAACAATAAAACAATTCCTATTTTTTTTTTGTCTTTGTGAAATGTGTGGGCTGTAGCCCCACCTGCATCCTTAAAGCAGCAGCGACAAGTGTGCGTCTGTCTGTTAAAGGGTGGTGTAACCCTCAAAGTGTGCTCCACAAACAATAAAACAATTCCTATTTTTTTTTCTGTCTTTGTGAAATGTGTGGGCTGTAGCCGCACCTGCATCCTTAAAGCAGCAGTGACAAGCGTGCATCTGTCTGTTAAAGGGTGGTGTAACCCTCAAAGTGCGCTTCACGAACAATAAAAAAAATCTTATTTTTTTTTCTGTCTTTGTGAAATGTGTGGGCTGTAGCCGCACCTGCATCCTTAAAGCAGCAGTGACAAGCGTGCGTCTGTCTGTTAAAGGGTGGTGTAACCCTCAAAGTGCGCTCCACAAACAATAAAAAAATTCCTATTTTTTTTTCTGTCTTTGTGAAATGTGTGGGCTGTAGCCGCACCTGCATCCTTAAAGCAGCAGCGACAAGCGTGCATCTGTCTGTTAAAGGGTGGTGTAACCCTCAAAGTGCGCTCCACAAACAATAAAACAATTCCTATTTTTTTTTCTGTCTTTGTGAAATGTGTGGGCTGTAGCCGCACCTGCATCCTTAAAGCAGCAGCGACAAGCGTGCATCTGTCTGTTAAAGGTTTGTGTAACCCTCAAAGCGCGCTCCACAAACAATAAAAAAATTCCTATTTTTTTTTCTGTCTTTGTGAAATGTGTGGGCTGTAGCTGCACCTGCATCCTTAAAGCAGCAGCGACAAGCGTGCGTCTGTCTGTTAAAGGGTGGTGTAACCCTCAAAGTGCGCTCCACAAACAATAAAACAATTCCTATTTTTTTTTCTGTCTTTGTGAAATGTGTGGGCTGTAGCCGCACCTGCATCCTTAAAGCAGCAGCGACAAGCGTGCGTCTGTCTGTTAAAGGGTGGTGTAACACTCAAAGTGCTCCAAAAAATAAAAAACTATTTTTTTAATGTGTTTGTGACTTGTGTGCGATGTAGCCGCACGTGAATCAACACTGTAGTAGCGCCAAGCGTGCGCCTGTGTCATAAGTCAAGGGCTGGTTTGGACATCTGGTGCGGACTGAAGGACGTGCCAACAATTTCTGACAAGCCTACTGTCACTGCATATGAAACTGTCCTCAAAGCAGCAGCGACAAGCATGCGTCTGTCTGTTAAAGGGTGGTGTAACCCTCAAAGTGTGCTCCACAAACAATAAAAATATTCTTCTTTTTTTTTCTGTCTTTGTGAATTGTGTGGGCTGTAGCCGCACTTGCTTCCTCAAAGCAGCAGCGACATGCGTGCATCTGTCTGTTAAAGGGTGGTGTAACCCTCAAAGTGCTCCAAAAAATAAAAAACTATTTTTTTTATGTGTTTGTGACTTGTGTGCGATGTAGCCGCACGTGCATCCTTAAAGCAGCAGCGACAAGCGTGCGTCTGTCTGTTAAAGGATTACATCGGTGACAGCATCCAAGTAGACATGTCAGACAGTCCGTACCTGTACTGGCAGGAAAAAGAAGCAATTTGGAGGTCCCTGTACAAACTGGCTCTATTTTATCTGAGTTGCCCCCCCTCCAGTGTGTACTCCGAAAGAGTGTTTAGTGCAGCCGGGAACCTTATCAGCGAAAGGCGTAGGAGGTTGGTTCCACAAAATGTGGAGAAGATGATTTTCATAAAATGAATTATCAACTCTTCCAGGGAGACCAGCCTCCAGAACGTACAGAGGGACCTGTGGTTGTGGATTCCAGCAGGGATGAATTAATACTCTGTGAGGATGAGGATGTACACAACACTGAAGGGGGTGAGGAATCGGTGGATGAGGAGGATGAGGACGACATCTTGCCTCCGTAGAGCCAGTTTGTGCAGGGACAGATTAATTGCCAGCTTGTTTTGTGGGGGCCCAAACGAACCAATCATTTCAGCCACAGTTGTGTGGCAGACCCTGGCGCTGAAATGATTGGTTTCTTAAAGTGTGCATGTCCTGTTTATACAACATAAGGGTGGGTGGGAGGGCCCAAGGACAATTCCATCTTGCACCTCTTTTTTTTCTTTGCATTATGTACAGTTTGGGGCCTAGTTTTTCAAACTGCCATCCTGTCTGCCACTGCAGTATCACGCCTAGATGGGTCACGTGTTTGTGCCGCCCACTCGTGTCGCTTAGCATAGTCATCCAGCTACCTCGGTGCAACCTTTTGGACATAAAAACACTATTGTGAGGTGTGAGGTGTTCAGAATAGACTGGAAATGAGTGGTAATTAAGGTTATTGAGGTTAATAATAGCATAGGAGCAGAAAAACCTTCAAATTCTGTGATTTTAGCTGTTTTTATGCTTTTTTAAAAAAAAATACAGATCCAAAACACAAAGCCCAGAACCCAAAACACGGAAGGGTGGTTTTGGCAAAACCAATCCAGATCCAAAACACGAAGAAAGATCCAGATCCAAAACCAAAACACAAAACACGAAAAGTGGCCGGTGCACACCCATACTTTGGATATGGGTGCCCTTAGTGTGGCCAAGGCCAATTTTTACCAAATAGCTGGCTTCCCACACATCATAGGGGTTGTGGATAGTACTCACATACCACTTGAGCCTCCAGCACGGCTGGAGGCCATATTTCGCAACCGGAAACACTATCACTCCCTGAATGTAATGGTGGTATGTGTTGCCTCCCTCCAGATCCTGTCCCTGAATGCAAAATTACCCGGAAGTGCACATGACTCATTCGTCATCCGGCAATCAGGGATATGGCACAAATTAAACAACCTACAAGCTGGTGATGCGTGGCTTCTGGGTAAGTGGAGACCTTTAGTACATAACAATGTTAAGCTTGATACACAGTGATCCTGATGTTGTCACTTCTTTTTCACGGGAGACAGTGGCTACCCTTGCACGCCCTGGCTGCTCACTCCTTATTTGGCTCCCACACCAGGGCCACAAAGTAATTTTAATGCCGCACTTACAGCCACCAGGCAAGTGGTGGAGCGCTGTATCGGCCTTTTAAAAGGCCGATTCAGATGCCTCCACCGCTCTGGTGGCGAGCTCATGTATTTGCCGGATATGGTTTCGAAAATTGTGGTCCTGTGTGGGATATTTCACTACATCGCCATAAGGAGTGGTGTCCCAATGCAGCCAGAGGATGCCTTACCTGAGGATGGCCCCCCCGAGGTTGGTCGGAGGTCAGTATGTGGGGGGGCCATACGCGATGATGTGGTGGCCAGATATTTTAGGTAATTATTGTCAAAACAACAGTGTTTAGACCCAATGTGGTATGGTTTGTTTGAGAACATCTAATTATTTTTTTGTTTTTTCTCAATCTTCTGTTTGTTTTCATAATCTTTGGGACTCCAATGATGACTACTTCCTGCTACCCTTAAAAAACCTTCATGTGGAAACTTTGGAAATATATTATGTAACCCATATTGCCACGCCACATTTGTGGAATCATGTTGGCATGGTCCTTCGTCAACCAGTTCTTGTTTTTTTGTGTGATATTTAGAAATTTTTTGTATGTGTTGTATTTATGATTATCACTGTGTGCTTTGTTTGTGAGTGACCACTTTGTTATTTTAGTTATGTTGTGAATAAATGTCTGGAGAGTGTAATTTTGTTCCTTTTTTTGCCCATTACAAGCAAGTGTAACCAGGTTCACACACGTTACATTTGCCTTAGGGGTAATCCAGTAATGACGCAAGTTGAGCTAAAATGTAAGATGTTTTCTGGGGCAAAACCAACACCCAAAGGAATCCTGTACAATTAGTTGGCTTCGTAATATCGGCCTAAGCAGCTTGCCCCCCAAATAGGAACATGTAAAATGTAGTAATATAAAATTTTGGCAAAACCGAAAAAGGGAAATCAGATTGTTACTGTTAGGTGTTTCTTGTGCCTGTTTTCCTAAAAAATACAACACACAATCTTAGTGACAATAATTGCAAATCCTTGCTGAAAGAGTCTACTTATGTCAGTGTAAACAATCTCTCATTTTGAAACAAGGAATGAGAAAGAATGTTAAGTTTAAAATATTAATTTATTTATATTTTGACAAAAAAAAAAACTAAAACTGGTTCCTAAGGAGGACCGACATATGGTCAAGGACCACCAGCAGCCCGATGACGTGTTCCCGCATACGGCCCACACAGCCGGCTAATTCAGCCATACGCCTCTGTTCCTCTGTGGGTTCGAAAAGTGTGGGGATTAATACATCAATAATGAAACCACATTAAAAAACAAGCCAAACCAAGCTAACCAAAAATTAAAATATTGTGGCCTAAAGCAGAATTACACCCCAAAATTACAAGTCCAAAAATCAGATTCAGACAGGTGTGATATGTGTATGGTGAAATCAGCAGTAACAGGTAAAGACAACCCGAAAACTCCCAAAAAGTCGGCAAAAAAACTCAAAAAAAGGGAACGACACATGATTACATCCAAACAGTTTGTGGCGAAAAAAAAACAAAAAACAAAACATACCGTTCAAAATAACGGCCGCTCCTGAAGCCACTCCCTCGTCCTCCTCGGAGGTGCCTCCATTCCCCAAAGATCTTGGCGGGGTGATTTG
The DNA here is from genome assembly GCA_031769625.1 of Taudactylus pleione. Classification (NCBI taxonomy): domain Eukaryota; kingdom Metazoa; phylum Chordata; class Amphibia; order Anura; family Myobatrachidae; genus Taudactylus; species Taudactylus pleione. Next base: position 13,926,442 of record JAUIMM010000115.1, on the reverse strand, counting down.
GGATTCCGGGGAGGGGGTAGTTAGAAGAGGGGTCGTTGGAGGAGAGGGGGAATTGGGATGGAGGGGAAGGAGCCCCTCCACAGGGTCTGGGCAGGCTGGGGAGGAATGGGAAATTGGGGAATTTGGGGTTGTGGAGGGTTGGCTTGGGGTTGAGAGAGTGGGCGAGAGCGCCGTCTTGGATGGCGATGACGCCGTAGTCTTCGCTGTGCCCCTAAAAGATGTGAAACAAATTGTGGTTAGTTTCAACAAAAACCGAGTAAAACACTAACTTATGACAACACAAATCTGAAAACATGGCCATGCAGATATGAGTTCAATGAATAAATAGGACATACATGAAAACATGGCCATGCAGATATGAGTTCAATGAATAAATAGGACATACATGAAAACATGGCCATGCAGATATGAGTTCAATGAATAAATAGGACATACATGAAAACATGGCCATGCAGATATGAGTTCAATGAATACATAGGACATACATGAAAACATGGCCATGCAGATATGAGTTCAATTAATAAATAGGACATACATGAAAACATGGCCATGCAGATATGAGTACAATGAATACATAGGACATACATGAAAACATGCACATGCAGTTAGGGCCACAAATATAAACCGACCACCTGCGCTCCAGCTGGCCGATCTGGCGGCGTGAGCCGAAGGAACGCAGGCGGCCACGTACCTCCGCATATGCGGAGCGCTTCTCGCGATTTGTGATGGGTGGAGGCTGGCTGGTGATCCGCCTATCCATCACCTCGGTTAACACCAGCAGCTCGCGCCTGGTGAATGCCGAGGCTCTCATGATGGCAATGGTGTATTTGTTAAAAATCATTTTTAATAAAGACCCGAAATTAATTTTGATTGGCTAATGTATTTGGGTAATTAACAGGACCAATTCTATTGGTTAGTGTATGAGTCATGTGTTCGACAGGGCCAGAAATCTCTTGAGAGTTATGATAGGCTTGATGCAGTGACATGCGTAAGCAAATTTAAATAAAGAAATGAACCACGGAAAATATGCGTGGTTAAAAACAAATAAAACAATTGTTTAATTGGCTCTAACATGTATTTTGACAAATAAAAGCGAATGTTTAAGCCGTACGTATTCTGTGGGTAAACACAAACACGCACAAGATTAAAGTTTATTGCATTGTGAAAAAAAAATAAAAAACCAATTAAGCTAATTGATATATGGATTGGCATGATACGATTGAGGGAGGTAGGCAGAATAAGCGAGCAGTTAATCGAAATCTGACAGTCCCACTTCCGGTTTGTACTTGTGCGTGCGTTCCCTTCAAGCCATTTCGGGGATGTACGCTCGCTATTTGGCACGCTCGTTAGTTAGAGGAGGGGTCGGTAGAGTTTGGGGAGGATGTTTGGCTGCGTCGAAAATACAAGCGAGTGCTTGAATTTACAAATTTTTTACGTACGCCGAACGTACGAACGGCCACTTGCGTCCGGGTCTGAATGAGGGCCATAGTTCAGTATTTTTTTGTTTATTTATTGATTCTGTCTCAGTTACTTAGGGTCAACCCAGCATCACAGTGTGAAGTCTTCTGTGTTTACTGTACAGCAATCTACTCAATTACAGAGCAAGGTTTCCTGCATTTGTTTAGCTGAATTTCCTCAGTACCCCTGACTACGAACTCCTGCTGTTCACCTCTGAGTTTTAGTTTTAAACATCTGTACCGAAGTCTTCTGCTGACAACTAAATCCTATAAAGTACCATACTTTATCCTGATCAATGCGTATATACAGTCAGGTCCATAAATATTGGGACATTGACAGAATTTTCATATTTTGGCCTCTATTCACCACCACAATGGCTTTGAAATGAAACAAACAAGATGTGATTTAACTGCAGACTTTCAGATTTAATTTGAGGGTAATTATATCCAAATCAGGTGAATGGTGTAGAAATTACAACGGTTTCTATATGTGCCTCCCACTTTTTAAGGGGCCAAAAGTAATGGGACAAACTAAACAATCCTAAATCTAACTTTCACTTTTTAATACTTTGTTGCAAATCCTTTGCAGGCAATTACAGCCTGAAGTCTGGAACGCATAGACATCACCAGATGCTGGGTTTCATACCTGGTGATGCTCTGCCAGGCCTCTACTGCAAATGTCTTCAGTTCCTGCTTGTTCTTGGGGCATTTTCTCTTCAGTTTTGTCTTCATCAAGTGAAATGCATGCTCAATCGGATTCAGGTCAGAGGATTGACTTGGCCATTGCATAACATTCCACTTTTAAGCCTTAAAAAACTCCTTGGTTGCTTATGCAGTATGCTTCGGGTCATTGTCCATCTGCACTGTGAAGCGCCGTCCAATGAGTTCTGAAGTATTTGACTGAATATGAGCATATAATATAGCCCGAAACACTTCAGAATTCATTCTGCTGCTTTTGTCAGCAGTCACATCATCAATAAATACAAGGGAACCAGTTCCATTGGCAGCCATACATTCCCACGCCATGACACTACCACCACCATGCTTCACTGATGAGGATCATGAGCAGTTCCTTTCCTTCTCTTCTCTTCCCATCACTCTGGTACAAGTTGATATTTGTCTCATCTGTCCAATTGGATGTTGTTCCAGAACTGTAATGGCTTTTTTACATGTTTGGCAAACTCTAATCTGGTCTTCCTGTTTTTGTGGCTCACCAATGGTTTGCATCTTGTGGTGAACCCTCTATATTCACTCTTGTGAAGTCTACTCTTGATTGTTGACTTTGACACATATACACTTACCTCCTGGAGAGTGTTCTTGATTTGGCCAACTGTTGTGAAGGGGTTTTTCTTCACCAGGGAAATAATTCTTTTGTCATCCACCACAGTTGTTTTCCGTGGTCTTCCGGGTCTTTTGGTGTTGCTGAGCTCTTTGGTGCATTCTTTCTTTTTAAGAATGTTCCAAACAGTTGATTTGGCCACACCTAATTTTTTCTGCTATCTCTCTGATGGGTTTGTTTTGATTTTTCAGCCTAATGATGGCTTGCTTCACTGATAGTGACAGCTCTTTGGATCTCATATTGAGAGTTGATAGCAACTGATTCCAAATGCAAATGTCACACCTAGAATCAACTCCAGACCTTTTACCTGCTTAATTGATAATGAAATAATGAGAAAATAGGTCACACCTGTCCATGAAATAGCTTTTGAGTTGATAGTCCCATTACTTTTGGTCCCTTAAAAAGTGGGAGGCCCATATTGAAACTGTTATAATTCCTACACCGTTCACCCGATTTGGATGTATTTACCCTCAAATTAAATCTGAAAGTCTGCAGTTAAAGCACATCTTGTTTTTTCATTTCAAAACCATTGTGGTGGTGAATAGAGGCCAAAATCTGAAAATTCTGTCAATGTCCCAATATTTATGGACCTGACTGTAGTTCCTGCTTCAACACAGTCTGCCTTCATCTATTGTTCCTGTGTTCCATTTTAATAACTGTGCCATCCTATGTGGAAGACTTATCTCAGAACTCCTCTGTTTGTGCTGCCGGTATCTCAACCAGCAAAGCCTGTTCCATCACAGGAGGCCAGTTTCCCTAGAGTCGTGACAGTTTGCACAGACCTGATGAATTCTGAACAGGATCATTTTACCCTCTTCATCCCATGCTGGTGCGGACTTCTTTTTCCTAAAAAAAAAAAAGACGGTGGGCTCCCTCCCTGTATAGACTACTGGGGTCTAAATGATTTAACTATCAAGAACAAGTATCCATTGCCTCTAATTACCGAGCTCTTTGATAGAGTTAGAGGTGCAAACATCTTCACCAAACTAGACCTGAGAGGTGCCTATAACTTAATCAGAATTAGAAGAGGGGACGAATGGAAAACAGCTTTCAACACCCGTGACGGGCATTACGAATATCTTGTAATGCCCTTCGGCCTGTGTAATACCCCAGCAGTGTTCCAAGAATTTGTGAACTAAATATTTTGTGTGACATCTTATATCAATACGTCATCATTTACCTGGATGATAACGTATTGATATAAGATGTCACACTTGATCTCAACAATCATCGGCAACATGTCAAAGAAGTCTTGTCCCAACTATGTGTTAACCAACTCTACGGAAAAATTTCTAAATGTATCTTTGAAGTTCCAACTATTTCTTTTCTTGGATATGTGATCAGAAATACACATAGATCCTGAAAAACTCAAGGCCATTCAGGAGTGGATTCTACCAACATCTTTGAAAGCTATCCAAAGATTTCTGGGCTTCGCAAATTATTACAGAAAATTCATCAATCTTTTTTCACCATCGTAGCACCCATCACGGCTATGACCAGAAAGGGAGCTAATCTAGCTGATTGGTCTCCAGAAGCCCTCTCTGCTTATCATATCCTTAAGCAAGCCTTTTCTTCAGCACCTATTCTTTTGCAACCCGATCTTGAAAAACCATTCGTACTGGAGGTTGATGCATCAGTTCATGGAGTGGGAGCAATTGCAGATCTCTTCTGATGGGAAACTCTTGTCCTGTGGTTTTTTTTCCCACAGATTTTCTCCGGCTGAGAAAAACTACACTATTTGGGATCGGGAGCTATTAGCCATCAAGCTTGCCCTAGAGGAATCAAGATATTTGCTAGAAGGTGCAAAACATCCTACTGTATAACAATTTACACCAATCACAAGAATCTTCTATACTTGAACTCCGCTCATTGCCTCAATCCACGTCCCATTTTGATTTTATTCTCAAGGATCGTCCTGGTTCCTTGAATTGTAAAGCTGATGACCTTTCAAGATCTATGTCAGAAGAGGATGAACAAACATCTATGCAGAAGTATCCAATCATCAATCCTCTGGCTTTCGCCACTACCACTACATCTCCAAGTCCTCCCTGAGGTTAAACCTTTGTTGCACCAGAGTTATGAAACAAGTAATTATCCTGTGCACATGATTCTCTTTTTTCTGATCACTCAGGTGTCCTTAAGACTTATTTTTTTCTTCAACGCAACTATTGGGGGCCTGCCATGAGGAAAGATGTTCAAGATTTCATACAATCTTGTCCCAAGTGTGTACAACATGGGACTCCATGACAAGCTCCTGCAGGTTTGCTTCATCCTTTGTCAATTTCTGTCAGACCTTGGTCCCACCTTTTGATGGACTTTATTATAGACCTTCCCAAATCCAAAGGTTATACAGTTATCTGGGTTGTGGTGGACCGTTTCACTAAAATGGCCCAATCCAAGATAGCCTTCACCTTGCCAGGATCCATGGAGAAGCCTTGCAAGGGAATTATGTAACCTAGGAAGGATACCTCTTTTACCTCAAACTCGCACTTCTGCAGCTTGGTTTAGAGGTTGTTATCTAAAAGTCTCTGTAAAACCTGCCTCACATGCCGACAATGTTCCTCAAAGGATTTGGAATAGATGAGGATATCATCCAAGTAGACCACTGCAAAGACTCCAAGGAAATCCCTTAAAACCTCATTGATAAAATCTTGAAAGACGGCTGGGGCTTAAGAGAGACCAAGGTACTCGAAATGACCTGAATGAGTGTTGAAAGCTATCTTCCACTCATCTCCTTCTCTGATGCAAATGAGGTTGTATGCGCCCCTGGGATCAATTTTGGAGAAAATGGAAACTTCCCACAGTAATCTATCCGAATGGCCAAGTTCATCAAGTCATCCAAAGACTCCAGAGAAGCATATTGGACTAATAAATCCTTAATTTGGTCTGAAAGTCCCCAACGGAACTGAGGCCCTGATTCAGAGCCCGATGCTCTGACAGAGCGCTCGCTCTGAATTAGGGCCGTCCTTCTCTGTTTTTAGAGCGGCCTCCTGGCCGCTCACATAGCTGTGCGTGACCACCCACAGCTATAGCGAGCGGTCAAAAAGATGGTTGCGATGGTCAAGACCATCACGACCATTGGGCTTGCGACAAGACCCTTGTGGTAGGGTCTTGTTGCCGCAAGCCCTGCAGTGCTTTTGGCTCTGACAGAGCGATGTCAGTGGGGCTGGACCTAGACGGTAGGCGTTCCCATGGGAACGCCTCCATCTGGGCAGCCACGCCCCTGCCCACCAAAGGGGGCATGCTGTCACTTAACATCGACAGCATGCCCCCTTTGTAGCGAGACCTGGAGCGACAGATTGCCCATTGCTATCCGGGTCTCGCGCATGTGCATGACGGAGCCGCCTCCGTCGTGCGCATGCGCCAACTCAGGCCCTGACTTCGGAGTGTGGGTCATTCCAACCCACATCAACAGCCCATTTATGGAATTCCGTACAGTAGTCCTCGACCGCTCTGTTCTCCTGCTTTAATGACCTGAGAGTAGCCTCTGCCATAGCCATTTTATCCGGGTCATCATAGAGCAGACCGATGAAAAAAGAGCCCACCGTCTGTCGTGTTGTACTACCAGAGGTAAGACCAAAGGACAATGTATGTGGGTCTCCCTGTAATAGAGAAATAATGAGAGATAATAGAATAATATAGAAATAATGATCCCATCTCATTGGACCTCTGAGCCCGTGGATCTGGGCAGGACCTTAAAATAGAGTTTACAGCTCTCTTTGAAATTCAAAAAATCTTTGCGGTTCCCAGAAACCCGATCAGGCAGATTCAATTTAGGTTCAAGCACTGCAGGAGCTGAAGCACCTCAACCCGAAGAGAAAGCTCTTGCACTTTTTGGTTTGAATCTGTGCGGCCAATATTTGAGCAGGGTTTTGAGAGGGCTCCATGATAAAAAGGACAAAAAGTAAAGAATAACACCCCTATTGAATAGAAATCAATTTATCTTTGGGCCGGTGATAATGTTATGATATAGATATAAACTTTTAGGTAAGTCCTGCAACAACCTTGGGGACTGGTATGCTTGACAAGCTGCAGCCATAAGGCAGCCTTATGGGTTGGAAAACCTTGGCTAGTTGTGACCCGTGGGCCGTAGAACAAGATGCAGCCTTTGGGCTGTGTAGCAGCCTTGAGGGCAGGTAAGCCTCGGCTAGTTGTGGATTGTGGGCCGTAGAACAAGATGCGTCCTTTGGGCTGTGTAGCAGCCTTGAGGGCTGGTAAGCCTTGGCAATTTGTGGGCTGTGGGCCATAGAGCAAGATGCAGCCTTTGGGCTGTGTTGCAGCCTTGAGGGCTGGTAAGCCTTGGCTAGTTGAAGCCTTTGGGCCGTGAGACAAGATGTGGCCTTTGGACCGTGAGGGAAGATGCCCCCTTTGGGCCGTGAAGCTAGATGCAGCCTTTGGGCTGTGAAGCAATATGCGGCCTTTGGGCTGTAAGGTAAGGTGGGGTCTTTGGGCCGTGAGACAAGATGCGGCCTTAGGCCGTGAAGCAAGATGCGGCCTCTAGGCCGTGTGGTTGGTGCTGCCGCATTGACACAAGCCGCGGTACACTGGCTTGTGTACAATTTGTGCAGAGGCGAGTTGACACAAGCAGCAGTATACTGGCTTGTGTACAATTTGTGCAGCAGTGCAGCTTGTGCCGTCGAGTTGACACAAGTGGCAGGAGACTGTAATGCCGACCGTGCCATCTGGATGACACAAAAGGCAGGTGACTGTAATGCGGACCGTGCCGCCTGGATGATACAAACGGCAGGTGACTGTAATGCGGACAGTGCGGAATGGGTATGATATACCGTCGGCCGCATGGCCGGCGGTTTGATTCCCGTCAGCGGCAGCCCGACAGGAGCAGAGTGCGACGCAGCGGAAGCCCGACAGCGCTGGAAATCCCGATCGTGGATAGGTAAGTATCCACTAACCTATCCTAACCCCCCTAACCCTCCTTAGGGGTGCCTAACCCTAACTTCCCCCCCAAGTGCCTAACCCTAATCCCCCCTCTAAGTGCCTAACCCTAACCACCCCCTTCCCCGCTGCCTAAACCTAAGTCCCCCGGGGGTGCCTAACCCTAACCCTCCCTCCCCCTAGCCTATCCCTAACCCTCCCGGGGGGGTGCCTAACCCTAAGTCCCCCTCGGGAGCCCTAAACCTAACCCTCCCCCCCGCGGCTGTCCGGTCGCGGCGCCCGGCATCACTACGATCGTGATGCCGGGCGCCGGTCTCCCAGCGTCGGGGAAATGCGGGCGTCTACATCCAGACACCCGGCATTTCACCCTTGCCGGGATAAGACAGTCGGGAAGCCGGCTGACGGTATATATGCAGTCGGCTTACCGATTGCTTCCCGACCGTGCCGCCTGGATGATACAAATGACAGGAGCTGAACAAGGCAGACAGGGAGACTGTATACTCAACTGGAAACAGGAGACTCACAGCTGAACCGGAAACACATGAAATGCTATCACCGGCATCGGAGCAGCCTTCGCACCAGCAGGAAATAGCCACAGGAGCCAATACAAAACAGGCCAGGGATGATGGAAAACTGATGGGGAGGAGTTCAGCGAATGAACGGCCGATGTTTGCCTCGCACTGTGTTCGCAGTGCAGCGGTTTGTGACAACACCACTGAAAGAGTGTGTGTGTGTCACCCCATTTTATGTATTCTCTTCACTCTGTCTGCACAATGAATGTTATAACACTGCCCCCACTTTTCCTTCACTCTTATTGTCTTATCTAATCACCCTGCTCCCATGGTATCTAATCACCCTACTCCCACTGGCCCCCACCCCCTCTGTGTGTGATCACCCTGCTCCCACTGGCCCCCCCAATTCCCACTGTGTGTGATCACTCTGCTCCCACTGCCCCCCATCCCCACTGTGGACCTCATTCAGAGTTGGTCGTTGCGGCCGCACGGTCGTAAGGGAAAAGGGGCCGGATATGCAAATGATGCACTTGCAAGTTGCGCCCTTAAGATCGGATCGTTAGCTGGCCGACCAAGGGGAGGATGCGGCCGTAAGACAAAAAATATGCCCCCTTCTCGTACGAATTACACGTCATCTCCGGCCATATAAGGATTAATCTAGACCATCGCTAACCATCAGAACTGGTCGTAGAGCTTAAGGTTGACCATACCCTCTCTTAAGCACTACGATCAGGTCAGTGTACAAACCACCCATGTCACGTGTGCCATGACACTACTTTGTTAATTATGCACTCCCATAAAACGCCGTTCGCATAATTAGGCACACTCGTGTTCAGATCTCCACTCCCCCGTTTTCAAGCACCTTCCCCTGGTACCACCCACAAACGCCTCATTCTGTCACTCAAACTACCGACCTGGCTGTGTTCAAGGAGAGAGAAATTTCTGATCGTAGCAGCTAGTTTGCGCACGCGCATTGCAAACTTTACACATGCGCAGTTTAGCAAACATCGGTGGCGTATGACCGTACTGCCGCAACGACCGAATATGTTTAGAAGGTTTGGAAATATAATGTAGAAAATTAAAATAAAATCTAATTTAGTGCTAACACTGTATGATGTTCACATGTAGCAGATCTTGCTATATACTGTGCGCTGGAAAAGGTGAATCCTGTTAGCAGAAAAAAAAACACATTTCGCTTATGTTTGACATTTTGCTGTAATGCAGATATCCCTACCTCATTCGGTGTAGAAGAATATATGTACATTTTCACCTCCATCATTTTTATCAATTATTATGAATGTGCTGCTTTTGTACTGTATAAAATATGGCCATTATTTTACAGGAAATGTTTAATTGATGGTTTACTTTCCTGTACATGTAATTCTCTTTAACCTTGTAAGCATGAAATATTTACTTAGTAAATCTTCTCCGGGGCAGTAAATGGATGTCTGCTTCCATTTTATGAAAAGTTAAAGTGCATTAAAGAATAATGAAGTTAGCAATGTAACATCAAACTAAAATAAAAAAAGAATGATTGAGCATTGATGAATGACCTTACAAGGTGCCATGTAGCCATATGCACATTGATAAATTCTAATTTATGCTTTATTATTACTTATGGAAACATTGGATTTTTAATATGCAATTTAATAACTTTTGCAATATCTTAGTGACCCAGATAAAGTATTCAGTCGTGGCCTCTACAGCACCTTCTTGATATGTGTAATTAAAAAGAACATTCAATAATGGTCTATTGAAATTCCTGACCCCCAAGTGCCCTTTATTTATTTTAAATCTCTAAAGCAGATACATTTGAAATGACAATTAGAAGAGAATCTCTACTATATAATATACAGTACAGTGAGGGTCTGATTCAGACCTGCACGTTATCGCAGACGCCACTAACACAGCACTGGTGCATCTTTAGGCTTGTGCCACAGCCGATGGTATTCATACATAGATGCCCACCATCTGAGGCACTAATCTGCCGCTGTACGTATTAAGACACACCATCGGCCGCACCATTGAACGTTGCACCAGTCCTATGGAGATGCAGATTATCCATCTGTGTCAGTGCAACTGTGTCTTTGGATGCAGTTACTGATTGTGACACGTCAGTGTCTTTTTAGTCACTCCCCTGTTACTTCCCAGGAACGCCCATTGATATCCCCAGCTCTTGAATCCAAATTTGTTCTGCAGCTCCCGGCGGTAACCATTGGGAGACATGCACAGTGTGACTTGTTTCCTTTCTAAAAGTAGTCATCTTTTACTAATTTGAGTTCAAGAAAAACAAATGTTTTTATTAGCTCTAGTTTTTGAGATACACTATTTGTGCTATATGTACTTCTGTAATATAGTCATAGTGAAAAGCAATTTTAAAATAACCTGACATATTCTTATACTACACGAAAAACAGTTGTTTCAATCCAATCAATCGCAAATAAGCACAAAAAATTAAACAACCAAAACTACTATCTCAAATAGTGGCCTATTCATGCGAGCGCTTTCTCTTTGCTTCTCGCTTGTACTCCTCTTCTGGGGCATCTCTGGTCAGTAGTCAGCAAGCATAGAAGCATTCCACCTATCCCGATATCTTCCTCTTCATTGCTGAAATGTCTTGGTGGAATCGCTCACCATGCTCGTCACTCACAATTGTCAGGGAAGATGTCCTGATGAACGTTGAGAAAGTGGATTTTGACTGATATGTTGCAGCCTAATTGATTATACTTTTCTAGAATGTTGTTCACAATCTCAACCTAGTTTCCAGCGCTTCTGTTACCCAAGAAACCATGCACAACACATTTTACAGGCCTCCCAAGCTTCTTTCTCATTAACCTGGAGGACTCGATCAAAGTTTTCATCCTTAAGAAGTTGATGAATTTGTGGACTAACAAAGATTCCTTCCTTAACTTTAACATCACTTTTCCTCTCAGGTACTTTAAAACTTCTCCATCTTGGCTTCCTGGCTTTTAACATAAATTATAACCACTAAACTCAAACGTATGAAAAGAACATCACACATAACTAGAGATTAGCTGTTCGGATTCCTTGGAATCCGAACTTGCCAGAACATTGAGAATCTGAGTAAATCCAAGTAGCAGCTCAGATTTTCTCGCCTGACTCGGATTCCACTTTGAGGCAAAACATTATCCTTAATGGTGTTGGATTCTCGTGGGTTTTGGATTCTTCAGTACTTAAGGCACCGCAGACAGGACTCTGCGCCATTTCCTTGTTAAGCATGCTGCGCTTAACTCTGCTGTAGAGGCTGTGCTGCTTAGTTAATGTGTATATAGGGGGGTGCACGCTGCTGTGCTGTATAGGCTGTGTCCAGGCTCACAAGTCACAAGTGGCTATGCTGCTTAGTCAATGTGTAGTGTATAGAGGTGCACACTGTGGTACGCTGTGCTGTATAGGCTGTGTCCACACTCACAAGTCCCAAGTGGATGTGCTGCTTCGTCATTGTGTATAGGTGGTGCACACTGCTGTATACTGTGCTGTACTCTGCTGCATAGGCTGTGTTCCCACTCACAAGTCACAAGTGACTGTGCTGCTTAGTCAATGTGTATAAGGGGTTCAATCTGCTGTATGCTCTGCTGTTCTCTGCTGTATAGGCTGTGCTGTGTCCATCAGCAAGACATTCACATGCATATATAAGCCCTGTGACTCCACTCCACACTGTTTGAATAGAGCTGCGCCTGAGACATAAAAAAATCTAAAAATTAAATGAAATAATTGTATTGTTTGTACTGTTTTGTCCGCTTTGTTTTGCTCACGTGCATATATAAGCCCTCTGGCTCCATTCCACGCAGGAATAGAGCTGTGACATCAAAAAAATTCATTAATTAATTGTACTGTTTGTGCGCTTTGTTCACGTGCATATATAAGCCCTGTGCATCCATGCAGTGTGAGCCATGTGCCATGTATGAAGTTGAACTGCCACATCTTTGTGATGCTCATTGCTGTCACTTTAGTCAGCCAGGTAGTTTGATGCAACCTTTTGGCCTAAACTGGATGAAAACAATATTGTGAGCTGTGAGGTGGTAAAAATGGACTGGAAACGAGTGGAATTGAATGTTATAAAGGTTAATAATACTCTAGGTCCAAAAAAAGGATCAATAATGTTATTTTAGCTTTTTTATTGTCAATTTCTGGGGAAAAAAAATCCCAAACCAAAACCAGAAGTAGTCCCAGCAGTTTGGCAAAACCAAAACTGGCTGATAAAATATACCCAAAACCAAAACCAGCAAAAATGGTGTGGCGCACATCTCTACTTCACTTGCTGCAAGCTATACACAGAATAAAAAATAAAACAAAACATGGCCTACAATGGACTCAGCATTACTGTATTTAGGTTTACCAACTTATACATTCTCTAGATGTTAATTTTTCGGAGTTTGATGAATGTGAGTCCACAGTGGGAACAGCATGCCACATCAGGATTGTAACGTAAGCTCAGGACCATAACTAGGGTTGAGCAACCAGTGTAGCTGCACAGACAGCAAGGCTCTGTGGGCGACACTGTCACCAACCCATGGCCCCTGCTTCTGGCTGCAGGGTGCCTGGAATAAGACCCTTCAGCCAGTATCACTCAGGCAGGCACCCTGCCATTAATACAGGTGGTCTGTGTCCTGCTGCAGTTTCGGGTATCGGCGGCCTTGTCTTCTTATGCGCAAATTCATGACATCATGCTCAAAGTGGGCAGGGCCGCCACAGGGAGCTCAGAGCCCATGTTACGGTTCTAGATAAGCAGGAGATTTCACTGATAATCTCCTGCATGGCCTATGTAATGAATCAAACCGATTCTTCAATCCTTCAAAAGTAGGAGCCTATGTCTAAATACACAGGTGCACACACGCAACATGAGTCATTTTTTACCTTTTCCCAGACGTGGTCTCAAAGGGACTATTCGGATTGGTGATGACCTTCTGAATTTTTTTTACCTAACCTTGTGTTGTAGGAATATACATGTTTCATTAAGGAGAGCTCCATTAAAAGGAAAGATATCCTTTCATTGCTATGGTTAAGTGATGCACTTTCATTTTCACAACAGTTGTTTCTTTTTTTTCCCTACAAAATAATATTCCAAACGTCTGTCAGTGTATCCTAATTGACATCTGGAGTTTCTCAGAGGTAATGGAGTGTGGAAAAGATTTCCATTTCTAGAGATTATTCTGCTGAGTGTTTATAGAAATGATGAAGACGTATATTTGTTGCTGCGGCATATGACTGAGCAATGTAATGTCAGTGTGTAGAACTGATATGTCTCTGTGTAATCCAGTTTTACATTTGTTGAATACAGAACAATAATGTGCTTATCCTAAGTAACATGCAACACTGCTGCTATACTTTTTCAATTTCAATATTTTTTTTTTAACTATTTATATTAATTTCAATATAATAAAAGTCTAATTACTGCAGAATAAATGCTGTCTGTTTTGAGGAACAAATTTGCAGAGGGTGGTAGTGTGGATTGAAGCTGCTGATATTAAAGAATGGAAGAGGCATATTCAGAGCAACACACATATCACACACATTGCCGATGTTCACATAGTTGTGCAATTATTTGCAACTACGCATGCGCAATAATTTTTGTAAATCCCTATGGCGCATAAGTAATGCCCCCTAACTGTGCCCACCATTCATTGGTGACAGTGGGGAGAAACAGAGCTGGCATTGCTGCAGGAGCGGGCACGTGGGTGAGAGTGCTGGACCCACTCTGTGTGCCGCAGCTAGTTCAGACATGCGACCCCGGTCTGGGCATCCAGGCGCCCGGCAGGAGGGAATAAAAGAGAAAAGTCGGTTGGAGAGCCTGGTGAGGGCCTACACAGTGTTTATGGGCCACCTCATGAGGGTAGTTGCTGCTGCCCTAAGCTTGTTCCAAACCAGAGAACAGTGGGAGTCATCGGGGAGAGCTGGGAACCAATTCTGTGTCAGCATGACTGAGCCTACCCAGAAACGGAGAGAGGCACTGCCAGACAACCCCCAAGAGTCTACCAGAGGGAGGAGAATCGGTAGGCTAGGCTCCCCAGGAGAGGGTTGAGCCGGAAGTGTACCCAGGTACATTTTCCCGCCTTACAGCCAGAGTCCCCATCGGTGATTGATCGTCCGGAAAGCAGATGATACAGACCAAGAGAGGAGCTGCCCTGTGACTGAGAGGTTTATTTATCAAGCAGTGAAAAACTTAGTGAAGCGGACCAGTGGAGAAGTTGCCCATGGCAACCAATCAGCTTTGAAGTAACATTTATTAAGTACAGTCTATAAAATAATAGGTAGGAGCTGATTGGTTGCCATGGGAAACTTCTCCACTGGTCCGCTTCGTGTCCGAGATTGCCAGATCCTACCTGCTGTAGGCAAGATCTGAAGATGCGATGTACGACCAGCATGTACGCGCATCAGCATCGTGATCGTGAGTGGACACTCACGATTTGGACATAGTTTACACGATTTGTTGTTCCGAGGCGTCGAAATCGGGCGAATAGTGTAAAATATCACATAGTGTGTAGGCACCTTAAGTTTTCACTGCTTGATAAATAAACCCCTGAGAAAGCAGCTGGCATCAAAGAGGTTGGTAAATGCTGCATGCAGCCTGCACACATCATATACTGTAGCTGTCCACAGGAACAGATTATAAAAAGGAGATCAGCTCTTACATAATTAAGAAGCATAGGAAGCATTTAATAGCACAGTGTCAGTTCTACAGGGACTATAGTCACGATAGGAAGTGCCTATATCTGTAAATTTCCCTCAAGCTGCAGCTGTTGGGACTGAGCAAGCTTTACTGGTATCAGCCAGCAGCATGAAGTGTAGTAATTATTAATCACTACACTCCAGTCACCTAGAAACTGGGACAAACAACATTCTAGGGAGTGTTATCACCGGAGCAGAAAGGACACAGGCAATCCACAGTTAAGTCTATCCAACTGAATCCTAACTCCGGCGATTTATTCATAATGTCTAAAGGTGATGCATTAAGGCATTAACTGGAGACTAGCCATCATAACGCCCGCATAGACTATTTACCTGGGCACTTATCACAGTACTGTTTAAGCTTGCCTTAAAGATTACCTAATGCAGTTACGAGACATTAAAGAACGATAATCGTAAGGATATTTGCAAAGTTAGTGTTTCATTCGGTCGTTAAACTTGTGTGTACAATTAAATTGTTTATATACTCTTGTTAGGTCAAAATAACACTAGTATTCATAATATAACTGCATAATAAATAACCATAAATAACCATAGGTAAAAATTCCTGATTATAAGTAATGTGACACATTTGTTAAGTGTGGTATTGGAAATGGTATTTTGTTTTACTACGTGAAATATAACATTGTTTAACCCTTTGATTAAGAGGTTCAGGATATGTCATTGAAGAGAACCAGCTAAAAAAATTAAATATTGTTTTGTTCTTTGAGTCATTCATGTGTTGGGATTAGGGGCCATCCACCTCTCTGATGTGAGTGTAGAAAGCCCAGAAGACCACTGTACCTCCAAGACAGCACCCACCACACTAGAGTGTCACACATACATTACACAGAGTGTATGCACAATGGTGCTGCTGCAATCAATTCAGATGGTGTCATAAATGTGGCAGTAAAGTGATGAGTGTTCCCGAGTGATAACTGGGAGGTGGCTAGTAGTGCATGCAGAAATAGTCCATTCAGTGGGTATATTATGGGAATGTACTGCACATGTTAATGAAAGCAGCTGTGTTCCCAGATGCACAGACGTAAGCATGAGAGGCCATAGTAAGACACAGGGGCGGGCTGGCAGGGCTATTGCTCGGGACACTGCGGAGGGTGTGGCCACAGTCATCCTGCTGGCACTGTCTAGTCTGACAATGCTTGACTGCCTCTGCCACCGCCATATAGATCCGGACTATGCTGTCAGCTTCTCACTGCTGTCCTTACTCTTCCCAGAATGCTTGGTGTGCTTGTCATGCATTACATTTTGGGAGGAGCGCGCCCAGGTGAAAGATAGATGACCAGTGGCCGCACTACTCTCAGTATCTGCAGGTTCACTGAAGAGTGAAAACATTGTGGCCTGGGCACCCTTAACTATGACTGTGGGGAGGAGGAGGCTGATCACTTGGCAATTATTTCAATTGTGCCACTGTGAGCCCAGTGATTCACAGACTTGCCAGTGGCCCAGGCAATGGCTGCTCAGAACCACCCTCGCCCTCCCCTCTCCCCCTCATAAAAAAGATGTATTTGAATTGATATATACAGTATATATAATGTATAGACTATTTATATTTTATAAGCAGGACAGGATTTCTGAGCATGGCAGTATGTGACATTATCTGCCTTTTGATTAGACCGGTGGTTCCCAAACTCGGTCCTCAAGACACCCTGACAGTGCAGGTTTTAAGGATATCCATAGCTGAGAACAGATAGTTATATCAAAATAAAATAGGTAATTAAGTCACCTGTGCTCAAACATGGATATCCTTAAAACCTGGACTGTTATGGTGCCTTGAAGATCGAGTTAGGGAACCACTGGATTTGACAAAAGCCAGCTAGGCTTAAATCTATGTAAGAGTCCTGCCTTTTTTGTGATTGGTTGAAAATATATAACCCTGTTACTAGGCAGAATAGTTGTTGGTTTAAGTAAAAGTGTGAATTATTGGTTCTCATGTCGTAGGGATGTGGGGGGTTTTTGGGGTTCGGATATAAATTGGCTGGTTTGAACTGGTTGAAGCCTCTTATCAGTTTGGATGTCCCTCCCGCCCAAAGCTTTGCTTAATTTTATGTTGTTTGTCCTGAACTTAAAACATAACATAAAATTATTAAATTATTAAAACATAAAATTATTAAATTATTAAATTATTATTAAAATTTACACCAGAGGAGTCGCGGCTAGGCGGAGAGACAGTACAACTCAGAGGTCACATGTAGTGCAAGAGGCTGTTGTGGGGCATCTACCCTTCAAAGTAATGCAGGTTGGCCTGGCTTCTGTGAATGAACCTAGGTGCTTCAGACTGAGGCGTTCAGTCTGTGCCAAGGTAAAGGACTTCTACAATGCTGGTTGTGCCTGGAGGGGGGCATCTTAGTCATCCTACATTTTGTTTAAAGTGATTCGTTTAAAAGCTGAGGGTTTGTAGCACCTACACAGTCACCTTTACGTAATTCTAATTCTGCCATTAAAATTTTATAAAACATGTGACCTTTAATTGTGTCTTAGTCTTTATTTCACTATGCTATGGTCAATATTGTGTTTATATATATTATATAACAATAAAGCTATGGACGTCTTATGGGTTGATGTATTAAGCAGTAAAAAGAGTAGAGAAATGGACCAGTGGAGAAGTTGCCATAACAACTAGAGTTGTGCGGTTTGGTTTTCCAGAAAACTGAATCCATCTGAATTTTGTGAATCTGGACATAGCCAAGTCGTTGTTCTGATCTCCTGAGGAGAACTGGGCAGATCCGAGTCAGGGTTCTGATCTTCCTGCAGCATTAGGTACACCCAGCAATGGAGACTAGTGACACCAGGGAGGCTTCGCCGGAACCCCGTTGGGTCAGATTACTATGCACATGTGCATGTCACATTTCAACTAGGAGGGAGAAAAGAAAATCCTCCCTGAAGAGCAGGGCTTTTGATGGGGCTTCAAAAGTAGTCTGTCTGTATGTTAAATTGTGGCAGTACATCATTATGCAATGTGCAGCAATACATAATGATTATTATCGTCATTTATCAAATATGGTATGGTAAATAGATCCCTGAGCCTGATGGCTTAATTAGCAAGGTAGCTAAATAAGGAAACACTGGTACAATGCCATAAAACAGATTAAAGGAATAATTAGATTACAATACAATAGTAAAAATAACTTGCTACTAAGGCACAGTGCTGTGCAGTGACCAAACTTCTGAAACTGGACACTGCTGATTCACCAGGTGGAAATGCGATGCTATAGAGGAGAGGCATCAGGGGTTAAATTTAGTTTAATTTGGGTCTAGTTTAAAATCGACCAAAATAGAACTAACATTCCCACAAAATCGACCCCAGTGTGTCTAATCAAAATAGATAATTTACTAACAGTCAATTTTTGGTTCCATTCTGATTTCAATGGTGCATTGATTTCTATGTGAAATTCTAAACCTATTCCAACCATACCCAGATAGAACCAAAAATGGACTCAAAATGAACTTAAAATCGACTTAATTATACAAATGCATCCCTATTGTCCAAAACAGGTCACATGCACTGTATATTACCCACAAACACCTTCATTCAAATACTAATTTGCATATTCACGAAAATTTAAAAGCATTGCTATGCCTTTACATGCCATGATTTGAACAACCAGAAAGCACCACATGCTTGTCTCCCCTGTTATAGGCATCATAATGAGATTTCAGCCAATTGTACAACTTTTAGAAGCTAAATAGACCTATTTCAGATGTGTTTATTCATTATAGTGATTTTGGGTCCATTTTGAATCCATTTTGAGTCGGTTTTCAAAATGACTGTTGGTGCATAAGAGATTTGTATAGAACTCAATGTTTACGTACTGATGTTTTGGTTGATGTACTATTTCCATTCTAAATCAGTTTAAAGTCTACTTTCTGGTTATATTGAGTCAATTTCAGTCCATTCTGCATTTAGTAAATACCTGATTTTCAATATGCACAGAGAATAGACTGCAAATCACCTGCAAATCAAATATACCCCCTGGACAGAGTGTACTGTATGATAGCACCAAACCTCCAACGGTCACTAGAATAAGGAGAGTTCTCATGGGCATGTTGTGCATCGGATTGGAGTGGGAAGTCGTATGAGTACTCGGTCCCTGGTGCTAGCTGTCAGCTGATGATGATGACAGCTGGGGGCTACATATGTGATAAAACTTCTGTGGCTGTGAACTAATAGCAGGATTATAGTGTACTGAACATTCATTGTAAAATAAGTTGCTTTCCAGGCGGATTTTGCATTTGCGCTTACATGCGCATCCAAATCTGAATAAAGTCTGCTATATCCATGAACATTGCATTTATTCCCTGGTATTAGCTGACATTAGCTACTAGGAGTTGCTGTTATGTTGTTGAACCCTTTCTTCTTTCCACTTCTTGTGCTATACAGCATAAAAAGCATTTCCATACCATTGTTTAACAGTAGGAAAGGTGTTCTTTTCTTTGGCAATTGTATGCCAATTTGTTTCAAAATGTATCTTTTATTGTTATGGCCAAACAGGAAAAGTTTTATTTCATCAGTTCACATCACATTTTACCAATACGTTTCTGGCTTAGCTAAGATAAGTTTTTGGTTTATGGTAATTGGAAAGCTTTTCTTCTGACAATCTTGATAATTACCGATTGAGAAAATTCTAAACAAGAGATGTTTAGATATTTTTGTATAGCCTTCCCTGGCTCTGTAAGAGTCAGTTACTGTATCTTAATTTTCAAGCTCTTGTAAGCTACTTAGAGGATGTCATAGTTACTGAGAGTTAGTTAGAGGATACTTAGTCCATAACTTACCTTACTCCACTCACTTTTACCTGCAGGATGCTCAGAGGTTGCACAGCCAGCCAGACGACTCTGGAACATAAAAAAATATTAGGGCCAGACACACAATGAAGGGACTGGGACTGCCTACCTATTAGCTGGTCTGGTATTCATCATCACTGGCACAAGCACCTGAGACATCCTTTAAATGTTTATGGCATTTGCATAGCCAGGCGATAGCTGTCAGTTGTACCCACCTGACAGCTTATCTGTGAATTGCCCTTGGTCTGTTTTTGCACCCATGTGCATCAAACAGACCTGTCCTACAAGGAACAAACACCTTCTGTCACCATGATTGCAGCTCTGGAATACTGCTCCACACACCTGCAACATACACTATAACCTCTGCCTTGGGCCTTTCACACATGGGTAAGCATATTTCCACTGCTGGACCATGTTAGTTTGACTGATGCAGGCTGCACCTGGGCAGCTGAGTCAGTTGTTCTTCTTTCTTCTTGATCTTCTGCTGTTGACCAGTCCTAACCAGGATCTGTTGGTAACCTTAGAAGTGTTGGTAGGATCCACTGGTGACCTTAGTGTCAGTGTGTCAGCTTGCAGCCTAGGATTGGCCATTACTCACCTCAGCGCTGGCTTCCCCTGACCTCCTGAGCGGTCAGACATCAGGTGCGATGGTGAGTTATGCACTGAGGATTATTCCTGGGGTCTGCTAGGATGCAGCC
Organism: Taudactylus pleione; assembly: GCA_031769625.1. NCBI lineage: Eukaryota > Metazoa > Chordata > Amphibia > Anura > Myobatrachidae > Taudactylus > Taudactylus pleione. The sequence continues at coordinate 13,906,056 of JAUIMM010000115.1, read as the reverse complement.
ATGATAGTTTACATCACCTGGTTAACCTTCACCCAATGGTAGCATGGTTTGCTGTCAGCTGACATCATCCTCCAATGGATCACTACCTAAGGGTATTTAGCCGAGCTCTGGGCAACAGGAAGTTGCCTGAACAACTTCTAGTGACTACTTGCTGTTGCAGTGTTCCAGGTTCCACGTTCCACTCATCTAGTGAAGTACTCCAGCGACATTCACCAGTGTGGCATTTGCATAGTTCATCATCCAAGCATTGTTTCTCAGTGTCATACATCAGTCCTGCATCTGTATCACCAGCGTGTGTACTCAGTACGTCACCCAAATATTGACTCCTAGGGGTAAATTTACTAAGATTCGAGTTTGGTCGAGATGACAATGTCGGGGGAGTTTCGGCATGTTTATCATCTCGCAAATTTACTAAAGACAAACTCGGGTGAGTTTGGGAGAGATTTCTTTATTCTCACTTGTAAAACTCGGGTGAGATTGCTAACTCGAAAGAACTCACTATCGGGCAAACTCAGAAGTACTTTTCATGTAAGAAATAGAACTCGCAAGTTTACCAAGAATCGAGAATACAATCTCGAGTAAGATTGTAGCAAACTCGCAGAGAAATTGAAGTTTCAAACTCCTCCTGAGCTGCGAGTTTGGCAGAAACATACACAGATAAGTGTGATTTGTGTATGTTTCTGTATGTGTACTTAATTTAAAGTGTTTATATTTTATAAAAATGATGTAGGGTCCTCCCCCAAAAGACATAACCAGCCCAGGAATGCTCAGCCAGTCTGGTTCAAAAATTACGGGGAGCAAAACGAGTAGGGTTCCACCATAATTTCGGAACCAGCACCTGGCTGCAGGGCCAGTCCTGGTTTTAAATATAGGGGGAAAATTGCGTAGGGGGCCCCCTGTATTTAAAACCAGCACCGGACTCAAACCGACAAGGGTGTAATGCCACAGCCAGGAGACCCTATCACCGGGTCTCCATGGCCAAAACATTCGCACCCCAAGCCTGTCAGCCCAACTGGGGATCTCAGGGGAGGTGGGGACCCCCACAAGAATAGGTCCCCCCTATCCCAAAACCCAAGGCTTGGCCTGAAGCCTGGTGCTCTTTCCTGGACCCCTGGGCTGTGGGTACGGGGGTAATAATGTGTTAAATAGTTATAAACTATTGTATTTTACACTGGAACTACAGGTGTCAGCATACCTGCCCTTTTGCACTTGTGGAACTACAAGTGCCAGCAGGCAGCCAGCACCCGTACCTCCACTGTAAAATAAATAGTTAAAAAAAAAGACAGAACACACCGTCTAAAGAAGGGGTGAGCGGGTTCGGATTTCTGAAATCCGAACCCCCCCGAGCCCCCCCGATCCGAGTCCGATCCGAGTCAGGCTCGACTTTTCCCGCCTGACTCGGATCTGACATCGAGGCAAAACGTCATCATCCCGCCTTCCGAGTCTCGCGGGTTTTGGATCCTATATAAGGTACCCGCGTCGGCGCCATTTTCTCACTCGGCTGTGGACAGTGAAGAGGGAGGGTGGGAGTTAGTGCTGTGTAGTGTAGTGTAGTGTAGTGCTGCTGTTGTCCACTACTTCAAAGTCCATAGGGGCTGGCTGTGTTGTGCTGTGCTGCTGTTGTTAATAGGGGCTGTGTCCACTACTTCAAAGTCCATAGGGGCTGGCTGGACTGTGTTGTGCAGTCAGTTCTCCATAGGGGCTGTGTCCACTCCAAAGTCCTGTGCAGTGTCCCAGTCCTAAAGGGGTGCTGTAGTGTTGTCCAGGGGGTGCTCTGTCCATCAGGGGTGCTCCCCCCAAGTGCTAAAAAAATAATATATTTTCTGTGTTTGTGAATTGTGTGCGCAGTAGCCGCACGTGCATCAACAAAGTAGTGCCAAGCGTGCGCCTGTGTCATAAGTAAAGGGCCGGCTGGCTTGACCGTTAAAGGGTGCTGTAACCCCCGAAAGTACACTCCAGTCCAAACCTAAAAAAAAATTATTTTCTGTGTTTGTGAATTGTGTGCGCAGTAGCCGCACGTGCATCAACAAAGTAGTGCCAAGCGTGCGCCTGTGTCATAAGTAAAGGGCCGGCTGGCTTGACCGTTAAGGGTGCTGTAACCCCCGAAAGTACACTCCAGTCCAAACCAAAAAAAAAATTATTTTCTGTGTTTGTGAATTGTGTGCGCAGTAGCCGCACGTGCATCAACAAAGTAGTGCCAAGCGTGCGCCTGTGTCATAAGTAAAGGGCCAGCTGGCTTGATCGTTAAGGGTGCTGTAACCCCCGAAAGTACACTCCAGTCCAAACCAAAAAAAAAATTATTTTCTGTGTTTGTGAATTGTGTGCGCAGTAGCCGCACGTGCATCAACAAAGTAGTGCCAAACGTGCGCCTGTGTCATAAGTAAAGGGCCGGCTGGCTTGACCGTTAAGGGTGCTGTAACCCCCGAAAGTACACTCCAGTCCAAACCAAAAAAGAAATTATTTTCTGTGTTTGTGAATTGTGTGCGCAGTAGCCGCACGTGCATCAACAAAGTAGTGCCAAACGTGCGCCTGTGTCATAAGTAAAGGGCCGGCTGGCTTGACCGTTAAGGGTGCTGTAACCCCCGAAAGTACACTCCAGTCCAAACCCAAAAAAAAATTATTTTCTGTGTTTGTGAATTGTGTGCGCAGTAGCCGCACGTGCATCAACAAAGTAGTGCCAAGCGTGCGCCTGTGTCATAAGTAAAGGGCCGGCTGGCTTGACCGTTAAGGGTGCTGTAACCCCCGAAAGTACACTCCAGTCCAAACCAAAAAAAAAATTATTTTCTGTGTTTGTGAATTGTGTGCGCAGTAGCCGCACGTGCATCAACAAAGTAGTGCCAAGCGTGCGCCTGTGTCATAAGTAAAGGGCCGGCTGGCTTGACCGTTAAGGGTGCTGTAACCCCCGAAAGTACACTCCAGTCCAAACCTAAAAAAAAATTATTTTCTGTGTTTGTGAATTGTGTGCGCAGTAGCCGCACGTGCATCAACAAAGTAGTGCCAAGCGTGCGCCTGTGTCATAAGTAAAGGGCCAGCTGGCTTGACCGTTAAAGGGTGCTGTAACCCCCGAAAGTACACTCCAGTCCAAACCAAAAAAAAATTATTTTCTGTGTTTGTGAATTGTGTGCGCAGTAGCCGCACGTGCATCAACAAAGTAGTGCCAAGCGTGCGCCTGTGTCATAAGTAAAGGGCCGGCTGGCTTGACCGTTAAGGGTGCTGTAACCCCTGAAAGTACACTCCAGTCCAAACCTAAAAAAAAATTATTTTCTGTGTTTGTGAATTGTGTGCGCAGTAGCCGCACGTGCATCAACAAAGTAGTGCCAAGCGTGCGCCTGTGTCATAAGTAAAGGGCCGGCTGGCTTGACCGTTAAGGGTGCTGTAACCCCCGAAAGTACACTCCAGTCCAAACCAAAAAAAAAATTATTTTCTGTGTTTGTGAATTGTGTGCGCAGTAGCCGCACGTGCATCAACAAAGTAGTGCCAAGCGTGCGCCTGTGTCATAAGTAAAGGGCCGGCTGGCTTGATTGTTAAGGGTGCTGTAACCCCCGAAAGTACACTCCAGTCCAAACCAAAAAAAAAATTATTTTCTGTGTTTGTGAATTGTGTGCGCAGTAGCCGCACGTGCATCAACAAAGTAGTGCCAAACGTGCGCCTGTGTCATAAGTAAAGGGCCGGCTGGCTTGACCGTTAAGGGTGCTGTAACCCCCGAAAGTACACTCCAGTCCAAACCAAAAAAAAAATTATTTTCTGTGTTTGTGAATTGTGTGCGCAGTAGCCGCACGTGCATCAACAAAGTAGTGCCAAACGTGCGCCTGTGTCATAAGTAAAGGGCCGGCTGGCTTGACCGTTAAGGGTGCTGTAACCCCCGAAAGTACACTCCAGTCTAAACCAAAAAAAAAATTATTTTCTGTGTTTGTGAATTGTGTGCGCAGTAGCCGCACGTGCATCAACAAAGTAGTGCCAAGCGTGCGCCTGTGTCATAAGTAAAGGGCCGGCTGGCTTGACCGTTAAGGGTGCTGTAACCCCCGAAAGTACACTCCAGTCCAAACCAAAAAAAAAATTATTTTCTGTGTTTGTGAATTGTGTGCGCAGTAGCCGCACGTGCATCAACAAAGTAGTGCCAAGCGTGCGCCTGTGTCATAAGTAAAGGGCCGGCTGGCTTGACCGTTAAGGGTGCTGTAACCCCCGAAAGTACACTCCAGTCCAAACCTAAAAAAAAATTATTTTCTGTGTTTGTGAATTGTGTGCGCAGTAGCCGCACGTGCATCAACAAAGTAGTGCCAAGCGTGCGCCTGTGTCATAAGTAAAGGGCCGGCTGGCTTGACCGTTAAAGGGTGCTGTAACCTCCGAAAGTACACTCCAGTCCAAACCAAAAAAAAATTATTTTCTGTGTTTGTGAATTGTGTGCGCAGTAGCCGCACGTGCATCAACAAAGTAGTGCCAAGCGTGCGCCTGTGTCATAAGTAAAGGGCCGGCTGGCTTGACCGTTAAGGGTGCTGTAACTCCCAAAAGTACACTCCAGTCCAAACCTAAAAAAAAATTATTTTCTGTGTTTGTGAATTGTGTGCGCAGTAGCCGCACGTGCATCAACAAAGTAGTGCCAAGAGTGCGCCTGTGTCATAAGTAAAGGGCCGGCTGGCTTGACCGTTAAAGGGTGCTGTAACCCCCGAAAGTACACTCCAGTCCAAACCAAAAAAAAATTATTTTCTGTGTTTGTGAATTGTGTGCGCAGTAGCCGCACGTGCATCAACAAAGTAGTGCCAAGCGTGCGCCTGTGTCATAAGTAAAGGGCCGGCTGGCTTGACCGTTAAAGGGTGCTGTAACCCCCGAAAGTACACTCCAGTCCAAACCAAAAAAAAAATATTTTCTGTGTTTGTGAATTGTGTGCGCAGTAGCCGCACGTGCATCAACAAAGTAGTGCCAAGAGTGCGCCTGTGTCATAAGTAAAGGGCCGGCTGGCTTGACCGTTAAAGGGTGCTGTAACCCACAAAGTACACTCCAGTCCAAACCAAAAAAAAAATTATTTTCTGTGTTTAGCCGCACGTATATATCAAATCGATATAACATAAATGGAGGACCAAACTTTCTCCGATAAAAATAAAATAGAGAAAGATCAAGAACCACTTCCTCCTAGTGCTGAAGCTGCTGCCACTAGTCATGACATAGACGATAACATGCCATCAACGTCGTCTGCCAAGGCCGATGCCCAATGTCATAGTAGAGGGCACATACAATCCCAAATGGCAAAGTTCAGGAAAATGACCTTGAAAAAGACATTTAAATCAGCTGAAGAGAAACGTAAACTTGCCAATATGCCATTTACGACACGGAGTGGCAAGGAACGGCTAAGGTCGATCCCTAGTATGTTCATGACTAGTGGTTCAGCTTCACATGACGATGGAAGCACTCCTCCCACTAAAAAAATCAAAAGAGTTAAGCTGGCAAAAGCACAGCGAAGAACTGTGCTTTCTAAGAAGATATCACAAATCCCCAAGGAGAGTCCAAGTGTGGTGGTGGTTGCGATGCCTGACCTTCCCAGCACTGGACGGGAAGAGGTGGCTCTTTCCACCATTTGCACGCCCCCTGCAAGTGCTGAAAGGAGCACCCACAGTCCACTTGCTGATATGCAAATTGAAGATGTCACTGTTGAAGTACAACAGGATGAGGATACTGGTGTAGCTGGCGCTGAGGAGGAAGTTGGCGAGGAGGATTCTGATGGTGATGTGGTTTGTTTAAATCAGGCTCCGGGGGAGACAGTTGTTGTCCGTGGGATGAAAAAGCCCATCACGGTCATGCCTGGGCAGAAGACCAAACATTCCACCTCTTTGGTCTGGCAATATTTCTAGCCAAATCCGGACAACAACTGTCTTGCCATATGTACCATATGTAAAGGTGAAATAAGTAGGGGTAGGGACGTCAACCACCTAGGAACATCCTCCCTTATACGGCACCTGCAGCGCGTTCATAAAAAGTTACTGTCAAGTTCAGAAACTTTGGCTCAGACCGTAAGCAGTCCAGGGACACCTAAATCCCGTTGTCCTGTTGTATCCAAGCGCCTGCAAACCACACCGTCAACTCCCTCCTCGTCAATTTCCTCCTTAGTCAGGATCGGAAGTAGTCCTGCAGGCCATATCACTGGCATGACTGACTCTCCTATCCGGGATTCCTCCGGAGGATCCTGCATTGCTACGCCTACTGCTGCCGCTGCTGCTGTTGCTGCTGCTGCTGGGAGTCGTTCATCATCCCAGAGAGGAAGTAGGAACACCACTACTTTTACTAAACAATTGACCCTCCAACAGTCCTTAGCGAGGAGGATGAAGTACGACAGCAGTCATCCTGAAGCAAAACGTATAACTGAGGTCTTGACTGCTATGTTGGTGTTAGACGTGCGTCCGGTATCCGCCATTAGTGCAGTGGGATTTAGACAATTGATGGAGGTAGTGTGTCCCCGGTTCCAAATCCCGTCTAGATTCCACTTCACTAGGCAGGCGATACCGAGACTGTACAGAAACGTCAGAAAAAGTGTCCTCAGTGTCCTGAAAAATGCCGTTGTACACAATGTCCACTTAACCACGGACATGTGGACAAGTGGAACAGGGCAGACTAAGGACTATATGACTGTGACAGCCCACTGGGTAGATGTATCACCTTACGCAGCAACAGCAGCAGCGTCACCAGTAGCAGCATCTCAGAAACGCCAGCTCGTTACAAGGCAGGCTACGCTGTGTATCACCGGTTTCAGTAAGAGGCACACCGCCGACAACCTCTTAGAGAAACTGAGGGAAATCATCGCCCAGTGGCTTACCCCACTTAGACTCTCCTGGGGATTTGTGATATCTGACAACGCCACCAATATTGTGCGGGCATTACATCTGGGCAAATTCCAGCACGTCCCATGTTTTGCTCACACAATAAACTTGGTGGTGCAGAATTTTCTGAAAAGCGACAGGGGTCGTGCAGGAGACGCTTTGGGTGGCCCGAAAAATTTCTGGCCACTTTCGCCATTCAGCGACTGCGTGCCGAAGACTGGAGCGCCAGCAAACACTCTTGAACCTGCCCCGCCATCACCTGAAGCAAGAGGTTGTGACGCGGTGGAACTCAACCCTCTATATGCTTCAGAGGATGGAGGAGCAGCAAAAGGCCATACAAGCCTATACATCCACCTATGACATAGGCAAAGGAGGGGGTATGCACCTGACTCAAGCGCAGTGGAGAATGATTTCCGTGTTGTGCAAGGTTCTCCAGCCCTTCGAACTTGCCACACGTGAAGTCAGTTCAGACACAGCCAGCTTGAGTCAGGTCATTCCCCTCATCAGGCTTTTGCAGAAGCAGCTGGAGAAAGTGAAGGAGGAGCTAAGATGGAGCGATTCCGCTCGGCATGTGGGACTTGTGGATGAAGCCCTTCATTCGCTTTGCCAGGATTCCAGGGTGGTCAATCTGTTGAAATCAGACCACTACATTTTGGCCACCGTGCTTGATCCTAGGTTTAAAGCCTATGTGGTGTCTCTCTTTCCGGCCGACACAAGCCTGCAGAGGTGCAAAGACCTGCTGGTGAACACACTGTCAGCTGAAGCGGAACGTGACACGTCAACGGCTCCTTCTTCATTTTCTCCCGCAACTGGGGCTGCCAGGAAAAAACTTAGGTATCCTAAGCAACCCGCTGGCGGTGATGCAGGGCAGGCAGGACCAAGTTTGGACATCTGGTCCGGACTGATGGACCTGGCAACAATTTCTGACATGTCTACTGTCACTGCATATGATACTGTCACCATTGACAGAATGGTGGAGGATTACATCGGTGACAGCATCCAAGTAGGCATGTCAGACAGTCCATACCTGTACTGGCAGGAAAAAGAGGCAATTTGGAGGCCCCTGTACAAGCTGGCTCTATTTTACCTGAGTTGCCCCCCCTCCAGTGTGTACTCCGAAAGAGTGTTTAGTGCAGCCGGGAACCTTGTCAGCGAAAGGCGTAGGAGGTTGCTTCCACAGAATGTGGAGAAGATGATGTTCATCAAAATGAATTATCAGCTCTTCCAGGGAGACCAGCCTCCAGAAGGTACAGAGGGACCTGTGGTGGTGGATTCAATTGGGGACGAGTTAATACTTTGTGAGGATGAGGATGTACACACTGAAGAGGGTGAGGAATCGGTGGATGAGGAGGATGAGGATGACATCTTGCCTCCGTAGAGCCAGTTTGTGCAGGGACACATTAATTGCCAGCTTGTTTTGTGGGGGCCCAAACGAACCAATCATTTCAGCCACAGTTGTGTGGCAGACCCTGGCGCTGAAATGATTGATTTGTTAAAGTGTGCATGTCCTGTTTATACAACATAAGGGTGGGTGGGAGGGCCCAAGGACAATTCCATCTTGCACTTCTTTTTTTTCTTTGCATTATGTACAGTTTGGGGCCTAGTTTTTCTAACTGCCATCCTGTCTGCCACTGCAGTGTCACTCCTAGATGGGTCACGTGTTTGTGCCGCCCACTCGTGTCGCTTAGCATAGTCATCCAGCTACCTCGGTGCAACCTTTTGGACATGAAAACACTATTGTGAGGTGTGAGGTGTTCAGAATAGACTGGAAATGAGTGGAAATTAAGGTTATTGAGGTTAATAATAGCATAGGAGCAGAGAAACCAACAAATTCTGTGATTTTAGCTGTTTTTATGCTTTTTAAAAAAAAAATACAGATCCAAAACACAAAACCCAGAACCCAAAACACGGAAGGGTGGTTTTGGCAAAACCAATCCAGATCCAAAACACGAAGAAAGATCCAGATCCAAAACCAAAACACAAAACACGAAAAGTGGCCGGTGCACACCCCTAGTCTAAAGTAAAAGTTTATTACACACCTACCTCACTCACACATACTTGCCTGTTGCCAGTTGGTCTGTCCCCTTGTCCCATGTAAAATCAATTTGGATTACCTGGAATAAAGATCTGATACTCACCTCCATCTTCACGCTGCTCTCTGTAGCATCCTGGGGTCTTGGCAACATAACAAACTGAGAAACTGAATCATATCTCTCCAAATCCACTAAGTTTTGACAGAGATTGGAAACTATATGGGAAGTATATAAAACTGACAATCTCTTGTACCTAGAATCAGATCCACTATTATTTTGGATGATGGCTAAATCGGTTATTAGAGGTGAGATAAGCTCCTATGTCTCAGACACAAACAAAAAATATGCCACACAATATTTGGATATTCAGTTAGCTCTCACTTCAATGTTCCAACAATACAAAACCAATCCAACCCCTCACACTAAACAACTTTGGGCCTGATTCAGACCCACTCGCAAGCGGCTGTCCGCTCGCAAGTGGATCGATGTTCTGGACTGAGCATGTGCACGACGGAGGGAGCTCCGTCGTGCGCATGCGCCAGACGCGATGAGCGAAGGAAAGTCCTTCGCTCGTTGTGTCCGATCAAAGGGGGCGTGCTGTCAATGTTGATTGACAGCACGCCCCCTTTGGTAGGCGTGCCGGGGGCGTGCCTCCCTGACGGGGGTGTTCCCACGGGAACGCCTCCCGTCAAAAGCCGGCCCACTGACATCACTAGTGATGTCAGTGGGAGTGATTTTGGCTCTGATAGAGCCAAAATCACTCCGGAGCTTGCGGTTGAAAACCTCAACCGCAGGCTCCGGCTCGCAATTTCGATGGTCGCGATGGTCTCGACCTTCGCGGCCATCAAAATGCACGCTCGTATAGCCTGTGGGTGGTGACCCACAGCTATACGAGCGTCCAGAAGGATGCTCCATTTTCATGGAGCCCGGCTCTCATTCAGAGCGTGCGCTCTGCTCAGAGCGTACGGCTCTGAATGAGGGCCTTTATGTCTTGGCCTAGACACATTTTGTCGAATTTATGGAGGAATTGGGAGAGAGATACCTTTGCTCAGTGAATAATCGTATCTATAAATAAGGTAATAAAACCGGGAAACTGCTTACTAATTTACTCCAGGGAACTCATTCCCCTACGGTAGTTCACCCACTTAAAACTGCTCAAGGCTCTCTCACAACCTCTAATGGCGATATAGTTGATACACTAAGATCTTTTTATGTTGATCTTTATTCCACTACTACACACCTAGTACCTCCACAGCTCCTCTAGCTACCCAAACTCCTCCAGACCTTTGGGAATCCATGTCTTACCCTCAAATTACTCTTGATATGGCTCAATCCCTTCTAAATCCAATAACCTTAGAGGAAATACAACGTGCTATTCGACTTCTCAAAAGCGATAAAGCTCCAGGTCCAGACGGATACAGTGGAGATTTCTACAAAATATTACTCCCCCGCATAGGTGACTCCTTAGTATTAGTACTTAACTCCCTACTTAAATCTGAAACCTTACCTCCATATTTTAATTCTGCTATCTTGAAAGTCCTACCAAAATCTGGCAGAGATCTCTCTCTACCAGCATCCTATCATCCCATCTCGCTGTTAAATTTGGACTACAAGTTATTAACAAACATTTTAGCAGACCGTATCAAAGTTATTCTCCCACACATAATCCATACAGACCAAACAGGCTTTATTTGGGGCCACCATTCAGAAGTTAATTTATGGAGAGTACTCTCAGCTATATACTCTTTGTCATGGCCAGAGTTTCTCGGCAAGGTAGTCACCGGATATTATCTATGAGGTCGTTATGGCGGGGGGGTCTCTGGCAGCGGTGCTGGTGTTTGGCGAGGGGCATTGGCTGCGCGTGGTTCTGTGTGGGCACATTGTCACTAGGCCTGGTGAGCTCTGGTGGTGTTTCCATACCTTTGGCATTGGGCACCGCCATCTTGCCTGCGGCCATGTGATTCCAGCTGTCCAATCCTGGTAGGTCATGTGCTCATTCCAGCCAGTCAAAGCGTGGCACTTAGTATTTAGAAAGGTCCAGAGCCTTCCTTCCTTTGCCAGTGCAATGTGTTTCTCAGCTTTGGCTGAGAGAGAGTACCTGTGCCTTACCTGCCTGCTTGTATATACTCCTAGCCTGAACCTTGCCTGCTCCAACCTGCTGGACTTACCCTGCACCCTCCATATACCTTCTCACCTGCCTGAGTACCTGAACCTGTTGTTGTTTCCCTGCACCTTGCTTCATTTCACTCCCAGCTGGACTTCACTACCTCTGCCTTCATCAGTTACAGCTCACCAAACCTGCATTCAGTTACAGCTCATCATACCTGCATTCAGTTACATCTCATCATACCTGCATTCTGTTACAGCTCACCATACTTGTATACTGGACTGTTCCTGCCTGTCACTATCTAGACATTCTCCCATTAACCCTCACTACAGTTATCAAGTGCACTTTAGTGCTATACCTGGACTTTTTCATTTGCCATTCCCATGTCTTCTAAGCCACTTATTAAAAACTCCACTTTTTCATTTAAGTCTGCTTCTGTGTCTGCTCCTATCACCACACCGGGTCCACAACAAAATCATAACCTCACACTCTTCCACTTCTAGTCATACAGAACAAACAAATTTAATTTTATCTTTAGATGCCGAAAAGGCATTCGACTTAATTGAATGGGAATATTTATTTAGAACAGTTACTCGCTTTGGTTTCCCTGACCCATTCATAGCAATTATACTTTAAGCCCCTATCTCAAATTTCCCATAATGGATTTACTTCTGCTCCTTTCTCGATTCAAAAAGGGACGAGGCAGGGATGTCCTCTCTCCCCTCTCCTATTCGCTGTAGCTTTAGAGCCTCTAGCAATAGCCTTAAGAGCTTCCCCCCTCTTTCAAAGTATAAGAGTTGTAGATGTAGGTTTGTAAGTATCCCTATTTGCAGACGACATGTTGTTATTCATCTCAAACCCTGTGTCCTCCATTCCAGTAATCTTGAACTTGATAGATTCTTTTTGGTCAAATTGCTGGATACCGCATCAACATCACCAAATCTGAGTTACTACATCTTAACAACAATAACCAAGCACCCCATACAAACTCCCCACTATCTCTATTTAAAATCGCTCCTAATAAATCACTTACTTAGGGGTTCAGATTACAGCTGATCTTGCTAAATTATATGAGGAAAATTTCTCTCCTATGATATCCAAAATATTGACATTATTAGATAATTGGAGATCACTTCCAATTTCTATTTTGGGCGGAGTGGCGGTGCTCAAAAGCAATATATTTCCAAAAATGTTCTATTTAATGCAGATGCTACCAATTTCTTTGACTAAACGAGACATTACTCGACTACGTAGGGCTATGACCGGTTTTATCTGGTGCTCCAAGAAACCGAAAATTGCCATGATTAAACTTATAACACAAAGAAAAAAGGAGGTATGGGAGTACCAGATTTTACTTGTTACTCGCTCTCTGTGCTATTCAAATACACAATAGACTGGATATTGGGAAAAAACACGTTTACTGACATCAAATTGGATAATGCTCTTTTTTCCCCATTCTTCCCAGGAGCTCTACTACACTCTAAATTCTCTGACATCCCCTCCAGATATTCTCTGAAACTTTCTGTTCCATGACATCTATTTTGCGTGGCTTTCTTTGAATAGAAGGTTTGGGAGAAATTCATTATGTTCCCCTTATATCCCACTTTGGGGTAACCCGGCTTTTCCCCCATCCTTGACTAACAAAAATGTTCTAGTCTGGAGAGAGAAGGGTCTAACAAATTCGTCTAAAGTATTTGATCCTGTAGGGCATATTTACCAATTTTCACATATTCAAGAGAAATATGACATACCTCAGTCACATTTCTACATGTTTTTACTGGTGAGACATTATCTCTCTTCACTACGTCATATTGAATTGAATTCCTCTTCAGTTACTGATATTATACAGTCACTTATAACTCTTTGTGAAAAAGTTAACTATCGTATTAAATATATATATCTCCCACTTATGGACACCTTCTCCAGGTTCAGCAGGGACAGGGTGGCACAGTGGCAAAAGGATCTTCCATTTTTATCTTCCCCAGATCAATTATTGGATCATTATGATTCCACTATGAAAATTCTTAACTCTTCTTATTTGCAAGAAGTAAATTTTCATATGATACACAGGGCTTATACCGCGCCCTCACAACGTGCTCATTATTCCTGTTTGTCTGCATCTTTCTTCCACTGGTTTTGGACATGCCGGAAAATCAAACGTTTTTGGAATAAGGTTGTTGTCTTTATAAATGGGTTATTGTTAACGAATGTTTTACCTGATCCTATAGCTGGTTTATGTGCAAATTTCTCTAACTGGAACTTCACCTCATCTACTACTTCAACCATCCCTATTCTTACTTTATTTGTTACGATATAAAAAAAAAAATCATATAAAAGCATTGGATTTCCTGCTCTTCCCCCTCTCTCTCAGAAGTCAAAGTAAAATTGCTTCAGTTCTTATACTTTGATAGAAAATCTGCTCAGCCTCACATAGAAAAAGGTGTAGTGGCCTTCTATAGAAAGTTGGGTATATATTGATAGTTTGGACCACTCCACATAAACCCAGATTTTCAGGATTTTTGAGACTACAGAATGGTACCTTCACAGATGATTGTTATCAGCCTCTTAAATTTCTAATTAAGGTATTTTATATAGTTGTTCTATATAATAGAATCTTTATCTAGAAATTTACTAGATATTATGTCATATAATCTAGGCTTACATGCTCCCCCTTCTCTCCCCCTTCCTTGTGTTCTTCACCTCCCCTTTTGTGTCTGTCTATGTTTTTGTCTTATCAGGTTCTTTTTGGTTTTATTTTATAATGATTGCTGATTGTCTTCTCTTTCTCTGCATGTATTGCGTTTCACAAATGTTTGATAATTTACATGTATCTCATTACAACTCATTGTATTATGATTATGTTGTGATTATGGTATATATATATGTTCATGTTTGAAGAATGTATTCAAGTAATCTGACACTGTACTGCAACCTCGTTACTTTATCCTCACTGAGATGTTGGGATGACACAGTAATCTTATTATTATGATATCCTCTTCACAATGTATGTTTTATAACTTAAAATTTTAATAAAAAGATTTAAAAAAAAAAATCCCAATTGGAGGGGTCACTGGTGAACACCTCCCAGTAGGTTAGACACCACGCCTTTGGTCAGGTCTAGCCAACATCCAGTATTTGTGGATAAAGAAAACATCTATCCAGGCCCCTCATCTCTGGTTCTTTCCCCAACCAAGGACTCCGGCTTCTAATCCACCAGTGGAAGATCTTCAGAACCTAAATGTGACCGTTTATTCAGGCCCAATGGAGGCTGAAAGATCTCAGGTTGCAGGGGCGTTACAAGATCTAACCTCTCGCATGGAGAATCAGGAGGCAGCACAACACCAGGTAGCTCAATATCTCCAGGAACTCTCCTGTCAATAACTTTCTATACAGTCGACTCTGGCTACTTTACTTCCTACTCCCCCAGTATCTGCTCCTGTAAATCCTCCAGTGGCAGTTATTTAAAAATCTCGTCTGCAGTTAGCCTCTCCTGAGCATTTTGATGGAAAACCCAGGTGCTGCCGGGGCTTCATCAATCAGTGCGAGGTACAGTTCGAGTGTCTGCCCCAGAATTTCCCCACATCAAGATCAAAGGTCATCATCTTTCAGGAACCGCCTTGAATTGGGTTTCTCCATTATGGGAGCAAGCTGATCCTCTAGTCTCTAATTATGAGGATTTTATCAGTTCTTTCAAGAGATTTTTCCCTGGTGGCAGTGTATACAACCAAATGTTAACTGGAGTGTCCAGGCTTCTTGCTGGAATTTCCAGACCCCCTGTGGGTTGCATCGATGGTTAGCAGCAGACCAGCCTGTTGTAATCGGCATCCCCGCTGCATGTGCTTTTGCTGGAGGGAGACTGCACTGTACCAGTGTTCTCCAGCTCAACACAGGAGATACATTGTATTTCCTCCACGTAGTGTAACAACCTTGGTTCTCATAAGAGGCACACTGCATCCACACTACCACTTTAATACCATACAAGCCTCCAGGGATATCTCGGATTACCACTGTTTAGCAGACGGGGAGCGGTGAGTCTTGTGCTTAGGAACACCTTTTTTTGCTGTCTTTCCCTCTGGAAACAGGAAAGCATTTATATCACCGTGCTCATGCCAATTGTGACATTCTTTTACAATCAGAACTCACAAGCATCTTTTTTCTGCTAAGCAGGACTCTACCTATTTTGACCTTTTTTAAAAACTTAATTTCAGGATTATGATATACAGTATATCCATTTCTTATGTACTGATGTATATTTGCACCTGCTGATTGTTCATTTAATATTCAGGAACTGCAGTTCTTTTTTATGTGTATTTCATTATTAAACATTTGGGAAACGTATTGCTCCATGTTGCTTTTTATGCTTTAGTGATCCCAAGCACAGACATACTTATATTTTCATTGTGCCTTTTGTGAGAGGATTTGTTGCAGTCTCCTCTGTATGTCAGCTGCTGTGGATTCACTCTAGATCCCTGATTGATTAAGCGCATCACTGCATTTGTTTTTTTTTTATTCCTTCACGGATTGTCTGAAAGAATGAAGGATGAATTAGCCTCTCAAGATGTTCCTGAGTCCCTACCTGAAGTAATGTCTTTATGTATTAAGATTGACCTGCACCACAGAGAAAGACAGGCTAGTAGAGGGCGTGAAGATCGTTTTAGGGATCGGGTTTTGCCAGGAGCACTTCCTTCCTCCCTTGTGCCATGTAAAGAGGAGCCTATGCAGTTCAACAGGTCTCATTTGACTTCGGCTGAGCCGAGTTGCCAATTCCAGAACAAGCTTTGTCTCTACTATGCTGCCCCTGGACATATTCAGTTTTTCCTCTTCTCTAGGCAAAAGAGAAACTCTAACTGGTTCTGGGAGCATCCGGTTGGGGGTGTTATTTAAACCTTTCCTTTTTTTGTAAAGTCTTCTACCAGTGGTTATTTGTTTCGAGACTCGAATCAAAAGTATTAAAGCCTTGGTGGACTCTGGAGCCGCAGGAAATTTTATTTCTGAATCATTGACACGTGAACTAGGGATTCTGGGTACAACCTCTCCAAAACAAACTGACTTTTACTGGGGCAGATGGCGGTACTATCCTCGGAGATGACATCTCTTCGGTTACCTTACCAGTTTTACTTCAAGTACGATATTTACATGAAGAGGAGATAGAATTCTTATTTTACTGAAAACTACCCATGCTCTGGTGTTAGGTCTGCCTTGGCTTCAAACTCACAACCCTACTCTGGACTGGTCCACCATGCACATACTGGCTTGGGGATCTAATTGTTTTCACCGGTATCTTCCTCGTGTAGTTCCAGTATGTACCTAAGTCTCTACAGAACGTTCCATGGTGTTACCAGCATCTAACCAGTTAACTTTTAAACAGGACACTCATCTGCCAAAACCTTATCAAGATTTTTCTGACATCTTTTGTGAACAGGCTGCAGATAAGTTGCCTCCTCATCACCCTTGGGACTGTGGCATTGATCTAGTCCCTAGAAAGATGCTACCCCGAGGCCGAATATATCCTCTCTCAGTTGCGGAATCAGCTGACATGTCCAACTATATCAAGGAGAATCTTGACAAGGGATCCTTCTCTCCTGCTGGAGCTGGATTCTTCTTTGTGGACAAGAAAGTCGGGGGTCTCAGACCTTGCATAGATTACCATGGGCTAAATCAAATAACGGTGAAAAATAGATATCCTTTGCCACTCATCGCGGAACTCTTTGATAAGGTTCGTGGAGCATCCATCTTCACCAAATTAGACCTTTGTGGAGCCTATAAATTAATCCGCATTAGATCTGGGGATGAGTGGAAAACCGATTTCAATTCTCGTGATGGCCGTTTTGAGTACTTGGTGATGCCTTTTGATCTGTGTAATATGCCAGCAGTGTTTCAGAATTACTTTAACAAAATTTTTTGAGATGTCCTTTATGAGTTTGTTGTGGTCTATCTGGATGACATTTTAATTTTCTCTAAAGATATTCAGTCCCATTGCCTACATGTTAGAGAGGTTCTTTATCGCCTTTGAGTCCACCATCTGTTCAGGAAAATCTCCAAATGTCTTTTTGGGAAGTCCTCTGTTCCATTTTTAGGTCACTTCATATCAAGAGATTTTCTTCAAATGGATTCGGACAAGCTATGTGCCATTTAAGCCTGGCCCCAGCCAAATTCCTTGAAAGCCATCCAACAGTTTCTTGGTTTCTCCAATTATTATCGGAGGTTCATTTTTAATTTCTTGACCATCACATCTCTCACTAAAAAAGGAGCTAACTCGTCCCGTTGGCCTCCTGAGGTGGTGGCTGCCTTTCAAACTCTTAAATCAGCTTTTTCCATGGCTCCCATTCTTCGTTAACCACAACTAGAGAAACCTTTTACTTTGGAAGTTGATGCCTCCTCGGTAGGAGTAAGAGCAGTACTGTCCCAGGTGGTGGAAAATGGAAGGAATCATCCTTGTGGGTTTTTTTCCCACAAGGAAAAGGAATTTCAAAAGGAATTAGGGGAATTACGCCATAGGGGACAAAGAATTATTAGCTATGAAACTTGCTGGAGACACCTTTTTGTAATGCGCCAAATTTCCTGTTACGATCATCACTGTCCATAAAAATCTCCTGCATCTAAATTCAGCCCATTGTTTAAATTCCAGGCAAGCTCGCTGGTCTCTCTTTTTCTCCAGATTTGATTTCAAGGTCCAATTTCGCTCTGGTATTCAAAATTAAAAAGCTGATCTTTCCCGGTCCTTTCTACCACCGCAGGAAGAGGAAGACCAACCTCAAGTACGCCCAATTCTGGATCCCTTTGTCAGGAAGATGTCAGGAATTTTATTGTTTCTTGTGCCAAGTGTACTCAGCACAAATCCACTTGTAGCAAAATTGTAGGTCCTTTATGTCATCTACCCATTCCTGATACTCCTTGGACCAATCTATCAATGGATTATATTTCCAAGTTACCATCTTCTAAAGAACATTACACTATCTGGGTGGTAGTTGAACGATTTTCAAAAATGGCCCATTTTATTCCTTTAGTTGGACTTCTTTCTGCACCACAATTGACGAAAATTTTTATCCGAGACATCTTTCATCTCCACGGACTACCCAAAGAGATAGTGTCTGATCGGGGTGTGAAATTTGTTGCCAAATTTTGGAGGGCTTTATGTTCTTGTGGGATAAGTTGAAATTTTCTTCTGCCTATCACCCACAAACAAATGGCCAAACTGAAAGGGTGAATCAAGAATTGGAGACATTTATTAGGCTCTCTGTGTCTTCATCTTCATCTGGGTTGGTTTGTTACCTTGGGCAGAGTTTGCCCATAACTTTAGGTATCATACCACCTCAAGTTCTACTCCATTTTTTGCTGTATATGGTAAACATGCACGCGTTCTGGACTTTCAAGGTCTACCTCCAATGGAAGTACCTGCCATCACAAACCTTGTAGAGTCTTTTTCAGGAATATGGAAGAAGATTCACTCTTCAGTAAAAAAAAGCTTCTAGGAGATACAAGAAGTTTGAAGATCGAAAACGTCTTGCCGTTCCTCATCTGAAACTGGAAACAGAGTATGGCTGTCTACCAAGAACATTCGGTTGAAGGTCCCTAGCACGATATTGGCTCCATGCTTCATCGGACCATATTGCATTTGAAAGGTTATTAATCCGGTGGTATATAAATTGGAGCTACCTCCTCCATTGAAAATATCTAACACATTTCATGTTTCTTTACTTTGACCATTAATTTTTTATCAATTCCAGCATTCTCCACCCAGGACACCACAATTTCATACTCAACTAGGAGTTGAATATGAAATAGAGAAAATTCTTGACTCTTCAACATCGGTTGAATCATCTTCAGTACCTAATTGATTGGAAATGTTATGGACCTGAAGAACGGGAATGGATTAAGGTGTCTGATGTTCATGCTCCACAGCTTATTCGAGCCTTTCATAAGAAATTTACAGATAAACCTTCTACATGTCTGGAGTCCACCCTGAAAGGAGGGGGGTACTGTCAGGTTATGGCCTAGAAATGGCCATTACTAACCTCAGTGCCGGCTTACCCAGACATCAGGTGTGGGGGCGAGTGACATGCTGAGGGTTATTCCTGGGGTCTGCTAGGACATCCCTGTGTTGCTCCATGATTTGCTTCCTGTGGTTACCATCATGGATGCAGCCATGACAGTCTACATCACCTGATTAACCTTCACCCAATGGTAGCATGGTTTGCTGACAGCTGACATCATCCTCCAATGGATCGCTACCTAAGAGTATTTAGCTGGGCTATGGGCAAAAGGAAGTTTCCTTGAACAACTTCTCTAATTCTAGTGACTACTTGCTGTTGCAATGTTCCAGGCTCCACGTTCCACTCTTCTAGTGAAGTACTCCAGCGACATTCACTAGTGTGTGCATTTGCACAGTGCATCATCCAGGCATTGTTTCTCAGTGTCCTACTCCAGTCCTGCATCTGGATCACCAGTGTGTGTACTCAATACGTCACCAAAGTACTGACTCCTAGTGTCATTCTCCTGTACCAGTCCTGCATCTGGATCACCAGCATGTGTACTCAGTACATCATCCACGTACTGACTCCTAGTGTCATTCTTCTGTATCAGTCCTGCCTCTGGATCACTCAGGGCCTGATTAAGCAAGGAATGCACACTAGCAGATGCAAGCACCCAGCTACTGCGAGAATATGCTAATCAATGCATATGCACAGAGACCGCAGCACAAGATGCAGACACCCAGCCCCATATTAAACCGACATCTCAAAGCCTAATCAGTATGCAAGATAATGTAAACATCGGTAACAAAGAGAACCATCAACCACATTTGCATAATAGTGGTTGACCAGACCTCGTGCGGGATCTTGGCAACTTCCCGTGTGCACGGAGTGTCATCACTGCATCCGTCGCCGCCCTGGTTTAATTATGGGCAAACCTAAAATGGCGTCCCAATGCACAGGCATACCTGCGTTCGCATGACCACCCCCTGTCACCACCCACAAACTGCACTTCCTGTCAATCAATGGTGGAAGGGGTCTGCATACACGCTGCGTGTAGTCTACGTATGCTTACCAGATCACAATGGGTAGTTCACGCATGCACAGTATGATGCATACACCTGAACAGTTCCGGAAACATCGGCTAAGTGTGTGGGTTCTCTCCTGGGAGTTCCTTGCTGAATCAGGCCCTCAGTACATTATCCAAGTACTGACTCTTAGTGTCATTCTCTTATACCATCCTGTGTCTGGATTGTAGTGCATGTATTACATCATCCCACATCCGGATCTTCAATGCACCTAGTACAGGACTGTTCTCCTACTTATCTCTCAGGACTCTTCCTGTGCTTTCCCTGTGTTTGTGTTTTTCCATTTCCTACTTGTATCAGATACCTGACCAAAGGGCTGCGACCTGATTGCTGGGTGCAGCTTAAACCCAAATCCCAATTGAAGGGGTCACTGGTGAACACCTCCCAGTAGGTTAGACTCTGCGCCTTTGGTCAGGTTTAGCCAATATCCGGTATTTGTGGATGAGGAAGACATATATGTCTCCAGTTCTTTAATTCTTTCCCCAACCTAGGGCCCCGACTTTTAATTCACCAGTGGAAGATCTTCAGAGCCCAAACGTGACACAGTGTTGGTAGAGTCCACTGGTGACATTAGTGTCAGTGTTGGTAGAGTCTGCTGGTGACTTTAGTTGCAGTGCTTGTAAGGCTGTTGGTGACCTTGGTGTCAGTGTTGATAGGATCTGCTGGTGACCTTAGTGTCAGTGTTGGTAGAGTTCAATGTTGACCTCAGTGTTGGTAGGATCTGCTGGTGACCTTAGTGTCAGTGTTGGTAGAGTCCACTGGTGACCTTACAGTCAGTGCTTGTAGGATCCACTGATGACTTTGGTGTCAGTGTTGGTAGGGTCCACTAAGTGTTGGAAGGATCTGGTGGTGACCTTAGTGTCTGTGTTTGTAAAGGAGTATTAAATAAATTAGTGTCAGTGTTGGTAGAGTCCGCTATTGACCTTAGTTCCTGTGTTTGTAGGGCTCACTGGTGACCTCGGTATCACCGCAATTGCGCCAGTGCCCGAAAATCACAGGTTATTACATTTGGGCCATGGCCTCCAATTCCAAAATTGTTCACAAAGGTGATTGTGAGAGTTTCCTTACAGAAGCAATGAGCATCTTTTTATCATATGTCAAGGTGGACTTACCTGTATAGCTAGTGCTGGAAAATGTGCTAGTCATTGGAGGTATTGTAATATTTGGTTAACTATAGGATCAGAACAAAATGACACTTGTTTTTCACTTTACAGTGTGAATATACTGCAAAGTTTCTCCACTTTAAATTGAATCCAAAATTTGTAAAGCAGCATCTGTAAAGCTGCTTCATGTTAGAGCAGCAATTTGCATCACACAGCAGCATAACAATATCTTTCTCATAAAGCACCAATATAAAGTATTATACAAGTTTGCAGTAGTCCTATGGGAATATATAAATTCACAACAAAACCCATGCTGATTCAGGAGCAATACAAGTTGACAGATGGTGAGCTTTTGTTTGAAAGGTGAATTGTTTCTTTCCATATTCTATTTAATATTGATTGTACTTCCAGTTTTGATTAATATTTATGCTGTGCCTTCATAATAACTTAGCGAAAATTATTTATATTGCTACAAAATCTTTTGTTCTAAAATAACAACATATTTGTCTTGACTATAAGCTTGTTCATATGACTTTTCTATTGTAGTGTAAGGAGTGAATTTTCTAGTTTAAAGAGACCCTGGAACAAAATTCTGAAGGTGGTCTCATGTGGTAGGTGTGACAAATTGTCAGTTAGCAGTCAAATCAACTGTAGACAGACTGCCAGTGTGGGTGTTATCATGTAGCTGGATATGAGAGCAACCAGTATGTAAGGGGCAATTAAACAAAATATTAAGGGACAGATGTATCAAACGTTCAAAACAAATAAAGTGGAGAAGTTGCCCAAAGCAATCAACCAGTTTCTGTCACTTTGTGCTACATAAATGATAGCTAGAAGCTCATTGATTGTTATGGGCAACTTCTCCACATTATCTCTCTCGAAGGTATGATACATCTCCCCCTTAGACTGCTATCCGCTGTCACCTTTGGATAACAAGTATGGAAAAATAATACACAGTAACTCCATAGAGCTCTATTTCTATTCCACATATACAGGATTCACTATATTCTACATAAGGGATACATTTTCCTAGGAGATAGTTTTATCTCTGTTTGTAATACTTCAATAAATATACATTATATATAAAAAATATACCAATTTTTTATATGTATAGGATCATCACACATTGCAATTTTTATGTCTATACATTAAATACGGTTATTACATTTACTGGGCAATTCTTTCTATTTTATTTATTAAAAATTTTTTTTGGGATAGATATTTATTTTAAAAAAATATTTATACTTTTTCTCTTTTTTATTTCTCACTACATTAATAGGGTACAGCAATAAACTAATTTTATATACAGTAGACCAATAATAATAACTTGGACTGTATGTGTAAAGGTAATATTGACATACTTTAGAATGTTGATCAAGATATCAGTGACAATAAATATATGCCTTAAGATAATATAAAAATTCTAAAACTCTTTGGTAATAAACTCAGATCGACAATATAAGTGCTTAATAAATGTGCTATTATATTGGGTTATCTTAATAACAACCATAAGTGACCTTACTCTATATACAGGCACTTAAATGATCAATCTCTAAGAAAACATAATTAACGTAGAATAAACTTAAGAATAAATCGTAAGGAGAAAGGCTCTCATTTACAATAATAACATTGTATAGGTCCTCACCTGGACATATTTGACCTATCAAGTTTGATAGACATAGACCGACCAGTCATGTTGGCTTAAATGGGATTGGTGACCACTTCATATTTAATCCACTCTCTGGAACATGCAGTCAGGTAAATAGGTGATCAAGCCCGACATAGGTGAAACGCGCATCCTGTCATGGTTCCCAGCTGCAGGAGGGAACCATGAATGGCAGTTCAAGGTGTCAGCAACCCATCACTATCTAATGGCATCCCAGATATTTATTTTCCGGTGTGTAGTGACTGGTCCCAGTGGTGCATTCGGCCCCTGCAATGCTTCTAGCAACAGGGACCGACTAACACCGCACACAGGTTCAGCGTCTCCCGCACTTACTGTTGTTTCTATTGGCACTGTTCTAGGAACTCTGGGGTAATATCATAATATATTCATGTATACTCATGTGTTTTGGTGAAGCCATATTGTTTTTTATAAACACTTTTTTTGTACTAATGCTGTACAAATCATGCAAGGAATCAATCAGTATATTGGAATTAGTACCAAGTTTTTTTGAATCCACCGTTTCTTTGTGTGTTTTCTCTGAACATATGATTGCTGCACTAGAGTGATTAAATGCAATTTATTCTACAAGTATATATGTCCATTGAAATAATAGTATAAAACTGTGATTAAGGGCATTGGCTACTTGATGTCGGCGGAGAGACACTTAGCAAATGTTGCAACAAATTTGATATTTTCAAAACAATGTATCCTTTTTTCTAAACTAAGGTTTTACCCTCAATACTAACTTGAGGATTTTAGTTTTCGTTTCTTTATCTCTATTCCATTTATACTGTGGCTACCTGGTTATTCTATTATAGACAGAAAACCAAATACATTAGAGACACATTATATATACTCTTTTAACCCCTCCCCCCCTTTTTGTTTGAATGAGGGATGTATAAAATATAAGAGATAATTGCTGACAATAAAACTGGGTATGGAAATATGTAAGGTTGGATATCCATCTAAATTTGAATTATTTTATATGTATGTTTGATTATTTATTATTTGGGATCCATACCTAAATTGACATTTTTACTTATTGAAGTGATATATTCTTACCAGTAATTTTCACCACTTGAGAATCATTCGAGAAATGCACTTGATATTTGCTTTATTTTTTGATTTTCTGTTTATATGTGTATGTTTTTCATATATGTATTTGTTGTTTTAGGGATAACTGCACCATATCTGCTATATAAGATTCATTATATGCCCTTTTTGTAATGGGAAGAACCAATAAAGGTTATATTTTAATTTGACTCTATATAATACATAACTATTAATACTAATTACTATGGTCTAAGTACTTGTTATTTGATTCCTGAAAGCACCTCTAGCTACTTTTTATATTATATACAAATTTAATCATTATCTGAATTCATTTCCTTTCACTGCAG
This sequence comes from Taudactylus pleione, assembly GCA_031769625.1. Taxonomy (NCBI): domain Eukaryota; kingdom Metazoa; phylum Chordata; class Amphibia; order Anura; family Myobatrachidae; genus Taudactylus; species Taudactylus pleione. Next base: position 13,881,883 of record JAUIMM010000115.1, on the reverse strand, counting down.
GTTTGTATATGCATTTGATTATTCGATTTTTTTGATCCAGTGCAGGATAACATATCTCTCTGGAGATATATATGTCCAGTGCGATGTTTGTCCAGTGCGCATGCGCACGAGGGAGCCGGCTCCTTCGCATGCGTGAGATCCGCTATGACCGACAGCGCCGGTCGTAGCGGGTCTCTTTCCAAAGGGGGCGAGCTGTCGATGTTGATTGACAGCTCGCCCCATTTGGAAGGCGGGCCAGGGGGGTGGCAGCCCAAATGGAGGTGTTCCCATGGGAACGCCTGCCGTTTGGGGGAGGCCCCACTGACATCACTAGTGATGTCAGTGGAGAGCTTCCGGCTCTGACAGAGCCAGAAGCTCTCCGGGGCTTACGACAAGTGATAGTGAAAGTCTATGACCATCGCGACCATCACCCTAGCGGTCGTTATAGCTGTTGGTGTAAACCCACAGCCTAATGACCGAAACAGAGGCGGCCGGTCAGGATGCAAGCGGCCGCCCAGTTTCTGAGCGACCGCTTGCATCCTCCGACCGCCTCTGAATGAGGGCCTCAGTCTCTCACTGCCTGGGGAATAGGTCAGAGACCTGTTGAGAGTAATTACTGAATGTAAGTGTTGTGCTAAAGACTTTTTTTGTGAGAGGAATGTTCGGTCCTTCCACCCTGAGAGAGGGATTAATTTTGTTTAGTTAATGCCAGACAGGCAAGCATTTAGTTTTATGTTTTATTAAATTTTTTGCTGCTAATAAAACTAGCTGTGAATACTTGGGCCTGATTCAGCATGGATCCCAACGTTGCATTCGCACGCACCCGTCCATTGCAAAAGTATGCAAATGAATGCTATTGCACAGCCACCACAGCGCAAGATTCAGTCGCAGAGCACTACATAAATCTGTCCACTAAACCTTACATACATCCACATTAGTTAGCAAGACCGTGAAAACATTGATAACATTGAGAACCATCAAACCCATACGCACAGTTGTGGTTGACATAACCATCATGCACCAACTGCTAAACATCCTGCACTCAATGAGTACTCAGGTTGTGTATGCAATCATAGGGGCTTAATTAAGCATGCACAGGCAAGCCTGCGTTTCTCTGACCAACCCCCGTTACCACCCCCAAATGGTCACTTCCTGTCAATCACTCTGCCATTCCTGTGCATGCTTACTGCAATCACATCCCAATCGCAGTGGCTGGTTCGCAAATGCACAATGCGATGCGTATGCATGCGCAGATTGCAAACATCGCCCCGGGTGAATGCGAACACAGTGTTGCATTCCGTGCTGAATCAGGCCCACTTGTACCTAGGCCTGGACTGGTGTACTACTAATTAGCTGCAGCTGTTTACCTCAGGAGATGACACCCTTATCCTGATCTTGCCACAATAGCAATGGACAAATAAAATTCAGTCCACAATATGATAAATTATAGTTCAGCTTTTTATAATAATTTCAGCAGTTTAATGAATAGATGTGCCAAAGATTTTGGTCCCCTTAGCTATTATATTTACAATATAGAGGTTTTGATGCATAATATCCCTCCGTTGCATATCACGTGTGTCTGGGTTGATTCCTCCATTTATTCTCTGTTTCGTGGAAACATTAATTTTATCCAACAAGGGCAACGAGTAAACATGAAAAAATGATTTAGTGCTTTATCCTGAGTTTAGGGAAGTAGGAGATAAAACAAAGGCAAAAACCATGATAACGAATATGAACATACTTATGTGGAAATATGCTCAAAAGATGGAGCTGAAGAGCCACTCCCACAGTCAATAAACTTACCAAACCTAGGGGAGTGAATAGCAGTCATTAACACTCCAGACTGGGTCTTCATCGATGAGCTCTGAACTCTAACGATCCCCATTCTGGTGATAGCATTGGATTGAACCCTAAGTGATTAATAGGGTTCAAATGCTTCAAGAAAGACAATTATCTCCATCTCCAATTGGTGTATATAGAGAAAAAGAGTGATAATTGCTTAATTGTTGTTTTTATAAAAAAAAATAAAAATTAATAAAAGTATAAATATAAATGTAACCACCAGTGGCGTCACTAGGGGGTTGCAGACCACATTGGGTGTCACCTTCTTCAGTGAAAGAGAGCCAGGAGCTGCACACTAATATCACAGTGCAGTGCCCGGCTCCCAATCACTGAGGAGGAGCCAGCAGCGCAGGGAGAACCTCTGGGGCAGCCCGGTATCTACGTAAGTGTTGGGCACATGTTAGGATTTGTGGTTAGCAAATCATCTTGGTGGCAGTTCCCAGACATAGTTGTTACTGGGATACTGCATCATGTCCTGTCCTTGTTCTGGCTTTTTGCAGGAAGCTGAAACTCCTGTCTTGTCTGTGTCTATTCATAGCCTGTCATTCATGGCTGTCTGTGTGTGTTGTTTCATGTGTTCACTAATTAACTAGCTGTCTCACTGCAAAACAGGTACACACATGCCTTTGATTAGGAATTACTCTCCTGGAATTGGTTCTGATTGGACCCTGCTTCCTTTAAGTTTCAGCCAGCCTTGCTCTCAATGCCGGTTATACTGTCTGACAACCAGTGTATGCATGTCTCTCTGTAGTCTGAACTTTTGCCGGTCTCCCTAAGTTCTACAGTTCCAGTGTCCTGCACCTATCTGTCTGTTTAGTATCTGCCTGTGGCACTTTCATCCCAGAGTCCAGCCAAGACGTGTCAGTCTGCTTCCTGCCTGTGTTCCTGTCATGCCAGAGTTCACCTGTCTGCCATATTGCTCCAGACACACCTCAGCCTGCATCTCATCTCGGCTGTCATAGCCGCACCATGGCACGCAAGGCTGCATCATAGCCTGCATCTCATCTCAGCAGTCATAGCTGCACCACGGCCCACAAGGCCACATCATAGCCTGCATTTCTTCTCAGCATAGCCGCACCATGGCCCGCAAGGCCGCATCATAGCCTGCATCTCATCTCAGCTGTCATAGCCGCACAACGGCCTGCAAGGCAACATCAAAGCCTGCATCTCATCTCGGCTGTCATAGCTGCACCTCAGCCCATAGGCTGCTTCCTAGCCAAGTATTACCCCGCTCTCAAGCCACATAGCCCAAAGGCTGCAAATCAGCAAAGTGTCACCCGGCTCTCAAAGCCGCATCCCGGCTGTCTATTTTGTTGTGTCCATCTAGTTTCTGTCTGTTTTTGTCAGTCTTGTCGTAGTCTATTCTAGTCTTGTCCAGTCCAGTCCAGGCTTGTCTGTAATCCTGCTACATATCAGTCCAGGTCGCTCCTGCCCTGCAGCAATTAGTATTGTTGTGCCACTCATTGCCTGACTACCCAGCTGCATCATTGTACCTGGAAATTCCTGAGACCCATTATCTGTCACTGCTGGTGTATCTTGTCCTTTACGCCTGTTTTAATACCATTACCTGCAGCCTCACTCCAGTTAGCCAGTTGCTACATCACCATCCCGTCTTGTTCTAGTCAGCAGTCCTGCGGTCTCTCGCCGGTTGTGTAAGCCTCTACTGCTGGAGGCATAAATCCAGGCGGCCATCTAAGTACCGGTGTGTAAATAATTCACTAAGGGAACAGCGGGTGGCTGTATTGGTGGAAGATTCTCTCCCTAGCTCTAGAGGTCTTACACAACCGTGCGTGAACCAAAACAGCATGTCCCTAGAGTGATAAAACGTTGGGTGGGTCATTATGTCACAACCCTTGACCATGAGGCCAGACAGCCTTTTCGGGCACACATGCCTCCAATGCATGCAGGGGGTCTATTGGCTGCACCGACACCAGTGTTGCCACTGGTAACCACTGTTGTCTCAATATCCAGTGAATTACTAAAACTACGGAAGCCAGCTGATAATAATTATAGTTAATGTAGTGCCTCCACCCAAGCCTACCACTAATTTATGATCCACCCAGGACTGGCTTGGCATAACTCTGAATAATTATCTACATACTAGGATGTTAATTGTGTAATAGTATAGTAACCATAAATATAAATAAGGAACTGCGCTAGATCTATCAACATGTATAATCAATCATTAAAAATAATTTATTCCATCATATAATAATCACATAAATGCATGGGTCCCAGCATAGTAAAATCATAATAAAAACATAACAATATACTCATGTAATGATCATATCAAATTCCTATTAAAAAAATGTAAAAGCAATCTTTCCTAAATGGAAAGACAGTGGCTGGTAAGTTAAAAAGTCTCAATGACAAAACTTGATGATCCCGAAAATCCTCTATTGTGGAGAATATTGTAACATAGGCCCTCATTCAGAGCCGTACGCTCTGAGCAGAGCGCACGCTCTGAATGAGGGCCGCCCTCCATAATTCTGGAGCGTCCTCCTGGACGCTCGTATAGCTGTGGGTCACCACCCACAGCCTATACGAGCGTGCAGTTTGATGGCCGCGATGGTCGTGACCATCGCGACCATCGAAACTGCGAGCCGGAGCCAGCGGTTGAGGTTTTCAACCGCAAGGCCCGAAGTGATTTAGGCTCTATCAGAGCCAAAATCACTCCCACTGACATCACTAGTGATGTCAGTGGGCCGGCTTCTGACTGTAGGCGTTCCCTTGGGAACGCCCCCCAGGGAGGCACGCCCCCGGCACGCCCACCAAAGGGGGCGTGCTGTCAATCAACATCGACAGCACGCCCCCTTTGATCAGACACAACGAGCGAAGGACTTTCGCATGGACTGGCGCATGCACGCGACGGAGCTCCCGCCGTCGTGCGCATGCGCAGTGCACAACATCGACCCACTTACGAGCGGACAGCCGCTTGTGAGTGGGTCTGAATCAGGCCCATAGTTCCAGGTTGCAAACTATGTATTCCTGTAAGATGCAACAGTGTCTCTATAATTGAGCAATATAAATGTTCACATAGATTTAATAGTTGTTTGCAAAAATAACTAAGGTGGACAACCACTGCTTGTCAATTGCAGCATATTGGTGTGGAGCTAGTAAAGCTGTTCCAATATTGAAATGGCTCACCCCCTGTTATGTTCTGGGTTGTTTGTGGACCCGGGGTGGTAGCAGGAGCAATCACAGAAGCGGGTTTAAAAATAAAACTAGGTTTTTTAATAAGTGCTTGAGAAGGCATAAAGTATGGCAGTAAATAAAAGTCCAGGTATATATAAACATGCACTAAAGTTCTGTGGTGGGAGTAATGGGTTAATGTCCAAGTAGAAACAATTAGAACTGTCCAGGTGTGCAGGTAGTGAGACTGGAAAAATCCACCAGTTATGCAGGTAGTGATGCAGGAAATAATAAGCCATGTTTGCAGGTAATTAACTAAGGCAATGAGCAGGATGTCAGCAGGCTCAGGCACTCAGGTATGGGTAAGGGTGGTGGAGGAAGCGGGGTAGTCCAGTGGGAGCTAGGAGCTGACAGGTAGACTGGCAGACAGCGAATTCACAGGAACAGGATAAGCACAGAGAACTCCCTCTCAGCTAGGCTGAGATACACATTGCACTGGCAAAGAAGGAAGGCACTGACCCTTCCTAAATACCCCATGCCGTGCTGTTACTGGCCGGAGGGAACATGTGACTCACCAGGATTGGCCAGCCGCATCACATGGCCAGAAGGCAAGATGGCGGCGCCCATGCCAAACGGAACGGAGACGCCGCCAGGCCTTACCAGCGCAGAGTGACAACAGGCCAGCACAACAACGCGCGCAGCCAAAGCCCCCTGCCAGACACCAGCTCCGCCACCAGACAGCCCGCGCCACAATGACCTCACAGGTAACACCCGCCTAGCACCATGCTGAAATACCCTGGCCGTGACACCCCCAGGTCCGTGCTGGATGTCAATGCCGATACCTCCGTACACCCCGTCTGATGAGACCGGCATCTCTAACTGGCGGGGGGCGGTGTCTGTCCAACACGTCCCAGCCAGAACTCCCGTCTCTCTGATAGATATTGCAGGGGAGCAGGCGGGTAGATGTGAGCTAGATGGTATGTCCACTTTGTTGTAGCTGCAATCAGCAGAGATTCTGTAGCACACGAGGTGTAGGCAGATAGTGCAGGTTTCCTTAATGGCAAGTGTGCAATAGAGGATTATGCAGTCTTCCTTCCTTCTAACGCATTTCTTTACGCTCTGGTAATTTCGTCAGAGGAATAGCATCTTACAGGAATACATAGTTTGCAACCTGCATCAATTTTTTTTTTTCTGATACACATTGGAACTATGTTACAATATTCTCCACAATAGAGGATTTTCGGGATCATCAAGTTTTGTCATTGAGACTTTTTAACTTACCAGCCACTGTCTTTCCATTTAGAAAAGATTGCTTTTACATTTTTCTTATAGGAATTTGATATGTTCATTACATGAGTATATTGTTATGTTTTTATTATGCTGGGACCCATGCGTTTATGTGATTATTATATGATGGAATAAATTATTTTTAATGATTGATTATACATTTTGATTGATCTAGCGCAGTTCCTTATTTATATTTATGGTTACGATTTTCTTGGGAGAAACTACAAAGTTTCTTTGGAACAGCAGCTGTATCGATCTTATTGCATCAGTCCTTTTTCACTCTCTGGTAATTAGCGCCGACTGGTTATTTATTTTATTCTCTTATTTGTAATAGTATAGTGTTGAATTAGAACCACTCGTAATTAAATCAATAAACAATATGAATCTTTATTTTCCAGGATCTCTTGATGTCCGCTTCTAAGGTTAAATGATAAGGTAAGTTATGACATTCAACAAAATAACATCTGTTTAATAAAAAAAATCCCTATTTTCTGTAACATTATTATACACTTTTATTTTATTTAGTTACACAGTTTAATTAAACCTTTCTAACTATTTTTATATTAACAAGAATTCTATTGTGAACAAAGGGCCTGATTCAGCAAGGGTCGCAATTGCAAAGCTGCACGCAGGCATCCTTGCAATCACAGAGGTCGAAGTGCTGGGATCACCATCGCGACCATAGCTAGTCGATGGTCGCAATGATGGATGGCACCGGCTTGCGAGCCTAGCAGACTGCGTACGTCCACGCAGTCTCTGGGCTACACACTCCCAAAAAAAAGGACTGACATGACCTGTTGCCAGGAACGCCAGCCGCCCCCGCACCACCCCTGAAATATAAATGCCTCTGCCTGTCAATCAGGCAGAGGCATTCAAGGGCTAGCGTGCATGTTAGCAGGACCTATTCTGCACAATCGCAGAATGGGTGGGGAATCTGCGTTCAGCAGTGCACGCTGAATTAGCAACATAGGCCCTCATTCAGAGCCACTCGCTATTTGCGGTCGTTCGTTCTAAAACAAGGGGTGGCTATTCAAATGAACCGTTCGCTGTTTGCGGTCTGTTCACGCCTCTATGTCTTAACGAGCGAACAAAACTTATGTTCGTTTTTTGGAAAAATACGCCCCCTGGCCGCTCGCATCCTACGTCATGTCCGCTATTTATTAGATTAATCGAGTACATCGAACAGGGTAAGAGTTGCTCGCTATTCTTGTGGTTGGTTTTTGCTACCACAATTTTGCGAGCAGTTCTGGCTATAAAATAACCCAGTGACATGGTCAATGACGCTGCTGTTTTAATTATGCACACCCATAAAATGCCCGTTTTGACCTTTAAGCACGCCTGCGATCGGATCTCCACTCCCCGTTTTCAAGCACCTTCCCCTGTAACCACCCACATACGCCTCATTCTGTCACTCAAAATAGCAGGCATTCGCTATTTTGCGAGCACACGATTTTCGGCCGCACTGAGTGGTTCGCGCATGCGTATTTCGATCCGTACGCATGCTGCGTTGGGCAAACATCGCTCGGAGCGAACGAGCAGCCACTTGCGTCCGGCTCTGAATCAGGGCCATAGTGCTGTGCATTTAACATTTACTCCCCCTGCCCCTTGTTGTATCCAGTAACACTCTTTGGTTATTATTAATGTCCTCTAGGTTTCCTAATGCCCTCTAACTTTACACCAGAGAGTGATGATCTTACTTTACATGTACCCTAATATTTTGTATTACTACTATAGTTAATTAAATAAAGTTATTGCTGGAATTCTACCCTGCAGCATTTAACACATTCAACAATTACATATAAGCAAATTCATCTTTAAGTTAAAAGTCTGAGCAGTGTTTTTCTTATGGCCTTTATAGGTGGTGCACTTTAAGATTAATTAATTTAACCCCAACACACCCAAAAAAATGGGCGCTAATCAAAAACGATCTTGCTATATCACCATACAGCAGCACACATCAGTAGGTGTGTATACCTACTAAAAGACAAATTTTCCCAAGAAAATCTGCAATAACCACAAAAAATAACTAAATGATGGTGCGCTAATAAAAATGGTTAAACACACTCAAATAGGATTGACAGGGCAGAATTTAAACCAGGACGCCAATTTTTGCTCAATATATTTTATATCAATAACGAGTATCAAATGACAATATACATACATTAAACACACATAAAAAACATGTATAAAATATAGACCACAATTCGGATCCTCATATATCTGTACTAGGACCCGATATTTAGTCCATAGTGCCACAATTCGATATTAGTATTATAAAACCATTTGGCTCTCACCAGACTCGTGAATAAGAAAGTCCTTTTAATGGTCCCACAGACCAATTTTCTTCAGTTTAAATCAAAACGGGATATTCGCAATGATAGTCCTTTATAATATAGAACTTTTGATGTATACAATTCCGATCAGCCCGCTTGCATAGTTAGGAAGCTCCGGTTTGAAGGTGCACAAAGGTTCCAATAACATCAGTCTGTGACCACCTCTCTTTAGCCGCTTGCACACTCCGACTACTGGAGATTTACCTCCGTTGGATGGATCCATACTCTTTGATAAAGCTTCCATAGGTGGAAGCGAAACGCGTCAGTAAAAACATTCTATTGTGTTGGTACTGCTTGCCAGACATCATCTTGCTATGATTGGAAGCTTTGGAAACTTTGCTGTATAGATACAGTGAGCCGCATATATGCTAACTGAGACGGACTTCCAGGACTAGCAGCACACGGGCGATAAGAGAGAGGCGGTCACAGGCTGACTTAATTAGTGCCTCTATACACCACTGAAGCCGATCACTTGGAAATCCAACGGAGGTAAAGCTCCAGTAGTCAGAGTGTGCAAGCGGCTAAAGAGAAGTGGTCACAGGCTGATGTTATTGGAACCTTTGTGCACCTTCAAATCGGAGCTTCCAACTATGCAAGCGGGCTGATCGAATTGTATACATCAAAAGTTCTATATTATAAAGGACTATCATTGCGAATATCCCGTTTTGATTTAAACTGAAGAAAATTGGTCCGTGGGACCATTAAAAGGACTTCCTTATTCACGAGTCTGGTAAGAGCCAAATGGTTTTATAATACTAATATAGAATTGTGGCACTATGGACTAAATATCGGGTCCTAGTACAGATATATGAGGATCCGAATTGTGGTCTATATTTTATACATGTTTTTTATGTGTGTTTAATGTATGTATATTGTCATTTGATACTCGTTATTGATATAAAATATATTGAGCAAAAATTGGCGTCCTGGTTTAAATTCTGCCCTGTCAATCCTATTTGAGTGTGTTTAACCATTTTTATTAGCGCACCATCATTTAGTTATTTTTTGTGATTAATTAATTTAACTCTATGTACTGTTTCATAGAGCGCTAAAGATGTTTCAGTATGATTCACCATTGTTTTTCTTGGAGTTAGATTGCAATAGTGTTTCACAGTCCAGGAGCGCAGATACTGTAAGCAGAATAACTATTTCTCCCCCTGCCCCTTGTTGTATTAAGTAACACTCTTTGGATATTATCAACGTCCCCTAGGTTTCCTAATATCCTCTGTCGAAGCTGGATAATTGACTGAGACAGAATCTGTTCAAATTAAAATCTGCATGACGTCATTTTGCGAATGGCCGCAAGACGCCATTTTGCGAATGGCCGCTCAGCGCCATTTTAGCGAATCTCACACATTATAAGTACATACGGAAATGCTATTGTTTAGCGTTGTGCGATTCCTTCACAATAGAACAATGTTAAAAGTCCTCATTATATAAATACATACATTTACTAAAACATATAATATGACCAACCCTGCAAAACACGTACCACGGTGTACTCCACAAACACGTAGTAGCACAACGCTAACCAGCATCTTTTCTTAATATCCTTACACTTACACACTGCACACTTACATAAAAAGGTTCCCTAACATTAAGGTTTATATTCAAGGTTTTATTCATTATTAAGTAAGTAATAAAGCGACTGTATTTGAGATCTCAGGTTTAGTATATGATATGCAGACCATGTTTGGTGCTATTCTAAACTACTGTTTATTTGCAGACTTCCAGTTTATGGATTCCTACCTAATGATTCCTACCTACCTATACCTTCTAAAATTGTTGCTGTTTAGCGTAATGAGCCGCACAAGAAATAAATGCTTTCAGACATTGAGTGTGGTTCCAAAGCACAAAAAGTTATTATTCAATATAAAAACAGATGGTTACATGCTGTGATCTAAATACAATTAGCGCAATTAAATCATACAGACCAAAGGTACAGTTGTTACATACGCACGCGCTCTGGACCCAGATACCGGCATCAATATAGAAACCTCTGTCAACAGCAAGGCAAGAAGACTGGCATCCAAGTTTAGAGAGCCCACATATATACTCTTACAGGGATAGGCAATACAATAGAACAGTGTGGCATGATTCCATTGGTTCTTCTTCCTGGTTCTTCTGTTACAGTATAGTTCATAGGTCAATTCGAATGGACACAAACCAGCCTCCAACAGCCCTTTGTGTCCTTTTTCCTGCTGCATACTAAATCTAAACTGGTAACATTACAGAGTACATTTTAATGTTTAACTCTCTATAGTCCATAGTTTGCAGACACATGTTGCGATCTTCTCACCGATGGTACCGGAAATCTGCAAAGACACAGTGGATCAGTACAACACCAAACACGGTCTGCTTACCATGTACTAAACCATAGATGTCAAATTACATTTATTTCACAACATTAATAATACTGAATAAACCTTGAATATTACACTTTAATGCTAGGGAACCTTTTATGTAAGTGTGCAGTGTGTAAGTATTGGGATTTTGGGAAAAGACACTAGTTAGCGTTGTGCGACTACGTGTTTGTGGAGTACACCATGGTACATGTTTTGCAGGGTTAATCATTTTATATGTTTTAGTGACTGTCTGTATTTATATGGTGGGGACTTTTAACTTCTTTCTATTGCGTGGGAATCGCACAACGCTAAATAATAGCATCGCCGTATGTACTTATAATGGGCGAGATTCGCTAAAATTGCGCTTTGTGGCCAGTCGTAAAATGGCGTCTCATTGCCATTCGCAAAATGGCATCGCGCAGATTTAATTTTAAACTGATCCTGTCCACCCTTTGATAGCAAACAACATGCTATCATACTCTGATTTTAAAATTAATTTAGTCTTACATTATGACATATTATTTAATGTTAATTTATGGGATGGCACAAGGTGGTTCTTAATCCAACACTAATGTGTCTCTAGGAGGGGACATAAAACTACCTTTATATGCACACCGTGGATCTTGGAAGATCATGGGAAAGATGTGGGGATGCACCAATTCTATAAAGGAAGTCTTGAGGTGGAATAGGGACTTACATTATTTAAGGTGTTTTAAAAGAACATTTTTATGCATGTCTAAATCTTATACATCATATGATGGTACCTTCTAGTTCAGGGTTGTAATGCAGTCCTACATTTACCTCAGTATTCATATTGTTACTACTGACCACCATCAAATTTTCATTCATTTGATTCACCTTATCTTTACATTTTCCACATTTCAACACAGTAGGAACACACCTGACACATAGGCCAATTACTATGATGACAACCAGTATGAGGATCAGCAGTTTACCTATGCTCGCAATCATTTCCTGGACTCATTCTCCTAGACCTGAGAACCATTTCACTGGTTTCAACCATGAAACCCATTCCTCTACCTTCTCCTCTACTTCAGCCACTGAAGCATTATGGTTCTTTCGAAATTCACATTTTAACTGCAGAATTTCATCCATTTTCCAGTCTATCACCTCCTTGGGATCGCTGGTATCGTAAGTGCAACATTTTACACCAAATTGGGTGGCCAAAGTTACGCAATACCCTCCAGTGACAGCTGTTAAATAATTTAACACTAGTCTATGTTGCACGAGTTCTTTCTTGTAAGCTTGCAACTCCTTACATGTATACCTGAATGTGTCATCATACATCTCGGTGATATCTATTTAGCAAGATCTTGGATATATCTAAAATTTAGTGTACTCCGAGCGATCCTGGTGGGATCCAATGCTACCAAAACTTGAAAGCCAGTTGTCTCACTAATTAACTGTGTGGCTTTATGCGCATCACCAGGTATCATATTTCTTTTGTCTCTGTGTTCATACTCTGTGTGAAGATATGGTGATGGTGTGTTTTTTATGAATACCAAGCATTTCGCCATGTGTAAGGGTCATAACTTCTGGAATTACTCTTCCCAAGTAACACAAACCTTCGGAACTCAGAGAGAGCCACTTATACACTTTCCTTCCACATATAAAATATACATAATCAGGGAGAACATAAGGAATATAATGCATCATGATCATCCAACACATTTCCCTCACAAATGATCCTATCTCAGGTTCTCCCATCTGGCTAATACATGTTTCTGGTTGTATAACCCTAGCACAGTACCCTTCTGGTATTATGCCAACCATTTCCTTGGTGTTACTAAGTGTATATTTATACCAGAAGTGTCTTCCACCTTACCTAATTGTGCGTAACAGTTCATAATTCATAGGCTCACGATCAGCTCTTTGTGAGAAGGTCATCGTCTGGTTATTCCCAGTCACCTCCCAACTTCCCGGTTCATTGGAGTTGGTGATGTTCAAACATAAAAGTGTTTTATCTACCTGGTACTGGTGGAGTTTAAAATGGGGTGGTTTGGTGTTAAGAAATTTTCCATCCAGTGTCTTCCCTTTTTGCAATTTTAAAATTTCAAAGATATTTAATGGGAATGCCACTAATCCTACATTATGCTGTCCTTGGGGCACGTGAGAGCACACCCAACAATCAGTTTGGTTAAAAATTTTGCCCACCATGGTGTGATAATCCTCTAAAGGATACCCACCCCAATACTGGTTATACTTTGGTTGGCACTGTTGGATGCATCTCTCATTGACTACAGACCCACATAACTCACACATACAATAATCCTCAGACCATAAACCTTCACACAGTCTACGAGTATCCAGAATAGCAGATCTCTTAACAATTACTGTACTAAGATTGGTCAGACACTCCCCTGATTGGCATAGCACTCCTCCTCTCGACTGCACTCCATCAATACTGCCATTAGCTCCCATCTCCTCTCCCGGTCCCCCATCACAGAAACCAGAAATCCCAGAACAAACCAGGATGATGGCAACTCTGGAAAAGAATACAAAAATTAGCACAGAAGACCAGTCCATTGCTGTAGCAAGGATCTACAAATTTCTTTAGTTCAGATATCTCACTGCAACCTTTTAACCCTCCTGGAACAAGCTCGCGATCGACAGGTCCATGTTATCTGCCTCGTCTAAGCTTTGTATCTTGACCGGTTGGTTGACCTTCTTACAGTGAGTGGAATGGACCCAGGTGTCTCTCTCCACCCCCTTCAATGATGTTGTACTTGTCAGCAACACCTGATACGGACCTTCCCACCAATCAGTCAAACAACCTGAATGCAAGAAATTTCTGATCATAACAAATTCTCCAGGTTAAACATCATGACAGTTTGTTTCAGGCATATCATGTGACAACAATTTCAGTTTCTGCTGTTGCTGTTTTAACTGTTTACTCATTGTTATAAGATACCTTACAGTTACCTCGTTGTTACCTTTCAAATCTTCCTGCTGACTTATAATCAAATGAGGTTGTCTATCAAACAGGATTTCAAAGGGGGATAGATTAAGAGGAGGCCTAGGAGTTGTCCTAATACTATGAAGGACAAGTGGTAGTGCTTCTGGCAAACCTAGTTCAGTTTCCGACATGATTTTACTTAATTTTTTTTAATAGTACCATTCATCCTCTCCACCTTGGCACTGGCTTGCGGTTGGTAGGGGGTATGAAGTCAACTATTAATACCCATCAGTTAACACATATTTTGGAAAATATCACCTGTGAAATGAGTACCCCTATCACTCTCAATAATTTTAGGGATACCATATCTGCATACAAACTCCTGAACAATTTTCTTGGCAGTGAACACAGCAGTATTAGTGGCAGCTGGATATGCCTCAACCCAATTAGAAAACACATCAGTGCACACTAATACATACTTGAGATTCCTGCAGGGTGGTAATTGGATGAAATCAATTTGTATTACCTGAAATGGTCCGACAGTCAGAGGAATGTGGGATGGTTCGGTAGGGATCGTTTTCCCAATGTTTTTCCTCAAGCAGATCAGACAGGATATTGCTCTCTTCTCCGCTTGAGAAGAAACACCTGGTGTGGACCAGTATGCTCTCACCAATTTGCAAATAATTGCTTTCCCAAATGAGTCAGACCATGCACTGCCTCAGCCAGGCTTGAGTAGTACACCTTGGGAGCCACTGGCTTACCTTGTCCATCTCTCCAGAGTCCAGAAGACTCTTGCCCACATCCCTTGGACATCCAGACTGCCTTTTCCTGAATGAAACACCAATTTTTTTCTCAATTAATTTCAGCATGTCAATTGTTTGAAAAGTCATTATTTGTTCACTTGGTATATTTATTATTAACCCTGCTGCCCATTTTGCAGCTTTGTCTGCCCTGTTGTTGCCCAGTGACACCGGATCATCCTCACATGTATGGGCTTTACACTTAATTACCGCCACTGTCTTAGGCAATTGGATTGCTGTCAATAGTCCTTCTATATGTTTGGAATGTGCAATTGGTGTGCCTGCTGCTGTCATAAATTTTGTCAGACACCATAGAGCGCCGAAATCGTGAACTACCCCGAAGGTGTACATAGAGTCAGTGTAGTTATTAGCAGATTTACCTTCCGCTAATTCACATGCCCTCTTTAGTGCCACCAGTTCCGCCACTTGGGCCGAGTGTGGTGGGCCTAAAGGTCTGGCCTCTATGACGACCTCGTCATTTACCACAGCATAACCTGTACATAACTCTACAGTGTCAGTTTGTCTATGACAACTCTACATTTTCTAAAGGTGTATCCCATATGTCAGGTCTTGCAGTAAAGGTTTGATTCAGATAATCCATACAATCATGTGCATCAATATACCTGCAGAACTCACCTTTTGCCAGTGACTCACCTCTCTCCACCCTTTGTGCATCATGTTGCACATATGGTAAATACATAGCTGGGTTTAACGTACTGCACCTTTTGATGGTGATGTTTGCAGGTGCTATTAAGGCTAGTTCCCATTTTGTGAATCAAGCTGAGGAGACATGCCTGGTTTGGGCAGAGTTTAGCAAAGCAGATTCAACATGGGGAGTATAGACAATCATATAATGGCCTAGTACCACATCCTCACTCTTACTGACCAATAGAGCAGTTGCTGCTACACTTCTTAAACACGTTGGGAGTGATCTTGCCACAGTGTCCAATTGTGCACTGTAGTATGCTACGGGCCTACTGGCATCACCATGTGAGGACACCTGCTGCACAACCATCAGCTTCCGTACAATACATATCAAAAGGTTATTCATATTCAGGTATTCCCAATGCAGGTGCTCTTGTCAGACTATCCTTAAGATTAAGGAAAGCCTGCTCTGATTCCTCTGCGTGTATGACATGATTGGGCTTTGAGGAAGAGACTGTCCTGTAATGGCAAGGCCAAAATAGAAAAACCTGGGATCTACATTCTGCAGTATCCACACATTCCCAAGTAGGTACAAATTTTCTGTTGATTCTGCGGCAGTGTCATGTTCTGTACTGCTTGGATTCTGTCATTTGTCAGATGTCGCAACCCCTGGGTTAGGCAATGTCCCAAGTATTTAACCCTGGACTGGCATGGATGTAGTTTGTCCTTAGCAACCTTGTGTCCTGTTTGCGAGAGATGAAGCAATAAAAGTTTAGTATCACTTAAACATGACATAAATGAATCAGAACATAACAATAAATCATCCACATATTGTATTAGAACAGATCCATTGGCAGGTTGAAAAGATTGTAAACAGTTGTGTAAGGCCTGGGAGAAGATACTGGGGCTGTCTATGAAACCCTGGGGCAATCATGTCCATGTTTATTGTACACCCCTGTATGTAAAAGCAAATAGGTACTGACAGGATGAAGAGGTACAGAGAAGAAAGCAGAACAGAGGTCAATGACAGTGAAATGGGTTGCATTTGGTGGGATCTGCATAAGAATGACAGCTGGAGTTGGCACTATGGGAAACTGGCTCTCTAACACTTTATTAACCCCTCTAAGGTCTTGTACCAGCCTATACCCCTCCCACCACTCTTCTTCACAGGAAAGATGGGACTGTTGGCTACACTTGCTGTATGGACTAAAATTCCCTGCTGTAATAATCTCTCAATTATGGGATAAACCTAATTCTACCTCCTGTTTTAATAGGTAGTGGGGAAGTTTTGGAGCTTGCCTACCGCTTTTTAGGTTTACCATTACGGGAGCTACATTTGCCATTAATCCAGTGTCCTGTCCATCCTTGGTCCAAAGTGAATCTGGAATTTGGGATAACATGTGATATACCTGAGATGGATTTTTACCTGAACCAGTAGAGTGATACATTATCCTTTGGGGACTGTGCAATATATCCCTCATCTCGTGCGCAACTCTCTCTGGGGTATCTAGAAATATACCATCAGGGGTACAATATATGACACATCCCATCTTTAGTACCAGCTACATCAACCATCATTACTGATTCTTCCCTAGTACTTCCCGTTAACCTGACTATCTGTAGACTACAGGTATGACCTGACCCCTAGTGTTGACATTACAGAGTACATTTTAATGTTTAACTCTCTATAGTCCATAGTTTGCAGACACATGTTGCAATCTTCTCACCGATGGTACCGGAAATCTGCAAAGACACAGTGGATCAGTACAACACCAAACACGGTCTGCTTACCATGATATCAAATTACATTTATTTCACAACATTAATAATACTGAATAAACCTTGAATATTACACTTTAATGCTAGGGAACCTTTTATGTAAGTGTGCAGTGTGTAAGTATTGAGGTTTTGGGAAAAGACGCTAGTTAGTGTTGTGCGACTACGTGTTTTTTGAGTACACCATGGTACGTGTTTTGCATGGTTAATCATTTTATATGTTTTGGTGACTGTCTGTAGTTATATGGTAGGTGAGGACTAATAGCATCGCCGTATGTACTTATAATGGGTGAGATTCACTAAAATGGCGCTGGGCGGCCAGTTGCAAATGGCGTCTCATTGCCATTCGCAAAATGGTGTAGTGCAAATTTAATTTTAAACTGATCCTGTCTCAGCTAATTATCCGTCTTCGACAGGTTCCATCGGTGGGGAAATCGCAACTTGCGTCTGCAAATTATGGATCATAGAGAGATAGGCATTAAAATGTACTCTGTAATGCACCCAGTTTAGACTTGTTATTCAGCTGGAAAATGGACTCAAAGAGCTGTTGGAGGCTGGACTGTCATCTTACAAACTGACCTATGAACTGTACTGTAACTGAAGAACCAGGAAGAAGAACCAATGGGATTATGCCAACTTGTTCTATTGTATTGCCTATCTCTGTAAGGGTACATATACGGATGCTCTATTTCCAGTAGTTAGTCTGCTTGTTCTTTCTTCTGACGGAGGCTTCACCTTTGATGCCGGAAATCTGGATCCAGAGCTCCTGTGTATGTATCGACTGTACCTTGTGATTGTATAATTTGTTTGCGCTGAAATTGTATTTAGATCACAGCGTGTAACTATCTGCTTTTTGGTGAATAATATCTTTTTGTGCTTTGGAAACACAATCAAATTCTGAAGAGTAATTATTTCTTGTGCGACTTACAATGCTAAATAGCAACATTTTAGAGTGTATAGATAGGTAGGAATTGATACCTCTAACTTTACACCAGATAGTGATGATCTTACTTTACATGTACCCTAATATTTTGCATTACTACTATAGTTAATTAAATAAAGTTATTGCTGGAATTCTACCCTGCAGCATTTAACACATTCAACAATTACATATAAGCAAATTCATCTTTAAGTTAAAAGTCAGAGCAGTGTTTTTCTTATGGCCTTTATAGGTGGTGCACTTTAAGATTAATTAATTTAACTCTATGTACTGTTTCATAGAGAGCTACAGATGTTTCTATATGATTCACTGTTGTTTTTCTTGGAGTTAGATTGCAATAGTGTTCACAGTCCAGGAGCACAGATAAGCAGAATAACTATTTCTCCTTGAACCATTTTCCTGACAGGCTCCAACATTGTATATGTGCCTTTTATTATAACAGCTTAGAAATGCTGCTTTATGACTGGTTCATTTATATAGTTTAGTCATATATTAAAACTCCCTGCTCTCATAGTTTTTCTGCAAGATTAAAATATTATATACTGTGAAGCAATCCAATTTATATGCTGGTTGTGGTTTTGTATAAACTCCTGCAAATATAAGATAAGTTTACTGCCTCCTGTAGCCTGACACTTAGGGGACAATCCAATTAGGTGCAAGGTTGCAAAAGTGAGTTTGGTTTATGAAACTCGCAAACATTACAGGAATATGCACTCCTAAGAAATGCTA
This sequence comes from Taudactylus pleione, assembly GCA_031769625.1. Taxonomy (NCBI): domain Eukaryota; kingdom Metazoa; phylum Chordata; class Amphibia; order Anura; family Myobatrachidae; genus Taudactylus; species Taudactylus pleione. The sequence continues at coordinate 13,863,158 of JAUIMM010000115.1, read as the reverse complement.
TATCCAATTAGAAATGCCTATTTGCGATAATCGTGGCAAGGGTGTGCACATTTTCTATAATATGCGACTTGGGAGAAGACCCTGAAAATGGGAATACCATCCTGGACCCCAAAGAAATTTAAATTTTAGCAGAATCATACAGAAGGCTGTAAATGGACATAAGGAGAGTACTGGAGATTTATAACCTGTGTCATATGGCTGATTTGTGTCTTTTTTTTTTTTCCAAATTAAAAAAATTATAAAAAGCAAACTGTTTTCATTTTAATTTCAAACAAATTAAACAAACTGAAAAAAAAATAGAAAAATGTTGTGGTAATTTGAGGCCACTAAATTGAAAAAAAAATGTTTAAAAAAATGATAAAAGGCAATTATTTTTCATTTAAAAAAATACTTTCATTAAAACCCCAAAATGACATTGGGCTAATTAAGCTAACTGTAAACTTCCAAATACCTAATTTGTTATTAAGGGGGATGTCCAAGATGTCCCACACTGTGTCCCGACATTTTTACCTTAAAATCCAGATGTTCCCTACCATCTCATACCTTCAGGGAGGTGAGTATAAACAAACACTAATTTCCTCTGAAAAGAAAATGCAAATTCCCCTGTGAGAACTGCTCTCAGGGCCCAACTAATTGATCTGCTGCTATATATATAGTTGTTTATTTATTTATTACCTGTTATTTATATAGCGCACATAATTTTTGACCATTCAGATCAGTCTCTACCACAGTGGAGTTTACAATCTATATCCCCTATCACATGCTCACGCACATACACACAAGGGTTATTTTTTCATTATGAGCCAATTAACCTACCAGTATATTTTTGGCATGTGGGAGGAAACCAGAGCACCCAGAGGAAACCCACGTAAGCACAGGGAGAATATAGAAACTCCACACAGTTAGGGCTGTAGTGGGAATCGAACCCACGACCTTAGTGCACAGCTGAAAGATGCTTGATCCTAGTAAAGCCTTAAACTTTTTGGGTAATATAATTGTTCATTTATTGTTAATTAAGTCTCTTCTAAGCATTGCAGGAGTGTATATTTTCCCTGTCTCCTATAGCCTGCTGCCAGATGTGCTAAACTGACACTAACTGAATGGAGTGTGCTGATTTTACCTCTCAAGCTCTCTTTGTCCACACTATTCAGGCACCAGACTCCTTCTGCACACACATACATGCGCACACACACACACATACCGCGGTTGATTACTGTGGTATGTACTTAGAAATGTGCTTTAAATCGCAAAGGACAGTTCTCCTGATAAGAGCTGTCCTATGCGATACTCTTGGATAGAGGGAAATTTGGGTTTAACACCCAGAAGTCCCTCTGGCATCCTTCTACACATGCACAGAAGGATGCTAGTGCTGCAGGGGGTAGATAGGAGGAATCCAATCGGATCCTTCTCAGGGGGTGTCCTGATAAGAAGGCCATCGGCTTCTAATGGGTAACGCCTCCTTAAGATGGCGTTACCCACTGGGACAAAGAGGAGGATACAGTATGTACTGTGATTAGTACATATAGGAAATGCGGTAGAACTTCCCAAAACTGCATTTTCAGGGGTTTTGCCACATTTTTCACTTCACATCCAGCCCAGGGAGTCTCCAAAAGCCTGGCTATAATTCCCGCTTCTTGTCAAGCAAGTCCCCATGCAGTCTCTGGGTCAAAAGGAACTGTCCCTTTAATTCAGGTAACGCGTCTATGCAGCTCACTCTGATTCCCGGACCTCCTCCTCTGGTAATCGCTCCATCTGCGAAAATATCGTCATTCCATAAATCTTGGAATCAGGCCCGTTTTGTTTGATAGATTTATACACAGGGACTGGGTCATTGGTGTCAGGGCAGTCCAATTTACTGCATTCTCAGATTTTTAAGTCATCAGAAGATAAAGAAGAAAAGACCTGTTTAACCATCCAAAGGAATTTAAGCAACAGGAGTGAGGTATCCCATACACAGAGTGGAGTAGGACACATTCAAGATACTAAGAAATTCCTGTCTCTCACCAGATTGTGGTGAGTATACAATTTTAAGGGGGCTCATAATTCCGGAAAGATTTACATGAACATAAAGAACAAGTGGATTTTAGAATCTGTTTTTGAATATTTATATTCTTATCATTTATTTATGGGGCACTTTGTGTTGAAAAGGCATCAGTGGTATAGAAGTGCAGCGAGTGCTTGAAACCTGTTGCTTTTTGTTAATTGCATCTCCATGCATCTGAATAGCCACCTCCCACTCACCTCCCAGGATAGCCCTATACATTCCTGAAACCGTGCGCCTCAATCACTACTGTTACTGCATATTAAGCAGCAACTCAATTACCTTTATATGATAAGTTTATATTGCTATTAAATCTTAACTGGCACAGTTGATGGAACTGAGGGCATATTTGCCAATCAATAACATTAGCAATCACTTTACATCAGACACATTGCAGGGATGGTCTCCCATCACTGGATGGGATTAATGGTAAATCCAGCAAAACTTAATTTATTATTGTTACGATATACAGCAATAAAAACTTATAACTATTGTGTCGAAGTCGAATAATTGCATGATCTGCCCGATTTATGTTGATACAATCCATGACTCACCATTGCGTGTGCACGCACCCAGTGTGCGCACGTATCCACACATTCGCACAACTCTAAATAGCGAATAATATACAACAATCTCACACTGACAAACACAATATTCATGCAGGGTTTAGTTAGTAATGAGAAACATTTTCTGTATACATGTCTGAGAAATATACACCAGGATATTGTGAGTGTTTTACATATAAATTGAGAAGCCCCGCATACAGACAAGTATGGGTGTGGCAATTGAAATATAACCCAGACACTGATATGCACAATTGAATTTGTCTGAATGAAGAGTTAGAAACAATGGTCAGAGGTTTGCTTAAGAAGTACTGACAAGTGTATTCTAAATTGGCAGAGGAAAACCTTTCAATTAGCTATCAGACGAAGTGGCAATGGCAGTCAGCTGGGGGCTCCACCCTGCTTGAAAGTGAACCTCGCTGCTTGTAACACCTTGCACTGTAGATTTAAAATATGTTAGAAAGGGAAAAGATATATAGTAATCCATCATAAATACACTGAATTGCATAACACACACACATAGACTTACATGCATAAACACCGCACATTACGCACAGTTGCGCTGTTTATTATAAGCACTCTACACATAAACGCACCACGCATATTAGCAACTTTATGCAATATTCTCTTACACTTACACAAATTTCCTAAAAGGTTCCTTAGTATAAAGGCTAATATTAGAAGGTTTATTCGTTATTGTATAATGTTATAAAACGCATGTGTTTGATATCTAAGGTTTAGTATGTAGTAGCCACATCATGTTTGGTGCTATTCTAAACCACATTTTAATTGCAGATCTCTGGTTCCAACGGCAAGGAGATCGCAAAATGCGTCTGCAAGTTATGGAGTATAGAGAATTATGTGTTAGAATGCACTTTGTATGTAGTGTCTATTGATTAGTTAAAACACACACAAAAGAGCCATTGGAGGGCTGAACTACCATTGTACCAACTGACCTATGACAGAAGAACCAAGAAGAAGAACCAATAGGATTATGCCAACTCGTTTCTATTGTATTGCCTAATCTCTGCAAGGTTTATATGCAAGAACCCTGGATCTGTTAGTTAATCATCATATTCTTTCTGTTGACGGAGGCTTCACCTTTGATGCCGGAAATCTGTATCCAGAGTGCCTGCGTAATGTATTGACTGTACCTTGTTTATGTATAATCTTTTGTGCTAATTGTATTTTAGATCAAGGCATGTAACTATCTGCTTTTTGGTGAATAATATCTTCTTGTGCTTTGGAACCACAATCAAAGTCTAGAAAGCAATTATTTCTTGTGCGACTTATAACGCTAAATAGCAACATTTAGGGTGTATAGATAAGTAGGAATTAATAATTGAAACCAAAGGATAAATTTACTAAGGGTCGATTTTCAGTGCCATTGTATTTTGTGGTGACTTTGCAGTGAATTGGTGGTGATTTTGACAATCAGGTACTTACTAAAGGCAAAACCAACTCAAAATCCCCAGATATTCAACTTCACACACAAATAGAACTTCAAATAGACCATCGGTACATCCCCATAGCCATCAATAGAAAAGCTGATTTACTAACAGTTGATTTGAAAATCTACCCAAAATCAGAATTTTTAATAGAACCATGACCAACCAGTCTATTTGATTTGAAATCATGTAGAATTGTCTGAAAACTCAATATGATGAAAAAAACATGGGAGAGAAGCATGTGAAGCACTTTGGCTGTATAAATCAGGCATTTAAAGGCATAGCAATGACGTTTTAAAAATCGTGGCTATTTAAATTAGCACTTTGATGAAGGTGTTTGTCGGTAATACAGTGAATGTGACATGTTTTGGCAAACAGGAATGCTTTTGTATGATTTTAGGTCGATTTTGGGTTCTATTGAGGGTGAATAGTACACATTTAGAACTTCAAAATGAACTTTAAATAGAAAACCAATGCACCATCAAAATCAGAATGGAAACCAATATCGACTGTTAGTAAATTCACGCGTCATTCATCTATAATTTGCAGAGTCTGGATGAGGGGCAGTGGCGTAACTAGAGTATTTGGAGCCCAGGGCAAATTTTAAAATGTAGCCCCCCCACTATGTGCACATGCCGCGAAAAATGGTCGTGGTCACAAGGGGCGTGGCCACTGAGAAATGGGGCATGTCAACATTACACACACCCCTTTCTTGTCACTGGGAACATTTCTTTCCATTTGCACCTAAATGCAGTGCCCCTTATACAGTCCCTCCTATGCAGTGCCCCTAGTAGTGGTCCCCCTTATGCAGGCCCCCAGTAGTGCCCTTTATACAGTACCCCCAGTAGTGGTCCCCCTTATACAGGCCCCCAGTAGTAATCCCCCATATGCAGTGCCCCTTATACAGTTCCCCCTGTAGTAGTCCCCCTTATACAGTGCCCCCAGTAGTGATCCCCCATATGCAGCCCCCCAGTAGTGATCCCCCATATGCAGTGCCCTTTATACAGTGCCCCCAGGAGTTATCCCCCCTTATGCAGTGCCCCTTGTAGTGGTTCTCCCTTTTCAGTGCCTCCTGTAGTGGTCCCCCCAGTAGTAAGCCCCTTATATAGTGCCCCAGTAGGAGTCCCCTTGATGCAGTGCCCCCAGTAGCAGTCCCCCCCAGTAGTAGCCCCCCAATGCAGCGCCCCCAGTAGTAGTCCCCCCTATACAGTGCTCCCAGTAGGAGTCCCCTTAGATGCAGGGCCTCCTGTAGTAGTCCCCAGTAGTGGTCCCCCCCAATTCAGTGCCCCCAGTGGTATCCCCCCCAGGACTAGTCCCCAGTAGTGGTCCACCCCCGAAGTTGTGCCCCCAGTAGTAGGCCCCTCCTTAGTAATAGTCCCCCTTCCGAAGCAGTGCTCCCAGTAGTAGCCCCCTCCTTAGTAATAGTCCCCCTCCCCCGAAGCAGTGCCCCCAGTAGTAGTCCCCTCCTTAATAATAGTCTCCCCCCCCGATAAATACACACTGAAATTAAACAATAAATAAAAGAATAATACTTACCTGGAATCCATGCTCCGACTCCCGCCGCCGTCCGCACGTCAGTCCTCTCGGGCTGGCGCGCTCTGCATTATGGGAAAGACGTCATGACGTCTCTCCCATTACCCACTGCAGGAGCCGGAAGGGAGCCAGCTCTTGCAGTGGATGCTGTGGCTGCAGCAGTCAATGAGAGTCTATCTGACTTTGGCATGCGCCTTTGCGTGAGTAGATGTCCCTACTCACCTGCTTTCAAAGTTTGGAGGTATGCAAATCTTAGACGACATAACGTCATGCCATGTCCACAGCAGGCTGACAATACTCCTCCAAGCCGCTTCAGAGATGGCACATATACTATTACTGCAATGATATTACCCTGAGGGCCCTTTATGCCCCAGTCCAGAAGCAGTAGTAAACATAACTTTGAAATAGCGCATTTACTTATGCCAGCATGGGCATGTCTATCTTGACTCGCAATTACGCAAAGTGTCTGTACAGAAACATATATCAAAACTGGAAAGGGTTCATTTACCTATAAACAGTACATGAGCATGCATGAGCACACAATGCCGGCGGTCAGCCTCCGGCACCAGAATCCCGACAGCAGTCAGAATCCCGGCTCCAGAATCCTAATGGTTAGGGGAAGGGTTAGAATAATTACCTGCTTGCGTCGGGAATACACTGTCAGGTTCTGACTGCTGGCATTATCAGTGCTGGGATCAAATACCCAACCTACTAGTGCTGTAGCCCATGTGGCCCCAGTGTGTGTCTACCATATGCCTTGGAGGCCCCCACCTTTCTCAGAAGTGATGAAACTGAAGGCAGATAAGGTGCTTCACTGCGCATGTGCCCTTGTGAGTAGATAGGACTGCTAGGTACACCCATGGGTTTTGTCATTAGCTATTGTTGCATATCCTCCTGGAATGTCCTTGGGAGACCTCCCAGCCTGTCTAGGCAAAGCTCCCAGATGTCCACAACCTGTCTTCGAAGTGTACTCTGTGCATACATGATATTGGGGACTTGGCAAGGTCATGCAAGTGATACCGATGTGATGCACATATGTCACGGGTTCTAAGATAATAAGCCCATCGCAGAACAATGCCGTGCGCTAAGCCCAGGATACACAGTCTCTAAAGTCAACCCCCAATATCCTGCATACTGTGTCTCACCAGCTACATATATGTGGAAGGTCCCTCTGGAGGAATTACAGATTAGACCCATGGGTGAACCTAGGCATGTATGTTGGGCATAGCCAGACATACAATCCTTTCAGTATGCTTCATTCATATCCCTGAAATTATCTTTCAAAAATAGGCAAATATGCTTTAAACACCCTGTGGTCATGAGCTAAAAAATCATCACTGGTAGCATAGATCACAATTAATTAGCTATAACTGGTTCTGCAGCACTCAAAAGTTTTTTTTGGAAAGTCTATGGGGCTGACTCTGAATTGGCATCCATGCGTGCATTTTTTGCCACTGTAGCATCTGTACAGCCATGTGCCTGAATGTGCAAGGACTGAGACACCCACTTTGACCATCTATATATGTACAAATTCTGCTTGGTGCGTCTTAAGATGCAACCATTAGTCGCACCATGGAAACTTACACCAGCCCCATGCTAGGTGCGAGTCTCCTGAGTATGGCCTCCAATGTGAGAGTTGAAGTGTCTTTGTAGTCAGGGCCTGATTCAGCAAGGAATGCTTGGATGCAGACGCACGCACCTGTCCGCTGCGAGAATATGCTAATCAATGCATACGCACGGAGACCGCAGCACAAGAAGCAGATGCCCAGCCCCATACTAAGCCGCCATCTCCCTTTACTCACAGCCTGATCAGCACGCAAAATAGCGTAAACATCGGTAACATCGAGAACCATCAGATCCATTAGCATAATAGTGGATGACCTGCCCTGCCGCAGGAATTTGTCCGGTTCCTGTGTACAGCTTACGGTATGACTGCGTATGCCACCGCACTGCCTTAATTATGCACGCCCATTTAGTGGTGTTATAACGCCTGTGTTCACCTGACCACCCCACTTCACCACCCACAAACGGCACTTCCTGTCAATCAAACAATATCGGAGGTGTCTGCATACACACTGCGTGTAGTCTGCGTACCCTAACCCGATCACACTGGCCAGTTCGTGCATGCGCAGTGCGATGCTTAAGCATGCGCAGTGCAAAAACATCGGACAAGTGCCTGCATTCGCTCCTGTGCGTTCCTTGCTGAATCAGGCCCACAATCACTTTCAGTGACACACCTGTGACACTTCTATAACACTCCCATAAGGCGTAGCATCTCTGTGCATCGGAATAGCCCTGTCATCTCCCAGTCACTGCACAGGACGCCAAATAAATTTCTAACACATTTCAGAGATCATATGTCTGTATCTGTACTGCGACTCTGTGCGCAGCCAATTGGGATGCATCCGCTGCGTGACTTAGATGTATGTGTAGTACTGTAACATTGATCCACTACGTCCATTATCGCCCCTATGTGTTTTACTAATTTATATGAACAAGCTGATGTTTTTACATGATAAAACTATTTAATGTTAATGTTATTATATTATTACTACATTTTAGATAACAATGCTATATGCATAAATGTGTTTGAAAGCTGTCTAAACTTGAATGAAAACTTCACCCAACAATGCTGAGAAGCAGGACCCAATAGTGCAGTGTTAAAGATAGGGTTAGCAGGTTGTTGTTGGTGTAACTTGTGATCAGGCCACTTTTGGCTGGCCAATTGTAGTTAGGAGGTGGAGTTAGTAAGGAATTTATATTTAACTGGGGGGTGGGATTAGCTCTGGTCTCTTTCTCCAAGGAGTACATTTGGCAAGGAGTACATTTGTATTGCAGTTTACTGTACCTTTGTTCTTGTTGTAAATGTGTGTACAACTTGGTGTTCTAGCAGAGTTGTGTACACACAAGCAAATATATAAAGAACCACGGCAACTGGTCCAGTGGAACTTAACCAGGATTTGGGGTTTATTGTGCACAGCTGTACTCACTGTTACACTGGTTTTGTCCAAGACATGAAATAGAGCTTGTAGTGGACCGGGGTTAGATAACTCACCAGTCGGTGACTGTGTAATGTACCGTGGCAATGGTACAGGAGCGGTAATAAGCAGTTAGTGGCCTCAGGAGCTAAGAGGAGGACAGCCTTCCACCACTGATTCACTCATACACAGTGAAGCTAGATGACGCCTCGCATGCACAGCTAGGGATGGTAGCCATCTTGATAAGGAAACAGAAGTGGCTCTTGTGTAGCCATGTTGTTGGAGACTGAGCAGTTCTTACTTTTCTGGCTTTTTCTGCTGTCTTTCTTCCATCCTTCATTTGTCTTGTATTTTTTGTGGGTTTTAGTGCATATTTCAACTTTCCTTTCCTGCAATCTTTCTTTTCTATTACTCTTATTTTCTTCTGTCCCCTCCTCTTTTCATTATGCTCACCCTCTGCAGTTCTGTTACTCTCCTGATTCCTTTTCCCCCTCTTCAGGGTCATCTTACACTGTCTGATGTTAGTGATAGCGAGCTGTCCCCAGGCTTGAAAGCAAGGGTGTCAAAAGTGTATAAGCTTCAGAGCAAGAAATACAAGTGCAGGGGTGTTCAAGCTGTTTTGGATCCATCGGAGGTAGTACTTTGTTTAAATATTGCTATTTTAAGAAGTTTACAGGTTCGGGCTATATACAAGATTAATAAGGGGTGATTTGTGGACATTTTTACCCTTACTTCGAAGTCTATAAAGGCCAAGGGATGGGTGGAGATGCCTTTAGGTCCTATGACAACTGTTTGGTGGGTTTTATTTATATGCGACCTGTTACTTAGAATGTAGAAGAACATATGCAGATAAGGTGGATATAAAAATATTGTCAGCTGACAGATGTAAATCAGAAACACAGTGTAACTATAAAAAATACAATAAAATTAGCAATGATTCTGTCCACAATATGAAGGAATAAGCTATATATAGCTTAATCAATGATACATTGTAGCTGAGGTATGTTAGTGGTATGAAAAAGTACATCGGGTTTCACAGTGTGGAAATGAGAAACTCCAGAGTACTGTAAATATTGGAGAGTACCTGATAGACAGCTGTTGTTCCTTCAAAGTGTAGCAGTAATTCTAATTCCTCTTTATATGAAGTCACAGATCTGAAAGTGATATGTGCGGCAGCAAGTATTCTGAAGGGCAGTAATAATGGTGGAAATCATTCTCAGTTTATATACCCGTACTGTGCACTTGCAAAAACAGTTTTGGAGATGTCGGTGTAGAGACTAGGGGGTAAACTTACTAAAGTGCGGGTTTTTAGAAGTAGAGTTGTTGCCCATAGCAACCAATCAGATTCTAGCTATTATCTCCTAGAAGGTGCTAGATAAATGATAAATAGAATCTGATTGGTTGCTATGGGCAACAACTCAATTTCTAAAAACCTGCACTTTAGTAAATATACCCGTAGCTTTTGGAATATATTAGAACACAGATCTATACCGATGTTGGTAAATTTTATTTTGATACCTATTAATGGTCTTCACATGTGTAGTTAGCACTGCTGGCGGCAGAGCAGTAGGTACACGGTAATCTGTGTGCCCACCTGCTCTCTTCTGGATAATTACCAGTGAGCTGTTGGCAATGGTTCAGAGGTCCCAGAGTCAGCCTCGCAAGCCTCCGATAGCGGCAGAATAGACGACTCTCGATCTTGTCTGGTTAGTTGGCGAGTGGTCCGAGTTGGGTTGCAGGGACATGGGGACAGCTGCACATAAATGGCAAAGTCCCTCAGAGGATAAGCAGGGAACCCCCTTTCATACCACTTATGATACCTCAGCTACAATGTATCATTGATTGAGCTACATGTAGCTGATTCCTTCAGATTGTGGGCAAAATCATTGCTAAATTTTATTGTATTTTTTATTGTATTTTTTATTGTTACATTGTGTTTCTTATTTATATCTGTCAGCTGAGAATATTTTTATATCCACTATATGCGCATATGTTCCTCTACATTTTAACAAAAAAAGTTTGTCAATACAATCTTACTATCCATGCATTTATTTCATATGATTTAGGCCCTCATTCAGAGCCGTACGCTCTGAGCAGAGCGCACGCTCTGAATGAGGGCCGGCCTCCATGAAAATGGAGCGTCCTCCTGGACGCTCGTATAGCTGTGGGTCACCACCCACAGGCTATACGAGCGTGCATTTTGATGGCCGCGATGGTCGAGACCATCGCGACCATCGAAATTGCGAGCCGGAGCCTGCGGTTGAGGTTTTCAACCGCAAGCTCCGGAGTGATTTTGGCTCTATCAGAGCCAAAATCACTCCCACTGACATCACTAGTGATGTCAGTGGGCCGGCTTTTGACGGGAGGCGGTCCCGTTGGAACACCCCCGTCAGGGAGGCACGCCCCCGGCACGCCTACCAAAGGGGGCGTGCTGTCAATCAACATTGACAGCACGCCCCCTTTGATCGGACACAACGAGCGAAGGACTTTCCTTCGCTCGTCGCGTCTGGCGCATGCGCACGACGGAGCTCCCTCCGTCGTGCGCATGCTCAGTCCAGAACATCGACCCACTTGCGAGCGGACAGCCGCTCGCGAGTGAGTCTGAATCAGGCCCTTAATTTTATTAGTCATTAAATCTACCATTTCTTTTGCACTCCCTTCTTTTTGTTTTTCTCTAGTTTTGCACTTTTTGGGGGGTACCTGCAACCCTTTGTTGGGTCGTAGCATTTGGATGGTCCAATTGCCATTAGGATTGCCTAGTTATCTTATCTTTTGTTCCATTTTGTTACTTATGCTGCCCATCCACTAGAAGGCAGGCAAAAGACTGCACGATTACGACATTGTAATCGTGCAGTCATTTGTCAGTCTGTGATGTGCCTACACTGAACGAGCAGTCATTCAGTGTAGGCACATCAGTCATCTGCTAACATGCTCAACCTGATGTTATCTTCAGGTTGTCCAGCATGTTTGCCCGATGATAGATGTCTAAAGCGACCAGCGGGAGCGAGCACCGCTGGTCGTTTTAGACATTTTTTATACGATTTGCAAATGATTATTGAATGATTGAACGATAACAATATCATTATCGTTCAATCACTCAATTTAATCGCTTAGTGGATGGGCACCTTTAGAAACCTGTTTGGTGGAGTCCCTCAATGTATTGAGCTATCTGCACCTGATACATGACTTGCATAGGAGGTCTAAAGACAGAGGCGGATCTACTGTGAAACTAATAAAGCTTAAGCTTCAGGGCCCTTACCCCCAGAGGGGCCCTGAAGCAAATTTTTTTAAGGAGTGAATTTTTCAATAATCATTGAGTTTTACCAAAATCAATGGAGTTTTATAAGTGTGTGTTATACACACACTTTGTGATAGAATCATAAGCCAAAGAGTTGAAGTACTTAATATAGACCTTAAAATATGCTCTAAATTAGTGCATGTAGGGGGGACTTCTGAGTACCCAAAAACCCTCCAAATCAGTGTTGGCCACTACATCTACAGCTCCAACCAGAGGATGGCTCAGTACTGCCAGGTGCAGCTAGATGCTCCCATCTCCATTTGTGCTGTACCATCTACAAGAAGTTGACCCTGTAGTGCTAACCACAAACTGAAAGCTGAGGGATGGCATGCAGCTCAGAGGCAGGAGCACTCAGCATGAGGGAGAGATTTGACTCAGGGAGATTCCAGAGAACCCACTCAGGAGAATCAATAGCTGGGATCCTACAGAGGAAGTGAGTAAGTGTTGGTTTTGTATGTGATCTTTGTACAGTATCTCTATCTGGGGGGTTTCTACATCTATCTTTCTATCTATCTATCTATCTATCTATCTATCTATCTATCTATCTATCTATAGTCTCTCACTCTCTGGTGGATTTTTCTATCTATCTATCATCTCTCACTCTCTTGTGGATATCTATATCTATCTATCTACAGTCTCTCTCTCTCTGGGGGTTTCTACATCTATCTATCTATCTATCTATCTATTTATCTATCATCTATCTGATAGATAAATAGATAGATAGATATAGAAACCTATCATATAGACAATATATAGATAGATAGATAGAGAGATGTAGAAACCCCCAGAGAGAGAAACTGTAGATAGATAGATATAGATTTCCACAAGAGAGTGAGAGACGATAGATAGATAGATAGATAGATAGATAGATAGATAGATAGAAAAATCCACCAGACAGTGAGAGACTGTAGATAGGTAGATAGATAGATATAGAAATCCACCAGAGAGTGAGAGACTGTAGATAGATAGATAGATAGATATAGAAATCCACCAGAGAGTGACAGACTGTAGATAGATAGATATAGATTTCCACAAGAGAGTGAGAGACGATAGATAGATAGATAGATAGATAGAAAAATCCACCAGAGAGTGAGAGACTGTAGATAGATAGAGATAGATAGCTAGATAGATAGATATAGAAATCCACCAGAGAGTGAGAGACTGTAGATAGATAGATTGATAGATAATAGATAGACAGATATAGAAACCTATTTATCTATCAATCTATCTATCTACAGTTTCTCACTCTCTGGTGGATTTCTCTATCTATCTATCTACAGTGTATCACATTCTGGTGGGCTTCTATACCTATCTACAGTCTCTCTCTCTCTGGGGGATTCTACATCTATCTATCTACAGTCTTTCGCTCTCTGGGGGGTTTCTACATCTCCGTCATTTGGGCCTCAAGGTCCTTGTAAGGGCAGCAAGGCCCTTTGGACCTTGTTGAATGTTGCCCTATTGTTGCTGGTTGCAAAGGTGCCCCCATAACAGTTCAAGCTTCAGGGCGCCCAAAAATGTAGATCTGCCACTGTCTAAAGAGGTTATAGACCAATTTTGCCAACAGTAGTAAGGGAAGGAAGTTATATAGTTTGGCTACAAAGATGTAGAGGTGTTGCTTGACATCACGCAACCTTGCTGAGAGGATTCTGATGAAAGTGCAGCTAAGAGAGGGATAGGGCAGTTGCAGTAAATTCAGTGCCCCTTTCCCATTGTGCTCAAGCATGGCAAATGCATCATCTTTAATAACGGCAACTGTGGACATGGCAGTTAGTGTCCTTTCCAACATTCCTGCTTGAGTTGCAGCACAGGGCATGCAGCAAAGGACTGCCGCCATACAGTCAGAGCCTCTGTCCTGTTCTTCAGTTCATTTTAATGCCAATGCAAAATGGCTTGGATGGTATCCTAATCGGGGGGATTCTCAATTTTTACTCAAAGCCTTCCTGGAAGGTTTTAAATTGCCAGTGGTAGGGGTAGTGTTACACGGGGTCCCTAATATCTTACGGTCAGTGAGGGTTATGCCAGATGTAGTTCATGCTAAAGTATGCAAAGAGGTGTTGCTAAGTAGAATGAGTGGGCCTTTTTCTACCCCTCCCATCGAATTTCATCGATTTTATCGCTAGTGGGGGCGGTCCCCAAAAAAGAGGCAGGTAAGTTTAGACTAATACAACACTTATATTATCCTTAGAGCTCATCAGCTAATGCGGCCATCCCTGAAGAATTGCCTTCCAGTTATTTGATGAAGTTTTGGAACTGGTGAGGTTATCAGTGTGTGGGAGGTCTATTTTAGGAAAGATTGTTACTGAATTGGCTGATCATTTAATGCCCCATCACCCTTGTTCCTTTCAGTTCATGGGTTTTAAATTAGATGATGGGTATTATGGGCATGATTCAGAGTTGTGCGCTAATAGAATCACTGCTGTATCCAAAGATGCTAAAATGTGCAAATTCCGCAGGAGGTGTTTGAGGAATAAAGACGCAGGATCGGTGCACCATCGCGTCCATCGGTTATTGGTCATTCATTCATTTATTGTGTGGTCAGGCATTTATTGGCTAGGGACAAGTTCATTATACCTGGGGGAACAGTATGTTCATTGGTTGGGGGTGCGTGGTATAGTGTGGTCAAGGCTGTGACCCCTTTTGATTAAATCTATTGCCCAGTTTGGTATACCACATACAGTATTTTATTACTTTATCTGGGAGGAAATTATCTGGGGTACTGCAACCTGTGAATTTATTGTTGACCATAAAGGAAGATTTGCAGTGGGAAATTGTGGCCTGGGAAGGGGTTTTTATTGTTTGGAAGGACATAGTTCCCCGGAGGGTTTGGCGTGGCCCTGCTAGTGGTTCCCAATTAGATGAAGCTACTCGAAAAGTATATGCTTCAGTGGGGTGTTTTGTATGGTTCGTGATGGTAAGGTTGTGTGGCATTTGAAGAATTGCCTACCAGTTATTTGATGAATTTTGGAACTGGTGAGGTTATCAGTGTGTGGGAGGTCTATTCTAGGAAATATTGTTACTGAATTGGCTGATCATTTAATGCCCTATCACCCTTGTTCCTTTCAGTTCATGGGTTTTAAATTAGATGGGTTTGGCGTGGCCCTGCTAGTGGTTCCCAATTAGATGAAGCTACTCGACAAGTAAATGCTTCAGTGGGGTATTTTGTATGGCACGTGATGGTAAGGTTGTGTGGCATTTGGCCATTCGTTATCGGTACAATCATCTTTATAGACTGGATGGTGTTCATTTATCTGAGGTGGGTACGGTTTTGCTTTAAGAACAGTTGTTTCAGATTTTAATGGAGGCTGTTGATTGTCTAGTGAGTCAATTATAAGTTGTTTAGGAGTTTTTGCTGGTGGCGGGCTGCGTTTTTTTAGAAACCTCGCTGTAGTGGTAAGTATGCAAACAGTGGCCTATATGGTGCATACTTGGTCGAGTGCAGTTGGAGTCTAAATTTCTGCGACTTCACCCACATAGGAATCACGAATACCACCTGCAACAGGGGTCCAATTTTAATTAGGTAATGCTGCAGAAGGAATCACTCTATTGACAACCATGTTGCGCAGGGGCGAGTAATATAACCCCCCTGATTTATTTGATGTTGGTTACTGAATCACATCTTGGGCAACTCCTGTTTGCTCGTGCTTAGTCTGCCGCAAGTCATTTTATTATAATTTAGATTTTGAATTGGATTACAAAATTTAGTAGAATCTGTTTTTAATAAAAACAAGTTTTCAATTTGCCATCATCAACGTCTCCTTGTCTTTATTCAACTTTACAGTTGTTATGAGTTATATAGTTTCAGACTATTGAGGAAAGGTGTCAGCCATTAGTAGGTTTATATTGATATTGGACCCCTACCATTTTAATATGTGATTTCATACTATCCTTTGTTGATCTATACTGCATATGTGATTATTATATTAGCACTGATTGGGATTTTATAGCACACAGAATACTGGAACTGCCTGCTTTCTGTTATAATGGAAGCTGCTGAGCTGAGAAGTTTTAATAGCTCTGCCCGCAAAACAAGCAGGCAGATTGTCCCAGCAGTGTATGATGGTTTCCTTGGAAACATCTCTTGAAATAATGTGATGTCTGATGTTAGGTTATATCAATACAATTTATAAGAGGTGCATGCTTGTGAAAAATCATTTTTGTTCATTTGGAACATAATTTGTGATACCGTTTGGCACACACATGTTGAATAAATATAATTTCAGCATGAAATACATATCTGGTTACTTCATTTGTGGTTAAAGAAAACTACTTAATGCTTGAATAGCAAGGTAAGTTATAATTAACATAAGGTAATTTATAATTAATATTTGAACATGGTTGCCTTTCTGTTTACACTGTACACTGTATATGTGCATGCTATGGTCCAACAACAGAACAGCTGTAATGAACTCTATAAATAGTGGAGGTTCTCTAAAGATATCAAATAAGACAATTTAATATGAGAACACATAATATAATCCCAACAATATGTTATTAACAAGGATTCCCAATATTGCGCTTCTTCAATTAAAAAATCTCACTGATCTTATTTCTGTTACTTTTCAGTGGATCTGCATGCTTCCATGGGCGTAACTATCATAGGTGCAAGGGGTGCATCTGCAATGGGGCTCAGAGTTAAGGGGGCCCATCTTCCTTGTCAAAGTTACATGTGTTATTTACATACATGCCTACTTTACCGGTTTGGCCAGGAGCCTCCTGAAATCGCATGAAGCTCCCGACCTCCCGGAAAAGTAGGCACTTGTCCCAGTATTTTCCTTCCTCCAACGCCCACTGGATATAATAGAAAAAAATATACCTACAGTGGGGGCCGGCTGATGATGCAATTTGCACTAAATCGCGTAATTATGGCCCCGGCAACTCAATGCCGAGATTACAGGCATTATGTTGCCAGGGGCGGGTCCGCGATGACGCAAACGCGAGGTCACACCTCCCAACCCGACCTCAAAACTGTGACACGCCTCCGAGCTGTTCCAAGCTGGCTGCCTCTCCCAGAAGAGGCAGCCAAATAGTCGGCAAGCCTGGTTATCAGTGGCGTATCTATAATGGGTGCAGTGTGTGCGGGGCACACAGGCCCCCCGGGTCCAGGGGGGCCCCGCACTGCACACACTGCCACCCATATTATTTTAGACTTACCTGTCCGTGGTCCCAAGTCGCGTGTCTGCGCTGCTCAGAACACCGGAAAATGGCAGCCGCGGCCATTTTTTCCGGTGTTCTGTGCCTTCGCAGTAGACACCGGGCACTAGAGTGTGCCCGGAGTCTACTGCACATGCTCAGAACGCAGTAAAAATGGTCACAACGGTCATTTTCAGGCGTTCTGCGCAAGCGCAGTAGACTCCGGGCACGCTCTAGTGCCCGGAGTCTACTAAGGCTCCGGTGTCTGGCTAGCCTCTTCAGTCGGCTGCCGGCCCCCGGGGAGAGAGGAGGGGGCCCCGCACAGGGAGCGCACACAGGCCCCCTCCTCTCTTAAAATGCCCCTGCTGGTTATATAAATTTTTCACCATTGGGTGGTACATTATGGCCCTTACAAACTTTTGCTATGGGGCCTTCAACTACCTAGTTATGTCCCTTCCACATCTATGTAATTATTTTGAGGAATCCGCTTATGATATTTTTCTCTTTGATTCACTACGGATCGCTATTGCAATCACAGCTGCTATTACGCACGCAGGTCTGCTGCGAAAATATGCTAATGACTGCAATAGCAAAGCTAGTATAGAGACGCCCAAAGTCAGCATAGAGACACCAACTACCGCTTTCGCACATCCGTAATACCTCACAGTCCAGCGTATACATCAGTAACATCTAGTAACATCGTCCCTTCACGCATAATTGCAGCAGGTCTGACCTTACTCAGAATTTGCTAACCAAACTGCACCCAGTGAGTACACAAGCTGCGTATGCTGTCACGGTGGCTAATATATGCATGCTGCAATTCTCCGACCACTCCCCCGTCACCACCCCCAAATGCTGACTACCTGTCAATCACTCTGCGAGGGTTTACTATGCTCTGCGTGATTACAGTGTAGCCATTGCGCACGTGCACTGCGATGCATACGCATGCGCAGTACGCAACAATCGGCCAGCTGCGTACTCTGTTCAGTTGCAATCCATAATGAATCAAGCCCTCAGACCTATAAGGCCTGGTATTTTAAAGGTATTGTAAGAACTCATATCCAGATGCGCGAACCTACCAGTGAGGAGGAGAGAACATTTGCATAGCAGCAGGGACTTTGCCTGGGTGTCAAAAGCCCTGAATGTTGAATTGCGCGCAACCAAAATATGTATTGCTGCGACAAACGGTAATACAGATTTTTACTTTGCGCTTCTTTTTAATTTTTAGATTTTTAAATAGGTACATGACATTACAATAATATTGTCTGGGTTGTGGCTGTCATTATACTTTGCATGTAGTCCAGCAATAACAGACTGAGGGGTCTATTTACTAAGCAGTGTTAGGAGAAGTGAAAAGTGATAAGGTGCCAGCCAATCAGCTCCCAACTGTCATTTATCAAACACAGCGTGTGAGATGGCAGTTAGGAGCTGATTGGCTGGCACCTTATCACTTTTCACTCTTCACTTTTCACTTCGCCTAACACTGCTTAGTAAATAGACCAGTGATTAATGTTATGCTTTTTCTTGCAATAGACGTATTTAAATAAGAATTTAAATTTAGTGTCTGCAAGAATATGGAATTGCTTCTCACAACCTACTATGTTTAATCCAGCACAGCGCAAAACTTCAAGGGCTAAATGTAATAGCCTCAGAGTTTCCGACGCTGCGGGGATATATGCAAGTCCCTCCGTTCCTTTTAAAGGCTAAACCAAGTAGCATTTATAATGATTGCCACTTTAAAAAAATGGGGAGACTCGCATAAATCCCAGCATCATCTGAAACTTGAAAGCTATTACATTTAGCCCCAGTCTGTCACTGACACATAGGAAGCATTACAGGCAACAATAAATCTGATATTTCTCCCCTCTGTCTGTCGTCTTAGAACATGAGGGCACAGGAGCTCATTCAGACCTGCTTGCTAGATACTTTCTTTCGCACCCAGCGTATGCAAATTCGGCTAAGTGACGGCACGGCAGGCGATCGCACTGCAAGGCATAAGCTCGCCCACCAGGTCTTGGCGTGCGATCGCTCTGTGTATCTGTGTATGTAGACACCCACCAGCCTGTCTTAAGACACCCACTAGAGCACGTCATCTCCAGGAAGTGTATGCAACCATCGGTACATCGGAAGCGAACGCAGCACTTGAGGTTGACTATACCCTACCTCAAGCACTGCGATCACTTCAGAGGCACCTAGGATTCCCAGTAGACTTCCACCATCCCTGCCAGGAAAGGAATAATATATAGGCCCCTAAATAACCATTGATGTATTTATCCATATTTGATCTTCCTGTGAGAAAAAAATTTATTTACCTTCAAATGGGCTTAGTGTAGTTGTGCAGCTATTTACTTTGTGGATTTTTCTGTGTTTAGACAAAGTACTGGGAAACTGTATTTCAAGATTTATTTCGACTAATAATGTAATAAAAACATTAAATTATCACTGGGTGAAACTAGTAACAAATATAGTGGGCTAGAATTACTTAAGCTGGGCAAACACGTCCAGGTAAAATGCCTGTCAGACCGGCAGACATTTTATCTGGAAGCCTGCCAGCTGCAGATGTCTGCAGCATACACTGAGATTGAGTATTAGCCCCGATATCTGTGCTCCGCCCCCGGGGGAGGGGACATTTCCCTGTTCCTTCCATGGGAAGGAACACAGGAAATGTCTGTCTGTCGGCCGCGGCTGGGCATACACTGCCAGATACGGCCGACATTGTACTCATAAATATCGCAACAGACGGGCATGCTGGACAAAACGGCATGCCCGACCGAGCGATATTTAACCCTCAGTCGCCAGCACACACGCTACAATTATCTGGGCGATCCTCGGATATCGGGTGGATCGCCCCGATAATTGTAGCGTGTATGGCCAGCCAGCATAAGTGATGGTTTTGCAAGACAACAATTGCCTTTTTGACCCAAAAATTTAAAACAGTAATAGAATTAAATGCAAAACCAGGAGTGTTTTGCACTTAATGTTATAGACCAAAGGTTTCTAAACTTGGTCCTCAAGGCACCCTAATAGCCAGGTTATAAGAATAACCATGCTTGGACACAGGTGACTTAACAAGTACCTCAGGCCCTGATTCAGAGCTGGACGCTCTGACCAGAGCGCTCGCTCTGAATCAGGGCCGTCCTATTTAAATGTGGAGCGGCCTTTTGGATGCTTTCATAGCTTTGGGTTACCACCCACAGCTTATGCGAGCTTCCATGATGATGGTCGCGATGGTCTAGACCATCGCGACCATCGGGCTTGCGACGAGACCCTGCGGTAGAGTCTCGTGGCCGCAAGCCCTGGAGTGATTTTGGCTCTTTCAGAGACCAAATCACTCCCACTGACATCACTAGTGATGTCAGTGGGGCCGGACCCAGACGGTAGGCGTTCCCATAGGAACGCCTCCGTCTGGCAGCCACGCCCACCAAAGGGGGCATGTTGTCAGTCACCATCGACAGCACGCCCCCTTTGGTGCGAGACCCGGAGTGACAGCTTGGCTGTCGCTGTCCGGGTCTCGCGCATGCGCACAACGGAGCTCCCTCCGTCGTGCGCATGCGCATTGGGGTAACATCGACCCGCTTGTGAGCGTCCTACGCTCGCAAGCGGGTCTGAATGAGACCCTCAGTCTTTTGATTTAACCATCTGTGTTCAACCATAGACATCCTTTAAAACCTGGACCGTTAGGCTTCTTTGGAAACCTTTGGGAACCTCTGTTTATAGACAATTTAAATTTCAAGGTAAAAACCATTGAAAATCAATAGTTTGCAAAAGCTACCGCTTAATGAATCTAGCTCATCATGTCAGATCACTCTCATACCCCTTTTACACCAGAGCTAAAACCCGGGTTATTGCAGGGTTAACCCGGGTAGCTCTTTGGTGTAAAAGGGGCCAGGGTTGGATTCCCAGGTAACTTGCAGGGTTTTACATGGGAACAGCCCATGAAACCCTGCAGTGTAATCGGGTACCCCGGGTCATTAGACCCGGCTCCCGATTACAGCATGGGGACTTCCTGGTTTCTCGGCGCTTGGAGATGATGTCATCTCCAAGCGCCGGGAGTAATGTTCCACTGCACTGCAGTGTGAATGGCACCGATCCGGGAATAATCCTGATCGGCTCCGCAGTAGAAAAGGTCTGTCCTGGGTCAGATCCAGGATTTAGGTGTAAAAGCAGTATCAGATACAAATGAGGGTAAATAGTGCACTGGAAAAAAAATGTGTATTTGTGGGGGAATGGTCCTAAAGGGAAAGTTGGCTGTTCTTTCAAAGGATTCAGTATGATTCGCATGGCCGGCGGTTCAAATCCCGAAAGCGTGAGCCCAGCAGGGGTGAAAATCCCGATCGTTCAAGGTAAGTATGTTCTAACCTATTCTACCCCCTAACCCTAACCCTCCCTTAGGGGTGCCTAACCCTAACTTTCCCCCAAGTGCCTAACCCTAATTCCCCCTCTAAGTGCCTAAACCTAACCCCCCATTCCCCACTGCCTAAACCTAACCTCCCGGGGGGATTCCTAACCCTAAGTCCCACCCCCGGGAACCCTAAACCTAACCCCCCCGCTGCTGTCCGCGCCCGGCTTACATTTGAGTGGTAAGCCGGGTGTTGGGCTCCCGGCGTAGGGAAAATGACAGGTGTTGGGATTTCGACGCCTGTCAATTAACTCTTTGCCGGGATTAGGCAGTCGGGAAGCCAACGGTCGGGATACCATCCATTGGCTTCCCGACTGCTCTCCCTTTCAGATATTTACTTTTACAACAGGTTGTGGATCCCATTTATCCCACTATGGCCCTAACTGTGTGGAGTTTGTATATTCTCCCTGTGGGTTTCCTGCGGGTGCTCCGGTTTCCTCCCAATTAATTGGCTCCCAATAAAAAATAAACCTAGTGTGTATGTGTGTGTATGCATGTGGTAGGGAATATAGATTGTAAGCTCCACTGGGGCAGGGACTGATGTGAACAGACAAATATTCTCTAAAAATCACTGCGGAATATGTGTGGATTAGTGGAAAATGTATACAGTATGTTACATCAAAGTCCAAACTCCTACCACTTTATTCCTTTTATTTCTAAAAATGATTTTCTTCTAAAATGCTGCTAAACTTAGTCTCATTTATGGACTGAATTAATCATGAGAGTGAGCAGACATTTGGGCTGTATGTATTACATGTGCATGTGAAGTTTTTAGTACTTTGGCAGAGAAGTGCTTGCCATATGACATGGAGACGCACCCATTAGCATATAGTAAGACACAAAGGCAGCCTACTCTGGGAGTGAGAATGGAAGTGGTTGTGTGCTCCTCTATACAGCAAGCAAAACTGCAAAACTTGCACCCACTCCACCGATTTACATTGTTCAATAATCTTGCTCTGCAAAACTAGGAACACCATTTCAGTACATCATGCTTTGTAAGAAAATCCCCCACTCCTCCCAACTTCTCTGCTTGTCTTGTGGAGACTTCTTCCCCTTTGCAAACACTACCTTAGTGCTCTGCAACGCATGCATGTAATTGACCATGCATGACATTATTGCACTGTGCCATTGTATGTTTTTAAACTAAGTTCTAAGTTAGGTGAAAGAACGGTCCTGTCTCTGAAGCTTTGATAAACCTACATTATAAAGGACAGCCTCCCAGTAGGGTTACAAGTACTATTATGAAACTACATTTATATAATTCTTCATTCTAGTTTTTGATTCATTAATTTTATTGATATTTATTGTTCCGATTACTTTGTGCCACTTAATGAAAGGCAGGAGGACTGGATGTGGAAGCCATTATCTTAATACAGTGGACATCCCTTAATGTGGGTCCTGCTGTAAATCAGGGGAAAAGATGTCATAAACTCACTAACATGTATTATTGTGTTACCATATAACAACCTTCTTGAATACAATGTAACTTAACTTCTAAAATAAAGACACAGACAACAGTGTTGGCATTTAAATATTTTGTCAAATTTATTTTTGACAAGTCATTACATTTTTGACTATAAGTTAATACTAATAATGGTGACGGCACAAAAAGAACGCACCGGACAATAACAACGAAACAGCTCAAACAAACACACACACAGGCCAAGTATTGGTGATCAACTCTCCTTTTACTTCAACCACCGGTCCAGGTGAATTAGCCATTTCCCGTCCAGGACAATTTGCTGTCGCCATACTCCACTTCAATGAGAGCGCACCCACTAAGCCTATTAAGATAAACTAACTCCAAGTGTCGTTCTTTTCCACCAAGCGAGGCCTAAACTGATGCGCCGCCACCAGAACTCAACCCTGTAACAAGAAACACCTCAACCAGCAGAAAAAATTAGCCAATCCGGCAAGACTACAGTTGTCAAAACTGGATAATTGGCTGAGACAAGATCAGTTTAAAATTGGAGCGTGCGCGACGCCATCTTGCGAATGGCAGCTAGACTCCATTTTAGAAACAAGAATCTGCAAGACGCCATTTTGCGACCAGCGTCACTTTAAGTTACAACTCACGAGCTAAGAAAAGATGGCAATGTTTTTGATAATCTACCAAGGGCAACTAGAAGAACAGCCTCATGACAAAAAGTAAATAGAATAGACAATGCACCAGAAACTGTGAGTGTTTTACATACAAATTGGGAATCCTTGGATGCAGACAAGTATAATTGTGGCAATTGTAATATAATCCAGGCATTGATCTACACAATTGAATGTGTCTGAATCCTAAACAGGTTTTATTTTCACACCCAGACAGAATGGCCCTAGCTTCACAGCTGGAGGTAACACATTTGCATTGCAGTCTGAAACTGTGAGTGAGGAATGATATGTGTGTGTGTATGTATGTATATGTATATATATATATATATATATATGTTAAGTCCATCATATATGGAATCTCATGCATAAACACCGCACATTACGCACAATTGAGCTGCTAACATGACGCCCAGTAGCGAATGCACAATTATTAGCATCATGCGATTGCATCTTTCACCATTTCACATACACACATTATGCTTAAGACCCCGAATGAAAACACCGTTTAGTAGCTAAATGCGCACGCATCTGTCCCCAGTTAACTAGCGTCTTCATATCAAACCCTGTACTCTCACACATTACATATTCACTTACAAGGTTCCATCATAAGATTTAAGTTTGTTTAGTTAATATAAATGCTGTGAAATAAAGATATTTGGTAACTAAGGTTTTATACATGCTAAACAAGCCGTGTTTGGTTTCGTACTGATGCGTACTCTTTCCACAGTATTCCGGTGTAATCGGTGGGGAGATCACATCATGCATTCTCGAGTTATGGACCGCAGAGACTTCAAGCAACAAAATGTATTAACTGTTAGGGTGATACAGGGGGCGGGAAGGGAGAGACCCCCAGTTGTTAGAGGCTGGGTGAGTCTATTTGAACCAGCCTGTTAAATGCTCCGTAACAGATGGATTCCCCTTGGGAACCAATAGCATCAGCAACAAACATCTCTATTGTTTTACCTATTCCTGGGGGGTATAAATATGTGTGCTCCAACACTGGGTCTTTAGTCTTCTTGCTGAATGCTGACTGAGGGGTTTCTTGCTGATGCCTAACATCTGGTAACGGAAGCGCTTCCGGTTGTGCTGCCACGTGTTTAAACAAAGCTGTTGAGGTTTAAATTTTTTAATTATTGCCAATATCTGGGTTAACGTGTATTTTTCTGTGCAGGAAAAAGTGTGTAACAGTGAGTATTTGTTGGACAGTTAAGGGTATCGTATGATCCTTAAGGGCTAGGTGCAAGGGTTAGTCTAGCCGCTCGGTAAGCAGCTTACCGTTCAGTACACAGAGCAGGCGTATGGTTTGTTATTTTTGTTAGGGACCGGCTCTCAGTGTGACTGCAGTGTTCAATAATTTTTGAGCATTGTAGTTGAGCCACACTAGGCGTGATTGTGAGAGATAATAGGTGAGCGGGGGCATCTAGAATTTCTTCTGTAGGTGAGCAGGAGCATCTAGAATTTCTTCCATAGGTGAGCGGGGGCATCTGGAATTTCTTCCGTAGGTGAGCGGGGGCATCTAGAAATTTCTTCCGTAGGTAAGTGAGAGTATCTAGATTGTCTTTCACCAGTTTAAATCTTTATTGAAAAGCGTAGGATTTTGTCTCAGAATGGGAGCCGCGCAAACAGTAGTGATGTTAGACAATGATGTGCTGCTAATGAAAGCTCCGATTGGATCGGCCCGTCGTATTATGCATACTAAGTACGGTACTTATGCAATAAGGTATTGTGATGTATGGTTTAAAATGACGATGAAGAGTGTTAGACCGTTTCCCAGAATTGGTAGTTTTGATAAGGATGTATTAGATAATGTCCGGGATCACTTCAGTTCGATGTGCTCCCGAGAGAAAAAGGTCAAATATTGTAAATGTTTAAAACTGTGGCAGCATGAAGGGGATGCGTGGCTTAAGAATGTGCAAACGACACAAACTAGCGTTGTGAGCACATTGCCAGAAAATACATCCGTGACGCTGAATTGCAATACGGGTGAGACGCAAAATGGCACGCCCGTGCGGCAAGGTAGCATTGTGGAGAGTATTGTCAGCAGTTCACGGTCACCTCCCCCACCTTATGTGGATGGAGGTGCAAGTACAGTTGCCAAAAATACCCATAAAAATGTAACAAGCAACTTGTACCCTCTCTTAAGCAACTATAAAGAAAATGTTCAAGATGTGGATGATGAGCCTATTGTAATGTCTGCCATTTCCCATGCTGTACAAATGATAGATGCTGCATCACCACAATCACGAGTGGTGCCGCCATCTCCATCGGTAACAGCAAGGGAAGTGTTAATGCCCTCTGCACCCGTAGAGGAAGTTGTTCATACCATATGCAGCAGCAGCAGACTAAACCCCCAGCCAGGTAACCAGGTCAAAGGTAGCAGCGCTACCGGTCTGCATCCCGTTCGGACAATAACTATTCCAAATGGAAATGCAGATGCGAATGGTATAGTGCCCACGAGGGAAGTAGTAATGCATTGTCCTTGGACAAGAGCAGAACTAAATTCCATCATAAATGATTTCCCCAATCCCAAAAAGGAACTAGCCAAATGTCAAAGATTTTTGAGGAATTTGGGTAGTTCTCATGAGCCAACTAATAAAGATTGGCGTGTGGTGTTAAGGGCCTGTCTGCCACGCAATACCAACGTGACAAAATTTATCACGGATTGTGTATTGAATGCGATGTTCCCTTAACAGACCAAGTAAACCAAGGTAACATTTCCCGCATTGTAACTCAATTGGGTATATATTTTCCAGTAGTAGTTAACTGGAACAAAATTTTCACAATCAAGCAAAAGGAGAGTGAAACTGCAGAAGACTATTGCGACCGGGCTCTGCAGGCTATCACCCTGTACACTGGGATAGAAGATAGAAGATAGCAATCACCACAGGGGAATGATAGTCACGGTACTCATGGATGGTCTGGAAGAGAATTTAAAGACTCGGGTTCAGACCTCACAGCCTCGCTGGAGGGGACTCACAATAAATAACCTCATAGAGTATGCCATAGAACATGATAAAAATATCACAAAGAAGAGAGAGACCCAGAGTGAAAAACTAATGGCTGTCAGTATCCAAGCTCTGGAAGGAATGACAATAACATCACAGCCAACCGACACACCTGCACCTATACACACACTTACACCTGAACAATTACACGTCCTCACCAATCCCACACCACATCAAACACATCCTTACCTCACATATCAACACAACCACAGGCCTCATACTACCCACAAACTTCATACCTCCCACCATACCCTTATCCTCAATATCCTTACCCATACCCACCACCTTTCCCTCTTGCTCAAATCCCACAACAATCTTTTCATCCACCCCGCTCAAAAACATGTTTTAACTGCAACCAAGTGGGACACATAAGTAAGTACTGCAAAGTAAAGAACACCACACAGAAACACGAGTTTCCCATGGGTTCATAGTAGGGGTGTGCACCGGCCACTTTTCGTGTTTTGTGTTTTGGTTTTGGATCTGGATCTTTCTTCGTGTTTTGGATCTGGATTGGTTTTGCCAAAACCACCCTTCCGTGTTTTGGGTTCTGGGTTTTGTGTTTTGGATCTGTATTTTTTTGAAAAAAAGCATAAAAACAGCTAAAATCACAGAATTTGTGGGTTTTTCTGCTCCTATGCTATTATTAACCTCAATAACCTTAATTTCCACTCATTTCCAGTCTATTCTGAACACCTCACACCTCACAATAGTGTTTTTATGTCCAAAAGGTTGCACCGAGGTAGCTGGATGACTATGCCAAGAGATACGAGTGGGCGGCACAAACACGTGGTCCATCTAGGAGTGGCACTGCAGGGGCAGACAGGATGGCACTTTGAAAAACTAGGCCCGAAACTGTACATAATGCAAAGAAAAAAAAGAGGTGCAAGATGGAATTGTCCTTGGGCCCTCCCACCCACCCTTATGTTGTATAAACAGGACATGCACACTTTAACAAACCAAACATTTCAGCGCCAGGGTCTGCCACACGACTGTGGCTGAATTGATTGGTTCGTTTGGGCCCCCACAAAAAAAGCTGACAATTAATCTGTCCCTGCACAAACTGGCTCTACGGAGGCAAGATGTCGTCCTCATCCTCCTCATCCACAGATTCCTCACCCTCTTCAGTGTTGTGTACATCCTCATCCTCACAGAGTATTAATTCGTCCCCGCTGGAATCCACAACCACAGGTCCCTCTGTACGTTCTGGAGGCTGGTCTCCCTGGAAGAGTTGATAATTCATTTTATGAACATCATCTTCTCCACATTTTGTGGAAGCAACCTCCTACGCCTTTCGCTGACAAGGTTCCCGGCTGCACTAAACACTCTTTTGGAGTACACACTGGAGGGGGGGCAACTCAGGTAAAATAGAGCCAGTTTGTACAGGGACCTCCAAATAGCTTCTTTTTCCTGCCAGTACAGGTACGGACTGTCTGACATGCCTACTTGGATGCTGTCACCGATGTAATCCTTTAACAGACAGACACACGCTTGTCGCTGCTGCTTTGAGGATGCAAGTGCGGCTACAGCCCACACAATTCACAAAGACAGAAAAAAAAAGAATATTTTTATTGTTTGTGGAGCGCACTTTGAGGGTGTCACCACCCTTTTACAGACATACGCATGCTTGTCGCTGCTGCTTTGAGGATGCACGTGCGGCTACAGCCCACACAATTCACAAAGACAGAAAAAAGAAGAAGAATATTTTTATTGTTTGTGTAGCACACTTTGAGGGTGTCACCACCCTTTAACAGACAGACGCACGCTTGTCGCTGCTGCTTTGAAGATGCAAGTGCAGCTACAGCCCACACAATTCACAAAGACAGAAAAAAAAAGAAGAATATTTTTATTGCTTGTGTAGCACACTTTGAGGGTGTCACCACCCTTTAACAGACAGACGCACGCTTGTCGCTGCTGCTTTGAGGACAGTATCATATGCAGTGACAGTAGACTTGTCAGAAATTGTTGGCACGTCCTTCAGTCCGGACCAGATGTCCAAACCAGCCCTTGACTTATGGCACAGGCGCACGCTTGGCGCTGCTACTATGTTGATGCACGTGCGGCTACATCGCACACAAGTCACAAACACATTAAAAAAATAGTTTTTTATTTTTTGGAGCACTTTGAGGGTTACACCACCATTTAACAGACAGAAGCACGCTTGTCGCTGCTGCTTTGAGGATGCAAGTGCGGCTACAGCCCACACAATTCACAAAGACAGAAAAAAGAAGAAGAATATTTTTATTGTTTGTGTAGCACACTTTGAGGGTGTCACCACCCTTTAACAGACAGACGCACGCTTGTCGCTGCTGCTTTGAGGACAGTATCATATGCAGTGACAGTAGACTTGTCAGAAATTGTTGGCACGTCCTTCAGTCCGGACCAGATGTCCAAACCAGCCCTTGACTTATGACACAGGCGCACGCTTGGCGCTGCTACTATGTTGATGCACGTGCGGCTACATTGCACACAAGTCACAAACACATTAAAAAAATAGTTTTTTATTTTTTGGAGCACTTTGAGGGTTACACTACCATTTAACAGACAGACGCACGCTTGTCGCTGCTGCTTTGAGGATGCAAGTGCGGCTACAGCCCACACAATTCACAAAGACAGAAAAAAGAAGAAGAATATTTTTATTGTTTGTGTAGCACACTTTGAGGGTGTCACCACCCTTTAACAGACAGACGCACGCTTGTCGCTGCTGCTTTGAGGACAGTATCATATGCAGTGACAGTAGACTTGTCAGAAATTGTTGGCACGTCCTTCAGTCCGGACCAGATGTCCAAACCAGCCCTTGACTTATGACACAGGCGCACGCTTGGCGCTGCTACTATGTTGATGCACGTGCGGCTACATCGCACACAAGTCACAAACACATTAAAAAAATAGTTTTTTATTTTTTTGAGCACTTTGAGGGTTACACCACCCTTTAACAGACAGATGCACGCTTGTCGCTGCTGCTTTGAGGATGCAAGTGCGGCTACAGCCCACACAATTCACAAAGACAGAAAAAAGATGAACAATATTTTTATTGTTTGTGTAGCACACTTTGAGGGTGTCACCACCCTTTAACAGACAGACGCACGCTTGTCGCTGCTGCTTTGAGGATGCAAGTGCGGCTACAGCCCACACAATTCACAAAGACAGAAAAAAGAAGAATATTTTTATTGCTTGTGTAGCACACTTTGAGGGTGTCACCACACTTTAACAGGCAGACGCATGCTTGTCGCTGCTGCTTTGAGGATGCAAGTTCGGCTACAGCCCACACAATTCACAAAGACAGAAAAAAGAAGAAGAATATTTTTATTGTTTGTGGAGCGCACTTTGAGGGTTACACCATCCTTTAACAGACAGACGCACGCTTGTCGCTGCTGCTTTGAGGATGCAGGTGGAATCTAGATGGAATTTGGAACCGGGGATACACTACCTCCATCAATTGTCTAAATCCCACTGCACTAATGGCGGATACCGGACGCACGTCTAACACCAACATAGCAGTCAAGGCCTCAGTTATACGTTTTGCTTCAGGATGACTGCTGTTGTACTTCATCCTCATCGCTAGGGACTGTTGGAGGGTCAATTGTTTAGTAAAAGTAGTGATGTTCCTACTTCCTCTCTGGGATGATGAACAACTTCCAGCAGCAGCAATAGCACTAGGAGGTAGTGGTTCTTGATCTTTCCCTATTTTATTTTTATCGGAGAAAGTTTGGTCCTCCATTTATGTTATATTGATATATACGTGCGGCTAAAGCGCACACAAACACAGAAAATATTTTTTTATTTTTGCTGGAGAGTAGTGCACTTAGGGCCTGACTCAGACCCACTCGCGAGCGGCTGTCCGCTCGCAAGTGAGTCGATGTTATGGACTGAGCATGCGCACGACGGAGGGAGCTCCGTCGTGCGCATGCGCCAGACGCGATGAGCGAAGGAAAGTCCTTCGCTCGTTGTGTCCGATCAAAGGGGGCGTGCTGTCAATGTTGACAGCCTCCCTGACGTGCCTCCCACTGACATCACTAGTGATGTCAGTGGGAGTGATTTTGGCTCTGATAGAGCCAAAATCACTCCGGGGCTTGCGGTTGAAAGCCTCAACCGCAGGCTCCGGCTCGCAAATTCAATGGTCGCGATGGTCTCGACCATCGCGACCATCACAATGCACGCTCGTATAGCCTGTGGGTGGTGACCCACAGCTATACGAGCGTCCAGGAGGACGCTCCATGAAAATGGAGCCCGGCACTCATTCAGAGCGTGCGCTCTGCTCAGAGCGTACGGCTCTGAATGAGGGCCTTTGTGGGTTACACTACCCTTTAAGAAATGAGCCAGCCGGCTCTTTACTTATGGGACACAGGCGCACGCTTGGCGCTGCTCCTTTGTTGATGCACGTGCAGCCACAGTGCACACAAGTCACAAACACAGAAAATATATATTTTTTTGGTTTGGAGTGTACTTTGGGGGTTACAGCACCCTTTAACGGTCAAGCCAGCCAGCCCTTTACTTATGACACAGGCGCACGCTTGGCACTACTTTGTTGATGCACGTGCGGCTACTGTGCACACAATTCACAAACACAGAAAATATTATTTTTTTTGGTTTGGACTGGAGTGTACTTTGGGGGTTACAGCACCCTTTAATGGTCAAGCCAGCTGGCCCTTTACTTATGACACAGGCGCACGCTTGGCACTATTTTGTTGATGCACGTGCGGCTACTGCGCACACAATTCACAAACACAGAAAATATATATATTTTTTTGTTTTGGACTGGAGTGTACTTTGGGGGTTACAGCACCCTTTAATGGTCAAGCCAGCTGGCCCTTTACTTATGACACAGGCGCACGCTTGGCACTATTTTGTTGATGCACGTGCGGCTACTGCGCACACAATTCACAAACACACAAAAAATATATATATTTTTTTGTTTTGGACTGGAGTGTACTTTGGGGGTTACAGCACCCTTTAACAGTCAAGCCAGCCGGCCCTTTACTTATGACACAGGCGCACGCTTGGCACTACTTTGTTGATGCACGTGCGGCTACTGCGCACACAATTCACAAACACAGAAAATATATATTTTTTTGGTTTGGACTGGAGTGTACTTTGGGGGTTACAGCACCCTTTAACGGTCAAGCCAGCCGGCCCTTTACTAATGACACAGGCGCACGCTTGGCACTACTTTGTTGATGCACGTGTGGCTACTGCGCACACAATTCACAAACACAGAAAATAATTTTTTTTTGGTTTGGACTGGAGTGTACTTTGGGGGTTAAAGCACCCTTTAACGGTCAAGCCAGCCGGCCCTTTACTTATGACACAGGCGCACGCATGGCACTACTTTGTTGATGCACGTGCGGATACTGCGCACACAATTCACAAACACAGAAAATAATTTTTTTTTTGGTTTGGACTGGAGTGTACTTTGGGGGTTACAGCACCCTTTAACGGTCAAGCCAGCCGGCCCTTTACTTATGACACAGGCGCACGCTTGGCACTACTTTGTTGATGCACGTGCGGCTACTGCGCACACAATTCACAAACACAGAAAATAATTTTTTTTTTGGTTTGGACTGGAGTGTACTTTGGGGGTTACAGCACCCTTTAACGGTCAAGCCAGCTGGCCCTTTACTTATGACACAGGCGCACGCTTGGCACTACTTTGTTGATGCATGTGCGGCTACTGCGCACACAATTCACAAACACACAAAAAATATTATTTTTTTAGCACTTGGGGGGGGCAACCCTGATGGACAGAGCACCCCCTGGACAACACTACAGCACCCCTTTAGGACTGGGACACTGCACATGACTTTGGAGTGGACACAGCCCCTATGGAGAACTGACTGCACAACACAGTCCAGCCAGCCCCTATTGACTTTGAAGTAGTGGACACAGCCCCTATTAACAACAGCAGCACAGCACAACACAGCCAGCCCCTATGGACTTTGAAGTAGTGGACAACAGCAGCACAGCGCAGCACAGCACAGCACAACACTACTCTGCACTACACTACACTACACAGCCCAGCCAGCCCTAACTCCCACCCTCCCTCTTCACTGTCCACAGCCGAGTGACAAAATGGCCCCGACACGGGTACCTTATATAGGTTCCAAAACCCGCGAGACTCGGAAGGCGGGATGATGACGTTTTGCCTCGATTTCAGAACCGAGTCAGGCGGGAAAAGTCGAGCCTGACTCAGATCTGCCTCGAATCGGGGGGCTTGGGGGGGTTCGGATTTCAGAAATCCGAACCCGCTCACCCCTAGTTCATAGGTAACCCCAGTATCTTCTCCCAGGCCTTATATGACTGTTTGCAATCTTTTCAACCTATCAATGGATCTGTTCTAATGTAAAATGTGGACGATTTATTGTTGTATTTTAGGTCATGTTTAAATGATATTAAACTGTTGTGCTTTATCTCCCACTCATAGGACACAAGGCTGCTAAGGATAAACGGCAGCCATGCCAGGCTGAGGTCGACTACTCGGAATACTATCCAACCCAGTGGCCCAGACATTATTTAGAGCAGTAGCTACTAATAACAAGATTTAATTGCAGGAACCTGTATGCAGATACTATATCCCTAGAATTATTAAAAATGATAGGGGGACTTATTTTACAGGTAACGTTTCCAAGAACATGTGTAAGGTGATGGGTAACAACATTAAGATTATCCCAGACTGTCTTTTCCTTCATTTGCCCCCCTTGGAGATACTGTTCAAACAGGCAGCCTCATGTGAAAATATGATAATGAGGTTACTGTGCAGGGTCTCACGAAGATGAATGCGAATAACAGAAATTGAAAGTGTTATTAACTAACATATTTAATGCAACCTGGAGAATTTGTTATGATCCAAATTTTTTTTAGCTCAGGTTGTTTGACTGATTGGTGGAAAGGTCCGTATCTGATGATACAACATCCTCAAAGGGTGGCCGAGGAAGATACGTGGGTCCATTCCACTCACTATAGGGAGGTAAACCAACCGGTGGAGATACAAGGTGGAGACAAGGCCGATAATGTGGACCTGTCGATTGCAAGCTTGTGCCGGAAGGATTAAAAAGGTGACGTTGAGATATCTGAGCTAAAGAAATGTGTAGATCAGTGCTTCCAGCAATGGAGTGGTCTGCTGTGGTCATCCTAGTTCTTTTTTTTCATGAGTTTTTGTCATGATGATCTGTTTGGGGATACTCAGTGTCTGTGATGGAGGACCGACTGAGGAAATGGGAGCTGATGGCAGTGCTGATGGAGTGGAGTCAGGAGGAGTGCAATGCCAATCAGGGGAGTGTCTGACCAATTTTAGTATTGTAATTGTTATGTTATTTGGGAAGAATACTTCCAGAAGTTATGACCCTCACACATGTTGAAATGCTTAGTATACATAAAACATACCATCACCATATCTTCACACGCAATATGAATACAGAGGCAAAAGAAACATGATACCTGGTGATGTGCATAAAGCCACTCAGTTAATTAGTGAGACAACTGGCTTTCAAGTTTTAGTCACACTGGATCCCACCAGAATTGCTCGGGGTACATTAAATTTTACATATATTCAGGAACTTGCTAAATTGATAGATAATATCACCGAGATGTACGATGACACATTCAGGTATACAGGGAGAGAATTGCAAGCGTACAAGAAACTGGTGCAACACAGGCTAGTGTTGAATTATTTCACTGCTGTTACTGGAGGGTATTGCGTAATGTTAGTCACCCAATTTGGAGTAAAATGTTGCACCTATGTCACCAATGATTCCAGTGACCCTAAGGAGGTGATAGACCGGAAGATGGATGAAATTCTGCAGCTAAAATGGGAATTTCGTGAGAACCATAATGCTTCAGTGGCTGAAGTAGGGGAAAATATAGAAGGATGGGTGTCATGGCTGAACCCAGTGAAATGGTTCTCAGGTCTAGGGGAATGGGTCCAGGAAGTGATCGCCAGCATAGGCAAATTCTTGATCCTTATACTGATTGTCATCATAATAATTGGCATGTGTCCGGTGTGTTCCTATTGTGTTGAAGTGTGGAAAATGTAAAAAATAGAGTAAAACGAAAGAATTAAATTATGATGGTGGCCAGTATGAATACCGAGGTAAATACAGAACTGCATTACAACCCTGAGCTAGGAAACACCATCATTTAATGTATTATATTTAGCCATGCATAGAATGTATTATTGAAATGTTATTTTTAAAACACCTCAGATAATATAAAGTCTAAATTCCCCTTCAAGACTGCTTTTATAAGACTGGTGCATTCCTACACCTTTCACATGATCTTCGGAAGATCCGCGGTGTGCATATAATTGTAGTTTTATGTCCCCATCCAGAGACACATTATTGATGGATTAAGAACCACCTTGTGTCATCCCACAATAACACTAAATAATATGTAAATGTAAGCCTAAATTAAATTCTAATAGCAGATTGTGATAGCATGTTGTTCGCTATCAAAGGGTGGACTGTCAAAGCTGGATAATTGGCTGAGACAAGATCAGTTTAAAATTGAAGCGTGCGCGACGCCATCTTGCGAATGGCAGCTAGACTCCATTTTAGAAACAAGAATCTGCAAGACGCCATTTTGCGACCAGCGTCACTTTAAGTTACAACTCACAAGCTAAGAACAGATGGCAATGTTTTTGATAATCTACCAAGGGCAACTAGAAGAAAAGCCTCATGCGAAAAAGTAAATAGAATAGACAATGCACCAGAAACTGTGAGTGTTTTACATACAAATTGGGAATCCCTGAATGCAGACAAGTATAGTTGTGGCAATTGTAATATAATCCAGGCATTGATCTACACAATTGAATGTGTCTGAATCCTAAACAGGTTTTAGTTTCACACCCAGACAGAATGGCCCTAGCTTCACAGCTGGAGGTAACACATTTGCATTGCAGTCTGAAACTGTGAGTGAGGAATGATATGTGTGTGTGTATGTATGTATATTATGTATATATATATATATATATATACATATAAATATGTTAAGTCCATCATAGATGTAATCTCATGCATAAACACCATTCTCCAACATGTACCTCACCACTGCAGTATTTACCTTCCTCCTAGCCACATCCAACCGCGCACCAGAACCATCACACCTACAAACACTCGTGTGGACAATGAAAGACCGCAACACAGTGCAGGAAGGCAGGGCTTCTGCTATCAAATTGATCTAATGAGAATAGAGTGCAAATACAATGCTGTTCGCTGACCTAAATCATTCCCAATGATGGGTAGAGAGGGAAAGAGTTGTCTAATTGATGCACAGAACTAAAATATAACTTTCATTAGTCTTTAAAATATGTATATCAATGATACAGCTTGTGAAATATTAAAAGAAAGAAATGTGTGTTATAAGTAAGAAAAAGTGTAATTAAAATAGATCCTCGGTACCAATACAGGTCTGTTTTTAATATTTTTTCAAAATATATGGTAGTATCCTATATATCGATATATTATTATTTATTTAATCTATTGCAATAAATAATTAATGAAACCAACTGCCACTCTGTCAGTATTATTTCAAACATTAATTGTAGCACTGCGTTGAGTATATATATGTAAACCGAGCGTAACATAAGTAGATATATTCATTCCCACACAGATGCAGCACCTTATAATATGGAAATAAAAAACACAAACAAAGCAGTCGAAACAGACACACTATACCGACAATACATGGCAAAAAACGTAACAAAGAGGGGGGGGGTAACAACGTAGCTAACCAGACTTGAGGCAAAAAAACCTAATAAAACCCCCGGAGTAAACTAACCATCACGCCATATCATATAATTCAGAAGCCAATTGGGCCCCTGGGGGAAAAATAAAAGATTCCTCATAGACTCCCGCAATAGGTTGGCGAGTCGTTAGGCCTCTGGTGAGCTACATTGGAGCAAAGAATAACTAAACCTGGACGAATATCACGTCGGAACGTAGCAGACGGCCCCGAGCAAGGGATTGGATATCCCCGTTGAATAAGCCAGCAGAAGCTGCAGATAGAGCAGCTTCTAGTCTAAGGAGCGAGTACCGAACTCGCCCGTTTCGAGCTCTAAAAAAAGCCAAACAATGCAGCAAAAAAATAAAAATAAAATGACAAAACTGGTATTTCATTACCGGGGATACATCCTTGTGCATCAACCATGCCACATCCCATCGTCATGCATCTGCTCAAAGGCGCACGCCAGCGCCACCTGACATACTGCAGGAATGGGATATGGTTGAAGTGAAATCCAGCGCCCTCTAAATAGCCTGGTCTGTACTGGAGCACTGTATAAGGCCTAGCATTGCTTCCAGGCATATAAATTATGGAATGGAGGGTCAGCCCTTTTAAAGGGGGTGAATAATTTGCAGACCCAACACTACATAAAACGTCATGGCTAAAAAACTAATGAAACAGCAAGCATTCAAAGCTGAAAATAAAAAAACAAACTGAAGGGACCGCAGCCACCAAGTAAAGCAACATGGACATATCAATAGGACACCTGCAGTCAACCGCTTTAGGGGTCGACCTGGACCAACTCCTGCAGGCCCCTGAAATTATGGAGGACCTGAAGGGGCTAGGCCTGTCAAATAACGCAGATAAAATAGACACGCCTGCTAAAATATGCCGTACCACAGCGATCGAGCACCCCTGCGAATACAGATCCCAAATAAATGTCAGCATGACTCTCTGCAAGCTCTTACCCGCCTGAGCCACTGAAACCAGAAAAAACACTCCCATTCCAGCCAACCCACCTGATAACAGCGCAAAATCCTGGGGGGCAATGGCCCTCAAAGCAAATTCCTAAATGCCATCCTGATGATCTGCCAAACAGAAGGAGGACACAGGTCACTGGTCAGAGCGGTCTGAGGGGGTTAATTCCTCAAATGGCAACAGTGAATCCACAATCACAATCTGTATACCAGGCACATGCCTGGCAACAAATTGGACATTAAAGGCGGGATGTACTAAGCAGCGTTTCCGCGATGCGGTACATCCCCCTTAACTTCAGGTACATACCGCGATTCATTACCGCGGTATGTATCAAGAATTACGCAAAGGACAGCTCTCCCGATAAGAGCTGTCCTTTGCGATACTGCTGGGCAGAGGGACTTCCGGGTTGAACACCCAGAAGCCCTCCGGTGCATGCGCAGAAGGACGCGAGCCGTGGGGGCTCATAGGAGAGATCTGATCGGATCCTCCCCAGCCAGGAGCATCACGATAAGAAGCCCATACGCTTCTATTATGTAACGCCACCTGAAGGAATGCGGGAAAAACTCCAGAAAACTGCATCCTCAGGGGTCTTTCTGCATTTTCCCCTTGAGCACATCCCAGCCTAAGCAGTAGTCAACACAGAACAATTCATGCTAGCAAACAAACACCTGGAAGAGAAGACGAACTCTGAGGTCAAGCGCCTGCAACATGTCCAGGTTGTCACAACAAAATCATACTTACGTTACCCAAGCGGTCCCCCAAGAGTTCTAAAGCAACCACAATGGGGAACAGCTCAAGCAACAGCATGTTCTTAGTAATCCCCTACACAACCCACATTAACGGACAAGGTGAAGCGCACCACAACCATCGAGGTAAGCTCAAAAAGCAGGTCGCCACAGCAGCGTCTGTAAAATTGGAGATGAGTGTCACTGCATGAGTACTCAGCCATTTCCCTATGGGGATATAGGGGACGCCGTCTAACGGAGATCCATCCGACAGCTGGACGGCTGGGGGTGGTACCAGATTTGGTACGGGAGCAAGCCTTTCCAGGGTGGGACCCCCCCTTTTTTTTTTGCAGATATTCCATGACATTAAAATGTGCCTGAGGGCGGGTTTCAGGGTAGCACCCCACAAATATAAAAAACTTGCCTGCCAATTATGGTAGGAGCAATAGGCCTCCTCACCCATGCCCCCCCCCTTCCCAGCACAGCTAGACGCTGGCCAGCCAAAGGGTCCAGCTGCGTCTGAACATGATAAGGCAATGAGGAAGCAGCAACTGCCGAAGACTGATCAATTGATTACCCAGACGAGGAAGACTAGGATTCTAGCAAAGGGGTCAAAAAACGCTGGCCGAGATGACTGATGGGTCAGAGGGGGGAGTGACACCTCAGCCATGAGAGACAATGCGAAGTAGGAGCATAGCTGAGAAGGGAGCTTTTCATAGGTGTTCTCATTCCAGTGATTGCTGCTTGGAGCAATAAGTAGTAATGCAGTAATAAGCTGTGCACCCTGTGGAATTTCACATGTATTCTTTCAATTTAAATTAAATGATCAGAATATTTAAGACAATCTCCTCTATGGACCGATTACAATGATTTAAAGGAGATAAAAGTTAGATCCTAGGTGCCATAGATAAATAAAGCAGTGCCAAAGCAGCTACCCCTGAATGTCAGAGAGTGAATCACTAGAGCATGCTATTCCCCCAATGGGACCTCAATGCCCACAGTATTTCCCCGCAGGCCGGCCATACCACACTAGCACAGTTCAGTACAGGGAGTGTGTGTGTGTGTGTGTGTGGGGGGGCAATCCTAACGGCCCTTGGTCGTAAAGGAACAGGGTTCAGTGGCAAACGCAGAATTTCTACAGAGGGGATTCCAAATGCTTGATTTACTACCAGTAAGAGGCCATAATCAGCACTTAAACCAGCTATAATATATATCATACGAATGTACTAATGAAATAATTCTGGCATATACAGGACCAGCAAACACAGTAAGCAATTATATGTAGAAGTAGGGCCATCCTGTCTGAGCTGAATTTTTTTATTTCATATTTGGGCTCCATTACAGATTATCTGAGCAAGTTGGGGAATCTGGGGGAGAGCAGAAAACAAACAAACCGTGCACTGCTCTGGACATAGATGTACACATTGGTCCCCTTATGTACTGGATAGGGTATTATTCAGTATTAATAATTGATCCTATAGCTGGTCTATATCAGTGCACCCCTAACAGTGCATGTTTTCCAGATCTCCTATTCAGTGCACAACTATATTCATTACTGGCTTTCCAATTTATTTACTACTGGCTGCACAACTATATTCATTACATGATATCCAGATCTCCTAGTGACACATTTTAAAGTTCAACAGGGACTGTAGTTTGCTATTTATTTAATCTGTGACACTGAGGGGATCCTAATTTTGTATGGCCCCTTATAATCTGGAGCACGAATAGGGCAGTCTGTGGTACCTGGGAGGACTGCCTGCCGCGCCTAGAGCAGGCAGCAGTAGCCCGCCCAGTATAAAGATGGCGGCCACAACTCGGGCCAAAGCCATGCCCCCTTTGTGGCTCTAATCATAGGCGCGCAACCGCCCACAACCAGGCCACGTATTGACCCAATCAGCGGGGCAGCCACCGCTGCCTGCCATTGGTTAAATGATACAGAGGCAGAGCCATCGGCAACATGCTGAGTCGCGCTAGTCTTACAGCACAGTCGCGGCTGCAGCTTCCGGCCTCATCTGTGCTAAGATGCGAGGCTGCGCTGGGCACCATGAAGAGAGGCAGCATCGGAGGCGGCGGATACCGCCACCCGCCTCCGTACTCCAAAGCTAAAGGGCAGGGGCCAACAGCCGCGGTCATAGCTGCGGCCCTGCCCTACTGCGCAAGCGCTGCTTCAGGCCCAGACCGCGATAAGCGCGGCGACCTGCTCGTGGGGGTGAATTTCTTTAGCAGCACATACAGACAGCGGGCAGTGGAAACAGAGGAGCGATGGGGGTGGGAAATTACAAAGGGCAAGAGGGAGACACAAGGAAGGAATCACAGTGGGAAAGAAGATAGGGAAAGTATGAAAGAATATGTGAAAAGAATGAAAGTATATGGGAAAAGCAGGAGGGAAGAGAACAGGAGAAAGAAAAAGGCAAAAAGGAGATTTATTCAGGAGATTCAAATCACAAATTTTACCTCTCTCCCCTGTAAAAAACTTGAACAAAGAGATAGATTTACATACATCAATCCATTAAATACCCCTAGACCACTCCCTATGAACATTCATTGGCTGCATAAGAACAACTAAACTTAAAGGGGCAATAGCCAACACGTTATTGAACTGGCAACACTCAAAACACTTGTGGTTTAATGTCCCTCATGTTTAAATGTCAACCTTCGGGCTTACGGACTTTTACATACACACTAATAGGTAAGCTGACTGCTGGCTAAGGCTTTACCACACACAATAAAATCTTAATATAAATAACACAACCTAAAATAACCACATGGAGACTTGTGTTTATCCAAATTAATTATCACAATTTATTTCATGAAATAAATTGGAAACATTTATAGGACTGGAGTTCGAGAGAAAAGGTGACAAGAAAAGCATCCATCCATCAGCTGCACATTTACGTGACACCAAACACATGTCACAGCCAGAGTTAGCAGCAGAAACTATAAAGCTGCAAACAATAAAACCTCAAATGGGAATGCCAGATTACATAACCACAAAGCGACAACACAAACATAGATAAAGTAGCATTCACCTTCCAGCAAACACTATAAATGATCGCCTCCTTGCACTGTGCCCGCCACACCATGTGATCCCTTCAAGTCACACCTATAATAAGGAGCATAGAAAAATGTCAACCAAAGCAATCAAGAAGAAACAGAAGACCCTCACAACAAAACCAAACAAACCAGCAAACCACAAATGTGAGCCAGTCACACATAGGCAATGGGACAGTAGGGAAGGAGGGGGAATAATGTATGAGAGACCCATCTGAAGGTGAAAAAACATTCCTTAAAAAAACACCTCCAGGAACCCTAATGTGGTTGAATTGGTTGAGACGTGGATAAAAAAAAAAAATGCAGGTCAAACAGTCCTTCAAACTCCCACAACAGTGGTGAAAACAAGACAACTGCCCTAACTAGCGCAAGCTATGGACTTAGGGCTTGATTCAGCACAGATTGCAAGTTTGCGGATGCACGTAGACGGCCGATTGTTTTTCATTGCGCATGTGTCCACTTCGCAGTGCAGGTGCGAGAACCCCTCATTGCAATTGAGAAGCGATCGCAGTGAGCACTCAGATTCATTGTACAGTGATTGACAGGAAGTGACCATTTGGGGGTGTGACAGGGGGATGGTCAATTAAATGCAAGCGTATCAGTGCATTTGGACACCGTTACAGGGGCATGCATAATTAAGCCCCTGCGACGGCATACACAGCCTTAGCTCTAGTCAAGATGCAATGAGTTTGCAAAATTCTTTGCAGATAAAGTATTCTCCATTGGGGCTGGAATCCCCACAGTACCATCAAAGGAGTGCTGAACTACCAAGCCTGCCAAGGTAAGCCACCTGTCTTCATGGAACAGCTTTGACATAATGGATGTAAAAGACATTGCTAAAATTATCAGATTGTTGCGACCCACCTCCTGTTATCTGGACCCTGCCTCAACCTAGCTTCTCATAGGGTGTATGGACATTATTGGCCCTGTTATTGCAAAAATAGTTCAATGCTCTTTGCAGACAGGAAGTTTTCCAGAACCACTAAAGGAAGCAATTGTTAGACCACTTCTTAAAAAACCTAATTTAGACCCCGACTGCATGACCAACTATAGACCATTATCAAACTGTACTTTTCTTGGAGAGGTCATTGAGAAAGTGGTGGCAATGCAACTGGAAATCCGTCTGTCTACCCATGATATTTATGATCCATTCCAGTAAAGTTTCAAGAGAAGACAAAGCACTGAAACAGCTCTGGTATGTGTCCTTAATGATCTTCTGATGGCAAGAGACAGAGCTGATTGTTCAATCTTAATCCTTCTGGATATCTCTGCAGCATTTGATACCATGGACCATGGGATTCTAACTGAGTGACTGAAAAATTTCTGTGGACTGGATGGCACAGTCCTTAGTTGGTTCAAATCATTTCTGACTGGCAGGTCACAGAGAGTTTGGAGTAAACTCTTCATCACCAGTGCCACTTCCATTTGGTGTCCCACAGTGTTCTATACTATCTCCCATGCTTTTTGCAGTATACATGCTACCATTGGGCGAAATAATTAGACATCATGACCTGGTCTACCACTGCTATGCAGATGATACACAACTGTACATGTCCTTTGCTCCAGGTACTGAGAACCCCATAACAACCCTAAATCGCTGCCTAGCTGAGCTTCAGGAGTGGATGAGTGCCAGTTGGCTGCGACTAAACCCTGGTTAAACAGAGGTTCTTATGATAGGTCACAGGACAAGGCTACAGAATAAACTACCAACAGGACTTACGCTTGGGGGTTCAGAATTACAAAACACTGAACATGTGTGCAGTCTTGATGTTGTCCTGGATAGTGGCTTGACACTTAAACATCAGGTATCAGCCACAATCAATGCATGCATCCGCAGACTTGCAATCTGTGCTGAATCAGGCCCTTAGCCCTTAATAGCAGAAGACTTCCAGCTACTGAGCTGATAGAAAAAGTAGTGGAATATTGTATAATAAATGTTCACAGATAAAGTCCACTTTTATGTAGAGATGTGTGCTGGACCATTTTTACTGGTTTTGGTTCTAATTTCTCGACCAGTTTTGGTATTGGTAAACCATCGTGACTGGCTTTCGTTTTGTATTTTTTTTTTAAATTTACAAAAAAGCTAAAATCACATAACTTGAGCCTTTTTTGTTCCTAGAGCAATATTAACCTCAATAACAACATTAATTACCACTCATTTCCAGTCAATTTTGACCAACTCACAGCTCACAATATTGTTTTCATCCAGTTTAGTCCAAAAGGTTGCACCGAGCTACCTGGCTGACTAA
This sequence comes from Taudactylus pleione, assembly GCA_031769625.1. NCBI lineage: Eukaryota > Metazoa > Chordata > Amphibia > Anura > Myobatrachidae > Taudactylus > Taudactylus pleione. The sequence goes on along the minus strand of JAUIMM010000115.1, from coordinate 13,819,946 downwards.
GCTAAGCGACAGCAGTGGGCGGCACAAACATGTGGCAGTACAACTTCCAACATGGCATATCTAGGAAACAGAGTGGCACTGCAGTGGCAGACAGTATGGCAGGAAAATAAACTATAAAACCCCATTGAAAGAAACCAAGAACGTTTTTTAATTTATCAAGAGGCCTGAAGGAGATGGAGTATGTATGTAGATGAAGGCAGGGAAAGGAAGGAAGGATTGATTAGTTTGTAAATTTAATAAAAAATTTTGATTCCGAAGAAAATATATGAGGGAGGAGTTGGATCTGAGCCCCAGCTGGGATTTTGCCGCCAACCTTGGATTCAAAATCGAGACAAGACATCTTCATCTCGGTGTTAGATTTCATGGGTTTTGGATTCGATATAAGTCCCTCTCTCAGTGATTTGTGTGCCATTTCACACATGATTGCCAGAATGAGAGCTTAAACTAGACTGGCAGGGCAGAAATTAATTAATATTTACAACTGGGTAAACATGTCTCATGTTTTGCCCACCCAATAAACTTGATGGTTCAGAATTTCTGTGACCATAAAAATGTCTGGACATTTTTGACATTCATCAACCACATGTAGAAGATTTCAGTGTCTGTGGCAGTTCAACTTCCAACTTGGCACATCCAGGTAATAGAATGGCACTTAAGTGGCAGACAGAATGGCAGTTTATTAAACTATACAACCCCATAGAAAGAAACCAAGAATGTTTTCATTAATCAACAACTAGATAAGAGGCCCAAGGAAGATGAAGTTTGTATGTAGTTGAAGACAGGGAAAGGAAGGAATGACTGATTAATTAGTAAATTTAATATTATTTTCATGATACAAGGCAAAAAAATTAAAGAAAGGGGAAAAAAGGTTTGCCCTCAGCACACTGCAAAAATCAGCAGAAAAACTTGAATACTACATAATAGAAACTCAGCTGCAATTGTTGTAAACATTTGCAAATATATGGTTAAGCACCAGGCTAGCGTCAAGGCTCCACTATACTGGCGTCCCTAATGCTACATGATAATAGCACCCAATCTGGGTCATATAATTGCATACTGGTGTGCTACATGATAACAGCACATACATTAATATATATAAGCTGCGAGCCAACTCACCTTGGAGGTACCCCAGAAGCCTCCAAATAGCAATACAGGAACCAGCACACCCACCCAATGCTGGTCCCATCCATGCCTCTCAGAACAGCATTACAAAATAGTGGTTGCTCATATCAACTTAATGGTATTTCACAGGTGCTTATAGGGGGAGGGGTTTACTCTGAACTACAAGGGAAAAAAAAAAAAGAAAAAAGATGTCGTCTCTATTTTGAATCCAAGGCTGGCGGCAAAACCCCAGCCGGGGCTCAGATCCCCCTCCTCCCTCATATATTTTCTTCAGAATCAAAAAATTGTATTAAATTTACAAACTAATCAATCCTTCCTTCCATTCCCTGCCTTCACCTACATACATACTCCATCTCCTTCAGGCCTCTGAATAAATTAAAAACACTCTTGGTTTCTTTCTATGGGGTTTTATAGTTTATTATCCTGCCATCCTGTCTGCCACTGCAGTGCCACTCTGTTTCCTAGATATGCCATGTTGGAAGTTGAACTGCCACATGTTTGTGTGCCGCCCACTGCTGTTGCTAAGCTTAGTCAGCTAGGTACCTTGGTACTATTATTTTCATGCTGAAGCAAATTTATGAGGGAGGGGAGGGTGAGCATTTAAAACTGGGTACATTTTATTGTTCCATGTTTTGCCCAGCAAATAAACTTGGTTCAGAATTTTTTTTAAATGAAAAGGGCATGCAGGAGATGCTGTCTGTGGCCATAAAAAATGTTGGACATTTTTGGCACTCATCAACTGCATGTAGATTGCAGCGGCTGTGGCAGTTCAACTTCCAACATGGCACATTTAGAAAACAAGAGTGGCACTGCACTATAAAAATGTTTGTCATCTATGCAAAAAAAAAACAGTCAGCAATGCCCAAATCAGCGCATAATGCAAAGAAAAGAGATGCAAGATGGAATTATCCCTGGGCCCTCCCACCGACCCTTATGTTGTATATATTAAACAGAACATGCACAGTTTAACAAACCATCACTTCAGCGACATGGACTGCCACTTGTGACTGAAGTGATTGGTTTGTTTGGGCCCCCACAAAACAAGCTACCAATGGGCTTAAGGCAGCAAACTATATTGTTAATACTATCTACAGATGGAAGAGGTAATTCTCCTCATTTAATTCCTCACCCTCATCAGTGTGTACATTATCCTCACACAATATTAATTCACCCCCACTGGAATCCACCAATACAGATGCCGTTGTAATTTTTTTACATAATTGGTGGTAAAGATCTTTCTCGTGGAATTTCCAGTTCATTTTGTTGAACATTAACCTTTCCACATTTTGAGGAAGTAGCCTCCTATGCTAATTGCTGAGAAGGTTCCCGTCTGTGCTGAAAACTCTTTCTGAGTACACACTGGAGGGTGGGCAGCTTAAGAAATGCAAAGCCAGTCTGCACAAGGGACTCCAAATTGCCTTTTTGTTCTTTCCAGTAGTCAAAGGGACTCTGTGACATGTCTATTTGTAGGGTGTCATGAAAATAATCCTCCACCATTCTTGGGATCAGATAGAGTCATGATAGAGGTGTCACTAATTTCTGGCAATTCTTGTAGACCCAACTGGATGTCAAAATGTTGTGTTGACTCCCCTGCATCATCACTGGGTCTTTTGGGAAAGCTGAGTTTTTATCCAGGCAGCTGCCAGAGAAACTAAAGGAGATGTCGTCATTTCATGTACCACTTGAGTTGCGAACTAGCTCACCAGGATCTCTTTGCATCTCTTACGATCTGGGTAAGTTGGAAAGAAAGACACAATTTATGACTTAAACCTAGGATCAAGCACAGTCGCCAAAATGTAGTGGTTTGATTTCAAGATACTGGAAACTCTTGGATCCTGGAAAAGCAAGCAAAGGACTTGATCTACAAGTCTGACATACTTAGTGGAATCGCTTTGTTTCATCTCCTCCTTCAATTTCTTGAGCTGTTTTTCCAAAAGCCTAATTAGGGGAATCTACACAAAGAAAAGCCAAGAAAAATACTGCAATAGTTAGTAAAGATAATATATATAATATTTGTGTAGCCCCATATACTTCAAATTATCAATAAATATAAATGATAATATCTTATTAATGTAGGGGGTGCAGCCTGATGACAATGCTAAGCACATCCAAATATATAGAAGAAAAAGAATGTCTATTACAGGCGCACATAGAATGTTTAAAACGTAACTTTTAATTCATATGGTAATAGAAATATATAACTAAAAAATCAACAGCGAAATATTAAAAAGAAACAGATGTATAGAGACTATAGACAAACATATATAGTGTGGACTAGATCATAGAAAAAGTGTCAATAAAAAAGTGTCAAAAAAAACACTTTATGTCCCGCTGTGTGATGGATATACAATAAATGGATAATTCATCTGAAATTATGAGAGGGACTGCGTATCAATATCTATGTAATATATAATGTTAACAACAATGTAGTCATTGGTCCCACTCTCAATGTATAAATATAATCAGATGAAAATCTAAAAATAGCTCTTAATGTGGATCATTGCCACATAGTCGAATATAGTGATTGTAATCCTGTCATAGTCTAAATCATAGGATAATAATGAAACCGGAATAGGTATATCAGTAAAGATATCCCTGCTAACTACATGCAGTGCTGTGTATAATCGAATCTGCTGGGAGCCCGAAACACTCTATTATATCATATGGAATATTCCACATAAACAATAATTCATGGAAATAGTTCATATAGATAAATCATAATCGTTAATGATCTTTATTAAATAGGTCAGATATTATTCGTGTGAGAAGTGGCTGTATACATTAGATAATACGAAATTTTATCACTATAAATAATCACAGTCACATTCTGTCTCTCAATATAGACGGGCTCTCCTTATTATACAAGTAAGTGTAGTTAAAGTATAAAACGGCTTAATGTATTATAATGTTTGATACAATGTTGCTTGATACAACAAAGCAGCAAGATTCGTGCTGAGTATGTACTATAAGGTAGACAGCATCCATATATTAGTCCTCAATACATTCCCAAGCGTGTATTAACACTGCGCATGGATTTATATAAAGGATAAGTAGATAGATATAGGTATTGGTTGTATGCTGCAGTAAATTAGCCACAGATGATGGGCATGGAGGGAAATATTTTCTGGACGCTAACACAGTCTATGAATTCAGCACAATTAAGTATCCTGCATAGTCGTACATATCAGCTGTTCATAGCGTCTTGCCTTATCCTATATAATAGATCACAATGATTTAACAGGCATCACATATATCATAATTAATCTTTAGTATAAACAAACATAAGGTCACACAGCAGGACCTGCCGCCAACACGCGTTTTGCTGAAAAGAGCTTTATCAAGGCTAAGCCCTGTCTGGTATTCTCATATACATTTGTGTATCCAATCCAAATTCATTCTTCCAGTCACATGTCAATCTCAATCAGGTGCATTCCACTCATGTTAATCAGGCCAAGTAACCATTCATATAGATACTCTAAATGCAAGGGAAAAAGCATATTGATTGGGTATATTCCCCACAAGAAATGTGAAATATAAAGATAGTCTGGCGATTAAACTTGTTGATTAGTAGTTACTAAATAATAATGACTCTATATTCTCCTCTAAATATATATTTTTATTACAAATCAATGCATCCATACTATTAAATCTAATGTCCAGCGACAGGTAATCAAAATAAAATATAAAAAAATATATATATCATTAGATAAATATTATTCATCCAATGATAGAAAATATTCAAGCCAAAAAATGTTTTTGAAAAAATAAAATCTATATATAAATATGATACAATAAATCTGCAGTGAAATACAATGTATGACAGTGAAAAATAAAATGTGTAAAAGTAAAAAGTGCCAAACCAATATAATGTGCTAAAAAAACTGATAATCAATGTGTATTCAACAACAAAAACAAAAATAACCTATGAATAGTACCTATAATAAGTGACCAATATATATAAATTCTTATAAATAATATGTGTGCTACCTAAAATAAGTGCATAAGATATAGGTAATATATACCTATAAAATAACCTAACTTAGTGTATGTTATTTGTATCACATATTAAATATTAATAGTGCTTATATATAAAAAATATAATGTGCTCATTGTCATACACACATCAAAAGGAGACAATAATAATCCTAAATATTGTTATAGATAATACCTGTTAACAATAGATAATATAGATCCAATTATTATGAATCACATCTATAAATAGTCTAGATTCCATAATTAGTTCCACTGATGGAAGATGGATGGATGCATAGTTGGATAGGACATATAAAGAGTCGATCTGATGACATCATAACATCATATCTTAACTACTAGAGATATTCTGGTCCTTGTACTGACCAATGATGAAATCCAATTCAAACCTCTATTAGAAAAGATGATGAAATATACACGTTCTTACAAAAAAGCTGAGTAACTATTCCCCTCATTCATTCCTCTTGGGGAAATAGAATCCATACTAAAAATCATTTTAGCCTCCCACTTAAGGAGTTCACGGTCAATATTTCCTCCTCTAATCCCTAAATTGATTTGCTTCATACCATATACGGTCATTCCTTTGGGATTGCCTCCATGGTATCTGAGGAAATGTTTGGCTACTGGAGAAAGCGTTCTAAACTTTTCTAAATCCTGTTTGGCATTCCTAATGGATCCTACATGTTTTAATACCCGAACTTTAAGTGGTCTCATGGTTTTCCCTACGTAACTTTTTCCACAGGGACATTGTAAATGGTAAATTATACCAGTGGCTGTACAATCTATGTATTCTTCTATATTCCACTTTTTGTTATATCTGTGTGGAAAAATTCTCGTGTTACCATATATTGACATGTCTTGCAGTGCTTGCATTGATAAGATCCTTTTCTCTTATATATGGATTTTTTCATTTTATTCAAAAAATGGCTATGTACCAAATGGTCTTTTATATTTGGCGATCTTCTCCAACTAGATTGTACCCTTTTTGGTAGACATTTGGCTAGATCCTTGTCTGTAAATAGAATCTGCCAATGCTTCTGAAGAATAGTGTTTATTTCCCTCCATTGATTGTTGTATGTACCAATATATCTGATGGGTTCATCCTTCTGATGTTTAACCTTGGGTATAAGGAGTGATTCTCGAGGATAATTCTTAATATCTTTGCTGGCTTTTTTTATCATCCTGCCACTGTAGCCTCGTTTTTTCAGTCTATCGCTAATAAGTTTATTCCTATATTCATAGGTTGTTTCTTCCGAACAATTGCGTTTAGCACATAATAATTCCCCTTTAGGAATAGCTCTAATAGTTGCCAGTAAATGAGCACTGTGGCTGTGCAATAAACTATTTGTGGCTGTAATTTTTCGATAGATGGCAGTGGAAATTACCCAATCCTCCCCTATACTGATGGTAAGGTCTAGGAAGTTGATTTTAGCTTGATTCATTTCCATAGTCAATCTAAGATTTAATTTGTTGGTATTTAAAATTTGTATAAATTCTTGACATAGATCTTGCTCCCCATCCCAGAGTATAAATACATAATCTATGTATCGAAGATACAATAGAATATGTTGGGTATAATAATCATGGGATTCTTTAAACACAAATTCCTTCTCCCATCATCCCAGGTAAAGGTTGACATACGTCGGGGCACAGGCTGTGCCCATAGCCATTCCTTTAACCTTAACCTGGAGGTAGAACTGTTCGTTACAAATTAAATAATTATTTTTTAATACAAAATCTAGTAGTGATATTAAAAAGTCATTGAACTCACTTTGAATTCCCATATCAAGGAAATATTTGGCTGCTTTTATGCCATTGTCATGTCCAATGCTTGTGTATAAGCTCTCAATATCACAGGATATTAGCCATGTTCCTGGATTAACTACTAAATACTGTAATTTAATAAGTACATCCATTGTATCCCTAACATACGATGATAATGTAAGAACGTATTTGCGAAGATGTTGATCAATATATATGCTTGCGTTCTCAGTTAAACTGTTCATACTGGATACAATGGGTCTACCTGGTGGGATGGTATCATTTTTATGCACTTTGGGCAGCAAGTATAATGTAGGAATTTTAGGTTTGTCGACTATAAGGAAATCAGCATCTTGTTTATTGATAATTCCATCTTTTTTGGCTCATGAAATCAAATTATTATATTGGTTCATAAAATTCTGTGTGGGATTAAATATTAGTCATTTGTAACATTTGTTATCATTCAACTGTCTATTCAATTCATCCAAATATATTTCCACTGGCCATAGTACCACATTCCCTCCTTTGTCGGAGGGTTTAATTATAGTATCCTGCCATTTTGACATTTCCTGTAGAGCTTTTCTTTCTCCCCTGGAAATATTGTCATTGATAATACATCGATGGTCAATTGTCTGAAATAATGTGTCCAAATCCTTGGACACCATATCCTGAAACACCTTTGCTGCCGGAGAAATGTTAGGGTCTAGAAAGAAGGTAGATTTCTTTTTTATTTTACTGTGATCATATGGTAATGAAATATTCACATTCAAAGGATTACCCTCCTGTTCCAACTCTTCTAATATATCAATAGCCATTCGGTCATCTGAAGTTAATTGAATATTTTGAGCAGAGGTATTAGTTAAACACTCATCCCTATTTGTGGCTTGATTCACAAAAAATTTTTTTAAAAGAATTTTCCTAACAAAGAGATGGAGATCCTTTTCACAAGTGAATCTGTCCATTTTTTGTTTGGGAGAGAAGGAAAGGCCTTTCTGTAGTACCTTTATTTGATCTTCTGTAAGTATTCTTTTAGTAAGGTTAATAATTTGCAATGTATCATCACTGGCCTGTATGTTATCTATATTTTTATTGTTTATTTTCTGTACTTTCTCCATTCCTGTACTTCTTCTCTCCATCCCCTGGTTTCTCTCTTTCTTGCCATTCCCCTTCCCCCTCCTAATCTTGTATTTTCTAAATCCGTGGTGTCTTTCATTTCCAAAGGGAGTTTGCCAAAAAAATCCCATTTATAATTATGATGTATACCATCACGACTAGTACCTTCCCCCTCTGAGGAGTCAATATCCGAGGTAGTGTAATTGAGAGTATTAGTGGTTTTCTTGTTATATCTGGGGGTGGTATTCCACCTAAATACCCGATTTAGGGAATAGTCAGATTTTCATCTGATTATATTTATACATTGAGAGTGGGACCAATGACTACATTGTTGTTAACATTATATATTACATAGATATTGATACGCAGTCCCTCTCATAATTTCAGATGAATTATCCATTTATTGTATATCCATCACACAGCGGGACATAAAGTGTTTTTTATTGACACTTTTTTATTGACACTTTTTCTATGATCTAGTCCACACTATATATGTTTGTCTATAGTCTCTATACATCTGTTTCTTTTTAATATTTCGCTGTTGATTTTTTAGTTATATATTTCTATTACCATATGAATTAAAAGTTATGTTTTAAACATTCTATGTGCGCCTGTAATAGACATTCTTTTTCTTCTATATATTTGGATGTGCTTAGCATTGTCATCAGGCTGCACCCCCTACATTAATAAGATATTATCATTTATATTTATTGATAATTTTAAGTATATGGGGCTACACAAATATTATATATATTATCTTTACTAACTAGTGCAGTATTTTTCTTGGCTTTGCTTTGTGTATATTCCATTAGCTGGTCAATACAGCATTTCTGAAAAACACTAGCACAGTTATTGTTTCATTATAATATACGTACTTGATTGTTGACATATACCAGATTGCTCGATTTTTTACCATGTCATCTTTCAGTCTAAGCAGGGATTTAGAAGAAAGGCGAGAAAAACTTAAAAATAATATGGAAACCTTTCTAGGAACTAATCCTGATAGAGCTAATATAATTAATAAAGATTGGTCAGAAAATCTCTTTATCTTGAAACAACTATTGAAAAAGCAGAGTAAATTATGGTGGAATAGAACGACATCAGAGAGCTATCTTAAAAATGATATGGTTCCAAGAGGTCTGTGGCCAAAACTATTCCCATCCTTTGATTTGGCAAATGAAGAACTAAAAAAGGAATGGGAAGTAGTACTGACACAATGCTCTAGGGATTTGATTAAGATCTTAGTTAAGCATGATGAGATTGTACTCACCCAAACAGCCCAGGAAATCAATCTCCTTAGTGAAAAGTTAAAAGAATTTGAATCTATTGATAAATTCCAACAATCATATAACAATTTAAAAAAGGAGATTGATGACTTTGAGAATGAAATTATAGAAGTCAAACGGAGGAAATTTTACAGGGATAAAAATGACTATTCCCTAAATCGGGTATTTAGGTGGAATACCACCCCCAGATATAACAAGAAAACTACTTATACTCTCAATTACACTACCTCGGATATTGACTCCTCAGAGGGGGAAGGTACTAGTCGTGATGGTATAAATCATAATTATAAATGGGATTTTTTTGGCAAACTCCCTTTGGAAATGAAAGACACCACAGATTTAGAAAATACAAGATCAGGAGGGGGAAGGGGAATGGCAAGAAATAGAGAAACCAGGGGATGGAGAGAAGAAGTACAGGAACGGAGAAAGTACAGAAAATAAACAATAAAAATAGAGATAACATACAGGCCAGTGATGATACATTGCAAATTATTAACCTTACTAAAAGAATACTTACAGAAGATCAAATAAAGGTACTACAGAAAGGCCTTTCCTTCTCTCCCAAACAAAAAATGGACAGATTCACTTGTGAAAAGGATCTCCATCTCTTTGTTAGGAAAATTCTTTTAAAAAAAATTTTTGTGAATCAAGCCACAAATAGGGATGAGTGTTTAACTAATACCTCTGCTCAAAATATTCAATTAACTTCAGATGACCGAATGGCTATTGATATATTAGAAGAGTTGGAACAGGAGGGTAATCCTTTGAATGTGAATATTTCATTACCATATGATCACAGTAAAATAAAAAAGAAATCTACCTTTTTTCTAGACCCTAAAATTTGTCCGGCAGCAAAGGTGTTTCAGGATATGGTGTCCAAGGATTTGGACACATTATTTCAGACAATTGACCATCGATGTATTATCAATGACAATATTTCCAGGGGAGAAAGAAAAGCTCTACAGGAAATGTCAAAATGGCAGGATACTATAATTAAACCTTCCGACAAAGGATGGAATGTGGTACTATGGCCAGTGGAAATATATTTGGATGAATTGAATAGACAGTTGAATTATAACAAATGCTACAAACGACTGATATTTAATCCCACACAGAATTTTATGAACCAATATAATAATTTGATTTCATGAGCCAAAAAAGATGGAATTATCAATAAACAAGATGCTGATTTCCTTACAGTCGACAAACCTAAAATTCCTACATTATACTTGCTGCCCAAAGTGCATAAAAACAATACCATCCCACCAGGTAGACCCATTGTATCCAGTATGAACAGTTTAACTGAGAACGCAAGCATATATATTGATCAACATCTTTTCCAAATACGTTCTTACATTATCATCGTATGTTAGGGATACAATGGATGTACTAATTAAATTACAGTATTTAGTAGTTAATCCTGGAACATGGCTAATATCCTGTGATATTGAGAGCTTATACACAAGCATTGGACATGACAATGGCATAAAAGCAGCCAAATATTTCCTTGATATGGGAATTCAAAGTGAGTTCAATGACTTTTTAATATCACTACTAGATTTTGTATTAAAAATAATTATTTCATTTGTAACGACCAGTTCTACCTCCAGGTTAGAGGAATGGCTATGGGCACAGCCTGTGCCCCGACGTATGCCAACCTCTACCTGGGATGATGGGAGAAGGAATTTGTGTTTAAAGAATCCCATGATTATTATACCCAACATATTCTATTGTATCTTCGATACATAGATGATGTATTAATACTCTGGGATGGGGAGCAAGATCTATGTCAAGAATTTATACAAATTTTAAATACCAATGAATTAAATCTTAGATTGACTATGGAAATGAATCAGGCTACAATCAACTTCCTAGACCTTACCATCAGTATAGGGGAGGATTGGGTAATTTCCACTGCCATCTATCGAAAAATTACAGCCACAAATAGTTTATTGCACAGCCACAGTGCTCATTTACCGGCAACTATTAGAGCTATTCCTAAAGGGGAATTATTACGTGCTAAACGCAATTGTTCGGAAGAAACAACCTATGTATATAGGAATAAACTTATTAGCGATAGACTGAAAAAACGAGGCTATAGTGGCTGGATGATAAAAAGAGCCAGTAAAGATATTAAGAATTATCCTCGAGAATCACTCCTTATACCCAAGGTTAAACATCAGAAGGATGAACCCATCAGATGTATTGGTACATACAACAATCAATGGAGGGAAATAAATACTATTCTTCAGAAGCATTGGCAGATTCTATTTACAGACAAGGATCTAGCCAAATGTCTACCAAAAAGGGTGCAATCTAGTTGGAGAAGATCGCGAAATATAAAAGACCATTTGGTACATAGCCATTTTCTAATAAAATTAAAAAATCCATATATAAGAGAAAAGGATCTTACCAATGCAAGCACTGCAAGGCATGTCAATATATGGTAACACGAGAATTTTTCCACACAGATATAACAAAAAGTGGAATATAGAAGAATACATAGATTGTACAGCCACTGGTATAATTTACCATTTACAATATCCCTGTGGAAAAATTTACGTAGGGAAAACCATGAGACCACTTAAAGTTCGGGTATTAAAACATGTAGGATCCATTAGGAATGCCAAACAGGATTTAGAAAAGTTTAGAACGCTTTCTCCAGTAGCCAAACATTTCCTCAGATACCATGGAGGCAATCCCAAAGGAATGACCGTATATGGTATGAAGCAAATCAACTTAGGGATTAGAGGAGGAAATATTGACCGTGAACTCCTTAAGTGGGAGGCTAAAATGATTTTTAGTATGTATTCTATTTCCCCAAGAGGAATGAATGAAGGGAATAGTTACTCAGCTTTTTTGTAAGAACGTGTATATCTCATCATCTTTTCTAATAGAGGTTTGAATTGGATTTCATCATTGGTCAGTACAAGGACCAGAATATCTCTAGCAGTTAAGATATGATGTTATGAGGTCATCAGATCGACTCTTTATATGTCCTATCCAACTATACATCCATCCATCTTCCATCAGTGGAACTAATTATGGAATCTAGACTATTTATAGATGTGATTCATAATAATTGGATCTATATTATCTATTGTTAACAGGTATTATCTATAACAATATTTAGGATTATTATTGTCTCCTTTTGATGTGTGTATGAGAATGAGCACATTATATTTTTTATATATAAACACTATTAATATTTAATATGTGATACAAATAAAATAACATACACTAAGTTAGGTATATATTACCTATATCTTATTGCACTTATTTTAGATAGCACACATATTATTTATAAGAATTTATATATATTGGTCACTTATTATAGGTACTACTCATAGGTTATTTTTGTTTTTGTTGTTGAATACACATTGATTATCAGTTTTTTTAGCACATTATATTGGTTTGGCACTTTTTACTTTTACACATTTTATTTTTCACTGTCATACATTGTATTTCACTGCAGATTTATTGTATCATATTTATATATAGATTTTATTTTTTCAAAAACATTTTTTGGCTTGAATATTTTCTATCATTGGATGAATAATATTTATCTAATGATATATTTTTTTTTATATTTTATTTTGATTACCTGTCGCTGGACATTAGATTTAATAGTACTGATGCATTGATTTGTAATAAAAATATATATTTAGAGGAGAATATAGAGTCATTATTATTTAGTAACTACTAATCAACAAGTTTAATCGCCAGACTATCTTTATATTTCACATTTCTTGTGGGGAATATACCCAATCAATATGCTTTTTCCCTTTCATTTAGAGTATCTATATGAATGGTTACTTGGCCTGATTAACATGAGTGGAATGCACCTGATTGAGATTGACATGTGACTGGAAGAATGAATTTGGATTGGATACACACATGTATATGAGAATACCAGACAGGGCAATCTGGTTAGCCTTGATAAAGCTCTTTTCAGCGAAACGCGCGTTGGCGGCAGGTCCCGCTGTGTGACCTTATGTTTGTTTATACTAAAGATTAATAATGATATATGTGATGCGTGTTAAATCATTGTGATCTATTATATAGGATAAGGCAAGACACTATGAACAGCTGATATGTACGACTATGCAGGATACTTAATTGTGCTGAATTCATAGACTGTGTTAGCGTCCAGAAAATATTTCCCTCCATGCCCATCATCTGTGGCTAATTTACTGCAGCATACAACCAATACCTATATCTATCTACTTATCCTTTATATAAATCCATGCACAGTGTTAAAACACGCTTGGGAATGTATTGAGGACTAATATATGGATGCTCTCTACCTTATAGTACATGCTCAGCACGAATCTTGCTGCTTTGTTGTATCAAGCAACATTGTATCAAACATTATAATACATTAAGCCGTTTAATACTTTAACTACACTTACTTGTATAATAAGGAGAGCCCGTCTATATTGAGAGACAGAATGTGACTGTGATTATTTATAGTGATAAAATTTCGTATTATCTAATGTATACAGCCACTTCTCACACGAATAATATCTGACCTATTTAATAAAGATCATTAACGATTATGATTTATCTATATGAACTATTTCCATGAATTATTGTTTATGTGGAATATTCCATATGATATAATAGAGTGTTTCGGGCTCCCAGCAGATTCGATTATACACAGCACTGCATGTAGTTAGCGGGGATATCTTTACTGATATACCTATTCCGGTTTCATTGCCACTTTTTTTATTGCCACTTTTTCTATGATCTAGTCCACACTATATATGTTTGTCTATAGTCTCTATACATCTGTTTCTTTTTAATATTTCGCTGTTGATTTTTTAGTTATATATTTCTATTACCATATGAATTAAAAGTTACGTTTTAAACATTCTATGTGCGCCTGTAATAGACATTCTTTTTCTTCTATATATTTGGATGTAATTAGGGGAATCACCTGACTCAAGCTAGCAGTGTCAGAACTCACTTCACAGGTGGCTACTTCAGAGTGTTTGAACACCTTGCACAAGACGGTATAGTCCAAGTGGGGTAAGCCATTTTGCTATGACCTACCTTAGTTTTTCTAAGCAGTTGTCAGCAGTATGCATCTTAGTGAAGCCAATGATACACCGAGTTGTCTGCCTCTGAATGAGCTGGCATTGTTTGTTAGAAAACTGATGCTGTTGAAGACAAATCACCCACCCAGTGGGCTGTCACAGTCATGTTATCTTTAGTTGCCTGCTACCACTTGTCCACATATCTGTGGTTAAGTGGACAGTTGGTACATTGGCATTTTATAGGCCAATAATTATTTTTTTTAACATCCTGGTACAGCCGAGGAATGGCTTTTTGGGTAAAATGGAACCGTGATGGAATTTGGTACCGGGGACACAGGATCTCTAATAACTGTGTAAAACCCACTGTATTAATGACAGATATTGGATGTAGATCTAATACTAGCATAGCTATCATGGCGTCAGTGATCCTCTATGTGACTGAGTGAACTTGCTTCCCCTTGCAAAGGATTGTTTCATAGTCAATAGTCTCTTTTTTAAAATAGTAGTCTTTTTAGTCCCCTTCTGGGATGAAGATCCATCCCCAGCAGCAGCAGCAGGCCTAGCGCTGAAAAATTCTTCTGAGGAATCCTGAATAGAGGATTCACATAGCCTTAACAAAATGGAAGCAGGACTACCTCTGTCATTACTGTGGATACTGAGGATGAAGGTGTTGGCAGTAGAGATTGCATCTGGTGACAGTTGACCTTTGACAACATGATCATGCTGTATGAGGGCCTCCGCAGAATATGCACAAGTGCTGAAAATGACAGAAGAATACAGCAGAGCAGTGGGAGTGCAAAACATTTACCCCATCCCACACCTGAGGAAATTGGTCTTCCAGTTCCCCAGGCTTTCAAAGGGGCATCACATCAGCTACACCTTTGTGCTGTTGCATGACATAAAACCACACTTTGACATCCTTCACTCCTAAGTTGATGATCTGGAGGCTCTCCTGCTTCTTCCAGAACTCCTCACCATAACGATGCCATATGATGCCCTCACACTTGGTGACCCTACCAATGATCATATAAATTCATAAATACATTCAAGTGTTCATCCAGGAGTGACTCCAAGTAGCAGATGGCAAAGACAAGAACTCCCCCTTGCCAAGAATGAAAGGAAGTTAAAGCCTCCTCACCAATACACTATACAGCCATAGCAGCCACCAAACTGTTCTACCTGTCCTCCATCAAAATAAAGATATCAACAAAATGTATCACACACACTATGGTGCAACCTCTGCAGAATAGCAGTATTGGCACACTGCACCATGATCTCCCTCCATCAGATGTAGCCGCTCCCGACTTGGTCAAGAGAACTCCTACGCCTAGCGTGGAAATGCTACCCAGAAGCCACATAAATTTAGATGCTGTGTAGAATTACACAGCTACAGGATGAAGAAACACTCATCATGTTCACTATCTGACTCCACTGGAAGGATCAGAGTTAGAGGCACAAGCAACAGCTCAGAAGACACATCAGCCACTACAACAGCAATAGAAACCCCTGAAGAAGCCTTAGTCCCCACCAAGGAAGACAAAGGCAAAGTAGGAGTCAAGGGTGGGAGGGGCCCTAGGTGGGAAAGGGGGAGGGAGGCACTGGCACTGGGTGCTTGGAGGGCAGAGGGAGTGGGCTGTGGGGCAGACCATGGGTAATCAGACAACCATGAGCAAAACCCCCACCAGAGAGCACTAGGGATAAAATCTATAGCAGACATGAAAGAAGGCAACGGAGGGGCAGAGAGCCATTTGGGGGGGCAGGGAACTGGAAGAGAGGGGACCCAATAGACCTAAGGGAGTAGGAAGAGAGCAAATGCAGGACCAAGGAGGGCGGGGAAGAAAAAAGGGCAGGAGGCCAACAGGGTCCATGGCAGGACAGACTGGACCTCTGCAGGTGCAGAAGACAGTGGATGAGGCAGTGGAAAGAGAAGAAGCAGAATTGGTAACAGGAGATAGTAGAGCCAGGAGAAAGGGGAAAGGTATAGCACAAGTCACTGAAGAAAAGTGGGGGAGAGGAGGCAATGCTACAGAAGCAGCAGACACAGATGGAAGTAGAACATGGGGTAGGTGCTGCAGTGCAGAGGTAGCCTCCAGGGGAGAGGGGACTACAGCAGCCCAGGGAAGGGAAGAGAGGCAGCAGCAGGCATAGAGGAGGGGAGCACTAAGACAGGTCAGGACACCAACACAATCGGGGCTCACTTGAGTGCAGAAAGAGCGAAAGGAGAGGAGCAGCTGCAGAGATAGGGGATGCCCAAATGGAATCACCAGAGCCAGTGGGAGCAGCCATGGTAGACAAGAGTGGGGGGTGGGACAGGCCACACCAAGGCGCAGTCTGGGACTTGTACTAGCACCTAGTGGTTTGAGGGGGCACCGTGGGCATGCTAGGAGAGCAGTCCCGGCTGCAGTGGTTGAGACCCACAAGCTGCCTCATGGAGATGGAACAGCTGCTAGTTGGGCAGTCAGAAGGAAAGGAGGCACTGGCCAGACTGGGGATATGAACATCTTGTTCCTGAGGTGACACTGGGGCCTCTAGATTGACGGGAATGGGGCATAATGCTAGAGGGGGTTGCAAAATGGACACACAAAAGGGGACAAGGGAAGGGAAAAACAAACAAGATCTAAAATAATGAAAATAAACAGGGACAGCAGATAGCTGAGGCTGAAAGAAACACAAAAAAGAAGGGACATCAAAGTAAAAGGAAAGTTTAATAGTAAAAGAAAAAAAATGAAAAAACCCCCCACAAATTTAAAGTATGGAAGGCAGCACCTGACCTGTGTGTGAAAACTGCAACTGCACAAGAATAAAGAGGAGGAATAAAGCTCAACTCCCCAAACTTATATTAAACATCAGCCCCTCCCCTAACCATCCTACAGGACTAACACTACCCTGTGACCAGGGCTTCTAACTTAACACTCCAACCAAACCCCAGTAACAAACCTCATATAACAAAAATATATCTATATAACAAGCAAGAAAGCTTGTCTGTCTGTCGGTCCATCTTTATGTCCTTTATGCACGGCCAGAGTTTTGGACCTACCGCCACCAAACTTGGCATGGTTGTAGTCTGACCATGATTAGGTTTTTGCCTCAATTTGAACTTTGTCAGGGCCACACACTGGGCCTGATTCAGACTTGGGAATAGAGTGAGATAACTCTCTCAATTGTGAACCTGAACAAACCATATTGCAATGCAAGGGGTGTAAATACATACATTTTTTTACATGTGGGGTAAATACTGGCTACTTTTGAATGTAGCCCACAAATACTGCACAGCTTTATTATTACTCTACAATTTAGATGTCAGTTTGGAAACACTCCTCCCAAATCTAAATCTCTCTGCACATTTTAAATCTGCCCCACCTGCAGTGCAGCATAGTTTCACCAAGATGATCAGTTGAAAGAGATATCTCTCTCTATTCCCAAGTCTGAATCAGGCCCACTGTCACACAATCACTAAAAATGGGGACACTCACAGCAGTTCTG
The DNA here is from genome assembly GCA_031769625.1 of Taudactylus pleione. Lineage (NCBI taxonomy): Eukaryota > Metazoa > Chordata > Amphibia > Anura > Myobatrachidae > Taudactylus > Taudactylus pleione. The sequence goes on along the minus strand of JAUIMM010000115.1, from coordinate 13,802,152 downwards.
GTTATATAAAATCTATTGTATAAATATAACACAGTCATGGTATTTTCTTGTTTGATTTTGTTTTACATGTTTCTATGACAGTGTATTTCTGTACTGTTTTATTGTCATGACCAGAGTGTCCTTGCCTGCGGGCTTGCATTCTCTGCCTGTGCGAGCACTCTGGCATGGTCCTACCGGTGGGGGTGCTGGTTTCTGGAGGTTGGTGCGAGGAGGACCCGGGGGAACAGGCCATGCTGGTACATCTCGCCGCCATCTCGGTTTTGGGCATGTGACCTGAATGGGTCAATCAGGTTGCAGCTTCTGCATGTGACTCTCAGCAGCCTATCTTGCACCTTCCCATGGTACTTAATGGTGTTCAGCATGCCCTCTAGTTGCCAGTGCAACGTGTTCTCAGCTTTGCTGTGTTAGAGTTCTCTGTGCTCCAAAGCCTTGGTATATTGCAGTCTCAGCAGTGTCTCGCTTGCTTCCTGTCAGCATTCCAGGCAGATCCCAGGATTCCTGAACCTATCAGCTATACCCCACGTCTCACCCACCGCTGGTGGCTGTCCAGCCAGACGCACTCAGAACCTAACGCAGGTTACAGACCTCTGATCCTCAGCATACCTCTATTGGACTTTGGTTCTCTGTCAATTCATGACCAGACACCTGTTTCTCTGCCTCACAGCAATTGGATTAATTTCATTACCAGACACCTGCTACTCTGCTTCACATCAATTGGATTTATTTATTATCAGACACTTGTTTCTCAGTTCCACAGCAATTGGACTTTATTTCTCTACCAGACATTTATCCTCCGTTCACCCTTGGACTTTTGTTACAGTATTTATATATTTGTTTTATCCCATGAATCCAAATACTCCCATTAAACCAGCTGTCTTTCAGCTTAACAAGACCGTTCCTGCCTCAACTCCTGATTCCATCCCAGGTCCAAAAACCCCCAAGGACCTGACAGTTTGCACTGGCCAAATGGATTTGGCCACTGGACCGGAGTCCAGAATGGATTTGTTACAAGGTATCGCCAATCGGCTAGAAGGCCTGGAGGCTATGCAACAGCAAATGGCACAATTTCTCCAGGAGATGGCTCACCAGTAAGACACCTTGTAGGCCTCTCTGGTCACAGCTAGTACCCCAGCAGTTGCCACCCAGTCCACACGATGGTCCCCACTCCCTTTGTTCCCCCCCCCTGTGCACCTACCTACGTCCAGTAAGTTTGATGGCAACCCCAAGATATGTCGTGGGTTTCTCAATCAGTGCAACGTGCACTTTACCTTTCAATCCTCTAACTTCCCTACTCTAAAAAACAAAGTGGCCTATATTGTGTCCCTGCTATCTGGAGCAGCATTGGGCTGGGTTTCCCGCTTTGTGAGAGATCAGATCCTCTACTGGATGATTATTCACACTTTTTGGCAGCATTTAGGAGGATTTTTGATTAACCTGGAAGGCCGACTTCAGCATCATCCGAAATTATGTGCCTTAGACAAGTGATCCGTCCAGTCAGTCAGTATGATATCCAATTTCAGATATTAGCTTCAGAGTTAAAATGGAACTAGGAAGCCCTGACATTGGCTTTCTGGAATGGCCTCTCTGATTGTTTGAAGGATGATCTAGCCACCCGGGACCTCCCTACTAACCTCAATGACCTCATTTCTCTGTGCAACAAGGTGGACCTCTGCTCCAGGGGCCGACAGGCCAAGAAGAATAGGCCTGATCGCTTCCGGTTCTGTCCTACTAATCCTCAGATTCCTGCTACTCCTGGACACACAGATGAGGAATCTACGCAGGTTAACCAGGCCCGCCTCTCTAATGAAGAATGACAAAGATGCTGCCATGAAAATCTCTACCTATTTTGTGGGGAGACTGGTCATCTGGTGGCTTCCTGTCCCAATAGACTGGGAAACTCCTGCTTCTAACCAGTCCCAGGGACACTCGGTTGGGAATAGTGCTTCCATCCCTGAAAAATATTGAGTCTGTTCTACCCATAGCCCTAGATTTGAAGCAAGGCCCTGTATTCATCTCCTCCCTCCTGGATTCTGGATTCTCCTGGATTATTACTCTCAACCTTGCTAGGAAGCTTCTAGTGCCTTGTATCTCCCTTAACCATGTTATTACCCTGTTGGCTGTTGATGGCAATCCCATTGTCCACGGTACTATTTCTGAATGGACCCAACCTCTAACAGTTCGCATAGGAGCCTTTCATTCCGAGGTCAGTTTTTTGATTATATCCAAAGTGTCACATGACGTGTTATTAGGATATCCCTGGCTGTGTAAACATAATCCCAAAATCGATTGGAACTCCATGCAAGTCCAGTCCTGGGGCAATGCTTGCCAGAAGTCTTGTCTGCCGATTATTAAACCTATAAGGAAAATTCAGACGTTAGAAGACCTGCAAATGCCTAATGCATATTGAACCTTTTTTGGATGTGTTTTCTGAAAGCAAAGCTAATATCTTACCTCCACACCGGGACTGGGACTGTCCACTCAATCTGATGCCAGGAAAATCCCCTCCTCAAGGTCACATCTACCCCCTATCATTACCTGAAACCAAAGCCATGTCACAGTATATACAGGAGAACCTGAGTAAGGGATTCATCTGCCCATCCACATCTCCTGCCGGTGCCGGATTTTTATTTGGGTCCAAGAACGATGCGGGTCTCCGACCTTGCATTGACTATAGAAGGTTGAATGATATCACCATAAAGAATCGATACCCATTACCACTTATCACAGAATTATTCGATCAAGTCAAGGGTGCCACTATCTTTTCAAAGTTTGATTTATGTGGGGCCTACAATCTCATCAGGATCCGATCCAGTGACAAATGGAAAACCGCCTTCAATACCCAAGATGGGCATTTTGAATACCTGGTGATGCCATTCGGACTTTGTAATGCCCCAGAGTTTTCCAAAACTTTGTGAATTATATATTCATAGATCTGTTTTACATTTCTGTGGTGGTATATTTGGCCGATATCTTAATTTTCTCATCTACTCTCCAAGAATATCAAGCCCACATCAGAGAAGTCCTGTCATGGCTGAGGGATAATCATCTAAACTGCAAGCTTGAAAAATGTGTGTCCGAAGTCCCTTCCATTCCATTCTTGGGGTATATCATCTCGGGCTCCGGATTGGAGATGGATCCAAAAAAGGTTCAAGTAATCCTGGATTGGTCTCGCCCCACTTCCTTAAAAGTATTCCAAAGACTTCTCGGCTTTGCAAATCACTGTAGTTCATTAAGGGGTTCTCTTTTCTGGTGGCCCCTATCACAGCCTTGACCAATAAAGGAGCCAGTCCCTCCAAGTGGCCTCCTGAGGCAGAAACAGCCTTCCAACTTTTAAAACAGGCATTCATCTCAGCTCCGGTGCTAAGACAGCCAGACACCAACAGGCCTTTTCTTCTGGAGGTGGATACATTTTCTGAGGCAGTGGGAGCTGTCCTGTCACAGAGATTTGAAGACAACAGAATCCACCCATGTGGCTTCTTTTCTAAAAAGTTTTCCCCAGCAGAAAAGAATTACGCCATTGGGGAACAGGAATTGCTGGCGGTCAAGATAAGCCCTAGAAGAGTGGCATTATCCCCTCAAAGGTGCCAAGTATCCTTTCACAGTATATATAGAGACCATAGAAACTTGCTGTTTCTAAAGAATATACAATGTATCAGTTCTAGGTTGGCTCGCTATGCCATATTCTTTGCCTGCTTCAGCTTCACACTGACTTATTCGGGATCCCTCAATCAAAAGGCTGATGCCCTGTCACACTTCTTCGTTCCTGACAACAATATGAAAGTCCTCGACTCCAGAGTCTTTGCCAGCATTCAAGTGCAACCTCCCCCTGGGAGAACCTTTGTGGTTCCGAAATTGCAAAAACAACTACTGTCCTGGGCTAATGCATCCCGCTTCTCAGGCTATACAGGTAACCACAAGATGTTGGAATTTCTGCAGCGCTCTTATTGGTGGCCCGCTATGAAAACAGAGGTGGTGGAGTTCATTGCTTCTTGCACCCAGGTTGCCCAACACAAGCTCCTGCTGGAGACCTGGTGCCAATTCCCATTCCAATCCATCCATGGATACATCTGTCCATGGATTTCGTGGCAGACTTGCCGGGTTCCAATGGATATACCACCATCTGGGTGGTAGTTGACTGTTTTTCCAATATGGTCCATTATATTCGCCTTAAAAAGCTACCTTCCACTTCTGATTTGGCGCATCTGATTGTAATTCACATATTCCGCCTGCACGGACTCCACACTGAGATAGTGTTGGATCATGGGGTTCAGTTTGTGGCGAAGTTTTGGAGAGCACTCTGGGCCTAATTCAGACCCGCTCGTGACCGGGTCGATGTTGGGCCAGTGTGCATGCGCACAACGGACCCGGCCCCATCGTGTGCATGCGCGAGACCCGGATAGCGACTGGCAAGCCGTTGCTATGCGTCTCGCTACAAAGGGGGCGTGCTGTTGATGGTGAGTGACAGCGTGCCCCCTTTGGTGGGCATGCCAGGGGCATGGCTGGCCAGACGGAGGTGTTCCCATGGGAACGCCTACCATCTGGGGCCGGCCCCACTGACATCACAAGTGATGTCAGTGGGAGTGCTTTTGGCTCTGAATGAGCCAAAAGCACTCCAGGGCTTGCGGCAACGAGACCCTACCACAAGGGTCTCATTGCAAGCCCGATGGTCGCGATGGTCTTGACCATCGCAACCATCTTTTTGGCCGCTCGCTATAGTTGTGGGTGGTCACCCACAGATATGCGAGCGGCCAGGAGGCCACTCTAAAATTCAGAGGGACGGCCCGGATTCAGAGCGAGAGCTTTGTCCGAGCGTCCGGCTCTGAATCAGGGCCTCTGTTCCGTCTTGCAAGTAAATTTAAATTTCTCCACAGCCTACCATCCTCAAAGCAATGGATCTATAGCAAGGGTGAATCAAGACCTAGAGACCTTTCTGAGAATCTACATGTTATCCTCCCAGAATAATTGGTCAGAGTCTCTTCCATGGGCTAAGTTCACAAATAATTCTTCGTATCACTCGTCTTCTGGTCAGTCACCATTTTATATTGTCTATGGACTTCATCCAATGGTTCCTGAATTTAAAAACCTGCCAGTCTATGACATCGCCACTGTTGACTCTACCCTGCAGAGGTTCGCCCAGATATGGTCAGAAGTTCATGCTACCCTCCTCAAGATCTCTCAGCGATACAAAAGGGGTGCAGATAAAAAGCGCAGAACTGTTCCCAGAATGCAAGTAGGGGGATCAGGTCTGGCTGTCTACTCACAACCTACGCATCAGAGTTCCATCTTCTGAATTTCGTACCTCGATATATCGGCCTGTTCTTCATCATTGAGGTCATCAACCCAGTGGCTTACAAACTGCAGCTTCCTTCCTACCTCAGGATCCCTAATTTCTTCCTTATTTCCCTATTGAAACCCCTTATTCTTAACAAGTTTCTCAAAGTCCTGCTGTCACCTCTTAAAGTTCTTACCGAGAAGGGGGTGGAGTTCGAGGTGAAACAAATCCTAGACTCCCATATGTGATATGGACACTTACAATATTTGCTGGACTGGAAGGGTTACAGCCCTGAGGAGCGATGCTGGATCAAAGCTGAGGATGTCCATGCTCCTAGTCTCATCCGCAAGTTCCATACCTCCAACCCAGAGAAGTCTGGGAAATGTCCAGAGGCCACCTATAGAGATGGGGGATCTGTCACGACCAAAGCATCCTTACCTGCGGGCTCGTGGTCTCTTTCTGTGTGAGTGCTCTGACGCGGTCCTACAGGTGGGTGTGCTGGTTCCTGGAGATTGGCGTGAGGTGCATGAGGAGGCCCCGGGGGAACAGGCCATGCTGGTACAAGTAAGACTGGAAGCTTCTCTGTGCTGTAGACTGCTGGGTGCTGCCATCTTGGTTTTGGGCATGTGACCTGAATGGGCAAATCAGGTCGGAGCTTCTGCATGTGACTCTCAGCAGCCTATCTTGCACCTTCCCATGGTACTTAAGGGTGTTCAGCATGCCTTCTAGTGCCAGTGCAACGTGTTCTCCCTAGCCTTGGTATATTGCAGTCTCAGCAGTGTCTCGCTTGCTTCCTGTCAGCATTCCAAGCAGTTTCCAGGATTCCTGCTCCTATCAGCTATACTCCACATCTCACCCTCCGCTGGTGACTGTCCAGCCGCACGCACTCAGAACCCACTGCAGTTTACAGACCTCTGATCCTCAGCATACCTCTATTGGACTTTGTTTCTCTGTCAATTCATTACCAGACACCTGTTTCTATGCCTCACATCAATTGAATTTATTTATTGTCAAACACTTGTTTCTCAGTTCCACAGTAATTGGACTTTACTTCTCTGCCAGACATTTATCCTCAGTTCACCCTTGGACTTTTGTTACAGTATTTATATATTTGTTTTATCCCATGAATCCACATACTCCCATTAAACAAACTGCCTTTCAGTTTAACAAGACCGTTACTGTATCGACTCCTGATTCCATCCAGGGTCCAAAACCCCCCAGGTCCTGACATTTATGCTGTACAATGAACAGAATTGAAAAAAAAAATTGGGGACACTCTTAAGTTACACAGGTTCCATGGCTGGCTCCAGTGGAAATTGCCAGTCTGCCAAAAACCTGTGAGAGAGCTACAAAAGCTTAATTTTAACTTCAGTCTGTGCAAATTTGATGACTTATGCAAATTCATATTAAATCCATAGCCTCTGTGTTGCATGCAAGGGCTTAACTATAACTTTGTGGGACACATAGCAATATCTTAAAAGGGCCCCCCAGAGGTAAAAAAACACATAAATTTGCCCCCACACAGTGCCCATTCATGTTATGCCACACAGAGCTCATTCAGGTTATGCCACACAGTAGTTGTGACCCTTACTACTTTACATAAAGTCACAAAGTAAAGCCCCTTATGCTACACAGCAATGCCCCTTACACATTATACCACACAGTAATGCCCTTTACAGATTATGCAACATAGTAGTAGTGCCCCAAATAACACATTATTCCACACAATCATGCCCTTTACACATTATACTCCCCCAGCAACTCACCTCATCGTGTCCCTCCAGCACAGGGGTGGCCAACCAGTCAGAGGCAAAAAGCCCAAAAATATCTGTGGTCAAGTTGAAGAGCCGATCACATGTGCGCACCTAAGGCACGCATGCAAAAATGGGGCATGGCCTAGTTGTCACAGGACCACGCTCCATTTTTCTGCTGACTTCTTTGGTATGATATTCGCAGTAGCATGACCTTGTGTCAAACCCCCGTTTTTAGTCAGGCTGGCGGTGAGCCCAACACATTGAAAATACACAATTTACATAAACTTCCCAATATAATTTTTTCACTGTTGAAGTGAAAGAAAAGCCAGAGCAATATAGAAAACATTGAAATAGCCACGTTCATATAAAATACACAGAAACAAGCCAGATCCACATAAAATAAGTTTAAAATACACATCCACATAAAATACATATTGAAATCCAGAACAGCATAAAATACATTGAGAAAGCCTGTGCCCATTATCCTGTCCCCCTGTAGTTGTACCCCATATGCAGTGCCCCCGGTAGTTGTGTCCATTAAGCAATGCCCCCAGTAGTTGTGGCCCTTATTCAGTGGTCCATGTAGCTGTGCCCATTATGCAATGCCCCCAGTAGTTGTGCCCTTTCTGCAATGCCTCCTGTAGTAGTGCCCATTAAGCAATGCCCTCAGTAGTTGTGGCCCTTATGCAATGCCCACTGTAGCTGTGCACATTATGCAATGCCCCCAGTAGTTGTGTCCCTTCTGCAATGCCCCCTGTAGTTGTGCCCATTAGGCAATTCCCCCAGTAGTTGTGGCCCTTATGCAATTCCCCCTGTAGCTGTGCCCATTATGCAGTGTCCCCTGTAGTTTTGGCCCTTATGCAGTGCTCCCTGTATATGTGCCGCCTAAAGTAGTGCCCCTTAAGCAGTGCCCCCTGAATTTGTGCCCCCTAAAGTAATGCCCCTTAAGCAGTGTCCCCTGTAATTTTGGCCCTAATGCAGTGCCCCCTGTGTATGTGCCCCTTATGCAGTGCCCCTTGTATTTGTGCCACCTAAAGTAGTGCCCCTTAAGCAGTGCTCCCTGTATTTGTGCCCCCTAAAGTAGTTCCACCAGCACAGTACTTACCTGACCATGGTGGCTCTGGCTCCCGCTGCTGCTACCTTGCTCTGACTGGATTTAACTAGATCCAGTAGGTGCGCAGGGCAGGCTCCTCACATCGTGGGTGATGTCGTGACGTCAACCCCGCATGCTGGCCTCTGAAGTGATCAGAGGCTTCTTTAGTCTCTGACTTCTTCAGAGACCAGTGATCCCAGCTCCAGTTGGTGGGGGACACATTTTACAAACAAAGGAGCCACATGCGGCCCGAGAGCCGCGGTTTGGCCACCCCTGCTCCAGCAGCTTCTTGCCTCCCCTGTGTGCTATCAGCAGCCAGCAGGTGTAGATTTGGGGCTGGGCCTCCAGCTAATTACAGCTGGCGCACCGGCAGACAGCCATTCGGAGCTCACAGACTGGCAGCCAATTCTGAGCCACCACTGCTGATTGGCTGCCAGTCCACAAGCTCTGATTGTCTTGCGACCGGCGGCGCAGTCTGTCCATGACTGCCACCTGAGTGTTATGCAATGTTTATAAACCATGTCCTTGTCCTACATTGTTTCATGCTGTAAGTTACGGTTTCCTTGTTCACTCACTTGTTCATGTACTTTGTAAGGCGCTGAAGAACCCTTGTGGTGCCATATAAATAAAGGATCATAATAATAATCACACATTTACTAACAATGTTTGATTTGGTTTATAAGTGTTAGAAAATGTGTGATTTAGCCCCAGAAACACATTGATTTTGATCAATTTGAAATTGATTAAAATAAATTGAAATCAACCTTTAGTAAATATACCCCTATGTCTTTGCCTGTGTTTTTAAATGAGGTTGATCTTTAATTTGATAATTAATAAATATGCTACTTAGTCCACATGTCCTCTCATTCTGGATCACTCCTCCATCCACAGGAGCCTCAGGGCCTGATTCAGACCCACTCGCAAGCGCATTGCGCTCGCAAGCGGGTCGATGGTGGCCCAGTGCGCACGCGCGGCGTACGCGAGCCCCGGAGCGAGTGCAAAAAGCACTCGCTCCATGGCTTACTACAAAAGGGGCAGCTGTCGATGTTGATCGACAGCTCGCCCCATTTTGTAGGCATGTCGGGGAGGTGGCTTCAGAAACGGAGGCGTTCCCATGCGAACGCCTGCCGTTTGTGGGCAGCCCCACTGACATCACCAGTGATGTCAGTGAGAGAACTTCCGGCTCTATTAGAGCCAGAAGCTCTCTGGGGCTTGCGGCCACGAGACCCTACCACAAGGGTCTCGTCGCAAGCCCGATGGTCACGATGGTCTTGACCATTGCGACCATCATCCTGGCCGCTCGCATAAGCTTTGGGTGGTAACCCACAGCTATGCGAGCGGCCAAGAGGCCGCAACTAAAGAAACAAGCGCCCGCCCTGATTCAGAGCGAGCGCTCGCTTTTTGCGAGCGCCTCTGAATCAGGGCCTCAGCTCACCAGGAAATTCTGTTTTAGCCTTTTCTGTAGAAAGAGTTTAGGAGCATGGCTAAATGCTTTTTCCAGACAGCAAGAGCAAAGCATATTCTTCTCCTTTAAATAATGAATAATTAGTTTTTTATTGGCAGTAGATTTATTCTTCAAATGTTCTGTCCTTTAAATTGCTAAGCAACTACACATAAATAAACATGGAGAACTTAAAGCAGTAGGGTGCACACAGCATTATTTGGTTTCCATTTGTAACAATTTGTTACAAATACAAAGGAGTCATATGGAAAGATACACACTGTGCTCCAATTCACATCAGGAACCCGAACATAGCAATCTGAAAATGCAAATAGACCTGCTGTAGTTTATTAATCACTGAAATAACAAATGGTAGGGATCCTGTGTGTTTCTGTTCTAGTTAATCTTGGTCATGGCCACTTGAAATTATGTTCTAAATAAATAAATCTATTGTCTGATCTCACTTGTCAGTAAAATAAACGTGTTTATTTATTCATACACCTGGCAATACTTGTATTATATAAACTGATTTAAATGTTCTGAGGTCTCTATGCATTGATAGACAGAATATCTCTAACTATGAATTTAGGTACATTGGGGCAGAATGGTGGTGCAGTAATTAACATTGTTGTCTCACACTGAGGTAATGGGTTCAGTTCCCAATCAGTGTGGAGTTTGTATGTTCTCCCATGCTTGTGTGACTTTCCAATGTGTACTGCAATTGAACTCTGTAGTCCAAAAAAGTATACTGGTAGTCTTTAGAGAGGAGGAGGCCCGTGTGCATCCCCCGACACAGGCCCCCTCCTCTCACACCGGTGGCTGGCAGTCAACTGACTTGGCTGGCTGGCCACAGCAGAATCAATGGACTCTGGGCACTAGAGTGTCCCCAGGGTCTATTGCGCATGCACAGATTGCCGTGGAAATGGCACGGCCACCATTTTCCCAGCAATCTCCTCACAGCCCATGCGCAAAATCCCGAAAAAATGGCAGCGGCGGCCATTTTCCCACATTTGAACAGCGCTAGGAGACCCAACGTGGGACTTTGGAGAGGTAAGCAATACAAAGTATGGGTTCAAGGTGTGCAGTGCGGGGCACACCCTGCACCCAATATAGATATGCCCCTGACTGGTCGGTTCATTAAAAGAACATAAACTAGGCACAATATTAGGTTAATTACTTAGTATGCATTAAAAGGGAATACGTTATATGCAAGCACCCCTAAACAGTAAACTGGATTACTTAAAATAGAATAATATAAATGTATAGTAGATTACTCCACCCAAAGGGGGCACATAAAATGTGATCAAATACTTATTCAAACATAAGTTAAAAATAAAAATAAATGTATTTTTCTTTTTAACTTATGTTTAAATAAGTATTTAATCACATTAGATGTGCCCCCTTTGGGTGGAGTAATCCACCATACATTTATATGATAGGTTAAATGAATTCTAAAAAAAATAAAAATGTGTTTGCATGTGTATATGGAATATGGATTGTAAGCTCCACTGGGTCAGGGACTGATGTGAATTACTAAAATCTTCTTTGTAAAGTGCTGTGTAGTATGTAGGCGCTTATTAAGAAATAATTGTATGTATACCATTTTTAGAGTGGCCATTTTGATAGCACTATCTTGGCCAGGAGAATAGACTAATCGTGACTCCACAAGATGGTACCATATTTGCATTATGTACAACTAAACAAACTGCATGCATGGGATGAGACTGCAGCCACAAGGCTTTCACTGACATAGTTGCGCCCCATGCGGCCATGCCCTCTATCATTTCAAAGAGGAAATCAATGCTGCACTGATTTCCTCTTTCTGGTAAATCTCTGGGCTGTAATGTAGCAGTCTGTGTCTGGCAAAATCACTTGCCTATTTTGCGTCCTAGTATGCCAGGCGATCAGCATTTGGAGCCCATGTGCCAAACACAAAAGTGCACAGAGGGGAACCACCTCTGAACATCTCGGTGACTAGTAGCACCCTTGAGTGTACTCATAACTAAGGTTGAGAACTGCTGCTCTAGGGGTCCGAGGTACTCAATAAAAATTACAAGTTAATTTTCTACCATCCATGCATCTGTACAGCGATTTTGGATTATCTGTTAAGTATTAGGGGTGTGCACTGGCCACTTTTTCTCGTGTTTTGTGTTTTGGTTTTGGATCTGGATCTTTCTTCGTGTTTTGGATCTGGATTGGTTTTGACAAAACCACCCTTCTGTGTTTTGTGTTCTGGGTTTTGTGTTGTGGATCTGTATTTTTTTTTTTTTTAAAAAGCATAAAAACAGCTAAAATCCCAGAATTTGTGGGTTTTTCTGCTCCTATGTTATTATTAACCTCAGTAATATTAATTTCCACTCATTTCCAGTCTATTCTGAATACCTCACACCTCACAATAGTGTTTTTAGTCCAAAAGGTTGCACCGAGGTAGCTGGATGACTATGCTAAGCGACACGAGTGGGCGGCACAAACACGTGGCCCATCTAGGAGTGACACTGCAGTGGCAGACAGGATGGCAGTTTGAAAAACTAGGCCCCACACAGTACATAATGCAAAGAAAAAAAAGAGGTGGAAGATGGAATTGTTCTTGGGCCCTCCCACCCACCCTTATGTTGTATAAACAGGACATGCACACTTTAACAAAACCAATCATTTCAGCGCCAGGGTCTGCAACACGACTGTGGCTGAAATGATTGGTTCGTCTGGGCCCCCACAAAACAAGCTGGCAATTAATCTGTCCCTGCACAAACTGGCTCTACGGAGGCAAGATGTCGTCCTCATCCTCCTCATCCACCGATTCTTCACCCTCTTCAGTGTTGGTACATCCTCATCCTCACAGAGTATTAATTCGTCCCCGCTGGAATCCACAACCACAGGTTCCTCTGTACGTTCTGTAGGCTGGTCTCCCTGGAAGAGTTGATAATTCATTTTGATGAACATCATCTTCTCCACATTTTGTGGAAGCAACCTCCTACGCCTTTCGCTGACAAGGTTCCCAGCTGCATTAAACACTCTTTCGGAGTACACACTGGAGGGGGGGCAACTCAGGTAAAATAGAGCCAGTTTGTACAGGGGCCTCCAAATTGCCTCTTTTTCCTGCCAGTACAGGTACAGACTGTCTGACATCTCTACTTGGATGCTGTCACCAATGTCATCCTCCACTATTCTGTCAGTGGTGACACCACTGTCAGTGGTGACAGTGCAGTGACAGTAGACATGTCAGAAATTGTTGGCATGTCCTTCATTCCGGACCAGATGTCCAAACCGGCCCTTGACTTATGACACAGGCGCACGCTTGGCGCTGCTCCTTTGTTGATGCACGTGCGGCTTCTGCGCATACATTTCGCACACAAACACAGAAAAAAAAGAAAGAAGAATTGTTTATTTTTTGTGGAGCACACTTTGGGGTTACACCACCCTTTAACAGACTTATGGGACACAGGCGCACGCTTGGCGCTGCTCCTTTGTTGATGCACGTGCAACCACAGTGCACACAATTCACAAACACACAAAAAAAAAATATTTTGTTTGGAGTGCACTTTGGGGGTTACACTACCCTTTAACAGACAAGCCAGCCGGCCCTATACTTATGACACAGGCGCACGCTTGGTGCTACATTGTTGATGCACATGCGGCTACTGCGCACACAATTCGCAAACACACACTCAAAAATTTTTTTTTTATTTTTTTTGGAGTGCACTTTGGGGGTTACAGCACCCTTTAACGGACAATCCAGCTGGCTCTTTACTTATGACACAGGCAAACGGGGAGACTCCGGCATAATTAAAGAACCATCCTGCGCCAGCAAGACATTTTCCACCAGCTGGACAGGGGAATCCAAATTCTCAACTCGATGCAGCTGGACCCAGTGAGCAACTTTAGCAGGAAGACGCGCAAACAATTGTTCCAGAGTGACCAACTCTACCAGCCAGGCAGAATTATGCTGCAGCCATTTAACTACGAGGTCAGCCAGTTTCTGGACCAGTATGCATTGCCATCCATCAGGATCATAGGACACAGACCTGAATTTTTACCGTATGCTTCTGGAAAGAGGCCAAACTGATACGCTATGGCACCCTTCACTCGATCTTATATATTTACATCTTGCAGGGAGATAGCAGCATATGTAGCTTGGGCTTACGCCGTTAGTAGAGGAGCAATCAATATGGCCCAGAAATCTTTGGGCCATACTTGCAAGGTAGCAACCCTTTCAAAATTTGTAAGAAAGGCCTCCACATCATCTGAAGTCTGCATTTTGGGGAATACTGGAGCATTTACTACAGCTTGCTGCTGTTTAAAGAAGTCCAACATTTGTTGCAAAATGGCTTCTGTGGTGGTCTCTTTAGGAACCCTGGTACAGGACCCACTTTATCCTACTGATACCACAATGTAGCAGGTAAGTTCCAGACGACCAATGGGAGACTGAGATGTTGCAAACATGTAAGTCTTTATTCTTGGCTTGATAAGGCAGAGACACTGTAATGGATTTTTACATAAGGCAAACACCGTTCAGGAACAATAATTCAGCTTACATGAGACAGCACTTCAAACAAGCAGAGTATTCCCAGCACAGTCATGGTTCAGACTGTCCAGCATAGAGAGAGCTGCTGAAGGTGCAACCTCTCCCTCACATTCCCCTTGACTAACTCAACTTACTAAGGCCCTCATTCAGACCCACTCGCGAGCGGCTGTCCGCTCGCAAGTGGGTCGATGGTCCCCACTGCGCATGCGCACGACGGAGGGAGCTCCGCCGTGCACATGCGCGAGACCCGACGAGCAAAGGACTTTCCTTTGCTCGGAGTGTCTCATCAAAGGGGGCGTGCTGTCGATGGTGACTGACAGCATGCCCCCTTTGGTGGGTGTGCCGGGGGCATGCCTGCCAGACGGAGGCATTCCCAAGGGAACGCCTACCGTCTGAAGCCGGTACTAGTGATGTCAGTGGGAGTGATTTTGGCTCTGATAGAGCCAAAATCACTCCTGGCCTTGCGGTTGAAAAACCCAACCGCAGGCTTTTACTCGCAGTTACGATGGTCGCGATGGTCAAGACCATTGCGACCATCATTTTGCACGCTCGTATATGCTGTGGGTGGTGACCCACCGCTATACGAGCGTCCAGGAGGACGCTCCATATTAGTGGAGGCGGGCCCTGATTCAGAGCGAGCGCTCTAGTCAGAGCGTCCGGCTCTGAATCAGGGCCTAAGTTTTTATACCTTAGCTGGTCTTAATTGAGGTATGGGTGTGGTCCCTCCTTGGCTATAGGAGGTTAACCCATTCCTCAAAATGTGGGAGAGACCCACTCTGTCACAGTTGACCATAAGAATCACCCTTGAGTGGTGCAATCAATTTATTGACATACAGCAATAAACATTTTACCACATATCTGTTGTGTCATGAACCTACATACAAATAGGTTTAGACAATAACTGCTCTATGTTCAGCTGGTGACTAAAATGCGTGTGAAGCTTTAGCTGAAAAATAATACAGGCTAGATATTGTCATCTCAGCTCAACACAAGATAACAATTCCTGAAATAATGTAGGTTCAAGAAACATTTCAAAAGCTAATATTGGCTAAGTGTGTGTTCAAGAGTGCTGTAGTGTACATCATACTGTACCATTTCCATTTGCCGCATACAGGTACTTGCAATGGGAAATGCGATCTGTTTCAGATTTAATAAAAGGAATTGTGTCAAAATCTGGAGATGACATTAAGCAGGGTTCCCCATTCCCCGTTTCCCCTACTCTAGCTCAGCCTTCCCTGCTTGCTGACAGTGAAAGCAGAGCCTGGAGCAGTCTTCTGTGATCAGCCTGTGTGTCTGATATATCACAGGCTGATCACAAAAAAAAAGTTACAATGAAAAAAAAATGACGCTTACCTGCACCAGGGGCCGCTGATGGGTGAGCTCCTTCTGTAACCTGAGTCATCTGCTCTGTGCTGTGAACTGAGATGCAGTGAAGTCCTGGCCAGTATCTCAGTTACTGCACAGAGCAGGAGCACAGCGATCAAATGACAGAATCACTGAGGAGCTCACCAGATCAACAGTCCCTGGGTGCAGGTGAGTGTTAGCTTAGCAGAGCGGGGGGTAGTGGCGTAGTGGAGGGCGCATGCGCACAGTGTCCAGGTAAATTAGCAAAAAATACCCTGAGATGTGCGCAAGCTCTTCCCTGCATGCACATTTTAATACATTCATATGATATTTCCTAAATTGGCAACACAAATTTAGGCAAAAATATCTAAAAATTTAATTTTAAGGGGCATATGTATCAAAGCTTGATGTGAGATAAAATTGTGAAATATATATCACCAACCAATCACCTCCAAACTATAATTTCTTTAACACAGCCTGCAAAATGTAAGTTAGAAGCTGATTGGTTGGTCATATATATCTCACAATTTTATCTCACATCAAGCTTTGATACATATGCCCCTAAATGTGGATTGTGGGAAATAGGCCCCTTAGTCACTTACATGCTACTCATACTCTCAAAAAAATATCTAAACCAAAAATTATTAGCTTGTGATGGGGCTGACCTTTTGGAAGATCCCCTGGTTTATATTTCTTTTCTTGACTTAGAAGTGTCCCTGACGCTTATTTATAAGATTTTATTACAGGAGAATTAACAGCTGCTTCTCTATCCAGTAAGAAATTGCTATTTTCTTTTACTGTAGGATAAAATACATTTTCCTTTTACATTACATTAGAATTAAGGTTGTGTGCTTCTTAGAAATGGTTAGAGGGACTAGACATAGGGGAGATTTATCAAATCATGGGGGGAGATAAAGTGGAGAAGTTGCTCATAGCAACCAATCAGCTGTCATTGCTCTAGCACAGCTTGTAAATGATAAAAGCTGATTGGTTGGTACATTATCTCTCTCCACTTCATCCATCTCCAAGATTTAATACATTTCCCTTATATTTTTTGGTGCATACTGTATACTTACAAACTGTGGGCCTGATTCAGATGCGCTCGCTATTTGCAAGCGCACGCTCTGAATCAGGATGGGGAGGAATTTAATTTTTTTTTCTGTCCGCTCGCAAAGCTGTGGGTGCCCACCCACAGCTAATGCGAGCGGGCAGGAGCTGGTCATGATTATCGCGACCATCGGGCTTGTGAGGAGACCCTGTGGAAGCCCAAGTGGACTTCCTGCTCTAACAGAACAGGAAGTCCACTACTGACATCACTCATGATGTCAGTAGGGCCACCCACAAACGGCAGGCGTTCCTTTGGGAACGCCTCCGTTTGTTCATCCACCCCCCCCCGCCTACAAAATGGGACGAGCTGTCGATCAACATTGACAGCCGCCCCGTTTTGTTGCGAGCCCTGGAGCATGTGGTTTCTTACTCGCTATGGGGCTTGCGCATACCGCGTGAGCGCACTGGCCCACCATCGACCGGATCTGAATCAGGCCCTTTATCGTCTTTATTGTCTCACTTAATACAACTTTTCGTGCACATTCTGAAAAATAATTCTCTACTTTTGTGATTCAGTATCACAGATATCCAGAAAACACAGATTGCTCATTCTAATAAATTGGATTTGGAAGCTAATTATATGCTGCAGCTGAAGTGAGTCCTGAGGGAGAAAACCAGTAAGGCGGTTTCCACTCTTTTAAATGCACTTGTCAGATATGGACGCAGCACAACTACTTCAACTTAGAGTTATCATGATTAATTCCTGCTAACCTGTAGGTTACTGATAATAGTTTCTGTTTCCCACTTGCTGAGTGCACTTTAAGTAGCTGTTGCAGTTTAAATAGCACAATTATCTGTCTACATGGCCCTCTTCTTAAACTGCGATGAAAATGTGAATGAAAGAAATTCCAAAGGACCATAGGAAGATGATAGATGCATAGATTATATATTGGGTGAGGAAGACCAAATGGGATGGTAGTTATAATCCCGACAGTCAGGATGTCGGTGCTTAGAATGCCATCTCTGGAATCCTGTCACCTGTCAGAAACCCGACACCGACATCCTGACCTCTGGCATCCCAATGGTAATTACTGGGGTTAGGAGGAGAGTTAGGATTAGGGGTTAGAGATAGACACTAGGGGGAAGGTTATGGTTGAGCACTAAGGGGGGAGTGTTAGGATTAGGCAGTTGGGAGGGAGGGTTAGGGAAAGGGGGAGGGTTAGGATACTGACCGACAGATGTCTGTATCCTAACCTTGTCGGGATGCCGGCATTGGGTTTCTGACCGCCGGGATCTTGAGCGCTGGTATCGCGTACCCAACCCGACAAGCCTCCCCTCCTGTTATCACACTATCTTTCCCAGTGGACTCAGAGAGAGTTGTATTATTTGTTTTTTTAATTCAAGGACCAGTATTATAACCATTGCTTCATTTTGTAAGAATCTAGAGATGTATTATAGGCATCTACTATCTATGTTTATCTGGTAATGACATTCTGTGGTTTTTCACCATTTATTATTATTTGAATCATTACAATGCAACAACCATTGCACTTGGTTACCAGCATCAGTAGAGACATGCAAAGGTACTGTATTAAGGTTATTGACAGGTAATAAAAAGATAATATTTAGTTTCATGTATTAAGCACTTAGAATATTATATTATTGGTCCCTGAAAATTATCATCATTACCTTTTATTTATAAAGTTCCATACATTGAGGACAACATATTAATATTATTATTTATTATTAAAATGTTTTTAAATTTCAGTTTATTTTATATTGCTTTACAATTGGGATACAAACAAATGACATATAATGGCATGAACGAGAGGGTAATGTTGGGTACACACTAGACGATGTGTATCCAGTCCGATATCTTCAGCGACCTGACTCGGCGGGGGAGCATACACTGGCAAGTGCATACACTCTCCATCTGTGGATCTTTTATAATGAATAATGAATAATTAATGTGCACCTGCTGGGTGACCTGGAAAACGTGAACTGTGTGGGGTCCTGAGGACTGAGTTTGAGAACCACTGGTCTAGATCAGTGGTTCTCAAACTCTGTCCTCAGGGCTCCACCAGATCAAGTTTTCCAAGTCATCCAACAGGTGCACAGGTGTTTTCATTACTCACTAACACATTTTAAAAGATCCACAGGTGGAGTTAATAATTTCATTTGCGATTCTGTGAGGAGACCTGGAAAACATTCTCTGTTTGGTGTCCTGAGGACCGAGTTTGGGAACTTCTGGCTCTAAGAAGCAAGGGTGCAGAGAGGGTGGCAGGTACTAATTACCCGGGCTCAGACCCTTTGGAAGTTCCTGAGACAGCTGCTGAGGGGAAAAATGTCCTCCTTAGCAGCACACAGTGCCACTGTGTGGTGCTGTACATAGTATTTTTTTGTCGGATGGGGCATGGTCATGGCTACACAATTTGGTCAAACCCCCTCAGTACCTAGGCACCGTGGGTGACTCACTGGCACTGCTGGGCCGAGGTTGATGACCTGGCTCTGGGAGTTTGTGAATACAGGTACTGTGCTATTTGCTGACTCTAAGCAGTTAATAATTACAAGCGCAGTGTTTTTTGTTTTTCTAACTCTGGCAATTTGGTGATTTCAGGCACTGTGCTTTTTCCTGGCTCCAGGTAATTGGTGATTACAGGCACAGTGCTCATTCCTGGCTCCAGACAGTTGATAACTACAGGTGCAGCGTTAGTTCCTGGCTCCAGGCTGTTGGTGATTGCTGGCATTCTTCTATTTTCTGGCTTCAGGTAGTTGATAATTACTGGTACAGCATTAGTTCCTGACTGTGAGCAGTTGATAAGATCAAATTGAGCAATAAAGTTAACTTCTGGCTAGAATTATGTAAATGTTCATTAATCCTGGATATTTTATCAAGAACACTAATATTTACTGGGCATGTATGTAAGGAAAGTTCTCATTATGCATTCAGCTTGTATAGACAAAATATGTTACAGCCATCATTACTGCTTAACAATTATCACCTACTGCTGTATGGCTCATTAGTGCACACTTTGAAACTACACAGCGTTCCCTTGGCATCAAATAGACATTTATTTCAATGCTGAATACTAGACTATATAATGGATGAGGAGAGGCAGTAGCCCAGGAAAGAGACACAGGGAGTTATTTAAGACTGGGCAGTTCAAACCTGTGAAACCCATTAAATATATTTGTATAGTTTATGCAGCTGTATCACACATTTAGAAGGGAATACATTTGTCTATTTGCTCAGATATTGTGGTTTCTGACTATTATTGTTTATTTATATACAGTAGTGCCACCATATTATTCAGTGCTCCACAGATATTTGTATTCCAAACATATCGACACTTAAGGGCAGAAATGTGTACAGCTCCACAGATGGGCACAAGTGAGCTATTTTTCCATGCACTTTATTTCTTTAGTGCTATTCACCCATTTTATTTCTAACACTGGGCCGTATTCAATTCGCCGCGATAAGCCGTTTTTGGCAAAAAGTTCTCGCCGGTGATGTCATTTTGCCAGGCGAAAACTTCCCATATTCAATTCCAAAGACACTTCGCTGGTGCGAAAAGTCAATGCATTGGAATAGGCGAAAATGATTCGCCTATGAATAGGGGTCAAAAAAAGTGCAGAATTGCGGTTTTGGGGGTGTACACTTCTGAAAACCCCCCAGCACACTCCAGCACAGTCATCCAAAGGTAAACTGCGCAAAAAAATGTTAAAAAATACTTTAGAACACTCCAAAAAAGTACTTTCGTTTTGGGGGCGAAAAAAAAAACAGAGTTGGGGGACAAAGTTAAAAACTAGCGAAATAGACTCCAGGGGGGTCCCCAAGAATGCCCCAGGTGTTTTTTTGATTGCAGGTGCTTGTGGGAGGTGGATTTTTTAAGTTTTATAAAACTTCACTTTAACAAGTATGCTTCACTGTAAAGTATGCTAGCACCCATTTTCATGTACCCCAATTTTGCTGGGACTGCTTATTTTCATCCAAAAGTTATGCAGAATGCTATTCTTCACCACTTGTGCAAAGACGCTAAATAGCAGCTATTGAGATCATTTAAGCACCCCAAATACCTTCAACAGGGCTATTCGGGGAAATCTATAGTGATCCCCAATGTCACTGCATCTTTTGGGGGGTGTCAGGCTGATTTCCCCAAAACTGACAACACTTTTCGCCTGTTTGAGTTTCGCTGGGTCTTATTTTCGCGTCCTTTGGAATTGAATTGGGCGAAAAGCAGTCACGCACTCGAAAAGACTTCTCTCCAAAAACTTGCGATGTGGGCGAAAAGTCTGGGAGGCGAAAACTTATATATATGTGTTCTAATTTTTACATTTCTCCCCTTGTGGCAGCCTATTCTACTTAAGTATACTGTATTA
This sequence comes from Taudactylus pleione, assembly GCA_031769625.1. Lineage (NCBI taxonomy): Eukaryota > Metazoa > Chordata > Amphibia > Anura > Myobatrachidae > Taudactylus > Taudactylus pleione. The sequence continues at coordinate 13,781,299 of JAUIMM010000115.1, read as the reverse complement.
TTTTTTGTAGACTTAAGCTACACTTTATGTCCACACACATTGTGATGTTTGAATTTATAAATCTAAGCAGGGGCAGATTGGGATGGAAAACCAACCAGGAAAATGTAATGGAAGAAGCCCTAATGGGGGCGGAGTCTGTGGAGGGTGTGTGCTCTGTTGAAGGGCTGGATCCCTCAAGTAAATAGTATCAGTAACATGCCTATGTCACTCCAATGACCTGCCCATACTATGCTATATCTGTGTTTGATTAGCCAACCCCCCTGTTATTGCCTAGGAACACCCAAGACATTTGTAATACACTTCTTGGTGCGTACTTCTAAGTCTGTACTGCAACTCTGTGCAAACACCATCGAGACGCATGTGAGGTGCAACTTAGACGCATGTTCTTAGAAAAAACTTTGCTTAAAAAATAAAAACACAATAGTTCCCACAGACAAAAATCAAACACATTGGCACCCACAGGAAAAATAACACACTGGAATCCACAACAAAAAAATAACACACATTGGCCACCAACATAGAAAAAAAACATATTGGCTCCCACTGACAAAAACAAACACATTGGCCCCCACATTGAATTAAAACTAAAAAACAAGTACACTCCCCCACGGGAAAATAACAAATACTCACAAGAAAAAAAATAAACACATTGGCCCCCACAGGAAAAAATAATACATAATTGCCCCAGTTCCCCACAGAAGACTGACCTGTCTGCAGTACTTGCTGATATGCTTGGCTCCACCCCCCCAAGAGCTATGTGTGTTCAGCAGTTTAGCTCCTGGTACAAGAGCTGTTGGGCACTGTAGTTTATTGTGATCACTGCAGTGCCCAGGCTGGCAGCAGAACTATTGCATGTAACCTGGGCTGGGTGGGGAGATGGTGTCTAGAGAGCTGGGGTAGTGTATGTCCCTGGGGCTGGAGAGGTGGGGTGTGGTAGTAGGGCATGTAGTGTATGTCTCTGGGACTGGGGGGGGGTTGTTTAGTGTACAGTATGTCTCTTGGGCCAGGGGTGGGGGTGTAGTTAGGAGAATGTATGTCCCTGAGGGGATAGTTTAGGTCTATGGTGTCGGGGGGGGGGCAAGTTTGTTTAGTATATGTCCCTAGGGCTGGAGGAGTCAGACAGGTAGTACATGCTCTCTTATATTACAACATCACTTCAATGGGCATGAAAAATAAACTTCTATTTATGTTATATATTATATCTATTAGGGGGGGGGTTGGAGAGGAGTAATACATGTACCTGGGCAGGGGGGTTATATGGACATGACAAATAAACATATGTATTTTACTGTATATATTATATTTATTAGGGCATGGGGGATCGGGCGGGTAGTACATGTACATGGGCAGGGGGCTTATATGGACATGACATGTCTGTTTAGCAGGAATTGATGGACTCTGGGAATAGGCACCCATACATGCTAATATATTATTATATCTGCATCACTCCATCAGAGACTTTTTTTGTGTGCATTTTTTTCTCTGGTATTGTGGTTATTTTAAAATTTTTTACACATTTCCACTATATATCATGACTGAAGGAGGCATTGACACCAACATGGATGATGAATTATGTGAAGCCTTGAATCTGGCTATGTTAACCCAGGGGCAAGTATTCTCCTTTACGGATTCGGAAGCTGAATCAATACTGTTTAAAGAACCTTTTGACGAAATTGACAGTAAATCTCCCGACCAACTGTATCGTGATTTGCTTAAATTGAAACAAAGGGAAATAGACTTTTTTTACCATGGGGTCACTCTCAGTGAATACTATAAAGAAAAACGTATACCACGTGGTTTTCGTGTAAGGAACTGCCCCACCATTGGCCACCACAATGTGGCATTTTGCAAACGTTGGATTGCCGTTCTTAACAAGTGTAGCTACGATCTTATACTACTTGTGATAGAAGAGGCAGCACGTGAGCTTAACTTAACAAGAGAAAAAATTTCCACGTTTGAATTGGCACATAAAAGTACACTCGAATCTGATGTCAATATGAATTGGCTGGATAAATTATCTGCTCAGCTAGCCATCTATAAAAAAGAGTTGATACAATTTAAGAAATTGAAGAAGGCCAAAGTCATTAATGATTACGAACAAAATCGGGTATACTTATGGATTAACAGTGGTCAACGCCAATTTGAGAGATCCTGGAGACGGGCTCCACGACGTTTTTTACCTGAGTCTGATTTTTCCCATGATGTTGTGACTACCAGTGACTCCGATAATGGACTTACTGTACGTGATATTTCTTCTCATATCCCTTTAGGGGTTCGCACCCGCAGGCCACCACAAGGTCGCGCAGATGCTTAACGCGGTGCGGACGACAGTGGTCAAGGCAGACAACGACCAGGGAGACCTCCTCTACTCAAGAAACGATCATTTTCAATCTATCAAGTCATCCTCTGACTGAGACGGAGACCAAGGTACTGTCTAAAGGTTTATCTTTTGTGCCAACTGTCAGATTTCATGCATTTTCATGGGAAGTAGAAAAGTACAAACTAAATCGTAAGTTAAAATTGCATGAAAAGCATCGTGGATCTAAGAGTCATGATAGAGTCAACGAGACTTCAGATATTCCACCATCGATTAAGAAATTATCACTCAGGTCAACATAAGACCCTATTTCCACGAATCCATCAATCAGGACATATATTAACATGGTGGATAAGGAGGTTAATAAAGGGTTGTCTACCAGTAAGCCTCAGTATCAACATAATTTAAGCCAATTGGAGTTTAAGGCTTTGAAATCGCTTTCTAAATATGATGACATTGTTATGCGGCCCGCCGATAAGGGTGGGTCGATTGTAATCCAAGATGTCACTCAGTATCGGTCAGAGGTTGTAAGGCAATTGTGTGATACAAATGTGTATTCATTACTTGATTCCGACCCTACTTTACGATACAAGGGTGAATTACAACTATCCCTGCAAGGTGCGGTTGACAACGATATTATTTCACAGGCATTATGTGATTCTTTGGTACCTAAATTTCCAGTCATTTCGATTATGTACACTCTTCCAAAAGTGCACAAAAGCATGAATAATCCCCCTGGACGTCCAATCATATCGGCCCGTGGATCGTTGTTTCAGTGTGTTTCGATTTATCTGGACACTCTATTACAACCCTGCATAGTTGGACATCCTGATTTTTTGATGGACACTACTTCTTCTTTTTTGAATAAATTAAATTCATTGGGGGATATTCCATCACATAGCATTTTGTGCAGTATAGATGTTTCCAATTTGTACACTATTATACCGAATGATGTTGGTATTGAGTCAGTGAGTAATTTGATAGATGGGAATCCACTATATATCGGTCCCGATATTGGGTTGGTAACCGATCTTTTGAATATGATTCTTACTCACAACTACTTTACATTTGAGGATAAGATATATCTGCAATGCATGGGGTGTGCGATGGGGTCGAATGTGGCCCCATCGTACGACAATGCGTATATGTTTTTGGAAGAACGTAAAATCTTTTTTTCCTCTCTATCGGTATCTAGATAAATTTATATGTATGCTAGGTATATAGACGACATATTTATCATCTGGACGGGTACACAGCAGGCATTTATAGAATTTATTGAAGGACATAATATGACCATGAGTCCTATTAAATTTACTTATAACATCAAGTGCGACTGTGTTACCTTTGTGGATGTAGAAATCTGTCATCAACATGGGAAAATCAGTACATCCCTTTACAATAAACCGACAGATAGAAACTCATTGCTACATGCGAATAGTTTCCATCCGAAATCACTTAAATTCGGTTTGCCGTACTCTCAATTTTTGCGTGCAATACGTATTTGTGATAATATTGAGGTAGCTGGCGTAAAAATTGATGAGATGATTGACAAATTTCTAGCACGTGGGTATAATAGAGATGCCTTATTGACGGCTAAACATAGAGCTATGACTGTTTCTCGTGATGCTCTTTTGGGTCCTAAGTCAACCTTGCAACAAAGTAAACGTATCCCTTGGGTTAATCATTACAATACCTTTAGTCCCACCATTAATTCAATATAAAAAAAACACTGGCCTATCATACAGAATGATCCTGATTTGAATTTGTTGGATACGATGATTATGTCATGTTATACACGTGGCAAAAACATCTATGACTGGGTTGTGAAAACCGATATTGGTAGCGGTAGAAATAAAAATGAGAGTGGACATTTTTTAAGGCAAAAAAATGGTTGTTACAAATGCCTTAACTGTTTAACTTGTAGGTATTTGTTAACAGGTGACTCCTTTGTGAACCCCCTCAGTGGTAAACGTTATTCTATAAGGTACAGATTGAGATGTACCACAAAATATGTGGTGTACCTTATTACCTGTCCCTGCGGCCTAGGTTATGTGGGGAAAACAGATAGGACTTTGAGGGACCGTATGGCATTGCACCGCTCTGCTATACGGGCGGCCATTAGCTCAGGGTCTAGTGATCAACCTGTGGCCAGACACTTTTCACAGGCTGGCCACAACATATCTACTCTCTGCTACATTTTAATATATCATGTTCCGCCCTTACGTAGAGGGGGCGATCGCTCACGCAAGCTTCTACAGTGTGAGTCACACTGGATATTTCGTCTAGGTACCTTACATCCTCGGGGCTTAAATGACAACTTGGGCTTGCATTGTTTTTTATAATTTTATTAAGGTATTTATTGCGATGTTATGACCATTTTGTCATTAAATAGACCCTAAATTTGTAGCTGCTAGCACTCAGTATTTGTTATACAGCTATCAATAATATGTGGCTCACACATGGCAAATAGCCTTATGTGATAAGTTATTTAGTTATGTTTTTGCCTAGGTGGTTTCCCTAGAGTGTTTGCCCGATATTATACTGCCTCTGATTTATTAACATATTCGAATGTAGCTATATGTAAAAAATTCTTTCACAAAAAATGTTTTAACATTAGTATGTAATTTATATGATGCTATTTTTTTATGTGATTATTGTCTGCCAATTTGTATCAGTGATATTGTACCATGTGTGGTATGTTTATTGCCTTCTACATGCTGTGTTTTTTTCACATTGTTTACTTTGGTAACTGTGGCAACGGGTCGCACGGGTGACGTCATTGGTGGGCGCCGCCATGACGGACCCGGAAGCCGCAGCTGTGCACGCGGGAAGTAAGTGTCTTTTGTTTGTCCTTTATTATCCTGATGACGATTGAAACAGTGATTTGCATACGCCTGCTGTCTGAGTTGTTTTTTCAAAGAGAGTGCCGCCGGTCCGTTTGTATGTTGGAGCCCCTTGCTGTGTAGCTTCTCTGGAGGGCACCTTGGTGACTTATGTGTGACATGGGAGTGCCACCCACACTGGTGTATGTATGTATGTATGTACGTATATAATTTTTTTACATTTTTTTTATTTACTGGGATGGGGGGGATCAGGATCGGGCAGGTAGTACATGTACCTGGATATGGGGGTTATATGTGCATGACAAATAAACATATTTATTTTATATATTATATTTAATTGGTTGAGGGTAGGTGGTGTCAGTATCGGGTGGTTAGTACATGTACAGGGAGGTCATATGGTCATGACAAACATGTTTATTTGACATTCTTATTAGGTCGTGGGGGGCGGGGGAGATCCGGATCGGGCGGATAGTACATGTACCTGGGGTTGGGGGTAGAAGTGTATGTCACATTGGGACAGTTTAGGTCTAGAGGGAGTGTCACCTCCTCTGGTTTAGCTGCTCACCCCTGGCACTGTGTTGCTGCGTCTGCTCACTGACTGTGTGTGTGGTGTGATATCTATGCACTTTCAGGAGGCTGGAGGCAAGCCAAGGGGGGCTGGAGGTGGAGCCTTCAGTAGTGACTGACTGCCCTGGCTCCGCAATGGCTTATGGGCAGTAGCTCCCCATCTGCCTTTTTTCTTTCTAACCTCTGAGAGCTGCCTTCTGCTTGAACAGAAGCTGTGCAGCTGCCCGATCGGAGTTAAGCTTCGATCGCGGCAGTTGGATGGAGGCCCGGGGGAGAGGGGGGGGGGGGTCAATCCATGAAGGATGGGTTGGGCAGCTGCAGCCACCAAAGGGACCGGCCCAGCAGGAACTGGCCTGGCATCCTGCCGGCCCAATCCGCCCCTGCATCTAAGCAATAACAGAACATAGCAACTTGTACTTCAGTGCAACTGCAGTGCAACCAGAGTACAATGCATCCCACTGGACTGAATTGGTTTTATTTTCACATATTTTCAACTGGAACTAAAAACACTAGTAAACCAGGCTTGCCTATCCTCCCGATTTGGCCGGGAGCCTCCCGATTTTCGAGTGCCGCTCCCGGCCCCCCGGAAAGGCAGGCAAGCCTCCCGGCAGCCGGCAACCCTCCCGACCACCCCCAAGAATAAACGAAAAGCCCACGCAGCGGGGGGCCGGTGAGGCGATTCGCGTTGAATCGCGTCATCGTGGCCCCGCCCCCTGGTTCACAATGCCAAAAATAATGGCATTGTGAAGAGGGGGCAGGGCTACGATGACGCGATCACGCAGCTCCACCCCGGCTCCGCCCCCAAAAGTGACATCATTGCCGGGCACGCCCCCCGCTGTTAGCTGACAATCAGCTCCCTCCCGGAAGGAGGGAACTGATTGTCGGCAAGTATGTAGTAAACTACATCAATGTCTGCCATTTGGAACATGCAGCAGGAAAACTCAAACACTGTTTTCTCCATATTTCTTTCTTGGGGGGAAAAAAAGATCTGCTGCTATTCTCTTTTCTGACAGCACAACTGGACTTCCCTCTGTCTCATTTCAGGCTATGGCTGCAAAAAATGTTATTTAGTCTAGACAGAGCTGTAACTACACTTGTTGGTGCCCTGTTCCAGAAATAGCATTGGTGCCCCCCCCCCAGTTTATTGACGGACAGTGCACGTCGAAGGCATGCGCTACAAATAGAGGCATAGCCTCGCAGGAAAGGGGTGTGGCCACACAGTAGTACCAATTCAAATTGAATCACACATTAAAGTCCCTTTCACAGTATACCACACAGTAGTACCCCTAGTTGCACATTATGCCACACAGTATAGCCTCTTATTCACATTGTGCCACAGTAATACCCCTTATTGCACATTATGCCACACAGTAGTACCCTTATTGCACATTGTACTACATGGTATAGCCCCTTATTGCACATCATGCCACATAGTAATGCCCCTTATTGCACATTATGCCCCACAGTAATACCCCTTATTTCACATTATGCCACACAGTAATGCCCCTTATTTCACATTATGCCACACAAAAGTGCCCCTTATTGCACATTATGCCACCCAATAGTGCCCCTTATACACCACACAGTATTGCCCCTATACACAACACAGTACAACCCCTTATACACAACACAGTACAGCCCCTATACATATTATGCCACACAGTAGGGCCATCCCCCCTTACCTATTTTGGTCCTAATGCCCAACCACTTACCAGGGGGTCAGGCTACTGCCTGCCTACCTTTGGGCACATAAAGTGACCTGGGTTTAATGCCCAGAGTCACTTATACATGTGGCATGTGGGCCTGTGTAACATGCCCCACAGGCCTGAAGCCTGACTACACCCACAGTTCTAATGCCCGACACTTGGTGGTCTAGGAGGGCGGTTAGTTACTGGTGGCCAAGGCCCTCTACCAGTAAGCTGGGAGAGGAGATGTAATGACACATCTACCTTTACAAATAAAGAGATTAAAAAAAACTTTCTTCATTAAATCAAGCTTCTCACAGAAACTTAATCCTAATATTGGCTGCATATTGCATATCCTTTTCCACAAAAAGTAGAGATGCTCTGAACTGTTTCTCTTTATATTTCAGTGTCATAATGCAGGAATGTTCTTTGCAGTATCTCCTGTTACTTTCAAATTGGCTGGATGAATTTTAGGTTTTAGGGGCCCCATACATCAGGCAGCCGCCCACCGATTCCTCGATCCAACTGGAATTGTTGATCTACCAGTTGGAAATCCCGACTGGTGGCCATCAATGATCACTGATCTGTCGGAGAATCTGTGAAATTCTTAATGTTAAAAATCCTAGATTTGCAGACAATGATTTTGATTATCATTGACAAATTAGGGAATCCTCGGCATCTGGGAATCAGGAAATTGGTCCAATCCTTCGCTGATGTATGGGGGACTTAACGCTAAAGCTCTTATAGTCCTGTAGATATATCAAGTTCATCTGCATACCTGTATCAAGTTTAACAGAATAACAAACTTGTTCACAATTAAAGCAACAATTAATTTTTTTTTAACAGCAAAGCAGAGGTCAATATAATCCACAAAAAAAAATCTTTAGTCTCATCTTCTTTTATAGCATTAGGAAAGTGATCACTCCTACCACATTTCATGCACAATTTACCTTAAACGTGGCAGGTTTTCTGGCTGTGACTGTTTCCACATCTACCATGCAGTTTCTTATTAAACTGCGTATTGTGCCATTTCATTATAGAGACTGGCATTTTGTTTGGTTCTGCCTTCTTCACCATGTATACAGCTCCATCACTGTTTTTAGGCAGTTCCATTGCCTTGATCTAGACGTTTCTGCAGCTCTACACATATAGTATTTACTGTTTTATCTAGTGTTAAGGTTTTCTCTATTAGCAATATATACCATATCTAATCAGTGACTCCTTTAACTCACCAAAAGTCACAGATTTTGGTGAGCAATGACCGTTCTATCACATACAGTATTGATCAAAACCATCTCTTTCGCTCTGTTCACAAGTGAAAAACATATCTTTCATGTCACATTCTTTCTTGAAACTAAGTATTCTTCAAACTTTTGCATTAGAGAGGCTAAGAGCATATTTTGTCCTGAAAACCATTATAAATGTCCAGCACATCTACTCCTATTACATGACGATAAATGGATGCATTCAGGGCTGGTGCTAGGGTGTTCGGTGTCCCCCTGCAAACTATGAAATTGCCCCCTACCTCCCATTCTTTATAAAGGAACAGAGCGCGCCTTCGGCATGTCCTGCAAAAAGAGGTGTGGTCTCACAAGGAAGGGGTGTGGCCAGACTATTAAATCCAATTCAAATTATTCCACACAATAGCACAATCTTATTCACATTACACAGCACATAGTGCCCCTTATTCACGTTACACCACATTGTAGTGTACCTTATTCACGTTATGACACATAGTAGTTCCCCATATACACAATGCCCACAGTAGTGCCCCTTATACACAATGCCTACAGTACTGTCCCTTATGCACAATGTCTACAGTAGTTGTGCCCCTTACCTCTGAGATGCCAGCTTGGAATCCAACATTCATCAACCAGCACCTGACAGGTTCCATCCCAGCTGCCAGAATTTTGTCTCTCAGCGCAGATCTTCCTCTTCCCAAACTCTCCTGCACCCAAACATCACCAGCTATCATGGAAGTAGTGAGGAGGCCTCCTGTCAACAGCACCCTGTTAGGATCTGCGGTTAGCAGATCATCTTGGTTGCAGTTCCCAGTCTTAGTTTCTACCAGGACATTGCATTTAATCCTGTCTTGTCTGTGTTAGCTCATAGCCTGTCATTCCTGTCTGTCCGTGTGCTGATCTCATGTGTTCATTAATTACTGTCTGTTTGTGTGCAGAATCAGCTGCACACTAGTTAATTGTCTTGTCTGTGTGCACAGGCCAGCTGCACATGGGTCTGTCATTAGGGAGGCTGCAGGGCTTGCTCTGATTGGACTCTGTATCTGCTAAATTACAGCCAGCCCTTCACTCCATGCCAGTGATAGAATTTCACGTGTTTCTGGTTCTGGTATTGTCTCCTGTATCCAGTCGAGTATCCAGCCCTATCTTGTATACCTGCCGTTTGTGTCATCTGGATGGCATGGTTCGCTTACCATCTATCTGCCATTTGTGTAATCCAGGCGGCACAGGTTACACTCCTGCATCATCAGTACACAAGCCAGTGTACTCTCGCTTGTGTAAACCTGATGGCACAGGCCTCAATACAGCATCCTCCGTGCACAAGCCAGTGAACTCGTGCTTGTGTCAACCCAGTGGCACAGGCCGCAATTCAGCGACCTTGGTGCACAAACCAGTGTACTCGTGCTTGTGTCAACTTGGCAGCACAAGTCATAATCCAGCATACTTCCTCCAGTCATCTGTTACAGCAGCCAGCCAAGACACTTCCAGGCCCCAAGGCTGCTACTGGCCCAAAGGCCACATCTCATCTTCAGGCCCACAAGTCACAGCCAGCCAAGGCACTTCCAGCCCTAAGGCTGCTACTGGCCCAAAGGCCGCATCTCATTCCACTGGTCCAGGTTTCAGCCACTCTAGCCATATCAGTGGTTTACTCTACTACACGGTCGCATCAAGCCAAGGTTATAGCAGCCCTCAAGGCGGTTATGGGACAATACCCTACGAAGTCTTACCCCAGGTTTAACACACCCACAGCCAGTGGCAGGCTGGGCTGGGGGGCAGGGTGCCATGTGCCCCCTGGGCCGCAGCGTCACTGTGACACACGACTGCACCGCGTGTGTAGCACTGACCGGACGGAGTTCGGTCAGCGCTACACAAGTGACAAACACACCGCCGCCGGCTCCGGTAGCTGTGTGTTTGATTTGATCAGCAGCCAATGAGAGTCTGTCAGACTCTCATTAGCTGCTGCTGCGCCCAATGCAGGAGCCGCTCCATCTTCAGGCTCCCACAGTGGATAATGGGAGAGGCGTCATGACGTCATATGACGTCTCTCCCATAATTCAGAACGGCCCGGCCCAGGAAGGACAGATGGAGGAGCGGATGGCGGGAGCGGGGATTCAGGTAAGTGTTTTTTTTTTTTTTTTTTACTACGTGTGTCTACTGGGGGGGAGGCTGGCACTATAAGGGGGAGACGACTACCGGGGACACCGCAAGGGGGGAACTACTACTACTGGGGGCAATACAAGGGGGAGGACTAATACTAATGGTGGCACTACAAAGGGGGAACCACTACTGGACTGGGGCACTACAAGAGGGAGGGACTACTACTGGGGGCACTACAAGAGGGAGACCACTACTGGGGGTACTACAAGGGGGAGATCACAACTGGGGGCACTAGAGGGGGCGAAATACAAGGGGGGACCACTACTGGGGATTATAACTGGGGGCACTTCAAGGGGGGACTACAACTGGGGGGACTACTACTGGAGGCACTACAAGGGGGGGACTACTATTACAAGGGGGGACTACTACTGGAGGCACTACAAGGGGGGGACTACTATTACAAGGGATGACTACTACTACTAGGGCCACTACAAGGGGAGGGGACAACTACTAGGGCCACTGCATAGGGGGGGACTACTACTAGGGGCACTACTATTACAAGGGGGGACTACTACTACTAGGGGCACTACAAGGGGAGGGGACTACTTCTAGGGGCACTACTAGGGGACTACCACTGGGGGCACTGCATCGAGGGACCACTGGTGGGGGCTCTATAAAAAGGGCAATACTGGCGGTACTGCATAGGGGGGAGACTACAACTGGGGACACTATTTAAGGGGCACTGCATAAGGGTTACCAATATTGGGGGCACTGCATGGGGTGTGGACTGCTACTGGGGGCACTATATAAGGAGCACTGCATAGAGGGTACCACTAATGGGGGCACTATATAAGGGGCTTACTACTGGGGGCACAAGGGGCACTGCACAGGGAGAACCACTACTGGGGGCACTGTATAAGGGGCACTGCATAGGGGGATCACTACTGGGGGCACTACTGGAGGCCTGCATAAGGGGGTCCTCTCCTGGGGCACAGGGGGGCACTGCATATGGGCACCACGACGGGGCTGTTCCTAATCTTTATTTTTACTTTACATTAATCCCATATGGACCTGCCTCCTCCCTGGAACACTTGAAGGGGGGGGGGTGCTGTAACAAACACGTTCTTCGGGCACCCTGGCTACACACTACCCCTCTGCCAGGGCCGCCTGCATGCATTTGCCCCCAGGCTAAAAGTTGCCAGCCAGCCCCTGCCCACAGCAGCAGGACCCTAGATCCTCTCTGTAAGCATTCACGGAGGCAGTATCAGCCTAGAGCATAAATTATGAGTCCTCAAGTGGTCACCTGCTTTACATCCCTCATCTCATTGGTCGGCTGCCTACCTTAAGCCCCTCCCAGAGGCTGAGCGCTTAGCACTTGCTATTCTGAAACCGCATTAACCAGTCATTTCCCTGCGGTGTAGAGCAGTCCGGGCTGGGGTTGTGAGAAAGATGCAGTGTGCCGGTAGTATGGGATACAGAAGGCAGATAATGGGCAGAGTGCATATTACCAGGCTGCAGCACTGCCAGTGAGCACCTTATCCTCCGGTTCTCTAATCCCTGGCAGTGTTCTGTCACAGCACAGACAGCAGGTCAGTTGCAGCGCAGCAGAGAGGAGAGGAAGGAGGGGGACCAGTGCCAGATTAAGCTCAACATGGGCCTGGAGCTGAATCTTATGAAAAGCCTACTATGTCACACATTATGGCATGTGACCAGCGCCAGGCTTGTGTGACTAGTGATGTGGGGGGGGGGGGGGGTGACCAGTGCTGGAGCGAACCTTCGACCACATCAATTTCCCTCCCCTCTTTGCTATGTGAAGCATTCGGTACCTGATATTTTATTGACCTTTAAATAAAGAGAGAAAGAAAAGAAAAGTTTATATATTTATCTATATATATCTATGTATGTGTGTTTATATATAATATACATATACAGATTATATAGTCAGTAGACACTGCAAGTACAATTTAGATTACTGTGCCCAGTCCTCCAGAGTACAAATCTGAAAAAAAGTGCTAAATTAAAACAAACAATATTGGCGGCACTAGTAGGCTGAAAAAAAAAAACAAGTAACTTGGAACCTATTTAGTCTACTTGAGGGGGAATTCAATTAGCAGTGGTAATTTGTTGTGGGTGAAAAAGGGTGGTAATCTTGGGCTTTGACCCCCAGGGCTATTCAATTAGAGCCCGTTTTTCTTGCCCAATAGATTTACCATGTTAACACGTATATACTCATAGAATCCGGGATACATTCCTGGAGCAATGGGTTAATGCGGTCGTGGTTATTTAATGTGGATTCATTTTTGTGCCTACTCAGGCTTGAAAAAAAATCCTCATTAACTTTAGCCCCACTGCTTCAATTAGTCCACGGTAAATTATCTCAGCTAATTGAATTCCCTCTATGGTTTATTTTTCAGCCTCCATGGTTTATTTTACAGCCTACAAGTGCCGCCAACTTTGCTAGTTTTACATCACTGGGGAGTGATCCTACAGATCCATCTCCCTAAGCCATTTTTAGACTGTAGCCCATAGGCTACAATACCTAATACCATCTGAAGTTGGCAATAGACAGTAGGACCAAACAATGCGGCAATTAAGCATCACCCATAGACACCTATGGGAGCTGCTTTGTAGTCGGAAATGGGGTGCAGCAGATATTGTAGATATCTGATATGGTCCCTCCTTATACATCCTGGGTACCTTCCAAAAACACCTGGAAATATACTTTTATAACTATGCACCTAATACACTACACCTAAAGTGCACCAGTGACTGGGACCTGAGTTGTGAACTGACATATACAGTTTATGAGCCTTATTTTTCGCTAGACTGCTCAGACATTAGTTTACTGATATGTCATTATTAAAATAGTGACAATAAATATAAATGTGTGTGTAGTACACAATGCTAGTGCATGCAAGGGCTAGCAGCACATCTGTAATGCTACTAAGGGTGTGCACCGGCCACTTTTCGTGTTTTGTGTTTTGGTTTTGGATCTGGATCTTTCTTCGTGTTTTGGATCTGGATTGGTTTTGCCAAAACCACCCTTCCGTGTTTTGGGTTCTGGGTTTTGTGTTTTGGATCTGTATTTTTTTTAAAAAAAGCATAAAAACAGCTAAAATCACAGAATGTGTTGGTTTTTCTGCTCCTAAGCTATTATTAACCTCAATAACCTTAATTTCCACTAATTTCCAGTCTATTCTGAACACCTCACAATAGTGTTTTCATGTCCAAAAGGTTGCACCGAGGTAGCTGGATGACTATGCTAAGCGATACGAGTGGGCGGCACAAACACGTGGCCCATCTAGGAGTGACACTGCAGTGGCAGACAGGATGGCAGTTTGAAAAACTAGGCCCCAAACAGTACATAATGCAAAGAAAAAAAAGAGGTGCAAGATGGAATTGTCCTTGGGCCCTCCCACCCACCCTTATGTTGTATAAACAGGACATGCACACTTTAACAAAGCAATCCTTTCAGCGCCAGGGTCTGCCACACGACTGTGGCTGAAATGATTGGTTCGTTTGGGCCCCCACAAAACAAGCTGGCAATTAATCTGTCCCTGCACAAACTGGCTCTACGGAGGCAAGATGTCGTCCTCATCCTCCTCATCCACCGATTCCTCACCCTCTTCAGTGTTGTGTACATTCTCACAGAGTATTAACTCGTCCCCACTGGAATCCACCACCACAGGTCCCTCTGTACGTTCTGGAGGCTGGTCTCCCTGGAAGAGTTGATAATTCATTTTTATGAACATAATCTTCTCCACATTTTGTGGAAGCAACCTCCTACGCCTTTTGCCTACAAGGTTCCCGGCTGCACTAAACATTCTTTCGGAGTACACACTGGAGGGGGGGCAACTCAGGTAAAATAGAGCCAGTTTGTACAGGGGCCTCCAAATTGCCTCTTTTTCCTGCCAGTACAGGTACAGACTGTCTGACATGCCTACTTGGATGCTGTCACCGATGTAATCCTCCACCATTCTGTCAATGGTGACAGTATCATATGTAGTGACAGTAGACATGTCAGAAATTGTTGCCAGGTCCTTCAGTCCGGACCAGATGTCCAAACTTGGTCCTGCCTGCCCTGCATCACCGCCAGCGGGTTGCTTAGGATACCTAAGTTTTTTCCTGGCAGCCCCAGTTGCGGGAGAAAATGAAGAAGGAGCTGTTGACGTGTCACGTTCCACTTCAGCTGACAGTGTTTTCACCAGCAGGTCTTTGCACCTCTGCAGGCTTGTGTCGGCCGGAAAGAGAGACACCACATAGGCTTTAAACCTAGGATCGAGCACGGTGGCCAAAATGTAGTGGTCTGATTTCAACAGATTGACCACCCTGGAATCCTGGCAAAGCGAATGAAGGGCTTCATCCACAAGTCCCACATGCCGAGCGGAATCGCTCCGTCTTAGCTCCTCCTTCACTTTCTCCAGCTGCTTCTGCAAAAGCCTGATGAGGGGAATGACCTGACTCAAGCTGGCAGTGTCTGAACTGACATCACGTGTGGCAAGTTCGAAGGGCTGGAGAACCTTGCACAACATGGAAATCATTCTCCACTGCGCTTGAGTCAGGTGCATACCCCCTCCTTTGCCTATGTCATAGGTGGATGTATAGGCTTGAATGGCCTTTTGCTGCTCCTCCATCCTCTGAAGCATATAGAGGGTTGAGTTCCACCACGTCACAACCTCTTGCTTCAGGTGATGGCGGGGCAGGTTCAAGAGTGTTTGCTGGTGCTCCAGTCTTCGGCACGCAGTCGCTGAATGGCGAAAGCGGGCAGAAATTTTTCGGGCCACCCAAAGCGTCTCCTGCACACCCCTGTCGCTTTTCAGAAAATTCTGCACCACCAAGTTTATTATGTGAGCAAAACATGGGACGTGCTGGAATTTGCCCAGATGTAATGCCCGCACAATATTGGTGGCGTTGACAGATATCACAAATCCCCAGGAGAGTCTAAGTGGGGTAAGCCACTGGGCGATGATTTCCCTCAGTTTCTCTAAGAGGTTGTCGGCGGTGTGCCTCTTACTGAAACCGGTGATACACAGCGTAGCCTGCCTTGGAACGAGCTGGCGTTTCTGAGATGCTGCTACTGGTGATGCTGCTGCTGTTGCTGCATAAGGTGATACATCTACCCAGTGGGCTGTCACAGTCATATAGTCCTTTGTCTGCCCTGTTCCACTTGTCCACATATCCGTGGTTAAGTGGACATTGGGTACAACGGCATTTTTCAAGATACTGAGGACACTTTTTCTGACGTTTCTGTACAGTCTCGGTATCGCCTGCCTAGTGAAGTGGAACCTAGATGGGATTTGGATCCGGGGACAGACTGCCTCCATCAATTGTCTAAATCCCACTGCACTAATGGTGGATACCGGACGCACGTCTAACACCAACATAGCAGTCAAGGCCTCAGTTATACCTTTTGCTTCAGGATGACTGCTGTCGTACTTCATCCTCCTCGCTAAGGACTGTTGGAGGGTCAATTGTTTAGTAAAAGTAGTGGTGTTCCTACTTCCTCTCTGGGATGATGAACGACTCCCAGCAGCAGCAGCAGCAGCAGCAGGAGGCGTAGCAATGCAGGATCCTCCGGAGGAATCCCGGATAGGAGAGTCAGTCATGCCAGTGACATGGCCTGCAGGACTACTTCCGATCCTGACTAAGGAGGAAATTGACGAGGAGGGAGTTGATGGTGTGGTTTGCAGGCGCTTGGATACAACAGGACAACGGGATTTAGGTGTCCCTGGACTGCTTACGGTCTTAGCCAAAGTTTCTGAACTTGACAGTAACTTATTATGAACGCGCTGCAGGTGCCGTATAAGGGAGGATGTTCCTAGTTGGTTAACGTCCCTACCCCTACTTATTTCACCTTTACATATGGTACATATGGCAAGACAGTTGTTGTCCGGATTTGGATAGAAATATTGCCAGACCAAAGAGGTGGAATGTTTGGTCTTCTGCCCAGGCATGACCGTGATGGGCTTTTTCATCCCACGGACAACAACTGTCTCCCCCGGAGCCTGATTTAAACAAACCACATCACCATCAGAATCCTCCTCGCCAACTTCCTCCTCAGCGCCAGCTACACCAGTATCCTCATCCTGTTGTACTTCAACAGTGACATCTTCAATTTGCATTTCAGCAAGTGGACTGTGGGTGCTCCTTTCAGCACTTGCAGAGGGCGTGCAAATGGTGGAAAGAGCCACCTCTTCCCGTCCAGTGCTGGAAAGGTCAGGCATCGCAACCGCCACCACACTTTGACTCTCCTTGGGGATTTGTGATATCTTCTTAGAACGCACAGTTCTTTGCTGTGCTTTTGCCAGCTTAACTCATTTGATTTTTTTAGCAGGAGGAGGGCTTCCATCGTCATGTGAAGCTGAACCACTAGTCATGAACATACTAGTCATACTAGTATGACACACACTGGTCATAGGGAAAGACCTTAGCCATTCCTTGCCACTCCGTGTCATAAATGGCATATTGGCAAGTTTATGTTTCTCTTCAGATGATTTAAATGTTTTTTTTAAGGTCATTTTCCTGAACTTTGTCATTTGGGATTGTATGTGGCTTCTACTATGACATTGGGCATTGGCCTTGGCAGATGACGTTGATGGCATGTTATCGTCTATGTCATGACTAGTGGCAGCAGCTTCAGCAGTAGGAGGAAGTGGTTCTTGATCTTTCTCTATTTTATTTTTATCGGAGAAAGTTTGGTCCTCCATTTATGTTATATCAATTTGATATATACGTGTGGCTAAGGCGCACACAAACACAGAAAATATTTTTTTATTTCTGCTGGAGAGTAGTGCACTTTGTGGGTTACACCACCCTTTAAGAAATGAGCCAGCTGGCTCTTTACTTATGGGACACAGGTGCACGCTTGGCGCTGCTCCTTTGTTGATACACGTGCAGCCACAGTGCACACAATTCACAAACACAGAAAATATTTTTTTATTTGGTTTGGAGTGTACTTTGGGGGTTACAGCACCCTTTAACGGTCAAGCCAGCTGGCCCTTTACTTATGACACAGGCGCACGCTTGGCACTGCTCCTTTGTTGATGCACGTGCGGCTACTGCGCACACAATTCACAAACCCAAAAAATATATATTTTTTAATTTTGTTTGGCGTGCCCTTTGGGGGTTACAGCACCCTTTAGCTGTCAATCCAGCCGGCCCTTTATTTATGGGACACAGGCGCACGCTTGGCACTACTTTGTTGATGCATGTGCGGCTACTGCGCACACAATTCACAAACACAAAAAAATATATATTTTTATTTTGTTTGGAGTGCCCTTTGGGGGTTACAGCACCCTTTAGCGGTCAATCCAGCTGGCCCTTTATTTATGGGACACAGGCGCACGCTTGGCACTACTTTGTTGATGCACATGCGGCTACTGAGCACACAATTCACAAACACAAAAAAATATATATTTTTATTTTGTTTTGAGTGCCCTTTGGGGGTTACAGCACCCTTTAATGGACAAGCCAGCCGGCCTTTTACTTATGGGACACAGGCGCACGCTTGTCGCTGCACCTTTGTTGATGCACGTGCAGCCACAGTGCACACAATTCACAAACACAGAAAAAATATTTTTTTTTTGCACTTGGGGGGAGCACCCCTGACAGACAGAGCACCCCCTGGACAACACTACAGCACCCCTTTAGGACTGGGACACTGTACAGGACTTTGGAGTGGACACAGCCCCTATGGACAACTGACTGCACAACACAGTCCAGCCAGCCCCTATGGACTTTGAAGTAGTGGACACAGCCCCTATGGACAACGGGCAGCACAACACTATACTACACTACACTACACTACACAGCCCAGCCCAGCCAGCCCTAACTCCCACCCTCCCTCTTCACTGTCACAGCCGAGTGAGAAAATGGCGCCGACGCGGGTACCTTATATAGGATCCAAAACCCGCGAGACCCGGAAGGCGGGATGATGACGTTTTGCCTCGATTTCAGATCCGAGTCAGGCGGGAAAAGTCGAGCCTGACTCGGATCGGCCTCGGATCGGGGGGGCTCGGGGGGGTTCGGATTTCAGAAATCCGAACCCGCTCTCCCCTAAATGCTACCAGTAACAAGCGCAGACACTCACCCTGTTGGTGCCTGCACACAGGATGAACTGCTTCCAGATTCAACACCTGCAGATCTCCCACAGCTCCATCCCTGTCTTTACCAGTCCCAGTCAAATTCGGGGCAGTTTACAGGCTGCACATTTGAAGCTCTGTCGCAAATCAAGCAAGATTCTGACATACAGCAGGGGAGTAGCTGCACAGGAGGGAGCATGGTGGAGGAGGCGCTGCTGGTCTCGATGGATGAGATGAAGATACCCTGGGACAAGACACTGTGAAGTACTGGTTGGTCTCCTCTCATGACGTCAGTGCGTAGAGGTTCCCACTGATGCAGCTACTTACCCCATGGACCCTGGAACGGTGCAGGCACAGCTGCTGCACTATCAGAAGTTCTATCACTCTGGGCGGTAGGATGACAAGGTGAACACGGGGAGATGGACTGTCTGGAGTAACCGCGCTTCTCATACAGTTTAACAGGTGCAGCTGCAACTTGCAGCAGCAACAGATTCAGTATGATTGACCGCCGCCGCATGGCGGTTCAAACCCCTACAGCAGAATACCGGCAGCAGTGAAATTCCCGATCGTCAAAGTATTCTCTAACCTAATTCTACCCCCTAACCCTAACCCTGCCTTAGGGCTGCCTAACCCTAATCCCCCCTCTAAGTGCCTAAACCTAACCCCCTCCCCCCTTCCCCACCACCTAAACTTAAGTCCCCCAGGGGGTGCCTGGCCCTAACCATCCCTTCCCCTAGCCTAACCCTAAAGTCCCGGGAGGGGTACCTAACCCTAAGTCCCCCCCGGGAACCCTAAACCTAACTCTTCCTCCCCCGCGGCTGTCCGCGTCCGGCATCCTGGCTTACCTTCGATCAGTAAGCCGGGTGTCGGGCTCCCGGCGTAGGTAAAATGACAGGCGTTGGGATTTCGACGCCTGTCATTTAACCCCTTGCCGGGATTAGACAGTCTGGAAGGCGACGGTCGGGATTCTGTCTGTCGGGTACAACGGACTCAGCAGCAACTGCAGGGAGAGCGCATCTCCAGCCTGGCACCTCCCTGCAATGCAGGCTATGCTGAGTGGGTTGCGCCAGCCCTGGATGCATTTGTTTTATCTTCCTCATTAGCTGCACCACTTTCAGCAACATATACTGTATATTAAAGCTTAAGTTTTCAGACAAATGACCAGACATTTTGCATGCCTGTTGGACTGTTCAGAAAATCCATTGATCACTCCCAGTGTAATGTGACAAGTACACTGATCTGTCCAGGCACAAAGAGCTGCCATCTGCAGGACCCTTTTATACCTGAACATTATTATTACGCTTTGAAAACCTCCTCTGACACAATGGGCCAAATGTAATAGGGTGAGAGTTTAGAAAATGTGAGAGTTTAGCAGTAAACTCTCACATTGGTTGAGTTTTATCTTCAAAATGGGAAAACATCTGAATGAGATTTTAAATCGTGAGAGTTTTTTAAGTCTAAAAAAACATGCACGTTCACTCTGTTACTTTGTTTTTGTTTACATTGGCAAAGTTTAAAAAGTGTCAGAAACTCTCACTTTTCTAAACTCTCACCCTATTACATTTGGCCCAATGTTTTGCTTGTGTTTCTTGTTGTAAGAACACTGTAGATTGAGTGTCAAATTTAGTGCTTCCTTATTCAGCCATTACCATCGTTAACACATTGTACACAAGTAGGGATGGGCATCAATTTCCCATCAAAGGTAAGCCGGCCCATCTTAGCTCTTAGCCCCGGGGGGGTGTTGTGGGGAATAGGGCTAGGCAACCCCCGGGGAGGATTAGGGTTAGGCTGTGGGGAGAGGGTTAGGTTTAGGCACCACCAGGGGGACGTTGGGTTAGGCATTCCCCAGGGAGGGTTAAGTTTAGGGTATGGAGAGGGGGGGTTAGGGTTAGGCACAACTGGGGGGAGGGTTTGAGTAATGCACCCCCAGGGAGGTTAGGGTTAGGCACCACCAAGGGAGGGTTAGGGTTAGTATACTTACAAGCCCCTGTCAGGATCTCTCATTATTGGGCTCCCGGCATCGGTATTTAACCCCATAGGCAAATGCAGGGGGGGTTTCCTTCTGCCTGGAAACCTCCCTCCCCAGCACACATCATTACCACAATAGAAATAGTAATATAATACAATGTTACTGGTGCTGCATGTTCTTCTCAGTATCACAAATGAAATGATTAGCAACACCTGTGGATCTTTTAAAATGTGTCTGCCAGTAATAAATATACCTGTGCACCAACTAGGAGATGTGGAAAACATGCACTGTTAGGGGTGCACTGCTATAGACCATCAATAGGGTTAATTATTATTACTTTATAATAATAATAAATACACTATCCAGTAAATAAGGAGACCAATATTATGTACATATATGTCCAGGGCAGTGCTAGGTTCTTCTGCTGCTCCCCCAGACTCCCAGACTTGCTCCAATGCTCTGGAATGATGCCCACATCTGAAAAAAAAACATTATGCTCAGACAGGATGGACCTACTGCCGCATCTAATGGCTTACTCTGATCGCTGGTCCTGTATATGCTGGAATTATGCAAAACAATATACTTTGTATGATGCATATTAAAGCTGGATAAGTGCTAATTATACCCTCTTCATGGAATGGACACACTCGCTCTAAAATCAAGCATTTGGGAACCCCCTCTAGAAATTCTGCGGTTCATACTGAACCCGGTGGATATTCAGCCATCAGGATAACATACCCAACCCATATTAAATATAGTCATGTCATTCCATCTCACACCACTGTCATCTATCACCCACCAGGCCCTCTTTCCGAGTTTCTGGATAACTTTGTTGCCAGAATTTTCCACTTTCGCTCTGCAATAACTTACCCATTGATAACCTTAATGGCAGTGCTGCAACTACATTTCTTAATTTCATTTAATCTATGTTCTTTCCCATTGGACTTTTTCTCACACACTGTCATGGTCACTCCCTCTACCTTGTCTTCTCTTATGTCTGTGATATCTCCAGCTTTCCTGCTCTCTTACCACAATCTATTGTCAGTTTAGCTCACCTTAACACCTACTCCCTAACCTCAACCCAAATCTGTGCACACACAGCAACACCTAAACATCCTTTACAATATCTTTCTCTTGAACTACTTGTTTATCTAAATTCTTCCACATGTTGCAGTCTCTTTCTAAAACACCACCCTTTCTGCATCCTCTGGTAAATTCACGCCAGCTTCCATGAATCATCTCCAGCAAACTAATCCCCAACTCTGGCACTCCATACAGACTAGCCAAGAGCAACATTGCTCCCATTTACCTGAGCTCTGATAGCAAAATTCCTCCTATCTTTATACTATTCTCCCTCTCTTATCAAGTCTTCCTTCATAACATCTTCTTTTAATCCAACAACCTCCATTGAATCTTTACCAGCATCATCTCTCTCCTCTGCCCCACATTGCAAAGATAGTGGGCTATAGATAAGCAATGATATCAAAAACTCAAGAATAGTCCACTAAGAAGGATCTCAGGAGCTCATTCAGACCCGCTCGCTAGAAGCATAAGCTCGCTCCCAGCGTATGCAGATTCGGCAAAGTGACGGCAAGGCAGGCGATCACACAGCAAGGCATAAGCATGCCCACTGTGTCCTGGCGTGCGATCACCCAGTGTATGCAGAAGCCCACCAGCCTGTCTTAAGACTCCCACATGCGCACATCTCCAGAAAGTGTATGCAACCATCGGTACATCGGATACCATAGAATGTGATCGCAGTTCTTGAAGTTGACCATACCTTGCCGCAAGCAGTGCGAGCACTTCAGTGTAAAAACAGCCAGGTTATGTATACTATGACGCTGCTTCTTAATTATGCATGCCTCAGAAACGGCATTGAGATGCTCATGCATTCCTGCGCTCGCATCTCCACTCCCCCGTTATTAATGGCCAGCCCCTGTCGCCACCCACAAACGGCTTCTCCTGTCACTCATTCTGCTGGGCAGTCTTTGCGCAACGAGTGAACGCTTCCCGTTCTTTCACACTGGTATGCGCACACGCACTGCGATGCATGCGCAGAAAGTGACAATCGGCCAACTACGAGTGAACGCATCCTAGCGAGCAGGTCTGAATCAGGTCCTCAGGTTAATAGGTAAATTTAAACATGCAATAATCATGAAAAATAGCATTATTAATAATCACTAAATAATAAACATACAACACTTGAATGGGAACAATCTAACGATTTATAAATAGGTATGGTAAGATCATACTAGTATAAATTAGGGGTGTGCACCGGCCACTTTTCGTGTTTTGTGTTTTGGTTTTGGATCTGGATCTTTCTTCGTGTTTTGGATCTGGATTGGTTTTGCCAAAACCACCCTTCCGTTTTTGGGGTTCTGGGTTTTGTGTTTTGGATCTGTATTTTTTTTAAAAAAAAGCATAAAAACAGCTAAAATCACAGAATTTGTGGGTTTTTCTGCTCCTATGCTATTATTAACCTCAATAATCTTAATTTACACTCATTTCCAGTCTATTCTGAACACCTCACACCTCACAATAGTGTTTTCATGTCCAAAAGGTTGCACCGAGTTAGCTGGATGACTATGCTAAGTGACACGAGTGGGTGGCACAAACACGTGGTCCATCTAGGAGTGACACTGCAGTGGCAGACAGGATGGCAGTTTGAAAAACTAGGCCTCAAACAGTACATAATGCACAGAAAAAGAGGTGCAAGATGGAATTGTCCTTGGGCCCTCCCACCCACCCTTATGTTGTATAAACAGGACATGCACACTTTAACAAACCAATCCTTTCAGCGCCAGGGTCTGCCACACGACTGTGGCTGAAATGATTGGTTCGTTTGGGCCCCCACAAAACAAGCTGGCAATTAATCTGTCCCTGCACAAGCTGGCTCTACGGAGGCAAGATGTCGTCCTCATCCTCCTCATCCACCGATTCCTCACTCTCTTCAGTGTTGTATACATCATCATCCTCACAGAGTATTAATTCGTCCCCGCTGGAATCCACCACCACAGGTCCCTCTGTACGTTCTGGAGGCTGGTCTCCCTGGAAGAGTTGATAATTCATTTTTATGAACATCATCTTCTCCACATTTTGTGGAAGCAACCTCCTACACCTTTCGCTGACAAGGTTCCCGGCTGCACTAAACACTCTTTCGGAGTACACACTGGAGGGGGGGCAACTCAGGTAAAATAGAGCCAGTTTGTACAGGGGCCTCCAAATTGCCTCTTTTTCCTGCCAGTACAGGTATGGACTGTCTGACATGCCTACTTGGATGCTGTCACCGATGTAATCCTTTAACAGACAGACGCATGCTTGTCGCTGTTGCTTTGAGGATGCAGGTGTGGCTACAGCCCACACATTTCACAAAGACAGAAAAAAAAAGATTTTTTTATTTTTTGTGGAGCGCACTTTGAGGGTTACACCACCCTTTAACAGACAGACGCACGCTTGTCGCTGCTGCTTTGAGGATGCAGGTGCAGCTACTGCGCATACATTTCACACACAAACACAGAAAAGAAGATTATTTTATTTTGTTGGAGCGCACTTTGAGGGTTACATCACCCTTTAATAGACAGATGCACACTTGTTGCTTCTGCTTTGAGGATGCAGGTGAAATCTAGACGGGATTTGGAACCGGGGACACACTACCTCCATCAATTGTCTAAATCTCACTGCACTAATGGCAGATACCGGACGCACGTCTAACACCAACATAGCAGTCAAGGCCTCAGTTATACGTTTTGCTTCAGGATGACTGCTGTCGTACTTCATCCTCCTCACTAAGGACCGTTGGAGGGTCAATTGTTTAGTAAAAGTAGTGGTGTTCCTACTTCCTCTCTGGGATGATGAACAACTACCAGCAGCAGCAACAGCACTAGGAGGAAGTGGTTCTTGATCTTTCCCTATTTTATTTTTATTGGAGAAAGTTTGGTCCTCCATTTGTTATATTGATATATACGTGCGGCTAAGGCGTACACAAACACAGAAAATATTTTTTTATTTTTGTTGGAGACTAGTGCACTTTGT
Organism: Taudactylus pleione; assembly: GCA_031769625.1. NCBI lineage: Eukaryota > Metazoa > Chordata > Amphibia > Anura > Myobatrachidae > Taudactylus > Taudactylus pleione. The sequence continues at coordinate 13,756,467 of JAUIMM010000115.1, read as the reverse complement.
GGGTTACACAAAGAAATGAGCCAGCCAGCCCTTTACTTATGGGACACAGGCGCACGCTTGGCGCTGCTCCTTTGTTGATGCACGTGCAGCCACAGTGCACACAATTCAAAAACACAGAAAATATTTTTTTTGTTTTGTTTGGAGTGCCCTTTGGGGGTTACAGCACCCTTTAACGGTCGAGCCAGCCGGCCCTTTACTTATGACACAGGCGCACGCTTGGCACTACTTTGTTGATGCACGTGCGGCTACTGCGCACACAATTCACAAACACAGAAAAAATATTTATTTTTTTTGCACTTGGGGGGAGCGCCCCTGATGGACAGAGCACCCCCTGGACAACACTACAGCACCCCTTTAGGACTGGGACACTGCACAGGACTTTGGAGTGGACACAGCCCCTATGGACAACTGACTGCACAACACAGTCCAGCCAGCCCCTATGGACTTTGGAGGAGTGGACACAGCCCCTATGGACAACAGCAGCACAGCACAACACAGCCAGCCCCTAAGGACTTTGGAGGAGTGGTCACAGCCCCTATGGACAACAGCAGCACAGCACAACACTACACTACACTACACAGCCCAGCCAGCCCTAACTCCCACCCTCCCTCTTCACTGTCCACAGCCGAGTGAGAAAATGGCGCCGACGCGGGTACCTTATATAGAATCCAAAGCCCGCGAGACCCGGAAGGCGGGATGATGACGTTTTGCCTCGATTTCAGATCCGAGTCAGGCGGGAAATGTCGAGCCTGACTCGGATCGGCCTCGGATCGAGGGGGCTCGGATTTCAGAAATCCGAACCCGCTCACCCCTAGTATTAATTTATCAATCATCACATTTGCAGTAGGTTTTGATGTAGTATATACTAGTATATGTATGTAAAGAGAAGCATAGAAAACTTGACTACACTCCCAATTAACTGGCAATACACACATCAATTTGACAATCCTTGGAGGAATCCACATGAAAAAACTACTGAAGCCATAACTGTCATAGCTAATTGTGAAATGTACTCCTTCATCCTCATGCAAGTGCTGTAACACCTAACATATACAGAACCAATTGGTCACTTTACTACAGCTAACTATGGCAACATGCCAAACACAAATTCCGCCCCAGTCAAACTCCCCACCTGCTACTGTCACCCTGTTTCTCCCTATAGCTTGTCCAATTCTCTCTAAATGCTGTAACAGCCAGACTCTGTCACTCATGCCCTTATTTCTTCTATTGAGGATGATGCAGTGTTGGAAGTAAATTGGGTACATTTTACAGAAAGAAACATGCATGAAACTATTTTGTATATTCATAGGTAACCCCCCTTTGCAGGGCCATTCTAGGGGCAATTGCACGGGTCATGCAACCCCTGCAGTTCCAACCCCACACAAGTGTGCTGCGGCCAGTACTACTGTAGACCTGGGGCCGCACAGTGCTGGGCTCTACTTGGAGGATCAGCAGTGCCCCTCGGTGTTCCCAATGGAGACTCGATGTGTGTGACCTATGATGTCATGTTGCGCTTCCCGTCTGCCCGCCAGCTTTCCCTCCTGTCCACACGCTGCAGCTCTGCACTGGGCCTGAATGTGCTGACTGCTCAGCCCCAGCCAATGAGGGCCAGCTCAGCAGAGCTTTTGACAGCAGATAAGTGTAGTTTAATATTTTTGGGTGGGGGAGCAATGTACTTTTTTCTGTGAGGGGAGCAATGTACTTTTTTCTGTGAGGGAGCAATGTTACTTCCTCTCTGGGGGAGCAGTGTGATTTTTTTTTCTGTGTGGGAGCAATGTTATTTTCTCTGTGGGGGAGCAATGTTCTTTCCTCCTCAGGGGAGTAATGTGATTGTTTTCTTGTGGAGCAATGTTATTTCATCTGTGGGGGAACAATGGGCTTTTTTTCTGTGGGGCAATGTTATTTCCTCTGTGTGAGAGCTAAGGATTCTAGATTTGAACTTCTATACACTCCTGCCTATACCTTCTAATATCCTTCCTATACACCTCGAAGGATGACGCTATTTTGTGTACGCAGTCATACAGTAAATAAAGACTCCAGACCTTGAACCTGTGGTTCCATAGCACAAAGTATTATTCAAGTAAAAGTACAGTTATTTACACACTATGATCTAAGTACAATTTAGTGCAAAGAAATTCTACAGACCCAAGTACAGTTATACATACGCACGCGCTCTGGACAAGATTCCGGCATCAGCAAGATAACCTCCGTCAATTAGCAAGAAGACTAGCAACCCAGGGTCAGAGCACACATATTTATACCCCCCCAGAAATAGACAACACAATAGAGGAGTTTGTTGCTGATCTCATTGGTTCCCAGTGCGGGTGCATTTGTTACAGGGCATTTAACAGGTTGGTTCAAATGGACACCGAACAGCCTCTAACAGCTTGTTGCCTCGTCTATTTCCCCTGCATGCACAAAAATACATTTTGGTTCTTTATGTCTTTACGGTCCATAAGTTGCGAACGTATGTCCCGATCTTCACACCGTTGATACCGGAAAGCTGTGGATAAAGTGCTGCTCAGTATAATATCAAACATGGCTTACTTATCATGTATTAACCCTTAGATACCAAAATAGTCTTTATTAAACAGCATTTGTAATAAATGAATAAAACTTGGATCTTTTACTTTATAGCTAAGGAACCTTCTGTGTAAATGTGCATTATGTAAGTATTAGGGATATGGTAAAAGACGCTATTTAGGTTTATCTGATTTGGGGCAGATGTGCACGCATGCAGCTAATAAACAGCGTTCACATGCAGGATATTGTGCATTCGCTACTGAGCATCATGTTAGCAGCGCAACTGTGCGTAATGTGAGGTGTTTATGCATGAGATACTATCTATGATGGACTTAACATATACATGTGTGTGTGTATATATATATATATATATATATATATATATGTATATACATCTATACACATATATACGTGTATGTATATATATATATATATACACACACACACACACACACACACACACATCTCAGACAAATTCAATTGTGTAGATCAATGTCTGGGTTATATTACAATTGCTACAACTATACTTGTCTATATACAGGGATTCCCAATTTGTATGTAAAACACTCACAGTATTCTGGTGTATTGTCTATTCTATTTACTTTTCTCAGGGGCTGTTTTTCTAGTTGTTTTTGGTAGATTATCAAAAACATTGCCATCTGTACTTAGCTCATGAGTTGTAACTTAAAATGGCGCTGGTTGCAAAATGGCGTCTTGCAGATTCTTGTTTCTAAAATGGAGTCTAGTTGCCATTCGCAAGATGGCGTCGCGCACGCTAATTTTTACGCTGATTCCATCTCAGCCACTAATTCAGCTTCAACAGAGCAATGTGGTTTTTTTTTCTGTGGGGGAGTAATGTTATTTCATCTGTGGGGGAACAATGGGCTTTTTTTCTGTGGGGGAACAATGTTACTTCCTCTGTGGGGGAACAATGTTATTTCCTCTGTGGTGGACCAATGTGCTTTTTTCTTTTGGGGAGCAATGTTATTTCCTCTGTGGAGGAGCAATGTACTTTTTTCTGTGGGGGAGCAATGTTATTTCCTCTGAGGGGGAGCAATGTGATTTTTTTTCTGTGGGGGAGCAATGGTATTTCCTTTTGTGGGGAGCAATGTGCTCTTTTTCTGTGGGGAGCAATGTTATTTCCTCTGTGACAACAATGTGTTGTTTTTCCTTTGGAGGGGGACTTATGGTGTGCAGGGGCCATTCAAATCAACACATTTTTTGTTAAAATTTAATCTCACCAGCTCAGATTTTGTTAAAATTTGGTGTATGTAGAGTATATCTGTAGTCTAAGAATAATACAAAATTTTATTTAAATATATAATGCAGTTTCCAAAATATGTAATTTTCAAAAATGCACATTTTCAAAATTGCCATAACAGCCCTCCTATTTCTGCTAGAGAGGTGGGAGTGGTGTCATTTTACTGTGTTTTTATATCCTTTCCTATGATATACAATGCAATAGGATTTGTGAGGAAAAACTTTTTCCAAATTCAAACTGAAATTTTTGATCATGATTATCTCAAAAAATGTGTTAACAAAAAAGTAAAAAAAAATTCTGGAAATAGTCTACTAATGTTAAATGTTTTTCAAAAGTTAAAAGTGTGAGGATAATGGGTTTTTAGTTAAAAATAATTTTAAACAGGAGTAGTCACTACATTTGAAAAAAATCAGGGCCTACTTTTAAATCTAATTATATGATGGAACAACTAAAATTAGCCAACTAAAATTTATATATGTATAATTATTATATATTCTCACATGTAGAGATTGTCAAAAAGTTATTAAGAGAATTTTCCTGTTTAGGATTCAGACAAATTCAATTGTGCTGATCAATGTCTGGGTTATATTACAATTGCCACAACTATACTTGTCTATATACAGGGATTCCCAATTTGTATGTAAAACACTCACAGTATTCTGGTGTATTGTCTATTCTATTTACTTTTCTCAGGGGCTGTTTTTTTAGTTGTTTTTGGTAGATTATCAAAAACATTGCCATCTGTACTTAGCTCGCGAGTTGTAACTTAAAATGGCGCTGGTCGCAAAATGGCGTCTTGCAGATTCTTGCTTCTAAAATGGAGTCTAGTTGCCATTCACAAGATGGCATCACGCATGCTAATTTTTATGCTGATTCCGTCTCAGCCACTAATCCAGCTTCGACAGTCCACCCTTTGATAGCGAACAACATGCTATCACATCCTGATGTTAAAATTAATTTTAGGCATACATAAGTATATTACTTAATGTTATTAGGGGATGGCACAAGGTGGTTCTTAATCCATCAATAATGTGTCTCTAGGAGGGGAAATAAAACTACCATTATACGCACACCACGGACCTTGGGAGATCATGTGAAAGATGTGGGGATGCACCAGTCCTATAAAGGCAGTCTTGAAGGGAAATTGAGACTTTACATTATCTGAGATGTTTCAAAAGTAACATTTCAATAATACATTCTATGCACGTCTAAATATAATACATTAGATGATGGTATTTCCTAGTCCAGGGTTGTAATGCAGTTCTATATTTACCTCAGTATTCAAATTGCCATTACTGACCACCATCATAATTTCGTTCTTTCATCTTACTCTATTTTTACATTTTCCACACTTCAACACAATAGGAACATACCGGACACATAGGCCAATTACTATGATGACAATCAGTATAAGGATCAAGAATTTGCCTATGCTGGTGATCACTTCCTGGACCCATTCCCCTAGGCCTGAGAACCATTTCACTGGGTTCAACCATGAGACCCATCCTTCTATTTTCTCCCCTACTTCAGCCACTGAATCATTATGGTTCTTACGAAACTCCCATTTTAGCAGCAGAATTTCGCCCATCTTCTGGTCTATCACCTCTTTGGGGTCGCTGGTATCATTGGTGAAATAGGTGCAACACTTCACTCCAAATTGGGTGGTCAAAGTTACGCAATACCCTCCAGTAACAGCAGTTAAATAATTTAACACTAGTCTGTGTTGCACCAGTTCTTTCTTGTATGCTTACAATTCTCTCCCTGTATACCTGAATGTGTCATCATACATCTTGGTGATATTATTTATTAATTTAGCAAGTTCCTGAATATATCTAAAATTTAATGTACCCCGATCGATTCTGGTGGGATCCAGTGCGACTAAAACTTGGAAGCCAGTTGTCTCACTAATTAACTGAGTGGCTTTATGCACGTCACCAGGTATCATATTTCGTTTGCCTCTGTGTTCATACTGCGTGTGAAGATATGGTGATGGTGTGTTTTTATGAATACCAAGCATTTCACCATGTGTAAGGGTCATAATTTCTGGAAGTAGTCTTCCCAAATAACATAACAATTATGGTACTAAGATTGGTCAGACACTCCCCTGATTTGGCATAGCACTCCTCCTCCTGACTCCATCAGCACTGCCATCAGCTCCCATCTCATCTATTGGTCCTCCATCACAGAAACTGGGTATCCCCAAACAAACCAAGATGACGAGAACTCTGGAAGAAGAATACAAAAATGAACACAGCAGAATAATCCCTTGCTGCAGCACTGATCTACAGTTTTCTTTAAGCTCAGGTTTCTCACTGTCACCTTTTTAATCGTCCTGGCACAAGCTCGCAATCGACAGGTCCACGTTATCGGCCTCGTCTCCGCCTTGTATCTCCACCAGTTGGTTAACCTCCCTGTAGTGAGTGGAATGGACCTACGTATCTTCCCCGGCCACCCTTTGAGGTTGTGGTACTTTGTCAACAACATCAGATACGGACCTTTCCACCGATCAGTCAAACAACCTGAGCTAAAAAAATTTGGATCATAACAAATTTCCCAGGTTTGACATCATGACAGTTTGCATCAGATATGTTGGAAAATAACTTTTCAATTTCAGTTGTTCTTACTCATCTTCGTGAGACACTGCACAGTAACCTCATTATCATATTTTCACATGAGGCTGCCTGTTAAACAGTATCTCAAAGGGGACAGGTAGACAGATGGTCTGGGATGATCTTGATATTAATACCCATCACCTTACACAGGTTATAGAAGACATTACTTGTGAAATGAGTATCCCTCCTATATTCAATTATTCTAGGGATACTGTATTTGTACACAAATTCCTGCAATTTAAATTCTGTTATCAATATCTACTGCTCTAAATATTGCCTAGGCCCCTGGGTTGGACAGTATTCCGAGTATTTGACCTTAGCCTGGCATGGCTGCCGTTTGTCCTTAGCGTCCTGTGTGTGAGAGATAAAGCACAAAAGTTTAATATCATTTAAACATGACCTAAATACAACAATAAATCGTCCACATTTTACATTAGAACATATCATTGGCAGGTTGAAAAGATTGTAAACAGTCATATAAGGCCTGGGAGAAGATACTGGGGTTGTCTATGAACCCATGGGACACTCGTGTCCATGTGTAGTGTACACCTCCCCCTAGGTGGGAAAAGAAAAATACTGACAGTCAGGGTGTTAGGGCACAGGGAAGAAAGCAGAACAGAGATTGGGTATCAGTTACATCAATTACCATTACCAGTTTTTCCCTAGTACTTCCCGTCAACCTGTCTATCTGCAGACCACAAGTATGACCCGACTCCTAGCGTTGGCTCCCACTCTCCAATAAAGCATTAATGGCCACAATTGGAGCTGGTGCCTGATGGACATTTGCTGGTCTCTGTGCATATCCCTTATGGGGATATCCAGGTACTCCCTGGTTTGGGGGTCCTACCCTCTTTGCCGTGCAGCTCTTACTTATGTGTCCTCGCTGGTTGCAATTAAAACCCTTTCATGGAAAGGATTGTTGTGTGGGTTGAGCAGGAGAGAAAGGTGGTGGGTATGGGTAAGGATATTGAGGAAAAGGATATTGTGGGAGGTATGGAGCTTGTGGGTAGTATGGGACTTGTGGTTTTGTAGGATAAGTGGGATAAGGCTGTGTTTGCTGTGGTGTAGGATTAGTGAGGGCGTATAACTTTTCAGGTGTGGGTGTAGGTGCAGGTGTGTCTGCTGGCTGTGATGTTACCATCACTCCTTCCAGAGCTTGAATACTGACAGCCATTAGTTTCTCGCTCTGTGTCTCTCTCTTCTTTGAGATGTTTTTATCATGTTCTATGGCGGATTCTATGAAGGTATCTATTGTGACTCACCTCCAGCCAGGCTGTGAGGTCTGAACCCGGGTTTTTAGGTTCTCTTTAATGCCATCCATGAGTATGGTGACAATCATTCCCCTGTGGTGAATGCTATCTTTAATATCCTCTAACCCAGTGTACTGGGTGATAGCCTGCAGAGCCCAGTCGCAATAATCTTCTGCAGATTCACTCTCCTTTTGCTTTATGGTGAAAATTTAGTTCCAGTTAACTACTACTGGAAAATATACACCCAATTGAGTTATAATGCGGGAAATGTTACCTTAATTTACTTGGTCTGTTAAGGGAATGTCACCATCCAATACGCAATCCGTGATAAATTTTGTCACGTCGATATTGCGTGGTAGACAGGCCCTTGGCACCACTCGCCAATCTTTATTAGTTGGCTCATGAGAACTATCCAAATTCCTCAAAAAATCTTTGACATTTGGCTAGTTCCTTTTTGGGATTGGGGAAATCATTTATGATGGAATTTAGTTCTGCCCTTGTCCAAGGACAATGCATTACCACTTCCCTCGTGGGCACTACACCGTTCGCATTTGCATTTCCATTCAGAACAGTTATTGTCCGAATGGGATGCAGACCGGCAGCGCTGCTACCTTTTGACCTTATTACCTGGCTGGGAGTTTAATCTGTTGCTGCTACGTATGGTATTAACAGCTTCTTATGGGTACAGTGGGTGTTAGCACTTCCCTTGCTGTTACCGATGGAGATGGCGGCACCACTCGTGATTGTCGTGGTACAGCATCTATCATTTGTACAGCATGGGAAATGGCAGACCTTACAATAGGCACATCATCCACATCATGAACATTTTCTTTATGGTTGCTTAAGAGAGGGTACAAATTGCTTGTTACATTTTTATGGGTTTTTTTGATAACTGTACTTGCACCCCTATCCACATAAGGTGGCGGTGGTGCGCGTGAACTGCTGGCAATACCTTCCGCAATGCTACCTTGCTGCACATGCGCGCCATTTTGCGGCTCACACGCATTGCAATCCAGCGCTGCTGGTGTATTTTCTGGCAATGCGTTCGCGACGCTAGTTTGTGTCGCTTGCACATTTTTAAGCCACGCATCCCCTTCATGCTGCCACAATTTTAAACATTCATAATATTTTACCTTCTTACCTCGAGACCGCATCAGACTGATGTGGTCCCGGACATTATCCAATACATCTTTATCAAAACTACCAATTCTGGGAAACGGTCTAGCACTCTTCATCGTTATCTTAAACCATACATCACAATACATTATTGCACAAGTACCGTACTTTGTATGCATGATACGATGGGCCGATCCAAGCGGCGCCTCCATTAGCAGCACATCATTGTCTAACATCTCTATTGTTTGCGTGGCTCCCATCTTAAGACAACTCCTACGTTTTTCAAAATATAGATTTAAACTGGTGAAAGACAGTCAAGATACTTTCACTTACCTGTGGATGCCTTTGAAAAAGGGCGTATCCACCAAACCCTATGAAGGACCTCTAGATGCCTTCACTCACCTATGGAAGGAAGATGTTCCCATACAATAAAATCCCTTTTTGACTACGTTTCAACTGCTAGGGGGCAGCAAAGTACCCTTTTTGTTCCAGTTTATTTCGTCCACCCTCTCACCAGCTCACAATCAAAATCTAGCCAAGATTATGCGGTTCAATTATAATGTTCAAATAAGCCCAACAGATCACACACATTGATTACTGAACACTATAATCACGCTGGGAGCCGAACCCTAACAAAAATAACAAACCATACACCTGCTCTGTGTAAAAGTAAATGGTATGCTGCTACCGAGTCACAGGCCACCTTCCTGCGCCTAGCACTTAAGGGTCCTACGATACCCTTAACATTTAGGTCCCGTGTTACACCCTAAACAAACACTCACAGTTACACACTTTTTTCATGCGCAGAAAAATGCACGTTAACCCAGTTATTCGCAACAATTGAAAAATGTAAACCTCAACGGCTTTGTTTAAACACATGTCAGCACAACCGGAAATACGTATACGCTATTGTGCGACTAGTCGCGTACACAATAATGCGACTACTACACAACCGTATGACTTACCCTTAGCTGCATACGCAAAAGTGTTTCTTCACCGTGCGCGCAAAACTGCGACTCAGCCGCGTGCGCAATACTGCGGCGCCCCCTTTTAACGTAAAATACTGTCAACAAGGGAAAACAATCTTTTTCCTCTCTTGTCCCTGGATTCTAGTCAGCGTACCTTGATTCACATGATAACGGATAGCGATCTCTCAGCACCGAGTGGTTGCAGGGAAAACTGCGTGTGGCCACTATCCACCCTTTGGTGAGATATCGATAACCGTATGTATCGTGTGATTAGGTACGTGACTTCACTATGAGCCCCCAACTAAGGATTCTGGATTTGAACCTCTATACACTCCTGCCTATACCTTCTAATATCCTTCCTATAAACCTCTAAGGATGATGCTATTTTGCGTATGCAGTCATACAGTAAATAAAGACTCCAGACCTTGAACCTGTGGTTCCAAAGCACAAAGTATTATTCAAGTAAAAGTACAGTCAGTTACACGCTATGATCTAAGAACAATTTAACACAAAGAAATTATACAGACCCAAGTACAGTTATACATACGCACGCGCTCTGGACCAGATCCCGGCATCAGCAAGATAACCTCCGTCAATCAGCAATCAGCAAGAAGACTAGCAACCCAGGGACAGAGCACACATATTTATACCCCCCTAGAAATAGACAACACAATAGAGGAGTTTGTTGCTGATCCCATTGGTTCCCAGTGCGGGTGCATTTGTTACAGGGCATTTAACAGGTTGGTTCAAATGGACACCGAACAGCCTCTAACAGCTTGTTGCCTCCTTTATTTCCCCTGCATGCACAAAAATACATTTTGGTTCTTTATGTCTTTACGGTCCATAAGTTGCGGTCCAGAAGTTGCGAACGCATGTTCCGATGTTCACACCGTTGATACCGGAAAGCTGTGGATAAAGTGCGGATCAGTATAATATCAAACACGGCTTACTTATCATGTATTAAACCTTAGATACCAAAATAGTCTTTATTTCACAGCATTTGTAATAAATGAAAAAAACTTGGATCTTTTACTTTATAGCTATGGAACAGTTTGTGTAAGTGTGCATTATGTAAGTATTAGGGATATGGGTAAAGACGCTAGTTAGGTTTATCTGATTTGGGGCAGATGTGCATGCATGCAGCTAATAAACAGCGTTCGCATGCAGGATATTGTGCATTCGCTACTGAGCGTCATGTCAGCAGCGCAACTGTGCGTAATGTGCGGTGTGTATGCATGAGATTCTATCTATGATGGACTTAACATATACATATATATATATACATGTATATACAAATATATATATATATATATATACACACATATCTCATTCCTTACTTACAGTTTCAAACTGCAATGCAAATGTGTTAACCCTAGCTGTGAAGCCGGGGCCATTCTGTCTGGGTGTGGGACTAAAACCTGTTTAGGATTCAGACAAATTCAATTGTGCTGATCAATGTCTGGGTTATATTACAATTGCCACAACTATACTTGTCTATATACAGGGATTCCCAATTTGTATGTAAAACACTCACAGTATTCTGGTGTATTGTCTATTCTATTTACTTTTCTCAGGGGCTGTTTTTCTAGTTGTTTTTGGTAGATTATCAAAAACATTGCCATCTGTACTTAGCTCATGAGTTGTAACTTAAAATGGCGCTGGTTGCAAAATGGCATCTTGCAGATTCTTGTTTCTAAAATGGAGTCTAGCTGCCATTCGCAAGATGGCGTCGTGCACGCTAATTTTTACACTGATTCCATCTCAGCCACTAATTCAGCTTCAACAGAGCAATGTGGTTTTTTTTTCTATGGGGGAGCAATGTTATTTCATCTATGGGGGAACAATGGGCTTTTTTTCTGTGGGGGAACAATGTTACTTCCTCTGTGGGGGAACAATGTTATTTCCTCTGTGGTGGACCAATGTGCTTTTTTCTTTTGGGGAGCAATGTTATTTCCTCTGTGGAGGAGCAATGTACTTTTTTCTGTGGGGGAGCAATGTTATTTCCTCTGAGGGGGAGCAATGTGATTTTTTTTCTGTGGGGGAGCAATGGTATTTCCTTTTGTGGGGAGCAATGTGCTCTTTTTCTGTGGGGAGCAATGTTATTTCCTCTGTGGCAACAATGTGTTGTTTTTCCTTTGGAGGGGGACTTATGTTGTGCAGGGGCCATTCAAATCAACACATTTTTTGTTAAAATTTTATCTCACCAGCTCAGATTTTGTTAAAATTTGGTGTATGTAGAGTATATCTGTAGTCTAAGAATAATACAAAATTTTATTTAAATATATAATGCAGTTTCCAAAATATGTAATTTTCAAAAATGCACATTTTCAAAATTGCCATAACAGCCCTCCTATTTCAGCTAGAGAGGTGGGAGTGGTGTCATTTTACTGTGTTTTTATATCCTTTCCTATGATATACAATGCAATAGGATTTGTGAGGAAAAACTTTTTCCAAATTCAAACTGAAATTTTTGATCATGATTATCTCAAAAAATGTGTTAACAAAAAAGTAAAAAAAAATTCTGGAAATAGTCTACTAATGTTAAATGTTTTTCAAAAGTTAAAAGTGTGAGGATAATGGGTTTTTAGTTAAAAATAATTTTAAACAGGAGTAGTCACTACATTTGAAAAAAATCAGGGCCTACTTTTAAATCCAATTATATGATGGAACAACTAAAATTAGCCAACTAAAATTTATATATATATATATATATATATATATATATATATATATTATATATTCTCACATGTAGAGATTGTCAAAAAGTTATTAAGAGAATTTATAAAAATTCAAATATTGCAGGCCTAATTATAAAAGACCCTATATGACTTTATTAACTAAAAACAATGAATAATACTTGCAAGAAAATAAATAATGATCAATAATGTTAATGCATTGTTTATGTATCATGCTCATGAATCATTGTTCTCATGAATCAATGGTCAGGTATCATGCTCAGTATTGCAGAACAGTTTGTATCATGTCTATGCAAGCTGTGCAAGCAAAACTTCACAAACTTGTGTTGTCACATGCTAGACTATGATGTTGAGGCCGAGTGGCCTTTTTTCGGCCACAGCGCATGGGAAAGGCCCCTGTGATGGAGTTGGTGCCTCAGTCAAGAGACTGGCAGGTAGAGCCAGCCTACAATGTCCATATGAGAACCAAATCCTCACACCTCTGCAACTTTATGAATGGGCAGTAGAAAATATACCTGGAATTAATTTGACGTTCACAACGCAAGAAGACTATATTGAGTCTGAAACATTTTTGAATGATAGTTTCAGCCAGTCAGTAACTATTCAGGGAACACGACAGTATCATGCTTTTATACCTGTGATTCAAGTACATCAAAAATATCTGTGAAAACCTTTTCTAAGGCTACAACATATTCTACAGTATTTGTTACAAAATCTCTAGACAAACTCACGTTGACACAGATAAATGGCTATATAACCATTGTGTATAACAAGAAATGGTGGCTTGCTTATGTGATGAACAAGAATGAAGATGAAGACGAATTAAAAGTGACCTTATTCCATCCAGCTGGACCTTCACCATCATTCTTCTTCTATCCAAGGAAGCCTGATGTACTATGGATACCTCCTAATAGATGTCTTCTGCAAAGTTGACCCTATAATTCCAACTGGAACAAGATATGTCATGTCTCCTGTTGACACTTTAAAAACTACTGAGGCATTGTCAAACTATCTTCAGCTAACATTGTTGACTGACGAATAAAATGTCAATATTTCTATTACACTTGAGTTATATAATTAAACTAATGAAGCCATCAAATCTATTATTACCTATTACTACTTGTAATACACTGGCTGTTTTAAATAACTACCTTTCTTTAAAATTATATTTAACTATGAACCCATTAGCCTCCCACTTTTAATTTTGATAAACATTTAACATTAGTATAGACTATTTACAGAATTTTTTTTAACTTTTTTGTCTATGCACTTTTTGAGATAATCATAACTTTCAGTTTGAATTTGGAAAAACTTTTTCCTCACAAAGCCAATTGTGTTGAATATCATAGGAAAGGATGTAAAAAACACAATAAAATTACACCACTCCCACCTTTCTAGCTTAATTAGGAAAGCTGCTATGGTGATTTGAAAATATGCTGGTTGGGCATTTTTGACAGATTTTTGAAAACTTTACATATTTTGGAAACGGCATGATATATTTAAATAATGTTTTGTATTTTTCTTAGACTACATATATACTCTCCATATACCAAATTTTAACAAAATCTATGCTGGTGAGGTAAAATAAGTGTGTTGATTTGACACGGAATGACCCGCCTTTGAACAGGAAACAGCAGTTGGTTTTGCTGTCCCTAATCCTATGGTAATGTTAACCTAATTTATTCATAAGGTAGTCTTTTTGTTTGAGGCCACACCCCTATTTGTGAGACCATGCCCCTTACTCTAAGACCATGCCCCCTTACTGGGGGGCCCACTGAAGGTGTGTGCAAACTTACCATATTATGCTAGTTTGAGGGGAGTGACGCATTTTGCACTGGGAGCCATATCATCTGAAAACTGGCCCTGCCCCTTTGGAATGATACAGCTCGCTTTGCCCCAGGCTAGCTTTCCAGAGTGTGGGGCAATACCTGAGAAGGGTGCCCTGCTCACAAAAAGGCTTTATAAAAGTCTCACATATAGACACAGACATATGCAGCAAAAGTTCTTGTTGAATCATTTGGACGCCAGATTTTCTGTTATAAAAATATACCTCTTTATTTCTCTCCTCCTGCAGACTTTAAAGGACCTGAATATGATTATGGAGAGGCAAGGTCCGGTTGGATCTGCTCCTCCAAACAGGCACTCACCGGAATCCATGCTGAACATTCCCACTGGTCACCGCATCGTGTGTTGCTCCTACACCATACATTGAGTCATCACTAGGTGATGTGGAAAGCCATTCTGGGATTGCTCCATCATCAATCCCAGGCTCATGCATAGTGGCTTATTTAAGGCACTATGGCCCTGATTCAGACCCACTCACGAGCGGCTGTCCACTCGCAAGTGGGTCGATGTTCTGCACTGAGCATGCGCAAGACAGAGGGAGCTCCGTCGTGCGCATGCGCCAGACGCGATGAGCGAAGGACTTTCCTTTGCTCGTAGTGTCTGATCAAAGGGGGCGTGCTGTCAATGTTGATTGACAGCATGCCCCCTTTGGTGGGCGTGCCGGGGGCGTGCCTCCCTGATGAGGGCGTTCCTAAGGGAATGCCTCCCGTCAGAAGCCGGCCCACTGACATCACTAGTGATGTCAGTGGGAGTGATTTTGGCTCTGATAGAGCCAAAATCACTCCGGAGCTTGCGGTTGAAAACCTCAACCGCAGGCTCTGGCTCGCAGTTTCGATGGTCGCGATGGTCACGACCATCGCGGCCATCAAACTGCATGCTCGTATAGGCTGTGGGTGGTGACCCACAGCTATACGAGCGTCCAGGAGGACGCTCCATTTTTATGGAGGGCGGCCCTCATTCAGAGTGTGCGCTCTGCTCAGAGCATACGGCTCTGAAAGAGGGCCTATGTCTGGTACAAGAAAGCAGCAGGAAGAAGAGGACCATCCATGAGCAGGAAGAAAAGGCTGCACCCACCAAAGAAGATTCCATGCCCGCTAAGGATGTTGTGACTGCCAAAGAAGATGTCAGATCAACAGAAGACATTGGAAGTGACCCTTCAGTAACCGCACTGTAAGAAAAGTTAAGGAGTTGTCACTACCTCGCATTGCACAAACAGGCAAGGACAACTGATTGGGTAGGCCTTTGGTTAGGCCGTCTCACTACCATAAAGGCTGTGTCCCAAAGTAATTGTCAGTGCTAGTTCATGCCCCAAGTAATAGTCGATGCTGGGCCATGCCCCAAAATAATTGTCGGTGCTAGGCCGTGCTCTCAGTAATTGACAACACTAGGACATGCTACAAGTAATTGACAGTGCTAGGTCATGCCCTAAGTAATTGTCAGCGCTAAGCCATGCCCCAACTAATTGACACATGATGCCTTGCCCCAAGTAGTTGTTGGTGCTAGGCCTGGGCCCTAAGTAACTATTAGAGCTAGTTTGTGGTGCAATTAATTAACAGTACTAGGCTGTAGGCATGGTAAATTGGGTTTTAAGCATGTAAGTATATTAAACAGGCAAAAAGGCTCATGGGAAACACAGATTCTGGGTAGAAGGCCAGAGCCACAAAAGGGCATTAGGATCTAGGTATATAAAAAAACATTTCCCATGGTTATGTAGGGTTGTAAGGTTCCCACACCATAGTACCTGCCCCTCAGAAAAGCCATGTGTAGGGGCTGTCCAACACCCACATTTCTTTCTTTCCCCCTTATTAAATAATTGTCATCTTCAACTGTCCAGGGTCTTGCTGAGTGGTGCCAATGCACAGTCCTCACCTGCCAGTTAGCCTGTATCTGAGTGAATGTTATCTGAAGTCCTGGGATATCTGGGTTAATCTCATGTCTCAAATCCTCCTCACCAGTCAGGCCCCTTTGAGAGTAGGCTGATGGTGTCAAAGTATCTGCTCTCATTTTTAGAAGGTAATATATTATGTGTCTTGATAACTAAGAACTGTTGCTTGTTATACTTGTTGCACTTGTTACTGTCTGTATATTTATTATTTCTATGACAAACATAGTGTTAGTTGTGTAGCTTAGAGTAGTGCATACATGCTTACGTATTTCGTTACATACTAGTGGGATAGTTGAAGCCCTGTGTGTTTACCCCAGGATACAGTCAATATACAGAATCCCGCCATCTAAATCCTGACATGGGACTATAGACAGGCATCTAAATCCAGATTCCTATCTTTAGCCCGATGACAGAATCCCAACAGGATGGCTTCCCGAACGAAGCTAAACGGGGTTACTTAGTTGTTAGTTGCAAGGGGAGAGGGTTAGGCAACACTGGGGGGAGGTTAGGGTTTGGCACCCCCTGGGAGGGTTAGGTTTAGGGTGCAGGGAGGGGGGGTTAGGGATAGGCATCATGGGGGGGGCTTGGGGTTAGGCACCACCCCAGGAGTCTTAGGTTTAGGCACCCCCACGGAGGGTTAGGGAGGGGAGAGGGGAGGGTTAACTATACATACCAGCCAGTGTCAGCATTTTCTGCTGTCAGGCTTCCAGTGTCAGGATTTGAACCGGCAGCTTTTAAGCCAATGGTATTTCATACCCAACCTGGTTACCACATCCATATTTTTAGACTGTTGAAGAAAGCTGTGGAGGGGGCTTCTAGTCTGTGCTTTTTTGCAGATGCTGACGACGTGACATTGTTGTGACATTAGCCTAGCAAGATGACAAAAATATCCCAGTAAGAATGATATTTGTTTCTGTGTCATCCCAATAACATAACTCATTGCTTGGCACTGGGGTGTAACAAAATCCGAGGCCAAAAGTGCCAATGATGACCTTCAACTGATCTCAGTCATCCAGGCTTTTCCATCCATTTTCTGTTGTAGAGGCCAGAGGCCAGAGATCAGGATTTTCTCTAACTAATTCATTTCTGGCTTGCATACAAGGATTGTTTATGACATATATAATTCTGAAGAGTGTGTGTGATGCAATGCAGGCAGCTGACTACATCTGTATGACAGCAGGCTTGGACCACCACCCATGCACCTCTTGCAGTTAGAACAAGCTTCTCCTCTCCCTCCAGCTCAAATACTTGTCATGTAAAAACAAAGTTTGGATTGCTTGTGCAGACAAAATGGTGGCAAGAGAAAATTACCAGGAGTTACCTAGCCTGGTTGATACACATATAGAACATAAAATAAATATAATCTCTGTGCTCTTGTTAGGAAAATTAAAATGTACAATAGAAGATCGAACAATAAAATTTTATAAAACCATTTTCATGTCAGAATGGAAACACATCCTGGATGACTGTTCTTTCTCTATAATAGATATTATTAAAGAATGTAAAAAAACCTTAATAACAGAAGAAGAAATAACAACAAAAGAAAAATCCAAAGGCGCTACTACATGTAGACACAATAGGGGCCTGGTTTACAACTCACTCTACCTGTTAAAAGCTAGCCCTACCAATTTGAGAAAAACTAGATCACTCCCAAGAGAGAAAAACCAAAATCAGAGAAAACATAAGGGCGCTAATCAATAGGTAATAGGTTTAATAGTAAAAACATGAAACATGTAGTGATCACATTATCACTACAAAATCAGAAAACAACACAGAGTACATAAAATAAATGAAAATAAATATGAAAATAAAATATAAAAATATATAAGTATTGACAGAGTAGAATATAGCTACCTAATTACATGAACACAGATATCAGTATGCACCATGCAAAATAAAAGCATTATTAGATGGCATGAATATTGTATAGATTCCTATGGAGCATAATTCAGTGCTGCTTAGCAACATATAACATGAGAAAACTGATGAATCAAGTTGTCACAATTGTGACTCCATCCCAAAGGAGATATAGACTAAATGTTATTTGAAAAAGCTCCGTATTTCGTAGTTCAGCTCCCAAAAAATGGTCAGTATGGATATGATCTCCTATTCTTCTAATGAGCAGCAATTCCACTGTCACACAGAAGGAAAAAAACAACTTTGTATACGTTCAGTTGAAACACTGTTTTAGTGAGGCTACAGAGTCTTAATATAGGTTTCCAATAGTGATTTTAAACAACATGCATGTTTGTTGGATATTTTTTTATGTACATATCCCACTCTATTTAACGGCACAGTGGTATCCCTTATATCAAATGCGGTGCTGCATGGCAGGTGCACAAGCCAGCAGTGTTGTTACCATCCGCTGTATCTTTCTCAAATGCAGCAGGGAGATACACTCGTGGCAAACGGAAATCCAGAGACTCGTAGCCTTGTCAGCAGGTGAGCACTCATGATGCATTTCTCCGCCTCAGGCTCATCGGCGGTTTCTTCAGACGGTTTCTTCTGATTTTGTAGTGATAATGTGATCACTACATGTTTCATGTTTTAACTATTAAAAACCTATTACCTATTGATTAGCACCCTTACGTTTTCTCAGAAGAAGAAATAACACTACTAACTGAAAAAGTTTAACCTTTCAGAGAGCGAAAAGAGTGTAGGAAATTTGAAAGGGATTTAGAACAAATAATTATTACCAAAGAAAAAGAAATCTTCCAAAGGAAACAAAGGAAATATGCTAGAGAGAGGAATATACTCCAGGAAGAAGAAAAAATGGAAAAAAATGTTTTTGACATCAGAGATGGAAGCTGTAGCTGTGGAGATAGTGTGGTGAGTATTATAGAAGAAGAACCCGAAGAATACAGAACAATACAGAGGAATCAAAGAATAGGAAAAAGTCCATGAAGATCTGGAGACAGAGAGAGAATGAGGGAGACAACCATAGAAATAACTATAATAAGAAAGGATGGACAACTTATGGGAGAAATTCAGAACCCCGAATAATATACATAATACCGAGAGACCAAGAGGAATGAGGGACTATCACAATCAGAATCGAAGAAAACACAATACCTATGAAGATTTCTACATAAAATAATGAAATGAAGGAGAATCTAGTCCCTACACACTATTCACACACAAAAACAAATATTATATCCTACAAAAGAAAGATTTTTTTTTTTTTTTTAGAAAGGAGCAAGGACAGGACCTTCCTAAGTAGATAACTTCATATCAAGAAAGAGAAGAGGGAAAAGATGGAAATGTTTGACAAAGGAAAATAAATCCCTCCATTCCCCAATTACAAATCATTTGAATAACCTACCACAAGAAAATCATATTCATAATCTAAGTTCCCATACCTTGACGAAGGAAGAAGTCTCAGCCTTAAACCAAAGCCTAAAATATGCACCCGACAGCAAACTTGATAAGTTTGGAACTTACATTGATGTGCAGAAATTCACTAAAAACTGTACTTTGAAAAAATACTTAATTAACCAACGAGAGGGCATCTCAGAAGCCAGAACATCATTCAGACCCAAATCCACTTTTAACCTTATACATCTAAGGGAATGTTTTGTGGACACATTTAATTAATTGGTTTATGAGGACCTGGGAAAATACAACTCAAATGGGCCAGAAAACCCAATTTGATGAAAAAAAACGGGAAGCCATTGAAACCCTGGAAAAAAATAACATCGTTGTTAAGCCCGCTGACAAGGAGGGAAGTATAGTGGTTATGGACAAAACCCATTATGAGAAGGAAGTCCTATGTCAACTCACTGACGGAGACACTTACTTACCAACTACTAACAGGGGACCCTAGTGGATAAATAGACAAACAATTAAGACAAATCATAAAAAAAGTATAAAAACGTAGGAACCATTATGGAGAAAAAAATCCAAATTTATTATCTATTTTATGAGAATCCCTCCTTTTCAGTGTTCTATATCCTCTCAAAAATACACAAAGACACAAAAACCCCTCCCGGTAGGCCGAAAGTAGCTAGCACTGATTCCATAACAACAAACTTGTCCAACCAAAGGTGGTCAAAATCATTTTATTTATTTAATTGACACAATGAATGTTATTGGCAATCTATAAAACATAGAAAGGAAAGATGGAGATTTCTTGGTGAATGCTGACATAAGATTACTCTATACTATAATAGGATATTCCTTGGGTATTGAATCAGCCAATATTTTCTAGAAAGAAGTGGCATGGAAGAGAACACTCTAAAATTTTTAAATGAAGTCATGATTTTTATTTTAGAAAAGAACTTCTGGTTCAAAGAAAATTTTTACAAACAGAGTAGAGGTACAGCGATGGGCACAAGCTTTGCCTCCGCATATGCAAATATGTTTATGGGATATTAGGAGAAGAAACATATTTGTCATAACAATCAATATATTAACAACTAACCAAGAATCCATTTCTTTAGACCTCAGTATCTACATAAAGAATAATCAAATCCATACCATAAACTATATTAAACCAACAGATAGCAAGTTACATTCAAACTTCTTGCAATCACCATCCACTGTGGCTAAGGAGTAAGCCAAAAAGTAAAATACAAAGGGTTAGAATGAACTGTTGTGAAATAGACATCTTCGATGGACACGTGAAAGATTTGAAACAAATATTTCTGCATAAGGGATATGAGCCTAGCATCATAGAAAATTTTTTGGAAGAGAGAAAGGAATAGCTACTACATACTGATAAACAAAAGAGAGAAGCAAACAACCTAAAATTACCTTATATTACAAAATTCAACAGCCAGTATAAAGATTGTGAAAAAATTGTTCAGAAACACTGGCACCTTCTAACTAAGGATCAAATCCTGAAAGATTTTGTCCCCAAAAGGCCCCAATTCATCTATAGATGGGCTAACAACTTGAATAATCGCCTAGTTACAAACACATTACCTGAAAAGATGGGAAGGACGCATCAAAACTAAAGGCTTCCATCATTGCGGAGCATGTATTCTGTGCAAATCTCTTTAAAAAAAAATCAAGAAAAAGTAAAAATCTTTTTTTCATCTACCACTAACAGCTTCACTTTCAAGATTAATGAATTTATTACGTGTAACAGTAAAAATTCCATCTATTTCTTAGAATGTCAGTGCAACTTACAGTATATAGGTAAAACCACATGAACCCTAAGGGAGATATGGGCTAAACATGTTCAAAATATGAAAAACATTTTTTGACAAACATACTATCTCAAATAGTTTCAAAGACCCCCATACCAGTTGATTCTATCAAACAAGTTATATGGATAAATAAAGTGGAAAGTAATTGGAGGAAAAATAATCAGGAAATAAAACTAGCACAGAGTGAAATTAAATGTATCCATGATATAAAAACTTTAGTTCCACATGGACTCAACTTGGACTTTGAAATTAAATGGTTCCTACAGTATAACATCTAATATACCACTTTCTTTGTCCTACCATGTAAACTAAGCATACTCCATCCTGGTCCAATTCTGTATGGGAGACCTTCTCCCTTCCTCACACTTTTTTTTTCTCTCACTAGAGGACAAATTGTGATGCCACTAGTGCACAGTGTCTATCTTAATAATTATTGGCTACAATTCCTCTTACTCAAAATCTAGATTTTAACAAACTAACCTTTTTACTTACTGCATTTATCATTGTATATTTATTTTATTAAGCAATGTGTATTTTTTTAAGTGAGTTTCACACTATGCAAAGGATTTTATTTCCAGTATTCAGTTACAATGTTTTTAGATGAATGTACCACTATTACCGCCCACTAGGAAGAGGTGGGTTCTATTGTACTATAAATATTTATCCAGTAGCAGGAACACCACTACCTTAAGAAAAACTGTGTATGTCAAAATGCGTTGGTGTGGTGAGATAGATCTTTATCCAGTACTGTATGGCTCATTGCAATACCTAGTGGTGAGAATACCCGGGCTTTTTTATTTTTTCCACTTGGATTTTTATTAGACCGTGTTTTATTTTGTTGCCAAGTATGGATGTGTCTTAGACTCAATTTTTGATAATTAAAATTTTAAATATTTTGAGTCTTGAAATATTCCTTTTTACCCACATCCAGAGTGAAAAGTACCTCTGGGGGTACACATCACAAGGAATACAAAGAAATCATTATGTGGTATCTATGGGATCCAGAGGCTAATGTGGACCATATTTAAAATAAACCTTTATATGTTTTCCACCTTGCTTGTATATGTAAGCACTCATGTGAGCATTTGCTTATACCTTACCTCATATATCACAGGGTGATCCGTCCAGGGGCGCTGACAGCCGCGGGGGGCCCGGTTGGAAGGGGATGTGGCATAATAGTGGGATGTGTGACCACTTCCCTTTAGGATAGAAAAAAATAAAATTATTTTTGCAGCTGTGTGCTGGGAAGGGGGCACTGTGAGCCCCTCAACCCAGCGCAATGCCAGGAGAGGGCGAGATCAGTGTGATCACCCCCCACCCCCACAGGCAAATATAGGAGACTGCTGCAGCTGCTGCTCAGCAGCCGCAAGCAGTCTCCAGCTGCAGCTCTGAACACTGCAGCATGTGCTGGGCTGCTGTGTTGTAGGAGGTAGGGGGGGACTTTTCAAAGAACCCTAAGATGATTTGTCTGTATATATATATGGTTTTATTATATTTTATTGTTTGAGCTTCTATTGTACATTTTAATTTAGCTAAAACATGTGTGCAGTTATTATATTTATTCAAATACTTGTCATGTCAGGTGGAAAATTACAATCTTAAAGGATATGGTTGCTTTACCCCACACTCTTCTTTATCCATACAATCTTAATGCACACACAAGTCCACCTGGTCCTACACTGACTGGTGCCAGTAGTCCTGAATCACATTTCACACTGCTCTCATCTTTGATTCAGCTTCGACTAGCACCCATGCCATCTGTCCATGGATGTTTTTAGTAACATAGTTCCTGCATTTTCAGTCTATATAATGGAATGGGCACTGTCATAGCTAAGTCCTGTATAAATTTATATAATTTGTCAATAGTAAGAATGGGCAGGTGTGGCTAGACTGCTTTGCGGCATCATTGTGAGTGAACTAATCTAACAGTTTAACTGTCACTTCTTACCAATGTAACACTTACTAACACTCCATTTATTTTCCGTTTTTACATACATTTACAAAAGTGCATGGACCCCTGTGTTTTGGTTCTAATTCATCATCGTGTTTTGGTTTTGGCAAAACCACCCCCAAGTGTTTTAGTCGGATTTGATTTTGGATTCCTTTAAAAAAAAAATCGATAGATATTGATGAAACAGCTAAAATCAGGTAATTTTTACTTGTTTACTTGCAATCCAAAACCCGAGTTCCAAACTGACTACAGAACCAAACAGATTCGGTTCGAATCAGAACCTAAAAATTATTCTGAACTGGGACTCAATTCAACTTGGAACCCCTAAGTTCTGGTGTGTTCGTAGTTCAGGAAAACCGTACCATTACCACACATCTCTAATATATTTACAGGCTCTTTTGCTTGATACCTAGTCGGCGACTTGCAAATAGTGACTGGTACTTTGAATGGAAAGAGCAATCACAGCATTTTGCAGGACCATACAATAGCTACTGGCTTATGCCTATGCGGTCAGAGGTTCACCGTACAGCAAGATAATGACCCCAAACATACCTCCAGGCTATGCCTACCTTCAATGAACAGATGGTAGGCTTCAAATCATGGAATGGCCATCACAGTCTCCAGACTTAAACCCCATTGACCTGGTTTTGGATGAACACAAGTTTCCAGAGGGTGCCAAAAAACTGTTTAATATTAATAATATTAATACACTCTCAATGTAATATATTCAATTTAATTATTTTTCTGTATAGGCCTCTTCAAATACTTTCTCTTGTATTGAACCAGAAGGTATGGTGGGATGTTGTATTCACTTGTTGAATCCTAGAATAAGTACCAGGGACACACAGAAAAATGGTCAAATAGCCTCTCAGTACATGTAATCAAAATATTTTTTCATCTAAAATATCTATATATTAAAATCTATAAAATGTCCTTACTTGACACACAATCCATTCAGTTCAAGCCACATTTGGGGTAGAAAATGTCCACATTCTGTCTCTCTTAACAGCAATTAGTCCCACTTGTGGTCAGTCCTGCATCAAACTGACTTTCTCAGGGGTGTGTTGTGACCTTAATTGTCTGCTCCTAGCATGTATCCATATCAGATTCTATGCTGAAAAGAACGCATGAAAATTATGTGCTTCTTGCAGAGAAATAGCAAGACATTGTTGAATTGTACCAAAAGTGTGTGGTACTTCAGCAGTAATTGGAAGCATTAAAAGATGTTTAAAGACATATCAGAGTGCTGCAGTGTGTGCACTAGAAATGTGGTGGAATTGGTATCCGGTCATTAGATCTACTGTAAATAGACTATATTTAGGTAGACAATGAAAGTTAGACAGGCAGTAGGTCGATAGGGACTGAAGGTCGACAGGGTCTGAAGGTCAACACACTAAAGGTTGACTAGTAAAAAGGTCGACAGGTACTGAAGGTCAGGGTTAGGGTTAGACACTTACTCCGATGGTTAGGGTTAGGCACCAGGAAGGAAGGTTAGGGTTAGGCATTAGAAGGGGTGGTTAAGGTCAGGCACCTACCCCTCTGGCTAGGGATAGGCACCAGGAGGGAGGTTAGGGTTAGGCACCAAGGGGAGGATTAGGATTAGAGTGAAGATTAGGGCTAGAAAACAAAAAAATGTGTCGACCATATGTGTGTCGACCTAATGAACATTTTGACCTTCAGTACCTGTTGACTTTCTTACTAGTTGACCTTTACTGTGTCAATCTTCAGACCCTGTTGACCTATTGCCTGTCTATCTTCCATTGTCTACCCAAACATTGTCTATTTACTGTAGACCTAATGAACCACACCTGGTGGAATTAGCTCTAGTGTTGAAAGAAAAAGGATGTTTAATTTTATCCACACAAGCAATACTTGCAGATTTTGAATTTGAGAGAGATTATCTAATTAAGAAGCTCCATGAATGCTCTGGGGACAATGAGGAATATCTTGCTCAATGACAAAGACTCCTGCTCAGTGACAAAAAGACAGGGATGCAAAAGACATGGAGATTGTCTTCAAGCAAGTTTTGACTAGCAAATACATTTTGAGGAGCAAATACAGATGTTCCAGACCAATTTGGCTACTTCTAGAGCAGCTTCAGAGTGTCTTATTGAAATAAATATATTTCTAGAGGAAATTCTGCATGAAACAGCAGAGCAAAGTAAAGTTTTGGAAAAATAACTATACCATGTATGTGCTGTGAATGAGGAGCTACAAGGAGAAAGGTTGAGCCTTGAAAATATCTATCAAGAGCACAGAAACCGTTGCAAAATCTACAGTTGGAGATGAGTGCCAGAGAACAAAAGCTTCAGTGTAAAAAAAAAAATGTTGCACGATCTGAAATAGCTGAACAAAAGTTGGGACATGTTAATATGAAAAATATAGGGCCTGATTTAGAGATGGGTGCAATGGCTATCTTTACACAGATTTAGAAAATGTTTGTTAATGCGCATGCTTAAACACCGCACTGCACGTGTGCAGTGATTGCATTGCAATCATGCACGCACAGAGAAACCACTTAAACAGCAAGTGACAGGTAGTCAGTGTTTGGGGATGGTAATGGGGAGTGCTTAGAAAAATGCAGGCGTGTCTGACCATTTAAACACCATTTCATGGGCATGCATAAATTAGTCATTGCATTCTCCAGTGTAGCATGAGACCTCTCTGCATGTCAGGAGAGCTGCAGTGTTTGCAGCTGGTTAGCATTGACTTAACTGCTGCATGAATGCCTGCTGTACGTTGATGGTACCAATGTTTATGTTGTTGCACGTCATCACACAGATATTATTATTATTATTATTATTATTTATTATGTCATTTATATTGCACTTTTCAACTAAAAGGACTAAGACAATACAACCCAAGCTTAACAAGATACATTACTGCTTAGGTGAACAGGTAAGTCTTGAGTTTATTTTTGAAGGATTCTAGAGTAGAGGCTTCTCGAGGTGTGTGAGGAAGTGAGTTCCATATAGTCAGAACCACAAAGCTGAAACCTCAACCACCATATGAGTTCCAGGAGATTCTAGGTACTGTTAATAGTCCTTCATCAATGGATCACCATAATAAAGTAGGACAGTAAGGGATCAGAAGCTGCTTCAAGTAGCTTGGGCCCTGGTCATGTAGAGCTTTGAAAATCAGTAAGCCAATCTTGATAACAAGCCACCATCTTACAGGCAGCCAGTGAAAGGCGTATTGAATGGGTGTTATGTGGCTGGAATGGGGCTGGTTGGTTAATAGCCTGGCAACTGCATTTTGTACCATTTGCAAGCAGGCAGAAGTTGGTGTCCCTATGCTTGGGTATGTTTGGAAATCATTTGCATATTTTAGCAACTGCAATTCGTGAGAGTATGTAGCTGCATTTGCATTACTGTCTATCTCTGAATCACGCCCATAGAGAGCAATCTCCTGCACACTTTGGAAGTGGAAAAAGCAGAAAAGGAAAATAAGTTGGACACTCTGGAATTTGACTCTGGCCATGTTGATATGAACGATCTATTTACTTGTCAGGTTGCGGCCTAGGATTGGCTGTTACTCACCGCAGTGCCGGCTTCCTCTGATCCCTTTGGTGGTCAGACGCCAGGTGCAGTGGTGGGTGACGCACTGAGCATTATTCCTAGTGCCAGGTGGACATCCATGTGTCACACCATGCCTTGGTTACTGCGGTCGCCGTCTTGGACATGGCCGTGACAGTTCATATCACCTGACTGCCCTTTACCCAATGTTAGCATGGTAATGGTCGCTGACACTGTCCATCTATGATCTGCTACCTTAGGATATAAAGTCTGCCTCCGGATGGAAGGAAGTTGCCTGAGCAATGTTGTTGTTTCCAGTGTCTACTAATGCTATCTTGTTCCAGGTCCTATCCTCGTGTCATTCCTATGCTCACCAGTGCCGACATTCTGAACATCTCGCAGGTGCAGCGGTGGGTGATGCGCTGAGCATTATTCCTAGTGCCATGTGGACATCTATGTGGTACCCTGTGCCTTGGTTACTATGGTCGCCGTCATGGACACGGCCATGACAGTTCATATCACCTGACTGCCCTTTACCCAATGGTAGCATGGTAATGGTCGCTCACACTATCTACCTATGATTTGCTACCTTAGGGATGGAAGGAAGTTGCCTGAGCAATGTTGTCATTTATGAAAAGAGCAATGTTGTCGTTTATGAAAAGAGCCCGTGCCTGCAATGTGCTCAGGTCCCATTTGTGGGACCTGAGCTTGTGTGTGTGTCTCTGCAATTTTGTCGATCTCGGAATCACGCCCTAAGTCAGTCTCAACTGCATGCATGAATGCTTTGTTGTACAATGGGGTCACACTGGACCCCATCGCACAACCAGCTAACTGCAAGTAGAACCATTGTAAAAAAAGTAGTTTTTAGTCAGGACCATACCTAAGAGCTCCACAAATAACTGTACTTATGGGCCCTGGTATAAGATGTTATTTGTAATAGGTGCCAAGTAACATCCAGCTCCAAACTATCAGAAATACACATATAAAGGCTGGATCTGCATCTATACTGAAAAAATATCAATCAGAAAACATGGGTTAATTGTTCGGAGTAACCAATAAATCAGTTGTGTTCATTAAATAGGAATTGACATTCTGTGCACAAGGCTGAAGAAATGCATCTAAGTAAATAGATATAGGCTAATATAAGGATCCCTAGTCTGCCCAGGGGATCCTTCTGCCCCTTTTGCATTTTGGGTAAGGAATAAAACAGTGGAATGGTGGGATATTGAACACTGAGAGCATTAGACACATCCTGTGAGATCAAATTTAAACAGACTGCTGAAGATAAAAATGAATCTAAATACCATTTGAAATCAGTGGGGGGGATCTCTATCCAATAACTTGTAAATATTAGAGTCACTCAATTGACATGCTAACTCCTCTGTTTGTAGTACTTAAGTGTCTGGACAACAATAGCCCCCTCCCCCCCTATATATCCACATCTCAATATCAGTTCTTTTACTAAGTGCAGATAATTCTTGTTATTCATTGCTTGTAAGGTCCAAAAAAGTAAGAGGCTGTGAAGAAAAAGAATCCAGCACCATAGATTCAAACATTCTGGAAAAGGTTTTAATGGACGAATTCTGGGAAATAAAATCGAACTTGGATCACGGCTGAATTTGCGCAATTGTCTTGAAGTCTGGGAAGTAGGAATGTCCGGCTGAGACTGATTGTATGCTTTATAAAATGTAATAAGAACCATAACCAAAAATTACTGATACAACTGGAAAATCAGTAACCGAGAATTAAATATATACTCGCTCCATAGAATAAAAACAAAGAATAATAGAACTAATTCATTGTAATAGACACAGTCTCAGAATAGTAAAAGAATGCAAGCATATTGATTATAAATCAGGTGTTGTAAAATGAAAAATAAACTACAACTGCAATGTGAGTCACGGTGGGCAGTGGCGGAACTAGTGGCGGTGCAGCCGGTGGCTTGCACTGGGGCCCGCTGTGGTGCAGGGGCCCATAGCCACTGCTGCACCCAGTGCTAGTGTCCCGACAAGTGTAGTGCAGACTGCCGTGAGAGCGTTCCGCACTACACAGTAACACAGTGAGTGTTTATTATAAAAGCCAATGAGAGTCAGGCAGACTGTCATTGGCTGCTGCGTCCACGGAAGGAGCTGGCTGGAGCTCACTCATGAGCTCCGCCTTCCAGCTCCCCCCGCAGTGGGTGATGGTAGAGACATCATAACGTCTCTACCATAGTGCAGAAGAGCGGGTTGGGAGGAGCGGGGATTTGGGTAAGTTGTGTGTTTTTTATGTGTGTGTGTAAGGGGGCATGGGAACTGGCACAGCATAGGGGGGGCTACTGGGGGCACTGTATAACGGGGGTAGCCGCTACTAAGGGCACTGTATAGGGGAGCCGCTACTGGGGGCACTGCATGGGTGGTGGCCACTTCTGGGGGCATTGTATAGGGGGGACTATTATTGGGGGCAACGCATAGGGGGGACTACTACTGGGGGCACTGCATAGGGAGGACTACTACTGGGGGCAATGCATAGGGGGGACTACTACTGGGGGAACTGCATAGGGGGGACTATTACTGGGAGCAATGCATAGGATGGATTAATACTGGGCAATGCATAGGGGGGACTACTAATACTGGGGGCACTGCATAGGGAGGACTACTACTGGGGGTAATGCATAGGGTGGACTACTACTGGGGGCACTGCATATGGGGACTACTACTGGAGGCAATGCATAGGAGGGACTACTACTGGGGGAACTGCATAGGGAGAACTACTACTCGGGGCAATGCATAGGGGGGACTACTACTGGGGGCACTGTATAGGGGGACTACTACTGGAGGCAATGCATAGGGGGGACTACTACTGGGGGCAATGCATGGGGGATTGCTAGTGGGGGCACTGCATAGGGGGCCGACTACTGGGGGCATTGCATGGGGGGAATACTACTGGGGGCAATGCACACAGGGGACCACTTCTGGGGGCACTGCATAGGGGGACCACTACTGGGGGCACTGTATATGGGGCACTACTGGGGGCACTGCATAGTGGGACCACTACTGTGGGGCACTGCATAGGGGGCCCAAAGCATATTCTTGCACATGGGTCCAGCACTCTCAAGTTCCGCCACTGATGGTGGGTATATCAATTAGATACCATATCACCGAGAGGGTTAACTGAGACACTAGGACTTCAATGTTTTATTTAAGATATATTTAATGTTTGTATTTATTGTAGTTTAAACTTAGTTAGGCATTTTTCATTCTATATAGTTGGTTTAATATTAGTCGCATATGTGTAATGCAAAAGGTTCATTGGTGCAAAACTGTCAAAAATATAGAAGGCTTACCTTTTAAACACAAGATGTTAAAGCAGTCTACCTTGTGATGCTGTGTCATTAATGACAATCTATCAGGATCTTAAATCTGGAAACATCCATATGGCTTTAAAAAAACATGTTTTTCAAACTGACTGAGCATTTGTTATTTCCTAGCAAAGCGGTGTGTAAAGATAAATTAAGTATCATGAACTGTTTCTTAGGGGTATGTTTACTAAAGTGCGGGGTTTAGAAGTGGAGATGTTGCCCATAGTAATCAATCAGATTCTAGCTATTATCAGAGGTGATAGATAAATAAGAAGAATCTGATTGGTTGCTATGGGCAACATCTCCACTTCTAAAAACCTAAGAAAATATACCCCTTTGACTCTAGTAGGTAGGTGTTAATTATAAGTACTGTAGCATTTGAAGCACCATTTATCTCCACAACCATTTATTAGTTCATGCTAAATAGGAGGCTGTTACCAGAACATTGCCCAATCTTGCAGCATTTTTTTTTCTAGCTAAATTGGTTATTTTAGACAGAATTGGCACCAGATCAGTGTCTTTATGGGTCAAAAAAAGACCATTAATTCCAATCAGTATCTGATTTGAACACAATTTTTCATTGCACTCAATTAAAGTTAATCTAGTAATTATGCATACAAGTGACTCAATTAGGTCAGTTATCTGAAATAAACATAAATATATAATAGGATCAGAAAATCAAAATCAACTACATGGGGTTCAGCTAAAGTTCATAAAAAGAAAGAAAAAAATTAGTTATATAAATGTTAATTTCACTATAAACCCCAAACCAAGACGAGGAGGGTTTTGCTTTGTTTTGAGCTGTCACGTCTAGCTTTATAGTTTTTCCTTTTTTTTTCTATTATTTTTTTTTTTCAATTTATTAAGTAAAGATTCTGTTGAAAGGTTTCTTTTTTACCCACAGTTATGCTGTATTCCCTCCAGACCAGTGGTATAAGTCACATTTATTGTGGTAGTG
Source organism: Taudactylus pleione (assembly GCA_031769625.1). Lineage (NCBI taxonomy): Eukaryota > Metazoa > Chordata > Amphibia > Anura > Myobatrachidae > Taudactylus > Taudactylus pleione. Next base: position 13,725,397 of record JAUIMM010000115.1, on the reverse strand, counting down.
GCATGTTCCATAAAGTATCAGGCCAAGGTCAGGAAATGCTATTCTTGTTTAATGAAGGTTTGAAACCTCTGTTAGATAAAACTTCTCCCATTTTACAATAGCAAAAATAGAAACAGCACTTTATTGTTCAGTCTTCAGATGTAGTTTTGCATCATATTCACACTGTACTCAACAAAGCTACGTGCATATAGGCAAATTTAGTAATTTCTCTGTCTACATAATGATGGATTGCCAAATTTGGGAGACCCATTCAGTCCACAGTCAGTTTTAATAAGTGAGTCACATGGGGCTCAATTAGTGTCACCAAGCCAATAATCAAGTTCCAGGGTAAATTTGTGTCCATGCATGGAGTGACCTCATGCGTAAATGTCAAAACTTGCCGAACTGCTTCAACTTGATTGCTATGGTTATGTGCATTCTATGGCTGATACTGGGGCTGATGCAGCGTAGGGATTAAAATGTTGTATTATAACATACATTATATATGTGCAGATAAAATACTTCCAGTTGACTTGTCAACATCATTTTGAAGTTGTAGGACAGGATTCAAGATAAATGAATAAATATTCTTCATTATTAATAATTACTTAATATTTATATTAGAGATGTGCATTTCAGTTTCCCTGAAATACGAACACACCAAAACTTAGGGGTTCACATCCAAGTCAAATCGAGTCCTAGTTCAGAGCACTTTGAGGTTCCGAGTTTAACCAAGTCTCAGTTCTGTTCTGCAGTCATTTCAGAACTCTGATTTAAAAAACAAACACAGGTCTTGGATTGCATGTAAACAGGTCCAAAATAGCTGTTTTATCGATTTTTTTATTTTTTATATTGATTTTCATTGGTTTTAAGGAATCCGAAACCATACCAAAACCGAATCCAAACTAAAACACTTGAGGGTGGTTTTGCCACAACCAGAACTCAATAATGAATTTAGAACCAAAACAGGGAGGTCCGCATACCTCTCTAATTTATACTGGTCCAGGTAAGGTGAGTCCCATTTTGAAAACCTAAATACATTTTGTGTATTATTATTGCTACATATATACAGTGTGGGCTAATTTCCTCCTTCCTCATATTAGGACAGACAAATGCCAATATTTCTGTATAGACTCGTTTATTTGACTATAGTGTAAAACATATAACTTGGGAAGTTCTTTCAGTGTCCAGAAGTGATTAACACAATGAGACTATATCAGCAATTATTGTTTGGAGAGCACAAATGTGTCATTAGAGGGAAGTGTATGCAGCTGGGTTCCTTCCTTAAAAACAAAACAGCAAAAAAGCAAATGACAAATTAAATCCATTGAAACATGCCATAAGAAGAATCTGTCTGCCCAAACTCACAATGACTCATGAGAGCTTGCTCTATACCTCAATGAATATTACCAGCACCTTCCAACTTACTATTCTAAACTTTACAATGTTCCAAAGTGCCACAACTAAGAATGTACCCTGTAACCAATCAATTATCTGTTTTCAATCTATTATTTGCAGACCCTGTAGTTGATATAGGTGGCAGCAGTATGTGATGGAGGTTAGTCATGGTGCACACAGGGGGAGTTTCTGAGTACCCAGAATCCATACTTGTCTACACTCCCGGCCCCCCGGAGTAGTGGGCAAGTCTCCCAGGTAGTGCCATATCCCTGCACCCCCACAGCAGTTTTCTCTCCCCCTCTGCCGGCGTCTGCTCCCCCACGCTGGTCTGGGGGGAGCCGATGATGTGATTCGTGCTGAATCACATCATCGTGGCCTCGACCCCGGCTGCACAATGCCAGTAATCTTGGCCATGTGTAACGGGGGCGGGGCGCGCAGTCAAGCCCCCCACCCTCAAAATTTTGTCACCCCCCTGCTGTGCCAATCTGGCTGCCTCCTCCCAGAGAAGGCAGTCAGATTGTTGGCAAGTCTGCCAGAAACCCCTCCTGATGCACCAAAGTTTTTGGGCTTAGCCGTGGTCTCACAGTCCGCAATTAGAGCCCCACTCCCTCACAGCAGTATGTCACAATTCACAGGGGAGGAGGCAGAGCCAACATGACACGAATCTGTGAGAACCACATCATTTTGGTCCCTCTCCATAGATGCATGAATAACAGCATTATGCCTTGATGAAATGAAGAAGAGTGTTCTGCCAGCCCCCCATCAGTGACCTTCTGAAGTATCTTTTTCCCCAAGGCTCCAAAAGTAAGTGTGTGTTTGGCTGTGTGTATGTGTTCTTTGTAATATGTGTGTGTGTTTATATGTATTATATACAGTATACATAGGTATATAGAGGGCTCCAAGTGTGCAGGTGTACAATGGTATGGTATACCGGCACTTCAAGCACTGAGAGCCCCTGCTGAAACATCGGGAGAGGCATATGGAGAGTCATATGGAGAAGGCACTGCCGCTATATATATATATATATATATATATACATATATATATAAACAACAAAAGTCAGGCGGCACTCAGAGTCTTAGTACATACAATACCCTCACCAGAGGGGTTTAATGGTCAGTCGACGTTTCGAGGTGTATCCACCCCTTCCTCGGGACAACATAATGTTGTCCTGAAGAAGGGGTGGATACACTTCGAAACGTCGACTGACCATTAAACCCCTCTGGTGAGGGTATTGTATGTACTAAGACTCTGAGTGCCGCCTGACTTTTGTTGTTTATACAGTTTGGGGGTGCTGTCCCCCTTGGAGGGCACCAGAGCAAGGATTGGGCTATATGCCTTTTTAACACAGAGTGTGGGAGTGCCGGTGCACTGCTTTGTATATATATATATATATATATATCTACATATACACACACACATTTAAACAAATATAATGAACCCTGCCTGTGCATCCTGCTTTTGTATCAGATTCAGCCAGGAACATATAGATTAACACAGGTGATGTGCGACAGATGGGGGTATACACCTGTGTTTGTACATACAGTGGGGGTAGCAGAGTATGCACACTGGCTATATACCTGTAGTGGTATAGCAGTGGTGGTACAATGGAACTAACGGTCACTGACCTCTGTAATGCTCTCTTATTTGTTTAATGCTGGAAACTCTCATAGGAACTTCACAAGGTGCACAAGGTGCACAAGTTGGGGTCCTAGTGACGGACAAAGACAGGACAGGGCACTCTCTCCAGTCCTAACTTCTACTGATTTTCCAAAACTTTTACCTGGGAGCCCTAGTTTGTCCTTTAGCCTCCCAGGTTAGTCATCATACCACTCCCCTAAATGGGAAAAATCAAAGATCACATCAATTTTCTGTAATTTATTTTAAGACATTTAAAGAAACTTTAACACTACTTTTTTTACAAGCCTTTACAAAAATCTGTGACACTCGGGGCCTGATTCAGACCCAGTCGCTAGATGTGGGCGCTCGCTTCCAGAGTATGCAAATTCAGCTAAGTGACATCAAGGCAGGCGATCTCACAGCAAGGCATAAGCATGCCCAATATGTCTTGGCGTGCGATCACTTTGTGTATGCAGACGCCCACCAGCCTGTTTTTAGCCCCCCACTAGCGAACATCATCTCGAGGAAGTATATACAACCATTGGTACATCGGCTTCCTTCGGAACTGACCGCAGCGCTTGCAGTTGACTGTACCCTACCACTGCAAGTACTTCAGTGTATAATTCAACCCGGTGACGTGTACTATGATGCTGCATGTTAATTATGCACGCCTCTGAAACGGCATTAAGATGCTCAGGGCACACCTGCGTTTGCACCTCCACTCCCCCGTTTCCAGTGACCTGCCCCTGTTACCAACCACAAATGGCTTGACCTGTCACTCATTCAGCTGGGCTGTCTCTGCTAGGCGAGCGATTGCTTCCCAAATGTTCGGACTAGTTCACGCACGCACACTGCGATGCATACACATGGGTGCTTTGCAAAACATCGCTCGCTCCGAGCGATCACTTGCTAGCGAACGGGTCTGAATCAGGCCCTCAATCTTACGAGGCACATATCACCATCATTCCAAAGAAAGGAAGGTCTCTCTGCTAAATATAGATATTAAATGCTATGCCAAATTTCTGGCTAATTGCCCTAAAGCTGGACTCCCAGATTTGATTCACTCAGATCTGGAAGGATTTGTTTTGGGCAAAGAAGCCAACGATGAAAAAATTAATGTCATAAATCTGATCCAGCAGGTCATTGAATCACATACTGCAAGTATTATGGGATTTCTGGAAAGAGAGTTAGATCTCAAGCTAGACTGGATCTCCAGGAGATAGCATGTTCTTAATCAGATCCTGAGTATTTACAGGGCTCTTCTTTACTGGCTTCTAAAAAGGTAGAGGGGAAGGACTGTAGCCTGATAAACTTAGAATTGACTGATACTTTCTCATAAGGGCAGGTAGAGTTAGCCATTAAAGACTGCATACTTAAAGACTACCTCCATAGTTGAACCGGAGGTGCCTAAATCTAACCCCTCCTGCCTGCAGCTTAACCCTAACCTCCCCCAGCCTAACCCTAACCTCCCCGTGGTGCCTAATATTAACCCTCCCCCCAATATGGCTACAAGCTAACCCGGCCGCTATATTTACGTTTGGGATGCCGACTGTCGGGATTCCGGTGCCAGCATCTCAATTGATGATGGGATCCCAGAGCATGAGTTCTGCCTGTGGGTCAGGATTCCGGCGCCAGTATTTTGTCCGCCGGCATCCCGTGCGGCAGTAAAATAACTACATCATGATTTCATCAGGTCTTCATCTCAGATTATGCTCCTTTTATTTATATTCAGAAGAGTCCTTCTAAACTGAATATTTTGTTATACCTTGTAATGGGTCAACCTAATTGACAAACACTTTGGGTAAAATTTACTAAGCGGTGGGTTCAAAACCCTGGTGGTTTGGCAGCAGTTTTGCTTTCTGCAGATTTACTAAGACCAAAACTGCAGCAAAACCGCAGTCAAAACATATTTTAGAATAGAATAGAACAGGGCTAGGGCTAAAATTACTAGTCAGAGGTTTTGGTGTCATTTAGAAACCACCATCAAACTGCTACTAAACCGCCAGGGTTTAGTACCCACCGTCAAACCATGACCAAACCACCTGGGTTTAGAACCTGCCACTTAGTAAATTTTGCCCATTGTATATAGTGTTTGCAAGAGTGATCAGAGAAAAAAATATGTTTAAATCCTCAGGGAATATAAAAACATTAGAGTACAAAAGCCATATTCACACATATATTCTTATCATAACAAATGTAAAAATTCAAGAAGGAATATTTAAGAGGAGCATGGGAGGGACCCAAAGTTACTTTCTTAAAGCACAAAGTTAAGACAGCCAGTAAAATTCTAATAAACAGTCCAGACATGAACATTTCAGGCAAGTCTTGTCAGAAAATGTCCCCTCTGAATGTTTTTTTGTTTCTCTTCCTTTAAGAAATCAAACAAAATGAGGAATATTTGTCCCAGTATGTAACAACCAAGGTATTTCATAGGAATAGGCTCATATACATTTAAAAGCAATGTTTATATACTGCTCCATGTAAGGTGAGCTGGTCCAGTTTTGAAAACATGAAAATACATTTGTCTATTATTATTGCTGCATACAGTATATACAGTATGGGCTAATTCCCTTTTTCCTTATATTAGAACAGATAATCAGAACTAGAATTTAAAGAATTAAACAAAAATATAGAAGACACAAAACTCAAGGTAGAATGCATAAGGACTATACTATAAATCATCAGACCATGACATTGAATGATTTTCATAGAATTAAAAGTAGAGATCTGCGGTTCAGTTTAAAGTCCCTCCCTCATAATTGGGCGCTACTTCACACAAGAGGATGGATAGAGAGAGTGTGGGACTGGGCTGTAGCTATTAAAAATTATTAGGAGCAATGTGTTAAAGAGGCACTGTAGATAGTGATCCAGTCCAAATGCCGGTGAATGGGATGCCGGACTTCAGGATACCGACGCCGGAGTTCCGACACCCATCAGAATGCCGACTCCGGCATCCCAAAGGGATCAAGATACCGAAATCGGCATCCCGACCGCCAGCAACCCGAAGATAAGTATGCAGGTTAGGGTTAGGCTGGGGATGGGGGGTTAGGTGTTAGGCTGCAGGGAGGGAGGGTAGGGTTAGGCACCACCAGGGGCAGATTAGGGTTAGGCACCACTGGGGAAGGGTTAGGGTTAGGGGGAAAGAGGGGGAGGGTTAAGCTACTTACTGGCCCCTGTAGGGATTTTAAACATCAGGATGCCGCTGTCAGTCTTCTGACCACCGGCATCCCGTACGCCGGTAAATTATACCAATTCCCTGTAGATACACTGTGGTTGCAGCACTGTTAGGCGCTGTGTTGTGTTCTCAGTGCCAGGCACAAAAAAAACTCCATTAGAAGCACTGTGGCATTACCCATAGAAGCACTGTTGACTGTAGCACTGTGAGGCACTGTGTTGTGTGCTCAGGGCTATGCACCATTTTAAAACCCTGTGTTGTGTGTTCAGGTACTGTGTTAAAAAAATAATAGAAAATACTGTGTTGTGTCATTAGGGTGCCATTACTAGGAGCACTGTGTGGCACTGTGTTTGTTAAATCAAACTTTTGTGCGTTCAGGCACTGTGTTACAAAATAATGTAATTAGGGTACCACCGTTATCCGAGGAGCACTGTTAGGCACTGTGTTGTGTGTTCAGGCACTGTTATCAAAGTAATAATAACATTTTAAAACTTGTGTTAAAAAATATAACAATAAAAACAAATTCCAGCTCAAAACCTCTTGAATAGAATTAAAATTATACAATTCCAAAAAGTTAATTAAGGTAAGTGAGAGAAGCTTGGATGCCCTAGTGACCCCAGTTTTGCTGGAAAGGCACCCACACCCCTCATATTGGGACCTCTTCTTAAGGACTACTCCATTTGGATTCCACACACTGTTTTTTTTCAAGTGTAAGTCCAAGTTGACACCTTATATACGACTTTCACATGGTTAATTTGGATATTTGAACTTTTCTTAACCAGCTCCTAGGGAATATAACTGTATACCTACTTACATATACTGAACACCTCAGCACAGCCACACACCCTTGCTGCCAGCATTAGAAAATATAACATGATTAGGGTGCTACCCTTACTGCAAGCACTGGAAGTTTATATGGATCAGTCGATAGAAGAGCAGGAGCTGAAACCCAGTACTAGTGCTACAGCTGCTGCCAGCAGTCATGATAATACTTTAGCATCTATATTTGAATATGTAGCTACGCGCTGAAAATGTGAAGCAGCTCAATAGACTATAATTGATAAACACAATAAAATGAACGCTATATGTATAATATAGTGTGGCACCTGTAAAAAATATATAGGTTAATTTAGGGCATGTGTTTATAGCTCCTTTATGACCATTTAGTATAAGGCTCCAAAACTCAGTCACTGCTGTCCCGTTTATAACACCCTGACTGTCTCTACCTTTCCGGGCTCCGTCCTTCTGATGGTATGTCAGGCGGGGTCCAGGCTGATAGAGAAGCCGGCATTCTCCAAAGATGGTGTTGACTGAGCCTCCATGTGTGTGTTCTCACGCACCGCCGATTGTGGCCGCGGATGATGATGTCACACAGATAATGGTGGGCAGAGTGAACGGCCGTGTGGCCGGAGTGTCCAGAGTGTCTCGGAAGTGATTGTAAAAAAACCCCCACTTTTTTACAAACACTTCCGGGAATTTACTTTCGGGTTTTAATGGAATTTAATAAAGTTTAACAAGTATTTAAACCCCTATAGTGGATCATATACCATCCTTGATAAAGTGCCTAGGGGCACGAAACGCGTTGGAGGCAATTATCTGTTCAAAACTCTGGACACTGTGGCCACACGGCCGTTCACTCTGCCCGCCGTCACCCGTGTGATGTCATCATCCGTGGACGCAATCGGCGGTGCGCGAGAACACACACGTGGAGGCTCAGTCAACACCATCTTTGGAGAATGCCGGCTTCTCTATCAGCCTGCTTCTCTATCATACCATCAGAAGGACGGAGCCCGGAAAGGTAGGGACAGTCAGGGTGTTATAAACGAGACAGGAGTGACTGAGTTTTGGAGCCTTATACTAAATGGTCATAAAGGAGCTATAAAAACATGCCCTAAATTAACCTATATATTTTTTACAGGTGCCACACTATATTATACATATAGCGCTCATTTTATTGTGTTTATCACTTTAGCATCTACTAATCTACTAAAGGTGGTCCAGGGGAAATAAAGTTTAAGAAAGGGCACCTGAAATCTAAACAATATTTCACAAAGTTAAAAAAAATCACATCTAATAATAAAGAGAAAATTTTCCTGCTGAAAAATGTACATTTGCCAACATTGACACCTCTGCCATGATTCAATATGATACACCACAGGTTCTCAAACTCGGTCCTGTCACGGCCAGGGTATTTCAGCATGGCGCTAGGCGGGTGTTACCTGTGAGGTCGTTGTGGTACGGGCTGTCTGGTGGCAGAGCTGGTGTCTGGCGGGGGGCTTTGGCTGCGCGCGTTGTTGTGCGGCCCTGTTGTCACTCTGCGCTGGAGAGGCCTGGCGGCGTCTCCGTTCCATTTGGCATGGGCGCCACCATCTTGCCTTCTGGCCATGTGATGCGGCTGGCCAATCCTGGTGAGTCACATATTCCCTCCGGCCAGTAACAGCACGGCATGGGGTATTTAGGAGGGGTCAGTGCCTTCCTTCTTTGCCAGTGCAATGTGTATCTCAGCCTAGCTGAGAGGGAGTTCTCTGTGCTTTCCTGTTCCTGTGAATTCACTGTCTGCCAGTCTGCCTGTCAGCTCCTAGCTCCCTCTGGACTACCCCGCGTCCTCCATCACCCTTGCCCATACCTGAGTGCCTGAGCCTGCTGACATCCTGCGCTTCAGTTCTCTACCTGTATACCTGGCTTGTTTATTTTCAGTTCACTACCTGCAAACCTGGCTTGATTATTTTCAGTTTCACTACCTGCACACCTGGACAGCTCTAATTGTTTCTACTTGGACATTAACCCTTTTACTCACACCACAGAACTCTTGTGCACATTATATATTCCTGGAATTTTATTTACTGCCATTATATGTCTACTCAAGCACTTACTAAAAATTCTAGTTTTATTTTTAAATCTGCTTCTGTGATCGCTCCTGCTACCACCCCGGGTCCACAAACAACCCAGAACATCACAGGTCCTCAGGACCCCACACAGTGCTTGTTTTCCAGGTCTCCTTACAGAATCACCTTAAACCCATTGGTAGCTTGTTTTGTGGGGGCCCAAACAAACCAAGCACTTCAGTCACAAAAGTAGCAGTCCCTGTGACTGAACTGCTAAGTTTGTTAAAGAGTACATGTCCTTTTTAATATACAACATAAATAGGTGGTAAGGCTCAAGGACAATTCCATGTTGCATCACTTTTCTTTTCATTATGGGCTGCATTTTTGGGGGGCACTGATGACTTTCTGTTTTGTATAGACAAACATTTTTATTGGTTATTGCTCTAATACATTACTAATAAACACATTTTTAACCAGAAATAATGTGGTGCCTCCCAATAAATAAAAAAAAATTAAGAATTATGGAGCATATTAATTTATTTCTTACTCAATCATTAATCAATGGATCAATCGACCAAACAATTGTTTATTTCTTTTCCACTACATAGTCATACATATTCCACCTATATTTCCCTGTACTACCCTCAGGCCTCTGATCTAGTTCTTGATTAATGAAAACATTCTTTCTATGGGGTTATATTATTTATTAAACTGTCATCTTGTATGCTACTGCTGTTCCACAATGTTTCATAGATGTGCTATATTCTATTAAACTGCCGTTTGTTTGTGCCGCTGCTTTGTTGCTTCGTTTAGTCAGCCAGCCTTTGGCCAGTAAGGGTAAAAAATATTATGAGCTGTGAGGTGGTCAATATTGAATGGAAACAAATTGAAATTAATGTTACTGAGGTTATTAAAACTGTAATAACAAAAATAGACCCTAATAATTACATTATTTTACCTGTTTTTATCAAGTTTTATTAAAATCCAGATCCAAAACCAAAACACGTAAGGTTGGTTTTTGCAAATCAAAAACAGTATAAAGATGAATTAGAACCAACCAAAACAAGGGGGTCTGCACACATCTCTAAATAAAAAGGTGCCTACTGTATAGTCATATTCCAATAAAAGTCACATATTACCACGTTTGTGAAGTGGGACTCCACCATTACCAATGTGATTGCATTTTATTCTGCCTGTCAACATCTTTCTCTAAGATTTCCTTCTAGCCTTATTGGTGTTTAGTCATCTATGAATGGTTCAGATATACCACAGCTTGAACTACATTTTTCTGTCGGGCTCCTTCAAAGAGGACTGAGCCATGTCATTAGGTAATGGTATTAGATTTTGGGTGTAGGTTATGAAAGTCAGCAAGTGAATAGATATTGCTCTTAGGATTTGTCAGATGGTTAAATGGATCGGGCGGGACCAGAGCTGATTGCAAAGTATTTTTGAAGTATGTTAATTTGTCTTACACAATTCCTGTACCAATAAAGTTACAGATAGATAAACTTTGCATACGGATCATTCAATGAAACTTTAGATGGAAAATAAGGTTGCAGTCAAGTTCATCTTGAAATAAGGTGTTAGCTGCAACCTAATTATGCTAAATGATTGAGATCTGTTTGTAAATTTAGCAGAAAACATTCTAGAAGATTTCAAAGCAGTTTAGTTTCCTGAAACAGAAAACTATATTTTGGACTATCAGTTCAGCAGGTTGATTGCCAGATCAGGCCTTGAATACCCATCACTTTAAACATATTGTGTATCAAAAGGAGTATACTGAAAAATAAATTGATTTTATCTGAAGGAAAGTTACTTTTTTCTGTCAAAGTCATGTTGCCTTGAGTCGAAAGAGATGCATGCTTCATCCCATGGAAATATCACTAGAACATGTCTTCCCTTGCATTCTAAGTACTTTGAGAGTGTGGAGCAAGATCTAACTAGAATTATTTCAGTAAATTGCGAATTGACCATATTGGCCTTGCAACCCTTTCTCAATGATAAGGGTGGTTCCTTCTCTTGACGACTATGGAGGAGGACTTTCCATTATTCTCATATGTTCTTGTTCAGGGGAACCTAGTACAAAAATCTAAAAATGCTTAATCAGATGGTCTGAAAGTTGTCAGGTAGCTGTTATTGCAACTAGGTTTGTCTAATTCAGTGACAAAAAGTCTACAAATGCTGCATGTTTCATGATTTGCAAAAAGTTTTTACTTGGAAAGATACATTTCAAATAAAACATACTCAGAATGGGGTTGGGTATGGAATCCCGATAGCGGCATCCCAATGAATGAAGATCCCGACAGGGGCGGTAAGTACCCTAACGCTCTTTTAGTGGTACATAACCCTAACCTCACCCCTGTGGTGCCTAAACCTAACCCCCCCTCCCGCACCCTAAACCTAACCCTCCTGGGGGGTGCTTAGCCCTGACCTCCCCCGATGCTGCCTAATCCTAACCACCCCCCCCCCATCCACGGCTAACAGCGAACATGCCCCGTTTACCTTTGTTTGTGATGGCGGCTGTCAGGAATTCGGCATCAGGCTAAAGATAGGCGTCGGGATTTCAACGTCTATCTTTAATCCCGAGTTGGGCTTTCGACGTTGGGATTCCGATGGCCGGCATATAAACTACATCTCCTCAGAATTTTGGACTATTTAGAGTCTGCATTTTTTAAAGGTAAAGAGTCTTAGCTCCATTAAAATCCAGATTTCTGCTATTTCAGTGTTGATAGAATTTCAGATACAGATGTGTCCTCTTACATCCTTGCCGATCGCTCTACAAACATGCGCATGCATCACGCCATGCAATTACCCGCAGCAGCATACGGTATGGTGTGCTAAGGCACACACTGCGATTGCACCTTGTGATTTTATGGAGTCGAGGGTGCGAATGCAGTGCCCATATCCGCTCCAGGGCGCATGCTTCGCGCCATGCTTGGCCTGATTTGCCGCGTATGCAGCAAATGTGCAAGAGGACACATCTGTACATAAAGTCCTCTTATCATTTTATTTTTAAAAACAATCTCTAACTTAAGACCATCTACAAAACCTTCATTTCCTAAATGGCCCTTACCTACAGCAAAATAATTAAATATCATTGATGAGTCAACCACTTGAACCCAACAGAACCAGTTCTGTGTGGCACTCAGCATTAAAACTGTTTTTTTTTCTGATCAATATTAAATGCTCAAGAACATTTACTGAGAGACATGAGATATTTAGCATTTTTGTTCCAAACAAGGTGATTATTTTATGTTAATCAATAAGATTATAGGTTCACTTTTAGTTTTGCCAGAATCTTGTCTAGTAACACCTAGAAATAATGGAAATATGGAAATATTGTCAGTCTTCAAGAACATTTGCTCTGTGGCTTATAAATGTGATTAGTCTGGTTTGATGAACTTATTTGTGGCCTACAAGTTGAAAAACCATGCAGGATCTAAAGGTACATGCAATGCTGGCAAAGTCTTTTGGAATAAGAAGGCCTACTTCACTCAAAGGCTCCTAAAGGCACAACGCCTTTTTGGGTGTTTCTGTGAGTGTCATGTACTCCGCTTTGGTAGCGAGCAAAGCAACAGTTGACTACTTCCTGCTTCCTCAGCTGATGGCTGAGTCTGCCAAAGCAAATAGCTATCTGAAGTAGGAATGTCTGTAGTCTTCCTCTGATCCCCAATTGGCATCGCAAAAGGCTTGTTAATCCAAACTTATTTCTTTCATAGTTTAGTTTCCAAGAACATGTACCTTCAAGTATCTCAAATTATGTTTAACAGCAGTCCAGGGGCTTATCTATAATGGGTGCAGGGCGTTTGGCACATAGAGGCCCCTGGGTCCAGGGGGAACCCACACCACACACCCTGCACCCATACTTTTTAACACTTATCTCTCTGAAGTCCAACATGGAGAGGTTTTCTTTTCCACTAGCAGTGTCCTCTTCTAATGGAGGACAAAGAGAGAAGATGCACGTAGATACTGTGCATGCACAGTAGCAAACTTTGGGTTGGAGGTCGCTCTGTGACATCACTGTACCTCTGTCTCAGGTATGGAGTTCCGAACCCAACAGCAGAGGGAGAGACAGTGCAGAGTGCACTCTCCTCTTCACACATACTAAGGACAAATAAAATGTTTCCGATGTTGAACAAAACATTCATAATAATGCAATATATTTATTTCCCCCTAGCGCAGCCAATTTGATATTGAGATACATGGTAAATACAATGTTGAATAACCCTTTTTATTATAAAATAATATCACTCACAAAGAACAAACAACTATTTTCAAATGTATTTTGCTGTGTTATTCTAGTGACCCATTGACTGCAACACCAAGTCAGAGTCAAATGTAGCAACCATAAACAGAATAATATATCAGGAGCTCAAATTCACAAGGCAGAAATACATGGAGAAAAAGATTAAAAGACAATAATAAAATTACCTTTCTCTTCTGCTCTGTGAGGGAATGGCTCTATCCTGCAAAATGAACAATTATACAAGAAAAGAAATGGCAGTCAAATTATTTCCACTAAATTATAAAAATATAGTTTAAAACTAAAGATGAATGCAAATATATGAGCATTATATATGCAGCAATAACTATTAATATAAGTACGCTCCTTCAAAGCATTTTTTAATCACCAGTCAAAGTTGAATTGGTGAAATTTATTCAAATAAACATTGTTGAATATGATAGAATTCCTGAGCCAGTGTTCTGTTCTGTGTATCCCGGTATAATGATCCAAAATCTTGTGAGAACTTAAAGGCTGATGGCCGGCCATATGTCTCAGCATACAGGATGACTTCCAATTTTGACCAGTCGAGGCCACAAAATTTCAAGGATTGCAGAGTTCAAGTTTAAAGGGGTTCTTAATTACACAGCATTGCGTTCGTCTACATGCACTGCCTAATATGCATTTGACTGAAAGTATAGTAGTCTATGGCTCTGGATGCATATTAATATATTGCACCATAAAATAGGCTTTGCATTGCTAAGCATCATACTATGTTCTGACTCTTTAGCAAGATTTGCCCTTGAATCACTCAGCTAATTTGGATTTATGTTTTTCCACCAAGGGACTAGACTTCTGTGTGCACAGACTAGTGCGTTTAGAAGCATTCTTGGATATTATATTCTTCTATTTTCCTGCCAGCAACATCTACAAGCTTATGTGATTGTGGATCAAAATACCAAAACACACAATGGGGTCAATCCTATTAGGTGTGAATTGCGAGTTGGTTTCTTGAAACTCGCACACTTCGCAGCGAAGCGCGCTCCCGAGAATTCTCCAATCCAATTAAAAATGCCTATTCACACTACTCGCAGTGGAGGGATGCAAATTGACTGCCAAATGATATTTGCAAGAAATGCATGAAAATGTGGGGAGACCATTCTGGACCCCCCAAAATTGATAATTTCGCTAGCAGAACAATATAGAAGGCTGTTTGTGGGCATTAGGAAGGTACTGTAGGATTTTAAATGGTGTCAAATAGCTGATTTGTGTGTGTGTGTGTGGGGGGGGTTAAATGCAAGAAAATGATAAAAAAACAAACTTTTTAATTTTAGCTCATATTAATTAAACGAAAAATGCAAAAAAAAGTAGGAAAATAGGTAATTTTGGGGTACATTGAGAACCCATGAAAAGTTGAAAAAAAATTATAAAAACAATTATTTTTCAACTAAAAATTTTTTGTAATTAAATTTGGGGTGCCTAAACTAACGAAAAAGTTGATTTTGGGGTAATTTGAGGGCATGTAATTGTCTGACTAATTAAGCTAATTGGAAACTTCCAAATGCCTAATTAGTCATTAGGGTGGTGTGGGGGGTGTGTCCAAATAAAGATTTTCCTTTCCATCTCTCACTCTCTGGGAGGTGCAAGTGGAAAGTTGCGAATTCAGTCTGACTGATTCAGTGCGAGTTTCTAATTGTATTGCAAAATGAATTCGCTATGCGAATTCAAAGTGAAAATAGCAATTCGCACATCACAATTCACACCTAATAAGATTGACCCCAATGTGTTTTTATATCAGAACATGAAACCCATCCCTTTATCACTGTGCATAGAAATGTTAGGTTTCAGGGCATTTATCACTAAATGAATAGATATACCTTAGTCCTTCTGTTTGTGGTCCAGTGACAGTGCATTTCAGTAGTTTTTTTTGGGCCAGGGTCAATGAAGTTGTCATTATGCATACTGTTACTCACACCATTTTGTTCACCAGCTGAATTCTTTCTTCCTAGATTTTCAATAGTGCATCATAAAAAAAGGTTACTGAAGGCACCCATTTCTATAGGTGTAACTAGTTGTTCTCAAACTCTCTCATATCATGATGTACTAGAGCCTCAGCATTGTTTTCACTGCACCCTTAAACCAAAAAAATTCCTACTGAGATAAACAGCAGAAATGTTTAAGATGGCCTTTTGGGCCAGTCAGGTTCGAAAACCTGGCCAAGAGGCTCCGCCTCCCGTCGATCTGCTCAGCCGACATGCAGAGAGACAGAGGCATGCCCCTGTGATTTAATGCACACTCCCGTAAGGTGTGGCCACGCCCATTTTCCATGTGTATGGGCGCTTGCAAACAGAATGTTACCAGCCCAAATCCATCTCTGTGTTCAGTTATCTATGGGTTCAGTTATGTGATTTCCAGACCAAGTCCATCTCTGGGTTCAGTTACATTGACCAGATGAGCAGGAAGACAACCATGAAGAGGGGAGAAGTGGTAGATGACGGGGGAGATTGTGTGGTTCAAGTAGGCTGTGGGTTGTGCGAGCATATGTAAGAAAAAAGAGGAGAAACAGATGCACACAAGGGTCGAAGAGGCCCACATGTTTATACAGCTAGATAGTTACACATATAGAGGCACACATGCTCAAACAGGTTGGAGACAGAGAGAAAAATACAAATATGGTGACAGATACACAGAAGGGGAGCAGAGCTACAGATAGAGCATGGGACAAACATCTCAGGGGAGGTATGGAGTAAGAGGTGT
This sequence comes from Taudactylus pleione, assembly GCA_031769625.1. Classification (NCBI taxonomy): domain Eukaryota; kingdom Metazoa; phylum Chordata; class Amphibia; order Anura; family Myobatrachidae; genus Taudactylus; species Taudactylus pleione. The sequence goes on along the minus strand of JAUIMM010000115.1, from coordinate 13,709,421 downwards.
ACAGTGAAGGGGATGGGAACCTACTTACCTTGAGGTCTTCCAGAACTCCGTATGTATAAAGACACATGGATGAGAAGGAGGAATAGAATGAAAGGGAAGTGCATGAGGTGGCGGGTATGCCAGGCCCACAATAAGCAGTGCAGCCTGTGTAAATGGCAATGCACTGACTCTCTAATGCAATGGGCAGTGCACAGCCCAGCCTAAAAAATGCCTGCCAAATAATTTGATTTGTGACTGGTCCACCAATGCATGCCACCCCTGCAAGCACCCGGGGCCACCACAACACCCATCTGGGATCCAGTGGGCATAACTGTTTGTCTCCAACTAGTCCCTGTTGGAAGACATACTTACCACATCACTGTTTTACCTCTACAGTGACCTATAATGTGTCAACAGTGCTTTCTGGAGTAGCCATAACAGGTCTCTAGTATTTCTCCTCAAGACCTCACATAACTGCTGGGTGAAGAAAAGCAAATGACACACACATTTGAAGGAGGATGCCAACCAAACTTGGCTCTAATTTAGAAGGGCTCTGCAGTATGATGGAGTGACTGCCTAAAGTATTACTTCTCAATAGCTCACTAGTGATGTCCTGTAGCTAGTGTGTTACGAAATAAATAGATGTCAGGCACTTTAGATCAGATTAAATACTTTATTGGAGAAATGTCTGATGGCATTGGCAAGGTGACAGGTGCTTCTGTCTCCAAACTTTTCCAGTCATAAAAGTGAAGCATTTGACATAGGTATAGAAGTCTGGGCCTTACTGACAGACTTGCATTTTCTAAGCTACTAAAAGTGCTCTGTGAAGATTAGTTGAGTCTCAAAAAGAACATAAACGGTGATATCACTGCAAAATAAACTTATTTTCTTTAGCGAAACACATCTAAAATGAGCAGAAAGAGAAAAATAAAAAAGTCAGAAATTCCATTCATATTTCATTATATTATTAAACCTTGTTTTCATATGACTCATTAAAAAAATAACTATACATTTTAGCAGAACTTGTGATCATATGGTTTTGATGATTATGCAGTGATTAGCATGATATTGTTTTGCAACCTAGGATATGTTATTTATAATAGCATTTGAACTGGTTCAATCAACAGTTACATTGGAGGCATGTTCCCTGCACAAACAAGTTCACATGTTTTGTTCATTATGATGAGGTACAGACACTGGTATCTCTCCTCAAACAGCTTATCACAGTGTGTTATTTCCTATTTAATTATAACTGTGGGTGCTTATTTTTACATATTAAGTCAATTGAATCAGAAGTTTAAGACATTTGTGTTCTTGTTAATTGTGAATAGGTACATACATACAGTACTAAATTTATTCAGTTCTCTAAAATATATTCTCAGGTCCATTGGGTCAATTCTGGACATAAAAACACTACCATAGTGTAGAGGCAAAACAAAAATAAATTGATAATAACATGTGAAAGATTAAAAGGGGAAATACATTTTCATACTGTACATTAGACAGATTATAGTAGAACAATAATTACTGCTTCCATTCAGCAAAGAGCATTATTCACAGCATCACATTTTGTATAGCAATATCTCAAAAGTCAGAAAATAGGTCCTGCAGATGCCAACATTAAGTGATTCAGCTGTCAGCACCGTGTACAGTATGTGTATGAGTACTGCCAGCAAGACCCATGTGACTTCATGTACAGTACTACCAAAGGCTGCAGATTCAGGGAGGATGCATGACAATTGGAGTAAATACTTTTTGTCAATAATTAAACCTACTGCACAAACAGTATCACCCAAACGTTACTCATTATGGATTTGTACTTATAGAAATATATTCAAATGATCTGTAACCTGTCAGAGAGAGAGGGGGGGAGAGAAGGGGAAGTTGGAATTTTTACTAGTGAATGAAAACCCCACAGACTTGGTTTTCAACAAAAATACAGCAAAGGAAACAAAATGAGAGATACTGTACATAAATCTTATGGAATGTGTTTCATTTTCAGCACAATTATCACTAAGAGCATCAGGAGTGCAGCCCTGGACTTGCAAGTCCCCTGACTGTAATGAGATCCTGGGTGTGGGAGAGAGGAGGGTGAGAATAGCTAAGGACTTGACATGATTCAGCTGAAGCTCCCAGTTTGCCTCAGGCTGCCGGCTAGGGAAAGGAGCCCATAATATTGGCCAAATGCTTCTTTAGAAAAGGAAAATGCTTATTAGTTTAGTGAGAAGATCCCAAAGGACAACTGAGACATGTGCCCTTATTTCTGAGCAGTGCTACTTATATTTAGGTCCATTATTTATATGGAAACGTATGTATGCAACAAAATGACATGTATTTTTCTAAGTTGTGATACCTTATACAGTTATTATCATACCTTACACAGCTATCATACCTTGCACAGCTATCATATCTTATACAGTTATCAAACCTTACACAGCTATCATACCTTGCACAGCTATCATATCTTACACAGCTATCATACCTTGCACAGCTATCATATCTTACACATATCATACCTTAAACAGCTAACATACCATACACAGCTTTCATACCATATACAGCTATTATACCTTACACAGCTTTCATACCATACACAGCTATCATACCTTACACAGCTATCATACCATACACAGCTATTATACCATACACAGCTTTCATACCATACACAGCTATCATACCATACACAACTATCATACCTTGCACAACTATCATACCTTGCACAGCTATCGTATCTTATACAGTTATCATACCATAAACAGCTATCATCAATTACACATATCATAGCATACACATCTTTCATACCAAATACAGCTATCATACCATACACAGCTATCATACCTTGCACAGCTATCATATCTTATACAGTTATCATACCTTACATAGCTATCATACCTTGCACAGCTATCATAGCTAGCACAGCTATCATCTTGCACAGTTATCATACCTTACACATGTCATACCTTATATAGCTTTCATACCATACACAACTATGATACCATACACAGCTATCATACCTTACACATGTCATACCATACACATATCATACCATACACATATCATACCATACACAGCTTTAATACCGTACACAGCTATCATACCTTGCACAGCTATCATACCTTACACATATCATACCTTACACATATCATATCTTGCAAAGCTATCATACCTTACACAGCTATCATACCATACACAGCTATCATATCTTACTCATATCATACCTTAAACAGCTATCATACCATACACAGCTATAATACCTTACACAGCTTTCATACCATACACAGTTATCATACCTTACACATATCATACCATATAGATCATGGAAGTGAAAGAAAAAGAGACTCTATGTGGGGGCACACTATAGTGTGCCCCCACATAGAGTCTCTTTTTCTTTCACTCCCATGATCTATATGCTACATGCTGACTCTGGGGAGCACCACAAACTTCCTTATTGCTAGGTCTATCAGACTGTGGTCTCATGATCCATTATAGGAGTATTATTGCACGTGAATATGTGCGGATATATATTCAGTTTGTATAAGGTATATTTATGAGATAACATCAACCTTATAATAGTGAGCATCTTCTCAGTGCGGTTCCAGTATTTCATTTTGTGTATACATATCATACCATACACAGCTTTCAAACCATACACAGCTATCATATCTTACACATATCATACCTTACACAGCTATCATACCATACACAGCTATTATACCTTACACAGCTTTCATACCATACACAGCTATCATACCATACACAACTATCATACCTTGCACAACTATCATACCTTGCACAGCTATCATATCTTATACAGTTATCATACCTTACACTGTTATCATACCTTGCACAGCTATCATATCTTATACAGTTATCATACCTTACATAGCTATCATACCTTGTACAGCTATCATATCTAGCACAGCTATCATATCTTGCACAGCTATCATACCTTCCACATATCATACCTTTCACAGCTGTCATACCATACACAACTATCAAACCATACACAGCTATCATAACTTACACATATCATATCATACACAAATCATACCACGCACAGCTATCATATCTTGCACAGCTATCATACCTTACACATATCATACCTTACACAGATTTCATACCATACACAACTATCATACCATACACAACTATGATACCATACACAGTAATCATACCTTACACATATCATACCTTATACAGCTATCATACCATTCACAACTATTATACCTTACAGAGCTTTCATACCATACACAGCTATCATACCATAGACAACTATCATACCTTGCACAGCTATCATATCTTATACAGTTATCATACCTTACACAGCTATCATACCTTGCACAGCTATCATATCTTGCACAGCTATCATACCTTACACATATCATACCTTTCACAGCTGTCATACCATACACAGCTATCAAACCATACACAGCTATCATAACTTCCACATATCATACCATACCCACATCATACCACGCACAGCTAGCATATCTTGCACAGCTATCATACCTTACACAGATTTCATACCATACACAACTATCATACACATACATGACTACCCTCCCGGTTTTCGCAAGACTCTCCCGATTTTTCGGGTAACCCCCCGCACCATCGGAAGGGTAAGCAATTCTCACGCATTCTGCCCACTTCCTAGCGAAGTGGGCAGAATGAGGAGAATACCCACGGCTAACACGGGTCTCCGTGAAGGGGGCGGGGCTTAACGTGTGATACTGCATGAATCAAAGCATTTGTCCCCGCCCCCTATGTAAATTTACCCAATCACGGCAGTTTTGGCATGAGGGGGCGGGGCTTAATGACGCAAATCGGTAGGCCCCGCCCCCATCGGCCCCCTGCTGCTTCTCTTACCCGGGCTTCTCCCGGTAAAAGATTATAAAAGGTAGGTAAGTATGATCATCCCATACACAACTATGATACCATACACAGTAATCATACCTTACACATATCATACCATACACATATCATGCCATACACAGCTTTCATACCATACACAGCTACCATAGCATATACAGCTATCATACCTTACAGATATCATACCTTACACATATCATACCTTACACAGCTATCATACCATACACAGCTATTATATCTTGTACAGCTATCATACCTTACACATATCATACCATACAAAACTATCATGCCACACGCAGCTATCATACCTTACACAGCTATAATACCATACACAACTATCATACCTTACACATATCATACCTTACACATATCATACCACACACAGCTTTCATACCATACACAGCTATCATAACATACACAGCTATCATATCTTACACAGCTATAATACCTTGCACAGCAATCACAGCTATCAGACCTTGCATTATAGCTATCATACCTTGCACAGCTATCACACCTTCTACAGCTATCACACCTTGCACAGCTATCACACCTTACACAGCTATCATACCTTGCACAGCTATCACACCTTGCACAGCTATCAAACCATACACAGCTATCATATCTTGCACAGCAATCATACCTTACACATATCATACCATACACAACTATCATGCCATACACAGCTATCATACCTTACACAGCTATCATACCATACACAGCTATCATACCGTACACAGCTTTCATACCACACACAACTATCATACCTTACATATATCATACCATACACAGCTTTCATACCATACACAAATATCATACCTTACACAGCTATCATACCGTACACAGCTATCATACCATACACACCTATCATAGTTGCACATATCATACCATAAACAGCTTTCATACCATACACAGCTAACATACCATACACAGCTATCATACCTTGCACAGCTATAATATCTTATACAGTTATCATACCTTACATAGCTATCATACCTTGCACAGCTATCATATCTCGCACAGCTATCATACCATACACAGCTATCATACCATACACAGCTTTCATACCATACACACCTATCATACTTACACATAGCATACCATACACAGCTATCATACCATGCACAGCTATAATATCTTATACAGTTATCATACCTTACATAGCTATCATACCTTGCACAGCTATCATATCTCGCACAGGTATCATACCTTGCACAGCTATCATACCTTACACATATCATACCTTATATAGCTTTCATACCTTACACAGCTATCATATCTTGTACAGCTATCATACCTTACACATATCATACTTTACACAACTATCACACCTTGCACAGCTATCATACCTTATTCAGTTATCACAGCTATCATACCTTGAACAGCTGTCGTACCTTGCACAGCTATTGTACCTTGCACAGCTATTGTACCTTTGCACAGCTATCATACCTTACACATATCATACCTTACACATATCATATCTTACACAGCTATCACACTTTGCACAGCTATCACAACTTACACAGATATCACACCTTACACATATGATACCATACACAGCTATCACACTTTGCATAACTATCATACCTTGCACAACTATCATACCTTGCACAGCTATCGTATCTTATACAGTTATCATACCTTCCACAGCTAAATTACCTTGCACAGCTATCATACCTTATACAGTTATCATACCATACACAGCTATCATACATTACACATATCATAGCATACACATCTTTCATACCATACACAGCTATCATACCATACACAACTATCATACCTTGCACAGCTATCATACCTTATACAGTTATCATACCATACACAGCTATCATACATTACACATATCATAGCATACACATCTTTCATACCATACACAGCTATCATACCATACACAACTATCATACCTTGCACAGTTATCATACCTTACACATATCATACCATACACATCTTTCATACCATACACAGCTATCATACCATACACAGCTATCACACCTTGCACAGCTATCAAACCATACACAGCTATCATATCTTGCACAGCTATCATACCTTACAAATTTCATACCATACATAACTATCATGCCATACACAGCTATCATACCTTACACAGCTATCATACCATACACAGCTATCATACCGTAAGCAGCTTTCATACCACACACAACTATCATACCTTTCATATATCATACCATACACAGATTTCATACCTTACACAAATATCATACCTTACACAGCTATCATACCGTACACAGCTATCAAATCTAGCACAGCGATCATACCATACACTATCATGCCATACACAGCTATCATACCATACACAGCTATCATACCATACACAGCTTTCATACCATACACACCTATCATACTTACACATATCATACCATACACAGCTTTCATACCATACACAGCTATCATACCATACACAGCTATCATACCTTGCACAGCTATAATATCTTATACAGTTAACATACCTTACATAGCTATCATACCTTACACAGCTATCATATCTCGCAAAGCTATCATACCTTGCACAGCTATCATACCTTACACATATCATACCTTATATAGCTTTCATACCTTACACAGCTATCATACCTTACAGAGTTATCATAGCTTACACAGCTATCATACCTTTATCAGTTATCACAGCTATCATACCTTGAACAGCTATCGTTCCTTGCACAGCTATTGTACCTTTGCACAGCTATCATACCTTACACATATCATACCTTACACATATCATATCTTACACAGCTATCACACTTTGCACAGCTATCACAACATACAGAGAAATCACACCTTACACATATTATAACATACACAGCTTTCACACCTTGCATAACTATCATACCTTGCACAGCTATGGTACCATGCATAGCTATCATACCTTGCACAGCTATCACACCATACACATATCATACCATACACATATCATACCATACACAGCTTTCATACCATACACAGCAATCATACCATATACAGCTATCATACCTTACAGATATCATACCATACACAAATCATACCTTACAAAGCTATCATACCTTACACAGCTATCATACCATACACAGCTATCATATCTTGCACAGCTATCATACCTTACACATATCATACCATACACAACTATCATGCCACACACAGCTATCATACCATACACAGCTATCATACCTTGCACAGCAATCACAGCTATCACATATCATACCATACACAACTATCATGCCATACACAGCTATCATACCTTACACAGCTATCATACCTTACACAGCTATCATACCATACACAGCTATCATACCGTACACAGCTATCAAATCTAGCACAGCGATCATACCATACACTATCATGCCATACACAGCTATCATACCATACACAGCTATCATACCTTACACAGCTTTCATACCACACACAACTATCATACCTTACATATATCATACCATACACAGCTTTCATAACATATACAGCTATCATACCGTACACAGCTATCAAATCCAGCACAGCAAGCATACCATACACTATCATGCAATAAACAGCTATCATACCATACACACCTATCATACTTACACATATCATACCATACACAGCTATCATACCATACACAGCTATCATACCTTGCACAGCTATAATATCTTATACAGTTATCATACCTTACATAGCTATCATACCTTACACAGCTATCATATCTCGCACAGCTATCATACCTTGCACAGCTATCATACCTTACACATATCATACCTTATATAGCTTTCATACCTTACACAGCTATCATACCTTACAGAGTTATCATAGCTTACACAGCTATCATACCTTACTCAGTTATCACAGCTATCATACCTTGAACAGCTATCGTTCCTTGCACAGCTATTGTACCTTGCACAGCTATTGTACCTTTGCACAGCTATCATACCATACACAGCTATCATACCTTACACAGCTTTCATACCACACACAACTATCATACCTTACATATATCATACCATACACAGCTTTCATAACATATACAGCTATCATACCGTACACAGCTATCAAATCTAGCACAGCAAGCATACCATACACTATCATGCAATAAACAGCTATCATACCTTACACAGCTTTCATACCATACATACCTTTCATACCTTACACATATCATACCATACACAACTATCATGCCACACACAGCTATCATACCATACACAGCTATCATACCTTACACAGCTTTCATACCATACACAACTATCATACCCTACACAGCTTTCATACCTAAAACAACTATCATACCATAAACAATTATCATACCTTACACATATCATACCATACACAGCTTTCATACCATACACAGCTGTCATACCATACACAGCTATCATATCTTGCACAGCTATAATATCTTATACAGTTATCATACCTTACATAGCTATTATACCTTGCACAGCTATCATATCTCGCACAGCTATCATACCTTGAACAGCTATCATACCTTACACATATCATACCTTATATAGCTTTCATACCTTACACAGCTATCATATCTTGCACAGCTATCATATCTTTCACATATCATACCTTACACAACTATCACACCTTGCACAGCTATCATACCTTACAGAGTTATCATAGCTTACACAGCTATAATACCTTATTCAGCTATCACAGCTATCATACCTTGACCAAATATCGTACCTTGCACAGCTATTGTACCTTGCACAGCTATTGTACCTTTGCACAGCTATCATACCTTACACATATCATACCTTACACATATCATATCTTACACAGCTATCACACTTTGCACAGCTATCATCCCTTACACAGCTATCACACCTTACACATATCATACCATACACAGCTATCACACCTTGCATAACTATCATACCTTGCACAGGTATTGTACCTTGCACAGCTATCATACCTTGCACAGCTATCACACCATACACATATCATACCTTACACATATCATACCTTACACAGCTATCACACGTTGCACAGCTATGATACCTTGCACAGCTATCACACCTTAAACATATCATACCTTACACATATCATACGTCACACAGCTATCACACCTTGCACAGCTATCGTACCTTGCACAGCTATCGTACCTTACACATATCATACCTTACAGATATACCTTACACAGCTATCACACCTTGCACAGCTATCATACGTAGAAACATGATTTAAATTCAACACTATTCAATATCATACCTTACACATATCATACCTTACACAGCTATCACACGTTGCACAGCTATCATACCTTTCACAGCTATAATACCTTGCACAGCTATCACACCTTACACATATCATACCTTACACATATCTTACCTCACACAGCTATCATGCCATACACAGCTATCATACTTTACAGAGCTATCATACCATACACAGCTATCATACCGTACACAGCTTTCATACCATACACAACTATCATACCTTACATATTTCATACCATACACAGCTTTCATACTCTACACTTATCATACCTTATACAGCTATCACACGTTGCACAGCTATCATACCTTACACAGCTATTATACCTTGCACAGCTATCACACCTTACACATATCATACCTTACACATATCATACCTCACATTGCCATCATGCCATACACAGCTATCATGCCATACACAGCTATCACACCATACACAGCTATCATACCTTACACAGCTTTCATACCATACACACCTATCATACCTTACACATATCATACCATACACAGCTTTCATACCATACACAGCTATCATACCATACACAGCTATCATACCTTGCACAGCTATAATATCTTATACAGTTATCATACCTTGCACAGCTATCATACCTTGCACAGCTATCATATCTCGCACAGCTATCATACCTTGCACAGCTATCATACCATACACATATCATACCTTATATAGCTTTCATACTTTACACAGCTATCATATCTTGCACAGCTATCATACCTTACACATATCATACCTTACACAACTGTCACACCTTGCACAGCTATCATACCTTACAGAGTTATCAAAGCTTACACAGCTATCATACCTTATTCAGTTATCACAGCTATCATACCTTGAACAGGTATCGTACCTTGCACAGCTATTGTACCTTGCACAGCTATTGTACCTTTGCACAGCTATCATACTTTACACATATCATAACTTACACAGCTATCACACTTTGCACAGCTATCACACATTACACAAATATCACACCTTACACATATTATACCATGCACAGCTATCACACCTTGCATAACTATCATACCTTGCACAGCTATCGTACCTTGCACAGCTATCATACCTTGCACAGCTATAACACCATACACTTATCATACCTTACACTGCTATCACACGTTGCACAGCTATGATACCTTGCACAGCTATCACACCTTACACATATCATACCTTACACATATCATACCTCACACAGCTATCACACCTTGCACAGCTATCGTACCTTGCACAGCTATCGTACCTTGCACAGCTATCGTACCTTGAAACCTGATTTATATTCAACACTAATCAATATCATACCTTACACATATCATACCTTACACAGCTTTCACATGTTGCACAGCTATCATACCTTACACAGCTATCATACCTTGCTCAGCTATCACACCTTACTCGTATCATACCTTACACATATCTTACCTCACACAGCTATCACACCTTGCACAGCTATCATACCTTACACAGCTATCATACCTTACAGAGTTATCATAGCTTACACAGTTATCATAAATATTCAGTTATCACAGCTATCGTACCTTGAACAGCTATCGTACCTTGCACAGCTATTGTACCTTGCACAGCTATTGTACCTTGCACAGCTATTGTACCTTGCACAGCTATCATACCTTGCACAGCTATCTTACCTTACACATACCATACCTTACACATATCATATCTTACACAGCTATCACACTTTGCACAGCTATCACACCTAACACATATCACACCTTGCACAGCTATCATACCTTACACAACTATCACACCATACACATATCATACCTTACACAGCTATCACACGTTGCACAGCTATCATACCTTACATAGCTATCAAACCTTGCACAGCTATCACACCTTACAGATATCATACCTTACACATATCATACCTCACACAGCTATCGTACCTTGCACAGCTATCGTACCTTGCACAGCTATCATACCTTGCACAGCTATCACACCCTACACATATCATGCCTTACACATATCATACCTTACACAGCTATCACACGTTGCACAGCTATGATACCTTGCACAGCTATCACACCTTACACATATCATACCTTACACATATACCTTACACAGCTATCACACCTTGCACAGCTATCATACCTTGAAACCTGATTTAAATTCAACACTAATCAATATCATACCTTACACATATCATACCTTACACAGCTATCACACGTTGCACAGCTATCATACCTTACACAGCTATCATGCCTTGCACAGCTATCACACCTTACACATATCATACCTTACACATATCATACCTCACACAGCTATCACACCTTGCACAGCTATCATACCTTACACAGCTATCATACCTTACAGAGTTATTATAGCTTACACAGCTATCATAAATATTCAGTTATCACAGCTATCGTACCTTGAACAGCTATCGTACCTTGCACAGCTATTGTACCTTGCACAGCTATTGTACCTTGCACAGCTATCATACCTCACACAGCTATCACACCTTGCAGAGCTATCATACCTTACACAGCTATCATACCTTACAGAGTTATTATAGCTTACACAGCTATCATAAATATTCAGTTATCACAGCTGTCGTACCTTGAACAGCTATCGTACCTTGCACAGCTATTGTACCTTGCATAGCTATCGTACCTTGCACAGCTGTCATACCTTGCACAGCTATCACACCATACACATATCATGCCTTACACATATCATACCTTACATAGCTATCATACCTTGCACAGCTATCACACCTTACACATATCATACCTTACACATATATCTTACACAGCTATCACACCTTGCACAGCTATCATACCTTGTAACATGATTTAAATTCAACACTAATCAATACAAAAACGCATGGAGAGAATATGGCAACATATATATAATATGGAAGTTACTAAATTACTGTCAGACGCTAGATACGTTCTATTCAACTATTATTTGTCTCCTTTAATAAATGTAACGCAATTATTTACTACTATTAGTCCTACATAATTTTGTACGCACAACATGGGATTTCAATATATATATATATATATATATATATATATATATATTTATAAACACACATATACACATATACGTGTCGAAATACCCTGTTGTTATACATTAAAATTGTAACTAAAAATATTTTATCCAATTTAAAAAATGTGCATCCATTACAACTTCGCTTAGTCAATCTGCAGAAATGTTATATGACTGTAATGAGATAACTGCTTCTTATATATGTGTAATCTGATTATAAAAAGGTGACTGTAGCGTGTAGAGACTTCCCTGTGACTCTGCATTCTGCCTGTGGCTTGGTCTGTGCATGAACAGTCGCCTGGTAATGAGAGTCACATCTGCATTATAACAGTGAGACAAGATTTCCCAGGAGAATTTATTTTTCATTGAACATATTTTTTTAAATGCTAACTAGACTGACATTAAAATCGAAACATGGTACACCCGGTTGTGAAAGAATAAGCATTGCACCCTTCATTTGTTCAATGTAAGGTGGAACATATTCATGCGGTTTTGCTGCTCATGGTGTGCCTTAAATAAGTGAGCTATATTTAGATACAAGGATATCATTAATGCAGAAGCAGAGGGAATTTGAAATCACATGAGCGTCTTTCTCTCTCTCAGCCTTTAATGCTGGTATCGAGCAATGCTACCATAATAACATCTAATATACCATAAATGAATCTAAGGACAAATTAACATCGGTTAGCTCATGATTTCATTCTTATTGAGAACCTGCTTGCTCTGAATGTACCAAAGTTATACAATACATTTAAAGGTCACATATAAATATCAGAGTACTGAAATAGATGGATCCTTATCTACTATCGTGGATAGTGCAGAACAATACAGGTATTTGTGTGTATGATCTTCATCTTACCGACAGTGTCATCTTTAGCTTCCAAAAGAGATGCCTGCCTTTGTTATAGTGCATTTATGGACCAGGAGCCTCCAGGGAGTTGCAGCATGAAATAATCCTCTTGTACTTGATGTATAGTATGCTAGTTTCCTTTTGAGTACATACACATGGCATTATTAAAAAAAAAGAGATGGGATTTATTTGTTGAGTGAATGGAAAGAAAAATGTAGTTAATGGACATAAAGTACATTGTAAAGGATCAAATGGCATGTTGTTGTTTCCCTCTGTCTTGTGCTGGCTCTTACTGGTTAAACTCACAAAGGTTTGTGTTGGTGCTTTCATGTGTATACACAAGTATACTTCCCCTAGACATCAAGAGCCTCTAAACAGAAAAGGTTAGAGCATTTTCCTCTGTTAAATCAATAGTGCTAGTCTCCTCACAAATTCAGCTGAGGTGCCTTATTAATTATGAAACGACTCATCTGATCTGGAGAACAGGCAGTATTCTCCTGCACCTTTGCAGTCTTAATAGTGGTGACCTTTTGTTCAACAAAAGCTATTTTCCCCGCACTCTCCCTGTTATTCTTATACCCTCCCTCCCATCCGTTTTTCAACCTCGCTGTCTCTGTCCTCCACACCTTCTCTCTGTCTCTTTCCTCCACACCTTCTCTCTGTCTCTGTCCTCCACACCTTCTCTCTGTCTCTTTCCTCCACACCTTCTCTCTGTCTCTTTCCTCCACACCTTCTCTCTGTCTCTGTCCCCTCACCTCTCCAATTTTGCTAAGACTCTCTTCCCCTTAGCACTCTGTCACCCTCCCTCTTTCTCCGCTCTATACCTTTATACCCCCTTTTTCCCCCCTCTCTGGTACAGCATTATGCGAGCAGCTACTGTATTCATAATATCTATGTAAGTATTCTTTACTAACATACAACAAATATTAACAATTTTCTTAAAAAATAAAATAAAAAATATATTTTTTTTATAGAAAATATGCAATTATAATAATGGAGACATTTTTGAAACAATAATTTTATTTAATATCTCATACTATACTTTGTAGCAAATATTTTTTTTGCTGATTTGGGTTTATAATAAACTTTATTTTAAATTACATTTATTTATTTATTTATTTTAAAATCAAGGCTCTCTTTTTTCTGTCAAAATCTTGTATTTTATAACTATTTGTACGATTATACATTTACTCCGCCGTTTGTGGTTCACACTGTAGGATACGTAATAATATGTGTAACACCTAAATCAAGGAAAAAATAAATAAAGGCAGTGAACTTTGAAATATATCTTGGCAACAGCAGGTAAAGCTACACTTCCTCAGCAGTCCATACATCATACTTGCCCCATCGGTAACGCATTCAGCCATTCACTGTGTTACGAACGTATCAGTGTTCTCCTGGATAGATACAACTTATCATTGCTGCAGGTAGAGCTGTCCTTTCCTTGGTTACATCATTGCATTGTAATGAGGAAACATCATTCTGTGGAGGGGGTTATGGTGAATATTAGATTGTGATTTGACCATATGTTTCACAAGTGAACATCTACAGCACATCTTCCATGTGCGACAGGTACCTTGGCTTGTATTCGGCATGTTGTGGTTTATTCAACGATTAGCCCATTTCCGTTTCTGCCTCGTATTATTATTATTATTGTTGTTGTTATTATTATTATTATTATTATTACTGGTTGGCCGAGGGCCTTTCCTGAGTTTCTTTTGCAAAGAAATATAGGGCTCGCGGTTTCTATTTTGCTGTGTGAAGATGTAAAGCTGAGGTCCGGTTTTGGCTGTTGTTGCTCACTGTTTGGTAACATTTGGCAAACAAAACGCAAATTAAAGAACATTATTTTTCTTTTCCCACAATCCTAGAAGGTTATTTTTGAACGTCATAGAGAACACAACGTCCCCGGACAACGGATAGGTATTTCCTCTAGAAATCCAGCAGGTGGCGAGACTGAGTGCGGATTCCCGAAGCTTTGGGTCTACTAGAAGAAGATCCAGGTAAGTAGAGCATATAGAGACACCATGAGCAAAGGCAGGATGGCTGGATGAACAGGTCGTGGGCTGGCTGATCCATTAGACCCACCACACATTTGGAACAAGCTGCCTTCAATGTTGAGTTTTTTGGAATCCTTTTTCAGTTTCTCCCACATGTCTGTTGCCCCTTCATGACAATCTGCGAGTACGGTGACAGCACAGATATGAAACTCATTCCAGTATCTAGATGAAAAATAATGAATGGACACTATTAGTTTAATGGTGTCCTCCAGCTACTCACACTCTGTGTGTCCTATGGCATGCACTGAGTGGCTACAATAATAAAATATATAAGTTTGGTATAATATCGTAATTTAAGCAGTACAATTTGACTAGAGGCTATCATGTAGGATAATGTGAAAGAAAGTTAGAAAGGGGTATATATATATATATATATATATATATATAGAGTGTATATATATATATATATATATATATATATATATATATCTAGATATAGATATATATAGATATATATAGATATATATATAAATATATATGTATATATAAATATGTTTATGAAATCATTCTGTAATAAGCATGGTGGCATTTGGAAATAAGTAGTATATCTTAATTCATGTCATGGTTTTTATAGCTCTATTTGTCATTTACAATAAAAACATTTAAAGCACAGGGGACGTCAAATGGTAATTGCACATCTCAAACTATGTGTTTGCGAAACCAAGTTACAAATCAGTTTTAATTTGAGTGCAATAAAAATCTTATCTGATCATAAATCTCTATGAAATCATCGCTTATTCACAAATACACGAATTACTATAAGAAGAAAATATATTTATCTTATATGTCATTGCTCATCTGATTTATGTAGAAATAAAAGCCCTCGATTAGTGGTCCTCATGCTCTTCCGCGATTACCAACTATACCATATCGATTGTTTAGCAAATACCCCCTTGTGATGGCAGGAGAGTCACAGCACCTGGCATTTTCAGCATCTCTTTTTTAGGCACGTGCCATTCCTATCAATTGTGATTTATCAGCTTAGATCAAATTGCACTGCTGTAGAATTATGTTCCAAAACCAATATATCTCAAGGAGTCAATGATATGCATGCATGTATTCCCACTGGGTAAGAGTTTTAAAATAGATCTCTGACCCCGTGCATCCCTTTATCTTTAGATCTTTAATCTCACCGATGTTTTCCCTCCCCTCTCTTCCTTTCTCTCCTTCCTGCATATAAGTGTGTTTATTTGCCTGTCTGTATGCTATTTCCTTCAATGCTATGATCTAGACAGGCGCCTGTGTTTTCTTGTAAAGTAGCCCCACAGAATCTAATTTATGAGCACTCCAAGCCTGTTGTAAACTATAGTTCTGCTATATTTGTAATAAATAATGAGATGTTGAGATGCTAGGAAAGCTTAAAGTGTCCCTGTTACAATATATCCGCTGTAATTGCATTTCCCACTGGAAAACTAGATCTTCCATAAATTACTTTCCATAGTCAAATACAAATGAAAGAAAACATTATCAATGCCTTGAACTCATGTTGCACCAATATATTAACACAGTTTAGGTCTTATTACATAGTTTTTCAAAAAGAATGGTAATATACATAAACTAGATGTTGAAAAATGAAGTATTTTGGTCCCTCGATTATGTCAAGTGAGCAACGACCAGCAATGATAATCTCATGAGAAAATTATTTTTTAAAATTGTATTAATGTATTTTTATACAGTGTTCATGAAAACAACTCTAGCTTGTCTATCTTATGTACGTTTAACATTTATTTAGCTGCATTGAATCACAGTACTTTTTACTAAATACACATATTACCTGTATAACGCATTTTAAAGAAGTACAATAATTTACTTTGAGTTTTGTTATGTATTTACCTCTCATTTACACACGTGTAATCGTTGTTTTTATTTGTAACTTTAATTCAGAACTAATGATTGCATGATTAGCCTCTACGATTTCTGAAGGGACTCAACCTTCTTCCCAGTCATAAAGGAAACATACTGTACTAGCAATTGTCAATTTTAGCTAATCTACTCAGGAGTAGCCCTGAAAATCCCTAAGAGGAGAATGTGTAATATGTTAATTGTATTGTATGTGCTGTGAGTGCAAGTGTCTTCGAATTTGAACTGTATCATTTATGCTTAAATGTAATTCAAAATTTGGCCATACAGGCGCAGTAAAAAGGGACATTTTGCATTCAGGTACTATCTTGTCTGGTTACACACTGTATGCAAATAGAATCGCAGTTACAGCAATCTAAAATGAGGAAAATAAACTGTGTACTGTTCTTTATTTACATTTATATTACCTTCATATAACCACCACAAATGCATTAGAGTAAAACTTTTTGGAAATAATTAAACCTACTGCACAAACAGTAACGCCCAAACGTTATTCATTATTGATTTGTATTTATAGAAATATATTCTAATGATTTGTAACCTGCCAGTGACTGTAATGAGAAAGAGAGAGAGAGAGAGAGAGAGAGAGAGAGAGAGAGTCTCTGACTTTTCTCAACTTCAGCGTCTGATTGGGGGCGGTGCTTCAAGGTGAATGGTACACAAAAATCATAATTCGTAAATAAAAAAAAGAAAGGATCAAGCTAACATTGGGAACTTACGTGCAAATGGTGTTGAGGTTTTTCTCTTCGTCCATGCCTTGCGAATAGGTTTCCATTTTATCGCCCATCGCGAGCATACAGTTGGAGAAGCCCTTAAAGACCGCATCGCACTTGCCTGTCGCCCTCACCGCCTGCAGCAGGTATGCTGGGGACAGAGATCAGCACCACGTCAGCAGGACAGCTCCACGCTGAGCACCGAGCTTACACTTAATGACCCGGCCACATATATACTGGATCATTCAGCTTGTCTTGAGAGCGTACAGAAAACAAACTACAGTATTTGCATTTCCTAATCCATGACCAATTCGGGGAACACTGTCCTTTATAGATATGATTTGAACTTTTTTCGTTCAATTCCATGTCCCAAAGTTAATTTTGGCCATGGCATGTACTTTCAAGTTTAGGACAATTGTATTGATATTTGGGCAAATTGCCGCATGCCACATGGCCACACATTTCACTGAAAATAATGAATTCTAATTTAAGCAAGAAAGTGCCCAATTTCCAATATGTGTTAATTATCTTTGTGTACATCAGATATTCTCTGCACTGTATGGAAACCGATATATAGAGGCATAATATAAGTAATAATTTAGGTAACAAAGCGGTAAAGTGCACAGTAGTTCTTTATAGTGTAAATTATTCTCCTTTTGTCTACACAAATATAATACTAGTAATAAAAATGTTTCCGAGACTCTTTAAACAGGAATTAAATATAATTCCTCACAACACACCAGGCATGAATAAAACATTGTCTTCAAAATTAAATAACTGTAAAGGTGGGGGAAATTAAATCTATTTTGCAGAATGTTTCTCTGCGATGAAACCTTAATACTCCCCACGTCGCACTTTTCAGACTATAGTATTAAGAGTTATAACAAATATTACACATAAACATTCCCTTAGATTTGACATAGAGAATCTTGGATTATACAATAGATGCTGCAGTGATCAGACAGTGAGCCATCTTTCAGGGGGGCGGGGTACTCTTTTTAGATGCAGGCTATGCTGTGGAATCTGTGTGTGTAAGGAAAGGAATTGGTGCACTCTTCTTGGATATACAACACTTCCAGGTCATTAGTACCTGCGTTTATTTAACACTAGAGAAAACCCAAAGTCAAATGCACAATGAACATTTTGATGAAGATGTAATGTTTCTGTGTATATATCACAACAGCAAAATACCGACATTAAATTCTAGGTTTTGTTTTCCTTTCTCTTGCAAATGCATCCAGGCAGCTATCATTAAAAATGCATGCACAGATTACCACATTCCTTTTATCCTCTGCTCTAGCAGACTCCAACTCACAGTACAGTACACCTAAAAACAATCTGGTATGATATGGTGATTCTGTTCATGGTCTGCAGTGTACACATAGTGTACATACATTATATACACTCTGCACAATGTATGTACAAGCCTTAATCTAGTTTTTTCCTAAAGTATCACGATTTTATAAAGCTTACAAGAACTGGTGATTCATTAAATGTACTTAGAACTAGTGTTACTTTGATTAAACTCCCTTATTACAGTGCAAGGTGTCAGTGGTTCACTGTAAGTAGGTCATTAATCTAAGTTTACAGGCCATCCTGGTGCCACACAACTGATCAATAAATAAAGCCAAGGTGTTCAATTGCTAAAGCGATCGTGTAGTAAATTAGGCGCTAGTTTATGAGTCCAAATTTGCAGCCAAATTATGCAGCCATCAGAACTGTACGTCCAAGACAGAGAGAAATGTTAGCTGTAAAATCATTCTAATAATTAAAACGTGGATATATAAGTCTTGAAATAAACACCTAAACGTGTCAAGGCAAAATGAAAAAGCAGATATCAGGGTGAAGGTGACACCCTTTTCCTATGTGTGAGATAGTGTAGGGAAAATACAGCCCCTCCCTCTTACACTGCTTGTGTTGCTGAAGTCTGGCTATTGCCATCACTAGATGATAGTATGTGACGATGACTGTGTGTGGATGGCACAATGCACCTATGCAACCATCAGCCTTAGACCAACAAATCAGCAGTCCATGAATATGTATGCAACACAAACAAACAATCCCTATAGATAAACACCAATGCTCACACATCAT
This sequence comes from Taudactylus pleione, assembly GCA_031769625.1. NCBI lineage: Eukaryota > Metazoa > Chordata > Amphibia > Anura > Myobatrachidae > Taudactylus > Taudactylus pleione. The sequence goes on along the minus strand of JAUIMM010000115.1, from coordinate 13,688,800 downwards.
GATGGAGTATTATCCACAGAAAGACTTCTATTAAATGTGCCGTATCAGTTATGCGCATGCCCAACTTTATGTAGCATACTAGTACACTGGACTTCATCTTTTCAGACATTTTTTTAAAACTTGCTAAATGCAAAACGAAGATCTTTCATGGATCAGACACTTTTCCTGCTAATAGCTCATTTATTAGGCACATAGAGGCAAAAGAGTAAATGCAGCTTCAGATTGCATCTGAATGGCAGATATGTCATTGCTTTAGCTGCACCCATACCCTTTGCAGCTAAAAGAGTCAAACTGGCACTGAAGATCCGTGCCATACACTGATCCATACACTGAAGAAATGTGCCAGCTGAGCTACAACATTTCTAAGAAAATAAACCAATGCTCCTCTTTTTATTGTTCTAAGACTGCAGGGAAAGGGACGCCCCCTATATCATTTATCTACCTACATATTTTGCATTAGAATTAGGGCAGAAAATATGAATATAATCATGTCTGTTTGGGTATACTATCTATATAGTGACAAATATATCCTCTAAAGCAGTACCCTTGTGCAAATCAAGCAATGAATGCGCCAAATAATTACTATATTTTGTAGCATCAACAAAACACACTAATAATTACAACAATCCGTGATAATACAACGTCCAGTAAACATCATAATACATTAGTTCTCAGGACCAAACACACAAAGCGCTCCATGTAAGTTTAATATCCAATTCTAGGATTTCCTCTACTAACAAAATGTATTTACAGAGATCAGATTCACCGAGATATACATAAGAATATCTATAAAGGGAATGTAATCCATATTTATATAATAATGGATTTTGTGTGTTATGTCCCATTTAAAAAACAGTAATTTCACCCAGATAAATAATTTGCCTTTATGTGTACGTATGAATATAAGCAAACAAGTCCACATCCTTTAGCAAATTATAATAGAGTATATTACACACCATAAGAAACGGAAGAAGTGCCCTGAGCCACAGTACTCTGATAATGCTGCTCTCAGGTCCCAGGCACTGCTCCTTTTGTGCAATTAGCAAGCACTCTCAAATGTGTTGATGTCTGCATGTATAGTCGCTAATGTCATTACTGGTGTAAAGTCAATTTTAACGCCTCAGATCAAAGTCACAAGGGTGCATGGATTGAACAGATCAACTGAGGGACGATTCCATCTCCCTTTCACCGCACATCAGCTACCTGCACTTAATAAACAGCTATTTTTTCTCACTTTATTGTCCCTGTGCTCATTAGCTGGGATTATTCTGTGAGACTGTACGTTGTTAAGCACCCAGGCTGTCTTAATTGTGTCTTTATCTGTATACATTTTTTTTCTTACTGGAAGTGCTAATTAAATTTTTTCTTTTCAGTCAGCTGTTCACTAAGAATGTCCAAGGCCGTGTGGCAAAAGGAAAACAGGTTCCCTTAACGGCAACGGAGGGGTGCATTGTTGTATCAATGTAAGAGCTTCTGTCAGTGGGGCCCATTTACCACAGGGTTACAGAGATGTGCCAAGTGCAGCACTTTCCACTACCCGCTGTCGCAGTGAGGTGACTGAATTTATATCCGGGCAATGCCTCATAATCCCCGGGCACTATTTGTGCAATTTACACGGCCTGTCTCCAGCAGTTAGGTGTATATCTATCTATCTATCTATCTATCTATCTATCTATCTATCTATCTATCTATCTATCTATCTATCTATCTATATATCTATATATATTGCTAAGGGCATCTATTTATTTGGAGATCCACCACCACAGCTCATTTATAAAAAAGAACCTTTTATCGATTCGGAACAATTATCATTTTGTAAAGATAAAACACTTCAATTAAATATATATACATATATATAATACATATATATATATATATATACATACATACATACATATACACACACACAAACACATTACACACAAATTACCGTAATTAAAAAATAATTATATTTCACATGCATGTTTTTTTTTTTACTTTTACAGACATCTTACTGTGTTCTGGTTCACAAGCACGAATTGCTTTCAAGCAAGTACCCATGACAGATGAACCGACTTTAGATACAAAATCTAAAATACATATATGTCCTACAGACGATATTTTAATTATATTGCAATCGTGTAAGCAATATTTTTTTTTAATAAAAATTCATTCAGATTTTTGGAAATGTTCTGTCGAGTAACACAAGAGACAAAGCCCACAATTTTAAATTGAAGCACATTTTATGCCAGAGTACATTCTATCCCACATACATTTAAATAATCGGTGCACTGTTTTTTCAAACTATTCATATATATTTCTCCTATATCTCAGCTCTCTCCCTGCTGTCAATTTTATATAACGGGAGGTAAATATAAAGGGATTATCTGACTGACATTTTGTAGTATTCCATTCTTATCGGATTTAATGGTTATTAGGTTAAAAACGTCAAACAGAACTGAGCAGCCACTTACCTATCTGCACAGCAAGGACCAGTAGAATATATCTTCCGTTCAGATTAACTCCCATCCTACATTGAATAAAACCATTGGAGATTGTAGATTTTAATGTGTTTCTTGGGAAATCCTGGGTGGGGATTGAAAACTAGGCATTGCAAACAAGTTCCAGCAGCTGACACTTTGCAGAGCCGGAGAGAGAAGGCAGAGGAAGGGGAGAGAGGAAGGGAAGAGCCTGGGATGGGTCACACCATTTGGAGAGGGGATGATAGCGCACAGCCCACGCCCACCCCCCTTGCCTGGGCCTGACATGAGGAGGCTGGCGAAGTACCACTTGCTTATATACGTGCCTTGGAAGAGCATAGCCATTTATAGTCATCAGAGGCTGAGATCCTCCTGATATACCCACATTAATGAGCTGCCAGGGTAAGCACCTACCATTCCTTGGGCAAAATAGGCGGTCCCTCTTGGGGGAGGATGGGTTAACATTACATATGAGCTATAGATACTCTGATATTTGTTCAGCTTTCTGGATAGTCATAAACTCTGATCATTTCACACTGCTGGATTTACTAATAAGTGCGTGACATATTTCTGTGTTGTCGGTAACAGAGGTACATACAGTCATCTTGAATAAGAAACTGAGGCAACAACTTATTCTGTAGCATCGGGTAACAAAAAAAATGTATCCCCCTCCCCCTCTCTCTTTTCTTTCTCATTTTTGTGTATATCTATAAATCAAAGGATTTAACCAATTCAGTTCATATATTTTATTTTAATACGGCCATTTATTTATTCATTTATTTTTAAAGTAATATATATATATATATATATATATATATATATATATATGTATAACGTGTTAATTCCTCAAAATAAGTCCAATTTGACATACATTAGGTCTATTTAGTAAAGTCTCCACACAATGCTCCCAATAAAGGGATCATGCAAAGAAGCAGAAAGCATCAAGCTGCCATACAATTCAGCAGATTACAGGGAACAGGTTGGTGTGAAGGGAGCCTGTGCCACTACAGGGAATTGCTGCCAGTGACAACACTGGCTCTCAGAAGCCCACAAAGTTACCCCCCCCCCCCTCCTGTCTGGGAGGAGCGGCTGGTAAGATGATGTAATCGATCTCTGAATCCCATCAACTTACTTTATTCCTTCATGTATTGTACCGTTCAGTCTATTCTCAGTCGTCCTTGTGGTGCTGTGTGAAATACTCTGCTTTATATCAGTGATGGCTCATTTTTAATGTTAATCTATATATCTATCTGTCTATTTATCTATGTAGTTATCTGTTGTTTGCGCGTCTGTCAATGTAACAACTTGCCAATATCTCCCCCCTGTGTACATAAAACAACTGGTAACTCATTTGAAGAATTTATTGCTTTAAATTTTCTATACATTCCATTTATTACCCATACTCTACTGAGACAAAAATGAAACCTTTACATATATCCGCAGTGATCTAGTTTTCCCTCATTCCCTCTTTTCAGTTGTCTTTTTGACAGATCCTCCAAGACAGTCACTGGTCCTCCTCCTCCCAGACCTGGCTCAGGCAGTTCCTGCATAGAATCCTCTACTGTGACGTCAGCCAAGGAGTGCACCTGCCCTGCATCCTAATGCTGCTTCCCCAAACCAAGGAGACCTGATGTGGTATACTTGGCTTCTGTTGATCGCCGTTCACTGTCGGGAAAGCTAAAGTGGAGGGGGAGCCTGGGTGGGAGGCGGGGGAGGAGGGAATCCTTCCTGATCAAAATGATAAAGCACTTTGTGCTGCCAGCTTGACGTAAGGATGCAGCACAGGTAATAAGAGCAGAAACAAATGCCCTTGAGCAGTTTGCACCCTCCTACTCTCAGTTCTCCTTCCTTCGTCAGGTCTTCAATGTATCATGCTTCCTTTTTTCTACTGCATCCCTTAAAATGTATAACTATCCGTCCTTGCTGCTCAGGTTTAGCAAAAAAAAATAAAAACATAAAAAAATAATATTTTTTTTCTTCCAGTGCCCATCACTTGCTCACGAATCTGATCTCATTTGAATGAAGATAAGCGGTGACTCCATTATCAAAATAATATGAACGAAATCACTATTAAATAAGTCTTCAAAAAAAGTCTTACCATGTTAATATTTCCATTGTAGTTTAGAATGCTATTCCTAGCCATTGATATTACTATTTAAGTAAACCTGTTTGTGTTATGTATATAACTGTATTTTGTTTGTTTAGAGGAAAGCTAGTTGTTCTTCCTTTAGCTCTGCTCACATTTGATGATACCCCAGTAATAATTTGCTTAAACTACGTCTGTCCACTAGTTACATCCCCAAAGCTCCTACTGCCGCATTGTACCTAGTCCTCTCCCTTCTGCTGCAGTCTAGCTGCTCACAACTAATTAAGTCCCAGGACAGAGCTGCAAGTAGCAGCTGTTTTCTCTAGACTGTCTTTAGATATTCAGGGACCTTGTGTCCTCATAGGTTTCTGCTTAGAGGTTTTATTCCTGTTTTATGTTGGTGCAAGTTACCACAAACAGACCATTCTTCCCCAGGGGACATTTTATCCGCTAAATATAAAATCTGTGCATTGCTTTATGGTCAATATTTCTCTCTAAAATTAGTTTTACCTGGAAGACAATAGTGATGTAAGAAAACAGTAGTATCTTGCATACTAGCAATTGCCTACAATTGTGGTAATAAAAATAAATCAAAATAAAATACATAAATATTGGTATATGTTCAGCAAAGTGGCTATATTATTTTTTTCAGTCTAGTCACATATTGAAAAGTACTATCTGCTATCAATATCTATTTCCACAAGCCTGACTGGGTAAATTATTATGGATACACTAAAGGGGGCAGTGGGATTAACTAAATTGTGCAGCCCACAGTAAAAAATCCCAAAACACAACATAGTTTTGATCGTGTCAGTCACAATGATGTCCTGTAATAGTTTTATATGTAAAATAAGGGGAATAAACCAACAATAACAAGTAAAAGAGTATAATTAGTACACTTGCAGATGATTATTAAAGGTGATCACACAATGTTTATTTGTAATGCATTCCAGCAATGGCACTGGGGAATGCACAAACCAGTGCTAGTGCTCCTCTGTAATAGGGATGTAAAATCTTTTTAATCTATAGCCACATATGAATATTGTAACCATTGGGAAGAGTTGCAGTAAACTATTAACTGTAGACTTCAATATAGAAAAGAGGAACTTGCTTCTAGTTAAGTCATACTTCACAACATTATAAAAGTTCCCAAGGGGATAGAAGTGCACATGCTTGTGCAAAATTATGGGATGTGCACTGACCCTTCACTGTAATACATTTCGCTCACCGCACACTTCTGACCTGCAACACATAGGCTTCGCTGGGGAAGAGATGTAGGTGCTATGTAAATGTGAAATGACAACATTTAGAACATCACATTGGGAATGGGCAGACCTGGTGTTCCTTACAGACACTAGATCTAGGTTTGCTAACAACTAAATGTATATAGAGATTATAAATATAACCTGGAGTTGGATGCAATAAATATTCGGTAATAATTTTTTTTAAATAACTCTTTAATATAACACATGTACAGATTTTGTTACATGGTTTGCAATTTTGCAATGCTGAAGGTTAAATGTTTCTGATGAACCCTGTTTGGGGGTGCTCAGGCCAACCCCAACTCTCCCCCCGCACATGTGTTGTGCACAACCGGTGCAACAACACATGTCCCTCTTACCCAAGGCACTCCCAGTCCTGTATTCCTCTAAGGAAGATCTCCAGTTTAACTCATACCGTAGTTTGGAAAAGTTATAATAAAAAGGGAGTGGCAGGGAGTGTATGTGTGTGTTTAGGGGGGGGGGAGTAAAAAATGCTACAATGTACAACCTCCTTGTCATTTCTTCCTTTATAGCCTTTAATGTCTTGGTAATCATCCATCCTAGTAAGGCTTTGGCATGAAGATGATGACTAATAAGACTAATTCTGATTACATCTATATACCTACTTGTTAATGCAAATAACTAATCAGTCAATGTGGCAAGTACCTCAGAAACTGCTGCTATCCTGATTTTCATGGACAACAGTCTCTAAAGTTTACAGAGTATGATGCACATAGCAAAAACATCCAGTGACCAAAGTTTAGTCCTTTTAATAAAGAGATCAGAAGAGATTTGTCAGACTGATTGAAACTGACAAGATGGTGACAGTAACTTCTGCATACCACTGTTGTGTTACTGTTGTGTTACTGTTGTGTTACAACAGTGGCATGCAGAAGAGTAACTTTGAATGCATGTCAAACCTTGACGTAGATGGGATTCCTGTCAGATTGGAAAAATGGCACCTGGTCGAATGAACCCTGATTTCAACATGCAGATAGCAGGATCAGAATTTGGTGTAAACAACATGAATCCAAGTTTCCATCCTGTCCTATGTCAATGATTAGGGCTGCTGGTGGTGTAATGGTTGGAGTATGTTTTCTTGGTACATATTCTGCCCCTTAGTACTAATTGAGCATTGTTTACTTGCCACAGCCTACCTGAGTATTGTTGCATCTTTTTATGGCCACAGGTTACCCATCTTATAATTGCTCCTACGGGAATATGGCACAAATAACATGGTTCCACAGACATGTTTACTCCACTTGCATACACAGTCAACTGAACTAAATTTTATAGAGCACCTTTGGGATGTGGATAAGTATTCCAGGCCCTAAATTGTTTACAAATCACAGGACTTTGGGATTACCAGGCTATAATCCCGGAATTTTGGGATTGGGGTTAAAAAAGAAATAGAAAAAATACCCCAATGAAACATGGTAAAAAAGCTCCAATCTGTAACCTGGAAATTGGAAGTCCGTTGACTAGACTGATGATCTATTACAAACTGCAATATTCTAAAAAGAAATTGAAGTTTTTTCTCATTTGCTAAAAGTACTACCTAAGAGAAAGCAGGGCACCCAGGGTGTCACCGCTAGTCTTCGGATTTTGTTTCCTGTATACCCAGCTGCAGAGGAAGCACATTCAGGCTCTACACTAAGCATGGTTAATCCCATGGCTGTGATATCAGCTACTGATTCAGCTTTGTCTGTGTCAGACTAATAACCATCATCATGGGATGTAGTTGGCATCTCGGTGGTCGGGATGTCAGCGGTCAGAATCCCAGTGCCTGAATCCCGACAGCAGATGGAATCCCGACAGCAGATGGAATCCTGTCTCCAGAATCCTGACCGCTGACATCCCAATGGTAAGTATTAGGGTTAGGGTTAGGCACTAGGGGAAGGGTTAGGGTTAGGATACGGAGGGGAGGGGGGTTAGGGTTAGGCTGCAGAGGGGAGTGTTAGGGTTAGGCTGCAGGAAAGGTGGGTTAGGGGGAGTGTTAGGATACTTACAAAATTCTGTCAGGATTGTCGGGATGCCGCTGTCGGTATTCTGACTGCTGGTATCCTGGCTGCCGGGCTCCTGTACCCAACCCATCATCATCTATATTAGGAAGAGTCAATGATCATTATTGATGTCTATACAAGAGGAGAACAGATCAGTCTTTGTTATGGGTGAAGAGGGCTTTGTAGACTGTGAATGTTTAGTAGCACCCTTTTTGTAGAGAACATCACACACTGCAATGTGAAGGCTGTGCAGTATACACAGCTGGTGGTAAGTAGCTACAAGTTTTTCAATTTGTACCATTACAGTTGAGCTCTCAGTGATGATTGCGACTTTATAATTTTCAAGCGTCACATTAAACTCATTTAAACGTATTTTCAAAACTTCAAGACATTTTTCAGCATTCATCACAGAGTGAACTCTGGAGCTGATTCAGACCCGCTCACTAAGCTGAGTTCATTCATTATGGGCGATTGTCACCAGTCTGTGCATGCGTATGTGTCGCAGTGCGCATGCGTGAGCCAGTCTGTGCATTTGGGAAGTGATCACTTGTAGCCCGCAGGTGGAGCACTACTTTGAGTGACAGATAGTGCCGTTTGTGGGTGGTAACAGGGGAAGGTCCATGAAAATGGGGGAGTGGATGTGTGAACGCAGGCATGTCTGAGCGTCAAAACCCCGTTCTTTGGGCGTGCATAATTAACATGGAAGCATCATATTACATGTCACCTGGTTGTATTTCAGCCTGCAGTGATCGCAGTGCTTGTGGCAGGATAGGGTCTACCTCAAGGGCTGCGAGCAGCTTCGATGGGTCTCGATGTTACTGATTAATCATACACTTCCTGAAGATGATGTGTGCTTAGAATGAAAAGTGGGTGTCAATACACCGGCGTGCAATCACTCTGCCGTCGCTCTCTAAGACATAGAAGGCGTCCTTAAGCCTGGCTGTGCGATCACGGAATTTGCAAATCCGCCCCCTGCCGGCTGCGAGAGAGCGCTGCTTTGCGTCCGGGTCTGAATGAACTCTGATCACACTCAAACTCCAGAATATGTTTTGGCTATGTAAAATAATATTTGTATATGTTTTATTAGCAGTAGAGGTCCATTCATCAAATGCTTCAGATAATCTTGAACCCCACTTAAATTGCCTTAAATCCTGTGTAGAATAAATGATGAACGCTAGTCCATCTAAAGCTGTCATTGCATCTAGTGATGTATTTTCTGAAAGCCCAACTAATAGAAAGTTCTTTGTTTCATAGGTGGACCTTCATCAATATTCATTTGACTTAAACTTGGTATGAGCATGGCCTCTTTTGGTCATACTTTTATTTTCTGTTTGGCAGTTAAATGTTTATGCAAACCTTTTGTAGAACTGCCCAAGGTTTTTAAAATAGCATGCAAGCTTTGTATTTTGCTGTTTGATTATCAACAACTGTCAAAAAATGAAAACATCTCACACTAATGGTGCATACACACGGTCAGATTTTTCTTCAGATCTGAACGATAACGATTTTAAAAATCGTTCAGTCATTCATATCTGAAGGAAAATCTGACATATATAACATGTTTGTCAGATGAACGATGAATGATGCGCATTCCCGCTTGTCAGATAACGATATCTGACATCTGATGTGTTTGTAGTCAGATTTGGACGATTCCATTCATTTTAATGCAGTCAAAAATCGTTCGTTGTTCAAATCGTTTGTCAAATCATTCATCAAATCGTTCAATCGTTCATCTGACCATGTGTATGCACCTATACTGTATCTTTTTTAAGAGTAAAATAAAAAGTTGGCATTTTTTGTGCTGTTGCCATAATAGAAAATACCAAAGTGGCACTTTCAAATGCAAGCATAAAGTTTGTGTGTTTTTTTTACACGAACACACCTTTATTTAAATTAGACTGAAAGCATGGATGGTAAGGTAATGGTACCTTAACCAGAGGCAGTTTATGGCTTATTGTTGATATCATTTTGCTGCTATTAAACACCAGACAACAGTGCACAAATAAAATTCCACAATAGTACTGCTGCACTTTGGAGTGCAGCCTGCCAGAAAAAAGTTTGTGGGTTTGACATTTTTTCTACACACCATTATTGAACGTGTAGAAAAAATGTAAGTATATGAATGGTATTACATGTACTATGAAACCAGAATGGCAGTTTAATATCTGTCTTATTTTTAAATTAATTGTCTGCTATTAAGCATCACTAAACAACAGTGCACCAAGTCAACATAAAAAATTCCACAATGGTAATACTGCTGCACTTTGAATTGCTGTCTGTGAGAATCCCATTAATACACGGGATATGGTGTTGAAAATCCCAGAGAATTTGGGCATCTGGAACGGTCAGGGATTCCCCGGATGTAGTGGAATGGGAAATTTGCAGCATGTATGTGCAGTCAACAGTTCTGCAGAAGCTACGTGAGGCTATCATGTCACCAAACCTCTAAGGGACAAATTTATCACAACCTGCATTTTTTGCCTAAATTTGCAAAGTGAAAATTAATATTTTCATGCAAATTGAATAAAATCCATTTGCCAGGTGACAGGCCATGATAAGAGCTCATCCTGGCAAAGAGCTAGAAGCAGTGTGATAGCGTAACTGTCTCCCTAACCCACCCCTCCCGCAGCCTAACCCTAACCCTCCTGTCCTGCAGCATAACCCTCCACTCCAGCAGCCTAACCCTCCCCCTAGTGCCTAACCCTAACCCTCCCCCTAACCCTAAGTCTCCCCCTGACTCTAATACTTACCTCCGCAATCTGTCAGGATGCTGCTGTCGGTATTGTGTCTGTCTGCATCCTCACTGTCGGGAGGCTGACTACATCCCTGGTAGACAATGCGCTGAGATATCTGCTTTGATTCCTTCAAAGTACGTACATCTGGGGGATTCTTCATATTTGTGCCTACCCCCCGAAAAATGGGAAATATCCTGCAAATGTTTGATGACAAATAGGCCGATAAGGAATGTTTGTAGCCTCTTATTGAATCCACATCATGCTGTTTGGAGTGACATACACAGTACTGGGAAGGTGTACCTAGCAGAGTGACCACTGACTGTATGTGCATTTTTAAAAAGGGAGTCACATGACAGAGACCAAATGCATTGGGACTCAACTTGCTAAAGTTGTGCACAAGGCAATCTATGCTTAGATCAGCCTCTATACCATTTGTTTTTATAAGATGCTGACTCTGCTAAAGGATACACCTCTAGCACTATTTTGTAAGTACCTGATACTATCAGCAAATAAAGTCTGTTTTATTACATCCAGTCTAATTCTCTTAGTGTTATATATACACTTCCATCACACACCTACTTAATAACACACAACTCTACTACTACAATCTAAGGACCAGCAAGCAGAATGGAGTAATCAGGATACGTAACACTATCCTACCTATAATGTTTGCATGGTTGTGTCTACAAAGTACCTGATGCGGCGTTATTTGTGACAGTTCAGGTTTTGAAGACTTGAGGGGACTACAGAAGGAAGAGAAGCAGGCAGAGAATTTACAGTGTTAACTATGCACTTGTCAATGTTTGGATGATTTCTCAATTTCAATGTTTGGATGACTTTTCCCCTTAACCTACATTGTTACACTTTGAACTTTAATAGACTCACCGTTAGTATATACTAGGGGTGAGCGGGTTTGGATTTCTGAAATCCGAACCCCCCCGAGCCCCCCCGATCCGAGGCTGATCCGAGTCAGGCTCGACTTTTCCCGCCTGACTCGGATCTGAAATCGAGGCAAAACGTCATCATCCCGCCTTCCGGGTCTCACGGGTTTTGGATCCTATATAAGGTACCCGCGTTGGCGCCATTTTCTCACTCGGCTGTGGACAGTGAAGAGGGAGGGTGGGAGTTAGGGCTGGCTGGGCTGTGTAGTGTAGTGTAGTGTAGTGCAGAGTAGTGTTGTGCTGTGCTGTGCTGCGCTGTGCTGCTGTTGTCCATAGGGGCTGTGTCCACTATTTCAAAGTCCATAGGGGCTGGCTGTGTTGTGCTGTGCTGCTGTTGTCCATAGGGCCTGTGTCCACTACTTCAAAGTCCATAGGGGCTGGCTGGACTGTGTTGTGCAGTCAGTTGTCCATAGGGGCTGTGTCCACTCCAAAGTCCTGTGCAGTGTCCCAGTCCTAAAGGGGTGCTGTAGTGTTGTCCAGGGGGTGCTCTGTCCGTCAGGGGTGCTCCCCACAAGTGCTAAATATATTTTTTCTGTGTTTGTGAATTGTGTGCGCAGTAGCCGCACGTGCATCAACAAAGTAGTGCCAAGCGTGCGCCTGTGTCATAAGTAAAGGGCCGGCTGGCTTGTCCGTTAAAGGGTGCTGTAACCCCCAAAGTACACTCCAAACCAAATAAAAAAATATTTTCTGTGTTTGTGAATTGTGTGCGCAGTAGCCGCACGTGCATCAACAAAGTAGTGCCAAGCGTGCGCCTGTGTCATAAGTAAAGTGGCGGCTGGCTTGACCATTAAAGGGTGCTGTAACCCCCAAAGTACACTCCAAACCAAATAAAAAAATATTTTCTGTGTTTGTGAATTGTGTGCGCAGTAGCCGCACGTGCATCAACAAAGTAGTGCCAAGCGTGCGCCTGTGTCATAAGTAAAGGGCCAGCTGGCTTGACCGTTAAAGGGTGCTGTAACCCCCAAAGTACACTCCAAACCAAATAAAAAAATATTTTATGTGTTTGTGAATTGTGTGCGCAGTAGCTGCACGTGCATCAACAAAGTAGTGCCAAGCGTGCGCCTGTGTCATAAGTAAAGGGCCGGCTGACTTGACCGTTAAAGGGTGCTGTAACCCCCAAAGTACACTCCAAACCAAATAACAAAATATTTTCTGTGTTTGTGAATTGTGTGCACTGTGGCTGCACGTGCATCAACAAAGGAGCAGCGCCAAGCGTACGCCTGTTTCCCATAAGTAAAGAGCCAGCTAGCTCATTTCTTAAAGGGTGGTGTAACCCACAAAGTGCACTACTCTCCAGCAAAAATAAAAAAATATTTTCTGTGTTTGTGTGCACCTTAGCCGCATGTATATATCAATATAACATAAATGGAGGACCAAACTTTCTCCGATAAAAATAAAATAGGGAAAGATCAAGAACCACTTCCTCCTAGTGCTGTTGCTGCTGCTGGGAGTTGTTCATCATCCCAGAGAGGAAGTAGGAACATCACTACTTTTAGTAAACAATTGACCCTCCAACAGTCCCTAGCGATGAGGATGAAGTACGACAGCAGTCATCCTGAAGCAAAACGTATAACTGAGGCCTTGACTGCTATGTTGGTGTTAGACGTGCATCCGGTATCCGCCATTAGTGCAGTGGGATTTAGACAATTGATGGAGGTAGTGTGTCCCCAGTTCCAAATCCCGTCTAGATTCCACCTGCATCCTCAAAGCAGCAGCGACAAGCGTGCGTCTGTCTGTTAAAGGGTGGTGTAACCCTCAAAGTGCGCTCCACAAACAATAAAAAACATTCTTCTTTTTTTTTCTCTTTGTGAAATGTGTGGGCCATAGCCGCACCTGCATCCTTAAAGCAGCAGCGACAAGCGTGCGTCTGTCTGTTAAAGTGTGGTGTAACCCTCAAAGTGCGCTCCACAAACAATAAAAAAATTCTTCTTTTTTTTTCTGTCTTTGTGAAATGTGTGGGCTGTAGCCACACCTGCATCCTTAAAGCAGCAGCGACAAGCATGCGTCTGTCTGTTAAAGGGTGGTGTAACCCTCAAAGTGCGCTCCACAAACAATAAAAAAATTCTTCTTTTTTTTCTGTCTTTGTGAATTGTGTGGGCTGTAGCCGCACTTGCATCCTCAAAGCAGCAGCGACAAGCGTGCATCTGTCTGTTAAAGGGTGGTGTAACCCTCAAAGTGCGCTCCACAAACAATAAAAAAATTATTCTTTTTTTTTCTGTCTTTGTGTAATGTGTGGGCTGTAGCCACACCTGCATCCTTTAAGCAGCAGTGACAAGCGTGCGTCTGTCTGTTAAAGGATTACATCGGTGACAGCATCCAAGTAGGCATGTTAGACAGTCCGTACCTGTACTGGCAAGGAAAAAGAAGCAATTTGGAGGTCCCTGTACAAACTGGCTCTATTTTACCTGATTTTCCCCCCCTCCAGTGTGTACTCCGAAAGAGTGTTTAGTGCAGCTGGGAACCTTGTCAGCGAAATGCGTAGGAGGTTGCTTCCACAAAATGTGGAGAAGATGATGTTCATAAAATGAATTATCAACTCTTCCAGGGAGACCAGCCTCCAGAGCGTACAGAGGGACCTGTGGTTGTGGATTCCAGCGGGGACGAATTAATACTCTGTGAGGATGAGGATGTACACAACACTGAAGAGGATGAGGAATTGGTGGATGAGGAGGATGAGGACGACATCTTGCCTCCGTAGAGCCAGTTTGTGCAGGGACAGATTAATTGCCAGCTTGTTTTGTGGGGGCCCAAACGAACCAATCATTTCAGCCACAGTCGTGTGGCAGACCCTGGCGCTGAAATGTTTGGTTTGTTAAAGTGTGCATGTCCTGTTTATACAACATAAGGGTGGGTGGGAGGGCCCAAGGACAATTCCATCTTGCACCTCTTTTTTTTCTTTGCATTATGTACTGTTTGGGGCCTAGTTTTTCAAACTGCCATCCTGTCTGCCACTGCAGTGTCACTCCTAGATGGACCACGTGTTTGTGCCGCCCACTCGTATCTCTTAGCATAGTCATCCAGCTACCTCGGTGCAACCTTTTGGATATAAAAACACTATTGTGAGGTGTGAGGTGTTCAGAATAGACTGGAAATCAGTGGAAATTAAGGTTATTGAGGTTAATAATAGCATAGGAGCAGAAAAACACACAAATTCTGTGATTTTAGCTGTTTTTATGCTTTTTTAAAAAAAAATACAGATCCAAAACACAAAACCCAGAACCCAAAACATGGAAGGGTGGTTTTGGCAAAACCAATCCAGATCCAAAACACGAAGAAAGATCCAGATCCAAAACCAAAACACAAAACACGAAAAGTGGCCGGTGCACACCCCTAGTATATACAGACATACAATTCATTGTATTGGTCAAGTTCCTTCCTTGTATTCTAGAGATACATTGCTATATACTCGTACAAATGTGGTGGATACTGTGGCTAGAGAACCAAAACCCCCCCCCCTCCTTTTTGTTGTCTCCTTTATTCAATATAAATCAGCATATAATTTCTGGCATGGATTGGTCATACACTCAATGTACTCCAGAGCACTGAACCCATCTTATATTATCTAAGGCAGCATAGTAGTATGACTCGGTTAGAAGAGGGAGACCACAAACTTTTGTTCTTGCCTGGGGCCCCATGGGGTCTTAAGAACACTGGCTATAACATTGTTGGTGTTTCAAATGGGCTTGATAAATTCAGGTCAGAGAATGCATTGTTACAGAATACTCTTCTGTTAAAGTCTTATATAAATATATTCCTTTTTAACTCCATTAAATAAATCATATTGGATAGCTTTAAAAACGGGATGGATTTAGTGTGCTCCTCACAGTGAGTACAAACAGCTGTATTATCATTATCATTTCTTTATGTATCAGAACATGAGTAATTTATTACTTTTTTATTTTTTTTTGCTTTGCAAACTTCTGCGTGATAGATTTCCAGATAAGAGATTTCATATCAATGCATATACTTCTGTGTATAGGAGCCAGTAATCTCTTCTCTGCAGTATGTTAAAAAAATGCAGTCCACATCAAGACATTTGCTAGGATGAATTCTAATTATGTTTATTAGATTATGTCTACCGAGCAGCAGCCATTTACATAACACCTCATGTAAAAATAAGAAACAAATAATTTATTGAGCATGTAAGTATAGTTTTAAAAAAAAAACCATACTTATGGGGCTCAAAAGATGATTATTTAAAATTAATATTTTCCTCTAGGCATTTATTAACTGGACATAGGCTGTCTTCCTCTATCATTCACCTGTGTGGTGCTCCAGACGATGATTATGATATAAAAAGGAACTAGCAGATAATTAGTATATGAAATGAGATCAGCCATAAGTGGCATTTTCCTTGCCGCCCTCTGGGTCTCATTCAGACCCGCTCGCGAGCGCAGGACGCTCGCAAGCGGGTCGATGTTACCCAAATGCGCATGCGCACAACGGAGCCTGCTCCGTCGTGTGCATGTGCAAGACCCGGCGAGTGACGGGGAAGCTGTCGCTCGGGGTCTCGCTACAAAGGGGGCGTACTGTCGATGGTGAGTGACAGCACGCCCCCTTTGGTGGGCGTGCCGGGGCGTGGCTGCCCATACGGAGGCGTTCCCATGGGAATGCCTACCGTCTGGGACCGGCCCCACTGACATCACTAGTGATGTCAGTGGGAGTGATTTTGGCTCTGATAGAGCCAAAAGCACTCCTGGGCTTGCGGCAGCGAGACCCTACCGCAGGGTCTCATCGCAAGCCCGATGGTCGCGATGGTATTGACCATCGCGACCATCATCATGGACACTCGCATAAGCTGTGGGTGGTAACCCACAGCTATGCGAGCGTCCAAAAGGCCGCTCCAAATTTAACTAGGACGGCCCTGATTCAGAGCGAGCGCTCTGGTCAGAGCGTCCGGCTCTGAATCAGGCCCTCTGTGTGAAAGGGGTCAAATTAAATGACTTTAAATAAAATAAATTATATATGATTGTAAATTCATACTACCAAAAAAAAAGATTAGTTATAAATAATTGTTTTCTGGAGTCTTATGGTTCGAAAACAACATTTAAACTGATAAGCTTTTATGCAGTCTAAATGTTTGACTTGTAATTGCTTGTAAATAAGGGCCTGATTCAGAGCCGGTCGCTATTTGCGGTTGTTCGTTCAACAAAAAGGGGTGGCTATTCAAATGAACCGTTCGCTCTTTGCGGTCTGTTGACACCTCTATGTCTGAACGAGCGAACAAAACTTGCGGTTGTAATTTTGAAAAAGACGCCCCCTGGCCGCTCGCACCATACGTCATGTCCGCTATTTATTAGATTAATCAAGTACATCGAACAGCGTATGAACTGCTCGCTATTCTTGCTACCACAAATTTGCGAGCAGTTCTGGCTATAAAATAACCCAGGGACGTGGTCAATGACGCTCCAGTATTAATTATGCACACCCTTAAAACGCCCGTTTTGACCTTTAAGCATGCCTGCGTTCTGATCTCCACTCCCCGTTTTCAAGCACCTTCCCGTGTTACCACCCACATACGCCTCATCCTGTCACTCAAAGTAGCAGGCATTCGCTATATAGCGAACAAACGATTTTTGGCCACACTGACTGGTTTGCGCATTCGTATTGTAAACCATATGCATGCGTAGAAGTGCGAACATCGCTCGGAATGAGCGTACTGCCGCTTACGAGCGGCTCTGAATCAGGCCCTAAGTCTCCACATTAGTATCTTGCCTAGTTGCTTGCCAAGTTCTATTGTAAGGAGGCTCAAGAGAAAGGGGGTTTTAAAAGACCAGACTACTCACGGTGTACTGCCCCGCACTAAGGACCTCATTCAGAGTCGGTTGTAAGCGGCCGCTCGGTCGCACGCCTAATGATCGAGAATCAGAAAAAAATGCAATCGCACGGCCGGGCGATCGCAACCAAAGTGACGCCCACACATGAACAAAGCACCTCCTCTAGCTAACGAGTGATAGCAGCTAGCGATCGAGTCGATCGTTGTCAGTCGTTGTCTGTCGCTGTATGTTAGTTTTCTTCTGCTGGTTGCAGCTGCTTGTGTTGTGTGCAAATTACATCAAAAATTAACAAAAAAACGCATAGAATAAGCCATCCCCATGAAATATATTTATTCTTATTAGTCTCTAATGCAAATGCAACTGAATCAATTACAATCCAATTAGCAGTGTTATTAGCAACAACAAACGATTATTAGCTGCTTGCATTGTGTGGCACAGAATAGAAACATCAAACATAACATCAGTCACATTTGATAGTATCGATTGTACTCTGGTGCCTGAGAGAGCACATACCCAACCTCAAACTGTACGATCAGCCAGGACTCAAACCTGCTCGATAGAGGAACTTGCGTGGATGTACACAGATCGATGAGTATAAACAAGTGTGCACATGTGTGCGCATGTGTGCGATGATAATGGTAAAACTGTAAACAAACAATAAAAAGCGATTACTATATGTACATGGGAATGCAAGGCAAACATATACATAACATGGGAAGCGCAAACAACATGAAACATACAGTATGCAAAGTACAGGCTGCAATGTCACATAGTACAGCTAACATGCATAACATAACTGGCTAAGCAGATCTATGGCACAGTTGAAGCTTAGAACTCACTATCGGATGCTGTACCAGGTTGAGCATATGTAATGGTGACTGTTTGGGACCATGTGAAAAGGAAAATGGCTGCTTAGAGCTCCTTTAGCCCAGAATTCATTGCTAGACTGCTATGGATTGTTAAGAAGGACAAAATAGATCAGATTTAAACTGCTGCTGTCCTGACCATTAGGTGGGGCTGCTAATGTGAATTAGTGTAACATAACAAACCCTATGCTGAAGGCATGACACATGGTCCCAATTTCTCCTGCAGAGAAATGTATGAGTTTAAAATATTTTAGTCTGTGCTTTATTGTCATCATAAGGCATCAGAAGAAATAATAATGATTTATCACTTATTTTAAGAAGGAGCTTTTGGAGCCTTATGAATTTGCAGATAATTAAATTGTGATTCTCTAAGGGACCTTTTCATCATCCTCAATGGGCCCGTTACACATGCGTAAAAACTAGTTTACGCATGTTTTAAGTAACGGCCCATTCCTTAGGAACCTGATGGCGCAGCCTACTATTTACCAAACTCCGAAAACTGAATGTTTTTTGTTTTTAACTGCAAAGAAGGTGTTGATTCTCAGAGCTCACTCTTTCCTAGGGGAGGGAGCTCCAGGGTTGCAAAGAGGGTTCCCTCCACTGCCTCTGCACTGAATGCACAGCGCCTACGCGAATGCGAAAACTCAGGTCACGTATGCTCAGTTGGCCGTCATGGCAGTGGTAAGTAACACTGCTACTTTGCTAGCAGAGTTAGGGATTGGAAGGACAGCTGCTTTTCGGAGCAGCTGTCCTGGCACTGGAGCAATACTGAATTGCTCTGGTATTTATGTATCCACTGCTGCAACTTGAGGCGAGTTGGATACTTAATCATCGGGGACCTTCAAGCCCCCAAGGATGAATAGGCCCCTAAAAGGCTTATTTATCAACTAGAATTTTGTACCCATCACTCGCTCTGGTCGCTAGCTTTTGTGCTGATTTTTTTTCCTCTCTCTTTTTTACCCCTTTTTGCCCTGCCTCTCTTTTTATACATGTCTTATCCTGTTTCTCCCCCTCCCACCTTCCCCCTTTCTCTCTCTCGCTACCCCTAAGGGTGCTTTTTGTCATCAGCTCTAAGGATACTTTTTGCCCCTTGTTGGTGACAGGGGTAGCTAAGAGCAAGGGGCGCACAAGCAGCACCTGCGCACCTCCACGCAGCTCTCTGTAGAAAATGTTTATCATGCCTATTTAACAAAAAAATGTTGCCCAGGTAGCTGGGCAATACTCTACAGAAACGAGTTGCTTCACCAGTCAGTCCGGATCCCTTCAGTACACTCCACTGGAAGTCCAGAAGTGGGTTACAATGTGCAAATTTGATTATAAAAATAAAACATTGAAAAATAAATAAAAAATATTGTCCTAAATTTAAAAAATAATTTATTTTTACAAAAGTAGAAAATGTTTTGTTAAATAGCACTACCATGAATTTGCAGTCTAAACCTTCAAGAAAAAATGAATGACTGTCTGGCACATATAACAAATTTGAACAACTTAATGTATTACTAAATACTATTTTAGGATCAAACGTTTTGCTTTTGTGGGTAGTACAAAATCAAATTTTGATATTTTGTAACAACAAAGGATATATTTTAATCACTATATTGGGACTGTTTAAGACTTAACATGACCTTAGAGTAGAAATGCTTAATCATCTTAACAATATGCTTGATATTGATGTGTATATGCACTGGCATAATTCCCGTAGGCAGTGGAATCACTGACCTATGGGCACCAGCTTTAAGGGGGGCACTGAGGAGCAGGCCTAGTGATAAGGGAGTACAAGGAGCACACAGATAAATCCATCTATAACCACTGCCAGCGCCAGGCAGCAGTAATACATGAATCTTTCTGTGGGGTCTGGGGAGTTGCTGTCTCGTCTTCAGGTGTATGGTGCAATAAAGAGTCGCAATAAACAAAAAGAATACAAAAATCCATAAACGCCAGCAGTGTTTGAAGAATTGAAATGCGGTGCATGTGACATAATGATGTCACGTAGCACCGCTGAAAAGCAAAGGAGCTGTGGAGTGAAGAGGATCAGATAGAAGACCCAGAAAAAGGTAAGTCTCTGTGGGATGGACCTGGAGGGATGTAGAGGCGAGGGCTGCAGCTTCACAGGCATTGCAAGGCTAACTGGAGCTGGTGAGACACTGGGGTGCTGGAGAGACAGAAAGGTGCTGTCTGGAGCTGGAGAGACACTGAGGGTTAGAGAGACATAAGGGGGCTGGATGGAGCCACAGCACAATTAGGAGAAGCTAGAAGACCAAGAAGAATGTAATTCTCTGTGGTCAGGAGCCAGATATATGTGGGAGCAGGGGATGGGGAGACACTGCAGTGCTGGCTGGAGCTGGAGAGACACTGGGGTACTGGAGAGACATATGTGGATGGAGCAGAAGAGATACTGGGGGCTGGGGAGACAGAAGGGAACTGTCTGGAGCTGGAGAGACACTATGGGGCTGGAGAGACAGAGAGGGGTGGTGGCTGGAGCTGGAGAGACACTGGGTGGCTGACGAGACAGAAGGGGGCTGGCTGGAGCTGGAGAGACACTGGGGGCAGGAGAGACAGAAGGGGGCTGTAGCGACTAAGTGGGGATGAAGCTGCAGAAACATGTGGGAATGAGGCTGAAGTGACACAAGAAGATATTAGGCTGAAGAGAACTGAAAGGAAGTGAGAGTATCCATAATTGGCAGGATTACTGGTACATTACTTACTTCTTTGTCCTCTTATGACATTAAAGCATTCTGCATCGTTGAAAAGTAGAGGAGCCACAGCACGAGGAGGAGTAGCCAGAAGACCCAGTAGAAGGTAATTCTCTGAGGGCTGCAGACAGAGAAATGTGGGGGAAAGGGCTGGTGAGACACTGTGGGGCTGGCTGGAGCTAGAGAGATGGGTGCTGAAGGGACAGAAGGTGGTTGGTTGGTTGGAGCAGGATAGGCACTGGGCTGCTGGAGAGATACAAGGGGGGCTGTCTAGGGCTGGAGAGACACTGGGGGCTGGTGAGACAGAAGGGGGCTGGCTGGGACTTGAGAGACACTGGGGCCTGGAGAGACAGAAGGTAACTGGCTTGAGCTGGAGAGACAGAAGGGGAGATGAGATTGAGTAGAACTGGGAAGAAGTAAGAGCATCCACAATTGGCAGGATTACTGGCACATTGCTTCCTCCTTTGCCCTATTAGCTGTACTACTGTGCATGCACCAACAGTCAGCGCATGCGCAAGCTGGAGCTAACAGGTTGGGGGCACCACCATATATTTTGCCTCCGGGCACCTGGCATGAACATACGCCCCTGTGTGTATGCATAGTTTCCAGGCTGAGGCATAACAGTTTAGATTATCACGACTATGTGAATTCTGTAGCAAGTAATACCATAGTATTCTATGGCACAAAGACAGAACACAAACATTTCAGTAATGTGGAGCCAAATGTATGTTTATGCTCTGTGTGAATTAGTCAGCCAGATAGATGCCTAAAGACACAAAACCTTGATACTTTTTTTGATGTGATGGCTTCTCATGTACTTAACAGTATATGCTTTCTGTAATTTGTTATGTTGACATATTAAACAGGTGCATATAATGCTGACATTTTTCTTTAATGATAGTAGTGAATCATTGACCTAAATAATAGAGATGCAATGTTTTTTATAAATAATATTCTGACCAGGTAATAAACCCAAGTATCTTGGTTTTAGTTTAAAAAGTGATAAACAAAACTGTGTTGGAATATTGTACCAATCAGATTTTGTGGTGAAACAGGCCCACTTTTCATTTTCTGGCAATACAATTTTGACTTCTAGCTCCAATATATTGCGGGGTGGCTTTCCACACTGTAGTTGTAAATTTCATATTCCACATTTTGCAGACTTTATAATCTATGAATAGAGCCGCGATGATGAGTATCAATTTATTTTACTATGTATTAAGTCTTAAACCATGTGGAAACAAGGCGATTTAGGCATATTTTTATATATTTTAGTATAGAGGCTATTTACTAAAAGCTGACTGCATAACAAAGTATTGTATTAGATTGTAAGCTCTCATGAGCAGTGCCCTCAATACTCCTACCTTCTTCTGATCCCACCTCCTCAACCTGTGCATCCTTGGAGTATGTTTGGTGATTTATGTTATATATTATATGACTTATAAGGTTTTATGCTTAATTTCTTGCTAGTCTTACATTTATATATCTTGAAGGTCCTGTATTTTGCCTATTGGTCAAATATGCTGTACATTACTATTGTATGGTACTGTGAAATTTTGAGCTGTCACATACATATACTTTAATAATAATAATTATGGCTGCCTGACAAAGTCTGTGGTAGAAAAGTACGGAGAGCTCAGAAAACTAGAACGCATCTGATAAAAGTTTTCAGCTCATAAGTACATATATTAAGAACAGCTTTAGTATATACCATTTATTTCCAGCAAACAAGTTAAACATTAGTTGTACACATTTATAAATAATTATTTAGATACAAATAAAAATACATATAACTACATATAAATCTTGACTTAATCACAAATATCCTTCACTGACGAGCCAAAATAGATGCTACTTGCTTTAGGGAATTATAATATACTTTGTGCATTGTATTTACGTGTATATGCATGTACAGTATCTAAGATACAATGGATTTTATACATCTTCCAGTCTCTGTCCATACTGTTGTCTTGTTATAGATATTGGAGGAGGAATTGGAGAAAACTGCAATCCTAGTGTGGATTAGTTGAGTAGACTCTCAATTTGCATTATGCCAAAGGGACCAGTTTAACTAGAACACTGATGCAACCCCAGCTTTGGCAGAAAGACATATGATACACACAGCAGATACAGGAGCAGATGGGAACGTCGAATGGTGTTTCCACATGACACATATCCCAGAGGTGCATTGCATCAGTCAACCACTGAAGGTGAAGTAAACATATATGCTTTCATAATATGATATACACATGGGCTTTCACTGTTAGCGGAGATAGGGATGGAAATGCTGACTGCCGCTTTTCATGTGCAAAGTTGCATTTAGTGACTTAATGGAACAGATATGGGCAATGAGAATGAGAATCAATCAAATTTAAACATGATTCTTAATTCTTTCAGAATATAGGAGGAGACCAAGCTGGTTTTGCATTCTAATTTGCACCATCGGGAAGACTCGCCGCAATGCATCTGACAGGCTATTACATTTACCCCATAAAGAAATTCACATTTTTCCTGTCAGTATATTTTCTTCAGTCTATGGCAGTGGTCCCCAAACTTTTTCAGTTGAATGCACCCTTTGGGTCTCCTTAATTTTTTCAAGGCACTCTTAAGCCAAATTACCTGTAGTACTGCCCTTTATGTAGTGCCCCCTGTAGTAGTGCCCCTTATGCAATGCCTCCTGTAGTAGTGCCCCTTATGCAATGCCCCCTGTAGTAGTGCCCATTATGCAATGCCCACTACAGTAGTGCCCCTTTTGCAATGTCCCCAGTAATAATACCCCTTATGAAATGCCCCCTGTAGTAGTGCTCCTTATGTAAAGTCCCCTGTAGTACTGCCCATTATGCAATGCCCCCTGTAGTTGAGCCCATTATGCAGTACCCCTTGTAGTAGTACCTCTTAGGCAGTGCCCCCACACCCCTGCGCGGAACTTACCTGCATGAAGTTCATGCTGGGGACCGCTCCTCCTGCTGTCTCTCCCGCTGCACTGACAGGATCAAGCTGGATCCAGCAGGCACGCAGGATGCTCACAAGTTCCCAGTGATGCATTGCGCGGGCCGCGGGTGCACGGGTGACATCATGATGTCACCAGTACCCCCACGCACTGCATCACTGGGAACGCTGAAGCGATCAGAGGCTTCTTTAGCCTCTGATAGCTTCAGAGGCCAATGATCCACTTTCTGAAGGAGAGTTGATCGTGATCTATCGGTGGGAGCTCTGCGAGCTACCGGTAGATCGCGGTCAACGTTTTGGCCAGGCCTGCTGAGATGACATAAGCTTCCCTCCGGCCGCGACACCCTGGTGACAGTACCACAGTGCCCCAGGGTGCTGCTGCGCACAGTTTGGGAGCCACTAGTCTATGGGGTAAATTTACTAAAGTGAGAGTTTTTAGAAGTGGAGATGTTGCCCATAGCAACCAATCAGATTCTAGCTATCATCTTCGGGATGTAGTTATGTGACCGACGCCGGAATGCCGGCTAGGGATTTATGACAGGCGTCAAGATACTGACGCCTGTTATAATCCCAACGCCGGAATGCAGAACGACGTGGGCCCGAACAAGATAAGTACAGGCGCCTCTTTTCTTAACCACGGGGGGGAATGTTAGGTTTAGAGCACCCCGGGGGGGACTTAGGGTTAGGCACCCCCCGGGGAGGGTTAGGGTTAGGCTAGGGGAAGGGGGGGGTTAGGGTTAGGCACTAGGGGGGAGGTTAGGGTTAGGCACCCGTAAAGTAGCGTTAGGGGGAGGAGGGGAGGGTTAGCTGTACTCACCTCCGCTGTTGGGATTTCCTCCTTTTGGCCAGCCGCCGCTGGCAATACAATCCCATTCCATTATCTTCTAGAAGGTGCTTTTTAAATGTTAAGTAGAATCTAATTGGTTGCTTTGGGCAACATCTCCACTTCTAAAAACTCTCACTTTAGTAAATATACACTTATGAGAGAGATGTATCAAACCTTAGCGAGAGATAAAGTGGAGAGAGATAAAATACCAACCTATAAGCTTATAAATGTTATTTTTCAAAAAGAGGGCCGTATTCAATTAGGTGCAAAAAGGCGTGATCGGTGAA
This sequence comes from Taudactylus pleione, assembly GCA_031769625.1. Taxonomy (NCBI): domain Eukaryota; kingdom Metazoa; phylum Chordata; class Amphibia; order Anura; family Myobatrachidae; genus Taudactylus; species Taudactylus pleione. Next base: position 13,663,916 of record JAUIMM010000115.1, on the reverse strand, counting down.
AAAGTATCGCCGATTGCGCCCTTTCACCAGGCGGAAACTAATTGCTGTATTCAATTGCAAAGACTTTTCGCGTACGCAGAAAGTCAGTGCAATATAATAGGCGAAATAGTTTCGCCAATGAATACCCGGCGGAAAAAAATGCAGAATTGCGGTTTTGGGGTGCAAAGGTGCGGAACCACTCTGCATCCTTTGGACAGCCCCCAAAGGATAATTGCGCCAAAAAAAACGCAAAAAAAAGAACACCCCAAAAAATCACTTTGAAAATGGGGGTGAAAAAATACAAAGTGGAGGTACAAATGCAAAAACAAGCGAAATAGACTTTTAGGGGGTCTGTAAGTATGGGGGAGGTGTTTTTTTATTGCAGGTGTTTGCTGAAGGTGCGTTTTTTGCAGCACTTGATTTTAGCGATTTTTAACTATGCTTACACCCATTTTTAAGTATCCCAAATTTGACAGGACTACTTATTTTCACCAAAAAACCTGCTTAATGCTATTCATCACCACTTGTGCAAAGCCCCTATTTTGGAGCAATTGACAGCACTTAAGTACCCCAAATAGCTTCAGTAGGGCTAATCGGGGACATCTAGATTGATCCCCAATGTTAGTGCATCTTTTGGGGGGTGTCAGGCTGATTTCCCCAATTCTGACAACACTTTTCGCCTGTTAGAGTTTCGCTGGGACGCTTTCACGTCCTTTGGAATTGAATAGCGGGAGCGCGCGTAATACTTTTTCGCATGCAAAATTGGCGGTCGGCAAAAAGTCTGGCATGCTAATAAGTATTGCGGGTGCGAAAATAATTTAATATGGCCCAGAGGCTGTAAAATGGTAGTTAGTACCTGATTGGTTGGTACTTTATCTCTCTCCAAGGTTTGATACATCTCCCCCAATGTGTCCATATTGTACAATGGCAGGGTATCAGAGATCACAGAGGCGTTTGTAGCAATGTAAATGCACAAGGCACAGAGCAAATACTTTTATACATGTGACAGAACTCTGGCTTCACACAATTTACAGTATAATAAACATTATTATTTATAATACTATACTACATACACTGTGTAGTGCTTTGCATGTTGGAGGCATACCCACCATACCCCCAGTGTGCTGCACCAATGATCACATCCAAACTTGGAGACAACCAATGTTTGGATGTATGTCAAACATTTTTGTTTCCTTTGGCTATAGGGCACATTATAACTTTGTTCTGTACATCAAAGGTTTACAGCAGTACTAACACCATTGATGTTAAACTCATCAACTTTAAGACTCTTTTGTATGGGGAAGCTACTTAAAAAGTTTTCTGATGGTATTTGTACTGCTGCAATTTTTATTCTGTTATCACCTTTTGAGGATGGCAATAATAAAAGAAAATGATTGAACAAATTTGCACTATTATTTAGTTATTTACTTTCAGAGCCTAAAGGTTTTTACTATAAATATTTTTTCTACTTTTTCTCCATTCTATACACTTATTTATTTATTTTTGACAAGTGGAACTAAAAGCCTGAGATTGTGCTTTCAGTTCCACTGCATGTGCCAGTGGTTCCCAAATTCGGTATTCAAGGCACCCTAACGGAATGCAGTCTGGAAGCTAAAGGTCGAAATGCCGACCGCCGGCTTCCCGACTGTGCAATACCGAAAGGGGACTAATGATAACCGTTGAAATCCCGACTCCTATCATTATCCCTATGCCGGCATCCCGACGCCCGGCATACCGAACGAAGGTAAGCCGGGCGGCGGGTGCGGACACCCTCGGGGAGGTGTTAGGTTAGGGGCTCCCAGGGGGGGACTTAGGGTTAGGCACCCCCCCGGGAGGGTTAGGGTTAGGCTAGGGGAAGGGGGGGTTAAGGTTAGGTTCCCCCGGGGGGAGGTTAGGGTTAGGCACCCCCCGGGAGGGTTAGGTTTAGGCTGCGGGGACGGGGTGGTTAGGTTAAGGCACTTGAAGGGGGTTAGGGTTAGGCACTGGGGGGGAGGTGAGGGTTAGGCACCCTTAAGGGAGTGTTAGGGTTAGGGGGGAAAGGGTTAGGTTAGTTAGTATACTTACCTGTCGGGATCTTCACTGCTGCCGGTCTTCCGGCATCAGGATTTGAACCGCCGGACATAGATCACTCATACCGGTCCCACCATAAAAGCCCATGTTTTAAAGATATCCATGTTTGTGCACAGCTGGTATAATCAAACTGACTGAGGTACTAATTAAGTCACCTGTACTTGCTTATATTTTAAACAGGGATACTGTGCAGTGAAGGCATGCACTAAAAATAAAGGGGCGTGGCCTCACAGGGAAGGAATATGCCCACACAAAAGTACCAATTCACATTACACTGCACAGTAGTGTCCGTTATAAACATTACATCACAAAGTAGTACTCCAAATCCCTTATACATGTTACGCCACACAGCAGAACCCCTTATACATGTTACAACACACAGTAGAGCCCCTTATACACATTATGCCACACAGTAGTACCCCTTATACACATTATGCCACATAGAGCCCCTTACACACATTATGCTACACAGTAGTGTCCCTTATACACAGTGGCAGATTTTACCTAGGGGCAGCAAGGCTGTAGCCCCCCCAGTAAAATCCTCCACTTCAGTGAGCCAGTGCAAACCGTGACTGCGCTGGCTACACTGTGACTGGAGGTGGCTTCCTATTGGAAGTGTCACCTACCAGTCATGCAGAGGACAGGCAGCCCCAGTGGGAGGTGTCTCCTCCCCCTGGGACTGCCAGTCCAACCTGCCATAAGCAGAGAGCGGCTTCCAGTGGAAGCTGCTGGTTTGCCTTTTGGGCAGCCCTGCAGGGCTTCTCGGGGCTGCTATTAATGCAGCCCCAAGAAGCTGGTCTAGAGTTATGCGCATGTGTGGCGCTACCTCCGCTTATGCACATGCGCGAGTCCCAGTGCCTGACCTTCATTGTGCAGGTGCCGGGAGCAGAAGCAGCAGCAGACCCCCTCAGGAGCTGCTGCTGCTTATACACATTATGCCACGTAGAGCCCCTTATACACATTATGCTACATAGTAGTGCCCCTTATATACATTATGCCACATAAAGCCCCCTGGCAAACTAATAGACTGGTGCCCACCTCCCCCCATAATTTCTGAATAATTACACTATACATTAAATAAGTACTTAAAATGATTGCCCAGCTACCCCCCATGCAGTGGCCCCAGTAGTAGTCGCCCCTATGCAGTGCCCACAGTAGTAGTCCCCATATGCAGTGCCCCCAGTAGCGGCCACCCCCCCATACATTGCCCCCAGTAGTAGTCCCTCCTATACAGTGACCTCAGTAGTAAACCCCCTATGCTGCATTGCCCCCAGTTGTAGTCCCCCTTATACAGTGCCCCCAGTAGTAGCCCCCCTATGCTGAATTGCTCCAAGTAGTAGTACCCCCTATGCTGCATTGCCCCCAGTAGTAGTCCCCCCTAAACAGTGTCCCCAGTAGTAGTGCCTCCTATGCTGCATTGGCCCCAGCAGTAGTCCCCCTATGCTGCATTTCCCCCAGTAGTAGTCTCCCCTATACAGTGCCCCCAGCAGTGGCCACCCCCCATAAAGTACCCCCAGTAGCGGCCACCCCCCCATAAAGTGTCCCCAGTAGCGGCCACCAGCTATACAGTGCCCCCTAGTAGAAAAAACAAAAACACAACTTATCTGAATCCCCGCTTCTGACGCTACTGCTGCTGCCCACTCCTCCCGGCCCGCTCTGCAGTACACTATGGGAGAGATGTCATTATGTCTGTCCCATCACCCACTGCAGAAGAAGCCAGAAGGCGGAGCTCATGAGTGAGCTCCAGCCGGCTCCCTCCATGGACACAGCAGCCAATAAGAGTCAGCTGGCGGCTGTGTGTTTGTTACTGTGTAGGGCAGACCGCTCTCACTGCGGTCTGCCCTACAGTTGTGGGCCCCGGGGGACTAGCGGTGGATGCAGCGGCGGCTATGGGCCCCTGCACCAAAGCGAACTGCCGCTTGTTTCAGCCCTGGGGAAGACCACCCCTTGGCTGCTGGTGGCACTGCCGGACAGCGCCCCCCTTTGGCCATCTCCCCTGGCGAGTGCCATCCTGGCCAATGGGTAGATATGCCCCTGTGTGTGACAGGGGCTGGGGAAGAGGGGGCGGTGACAGACATAGAAGCTGGGTAAGAGGTATGTGTAACAAACACAGGGGCTGGGGAAGAGGGATGTGTGACAGTCACAGGGGCTGGGGTGTGTGTGTGTGTGTGTGTGTGTGTGTGTGTGTGTGTGTGTGTGTGTGTGTGTGTGTGTGACGGGCTTGGATAAGTACTAGGAAAGTGTATAGGAGGCCCCAAAAACATGTGTACTTGGCCCCAAGATTTATGTTGCCGGACCTGACTATAACTCTGCCTGTTAATTATGCACGCCTCTGAAACGGTGTTAAGACGCTCAGGCATGCCTGCGTTTGCAAATCCACTCCCCCGTTTCTAGCGCCAAGCCTCTGTCACCACCCACAAATGGCTTCTCCTGTCACTCATTCAGTCGGGCTGGCTATGCACAGTGAGTGAACGCTTCCCGATCACTCGGACTGGTTTGCGCATGCGCACTGCAATGCTTACGTATGCACAGAATGCAAACATCGGCTGGCTGCGTGCGAATGCATCTTAGCGAGAGGGTCTGAATTGGGCCCTATATCCTTGTCGTGCCAACATATAAATGGCAGGGTACTTACATAGTATTAAGAAGGAACTTTTGACCAAAACTTCTCCTAAGCATGAAATACATTTGTTTTCTTTAGAAGAAAACACAACATAAAATTGTTAATAAAGTAAATAAAATAATATGTTTGACCTATTTAGTCCAAGCAATAATAAAGATCTCTGATAAATCCAAAAATTGTAACTGGACCCTTAAGTCTAACATGCAAATATTAGGCAAATGTGGTGCTGTATTATGTTAATTAGGTGATCTTGTTGAGAAGTCCTAATTTTCCAACTCCAAACATCTCACTTCTACAGTAGTATTTAAAGATATAGGAATACAGGATAAAGGAGCAAAAAGGTGGAAAATGTCCATGAATGTCCATGAATGGTGTGCCATATGCAATATATATATATATATATATATATATATATATATATATTGCCGCTTGTTTCAGCCCTGGGGAAGACCACCCCTTGGCTGCTGGTGGCACTGCCGGACAGCGCCCCCCTTTGGCCATCTCCCCTGGCGAGTGCCATCCTGGCCAATGGGTAGATATGCCCCTGTGTGTGACAGGGGCTGGGGAAGAGGGGGCGGTGACAGACATAGAAGCTGGGTAAGAGGTATGTGTAACAAACACAGGGGCTGGGGAAGAGGGATGTGTGACAGTCACAGGGGCTGGGGTGTGTGTGTGTGTGTGTGTGTGTGTGTGTGTGTGTGTGTGTGTGTGTGTGACGAGCTTGGATAAGTACTAGGAAAGTGTATAGGAGGCCCCAAAAACGTATACTTGGCCCCAAGATTTATGTTGCCGGACCTGACTATAACGCTGCCTGTTAATTATGCACGCCTCTGAAACGGTGTTAAGACGCTCAGGCATGCCTGCGTTTGCAAATTCACTCCCCCGTTTCTAGCGCCCAGCCTCTGTCACCACCCACAAATGGCTTCTCCTGTCACTCATTCAGTCAGGCTGTCTATGCGCAGCGAGCGAACGCTTCCCGATCACTCGGACTGGTTTGCGCATGAGCACTGCAGTGCTTACGTATGCACAGAATGCAAACATTGGCTGGCTGCGTGCGAATGCATCTTAGCGAGAGGGTCTGAATTGGGCCCTGTATCCTTGTGCCCACATATAAATGGCAGGGTACTTACATAGTATTAACAAGGAACTTTTGACCAAAACTTCTCCTAAGCATGAAATACATTTGTTTTCTTTAGAAGAAAACATAAAATTGTTAATAAAGTAAATAAAATAATATGTTTGACCTATTTAGTCCTAGCAATAATAAAGATCTCTGATAAATCCAAAAATTGTAACTGGACCCTTAAGTCTAATATGCAAATATTAGGCAAATGTGGTGCTGTATTATGTTAATTAGGTGATCTCGTTGAGAAGTCCTAATTTTCCAACTCCAAACATCTCACTTCTACAGTAGTATTTAAAGATATAGGAATACAGGATAAAGGAGCAAAAAGGTGGAAAATGTCCATGCAATATATATATATATATATATATAAAATAAATTGTATATATATATATATATACACATATATGTACATATATATATATATATATATATATATAATCTCTCTCTCTGTATATATACACAGATCAGCTATAAAACATTATGACAGGTATAGTGAATGACATTGATTAACTTGTTACAATGGCACCTTGTAAGGGATGGGATATATTAGGCAGCAAGGGAACAATCAATTCTTGCAGTTGATGTGTTGGAAGTAGGAAAAATGGGCAAGTGTAAGGATCTGAGCGACTTTGACAAGGGCTAAATATTGATGGCTGTACGACTTGGTCATAGTATCTCCAAAATGGCAGGTCTTGTTTGGTGTTTATGGTATGCAGTGGTTAGTGCCTACCAAGAGTTGTCCAAGAAAGGAAAACCAGTGAACCAGTGGCTGGTCATGGGTGCTCAAGACTCATTAATGTGCTTGGGGAGTGAAGGCTAGCCCGTCTGGTCCTAACCCACAGAAGAGCTACTGTAGCACAAATTCCTGAAAAAGTTAATGCTGGCTATGATAGAAAAGTATAATATTGAAGGAAATGGGGGACAATGGGAAAAACAATTGCACAGGAGAAAACACTAAAGGTCAAAGGCATAGGAATTCTGATATATGGTACAGAGGTGCTCCCTCAGAGTAAAAAAGAGTAGACGAGAAAAAAGAGGAAAGGGACTCCTTTTGTGGGGCACTCTCTGGTTGTATATGAAAATCTGATATGTATTAAAATAAAACTTTATTAATCAATATTTAAAATATTACTACCAAGAGCCTATAATCATGAACAATGAGTGCAAGACAGACTAACAAACAAGACAAAAATATGTGATTACGACTGATCCTGCATGCGTTGGCTGCACCCCTAAAATCAGAGAATAGATATCAATTCAAAAAGAATATTTAGTATATCCACAGGAAATAGTCCAAAAAAGCGATATAACACCTGTATTAAGTGAGTAACAATTGGACAATCAGCAGTCCTGATTATAATTTTGATGTTATGTTCCTGAGTATCACATTAAAGGGGTAACAGTGTTAAATGCACATATAGGTGTGGCGAAAATATGTGAAAACATGTGAATATCATAGAAGTAACAAATTACATAAATATTAAAAAGCTGAAAACCACAGATCCGATAACCAATTAAATTCACAATGAATAATTTTTTGGAGGAGTCCCTCCCTTCAACCTGGGAGAGTGTGGAGTAAATTAAACCTGGATAGGATGTTAATATAAGAGATGAGTGCACTTATAAGTCAGATGCTGCTTTCCCATGTCATACATGTATCAGACATGGGATGAGTGTCACTGACATATGGCACATAGAAACAGTGCAGCTTGCCTCTGCTATTAGTGTCTATTATAACCAGAAACCATGTTGCCAAACAGGCAGCGCAGGGGATCCGGTCTAGGACAACTAATGAGAAAGCAAGGAAAAAGGAATAAAGGTAAGATACCTGTCCCTGTAAACTCCCAGGTAGGATCATGGTGCGGAGGTTCCAAGTGTGCACTAGGTCCCCCCCAGCTGTATGGCCGACGCGCATTTCGTCGGAGGCTTTCTCAAGGAAGCTGTCATGGCAGTGTTTGTGGGCCTGATTTACATAGTGCCCGCTGTTCAATGATTGGTTGGCATCATATGCTAATTGCACCAGCCTCTAAAATGACGTCACTGTAGGCAGTGCACAGAAAACGGAGTTCATGCTATCATCTGAAAAAGTTTATAATCAGCTGCTTAGGGATTTAGCTAAGCATAACATTGCACAGGCATTTATCAAGTTACACAAGTACATATTGAAATAGGTACAAATCAAGTATCTATATCTGTGTGTCTCAAACGCTGGGTTAATTCACAGCCAGGACAATGAATATATTAATAAATAAAGAATTTGATACTAGACCTAATATGCGTGCATAAAACATTTAATTAAATTATATAGCAATATCAAAATAGACACAGATTTAAAACAACAGGTAGTAAGTGTGCATAATATATACACACACATAACTGTTTATTTATAGAAAATAATACTCAAACAGTACAAGGTGTTATCACCAGAAAAATAAATATGCAACTGATCAGGTCAAAATAAGGACTATATTTCAATAATGAAAATGTATATTATTTTTGAATCAATCAGTGTAGAATTGATTCAGTAAAAAACAATAAGACAATTAAATAAAAAATTTAAAACAAAAAAAATATATATCCATACTATTGGCAATACTGATTAATCCATAAGACGTCATGTGAAAATATAATTAAATGTGTGTATCTGAAAAACCAATGTGTATGTGCTGGAAAATACATCACCACATGTACAAAAATAAAACTTAAAAATGTAAAAAAAATTTTTTTACAAAAATTAATAAAGGTGTATATTAACAAAAAGGTGATATAATAAAAGATGATTACGCCATGTAAAATGTGTTCAATAAAAAATGTAAAAATGTTTATATGACGTGATAAAGGATGTCTCCATGTTAAATATATATCTCAGTACACATACATGCACTTAAATATATCAACATGTGCAAAGACATCAAAACACACATGTGCACATACATACCCAAAATATATTAATGCATAGAAAAGTAACTGGGTGAAAGTAATAACCAATAGAAAGGTAATGTGAAAATAAATAAAATAGGTGAACAAAAGCTCTACATTAAATGGATAAGTACACATAATTAATATAGTGAATATCAGTATATGTCAATAAAATATAATAAAAGGAATATGTAACAAAAAAAATGTTAATAAATCAAGTATCAAGAAAAGGACTGTAATTAATCATTTCATTCATCCCGTTTGGATTCACTGTGCCCAGTTTAAAAGTCAATTCACACTCCTTTTTGAGGAGTTCTTTGGTTAGATCTCCTTTCCTCAGATCCAAGACTATCCTATCTATACCAAAAGCCCTCAGGTTACTTGAAGATCCTTGATGGTGTTTATGGAATGTCTTGCGACTGTTGTTATTTTCTTCATTTTTTGTATATCCAATGCTGCATGTCTAATACTCCCGATATGTTCGAGTATTCGCTCTTTCAATGGTCTAGTAGCCATACCTACATATCTTTTTACACATGTGCATTCAAGGCAATAAATCACAGCAGAGGTATCACAATTGATGAAGTGTTGAAAAATATGTTTTTTACCAAACCGATCTATTATCTCTTTCCTTCTAATCATGTTAGGACATGCTTTGCATCGTCCACATGGAAAAGAACCTGGTACATTAAGTTTTTTCTTCTTTTCTGTTGAAAATGACTGTGAACACATATATCTGTCAGGTTCTGTGCTCTACGCCAACTAATCTGGACTTTAGGGTATGATAGAAAGGTGTCAGAATATACAGTACATAGCAGCTTGCTGTATACGGGGGCTGAAAAGCCACAGATTGGTCAGAGTGCCCATGCTGACCCCTGTCCACTGCTGAAAGTGCCTTAAATTGGTACAAGAGGGCCATAACTTGACCATGGTGCAATGGAAGAAGGTAGCCCGGGCTGAAGTATCATGTTTTCAGTTACATCATGTGGATGGCTGGGTGCATACACATCATTTATGAGGGAAATAGATGGCACCAGGATGCACTATGGGAAAAAGGCAACCAGGTGGAGGCAGTATCATGCTCTGGGAAATGTTTTGTTGGGAATCCTTGGGTCCATGTGAATGTTAGTTTGACACATACCACCTACCTAAACCTTGCTGCAGACCAAGTACACCCCTTCATGGCAATGGTATTCCCTGATGGCAGTGGCCTCTTTCAGCAGGATAATGCGCCCTGCCACACTGCAACAATTGTTCAGACATTGTTTGAGGAACATGACAAAGAGAATAGATGTGTTTAACTTGGACTCCAAATTACCTAGATCTCAATCTTATCAAGAATCTGTGGAATGCACTGGGAAAACAAATCTGAGTCATGGAGGCCCCACCACGCATCTTACAGGACTTAAAGGATCCGCTGCTAACATCTTGGTGCCAAATACCATAGGACACAACAGGTTTGAGCTGATTTGGCATCAGGAGGGGGACCTGCCCAAAATTATGTGTATATATATATATATATATATATATACATACACACATTAAATTCAAAGACAGACACAAACCACCCAATATTTTAAATGCCCAGGGCCTCAACAGTACCATAACATTAGCAAGTGACCACATGAAAAATATAAGAAGAAGGCGCTCAAATGGCACTTATTAAAATGTATCTTGTTCATGTTTGAGAAAGCAATTATATATTTATATGCAGACAGGAAGCACTCAGGTAAATGTATGCAGACAGGCGGTAGTCAGGTGTATAAAGCACACAAGGCACAGGGATTGACCAACATTTCGAAGTTAATCCATCGTCATCAGGGTTACCTGATGGATTAAGATCGAAACATTGGTGAACCCCTGTGCCCTGTGTCCTTTATTCACCTGAGTGCCGCCTGTCTGCATCTATTGTGAGGCTCTGAACTGTGGAGCTCCTGGCAGGGCAAGGAATATAAATAACGTGAGCGCCTCCTAAATAGCTCATACATACATACATACATACATACATACATATATACATATTTTATATATATACTGTATATAGATATATACACACACAACATGAAAGTTAATGCAACCTCTCTTGTGCTGCCTATCTTGATCAGTGTATACTATTGCTCATGATCATTCACAGTTTTCCAATTCAATAATTCAATAGTTCTACAATCTCATATTCTCATTTGACCACAAAATAATGTTGATGCTAGTGAAAGATAGTAATTTCCACACTGATCTTTTGCAGGCCTGGTAAGGTGAAGAGGTGGTTCTGCATCACAATGAACCTAATTGAACATAGAAATTTCATTGATTTCCTATTCAGCTTTCTCTAGAGCCCACAGCACTGGTACATTGCAACTCCTCATCCTTGCTGACTAGCAGACAGATAAAGTGGAAAACAAATGTAACCGTTTTAACCTGTGTGTGTATTAGAACTTCACCTAATCCCTGCTGGCCAGTCAGCTGCATATGCTCATGTCAATTAGGAAGCTTTCTTTCCTGTGTAGATTGCAGATTGTAATAGTATGTAGCCATGCAAAAACTAAATGCAATAGTTCTTTTTAAATGAGCTAAGAAGGGAAGTGACAGGGCACCAATTTAGACATACCTGGGTGTCAGTAAATCTGGCAACACAGTCTACAATATCAGCAACAAGATCAGGCAATTGACCTGATTTCACAGAACGCCTGGTGCTCAATTATTACCCAGTCAAAATCCACTGGGTTGTTATTGGGCTGTGTGCACTTATACAGGACATCTTGAAGTGATCCAGAAGTGTATGCTGAATGGTGGATTTTGTCCAATGTATTGGCCATATTGGGTACTGGTCCTGTATCAGGCAGAACTGGATTGTCTTGTGTGGCTAGCATAACTCATATAAATAAAATGTATTATGTACATTACCACAAAGGGCCTTATTCAATTTGGGGCGAAAAGCCGTTCTCAGCGAATCTTTTTATCCCTGTATTCAATTGTAGTGTCTTTTCGCCGGAGCTAAAACGCAATGCAATGTAAAAGGCAAAAAGTTTTGCCTATAAATACCTGGCGGGAAAAAGTGCAGAATTGCAGTTTTGTGGTGCACAGATGCAGAAACCACTCTGCACCCTTTGTACACTCCCCTTGATGCAAACTGCATAAAAAACACAAGGGACACCCCAAAAAAGCACTTTGAAAATGTTGGTGAAAAAATTCAAAGTGCGGGTACAAATTCAAAAACTAGCAAAATAGCCTTTGGGGGGGGTATGCAAGTATGGGGGAGGTGTTTTTTTAATTGCAGGTGCTTGCTGAAGGTGCATTTTTGGCGCTTTTTAATGCTTGGCTTTATCGATTTTTAAATATGCTTGCACCCATTATCATGTACCCCAAATTTGATGGAACTACTTATTTTGACCCAAAAAAATTGCTAAATGCTATTCTTCACCACTCTCTCAAAGACGATAAATAGCTCCTATTGAGACCATTTAAAGACCCCAAATACCTTTATCAGGGCTAATCACGGGTACCCATAGTGAACCCCCATGTCAGAGCATCTTTTGGGGGGTGTCAGGCAGATGTCCCCAAAAATGACAGGACTTTTCGCAGAATTCCTTTTTGCTGGGTCCCGTTTTCGGCGATTTGAAATTTAATACGGGGAAATCGCGGGACGAGAGCGATAAGTTTCTACCTGATAAACTCCAATGACAGTGAAAAATCCGGCAACGGACTTTTTGCTTCAAATTGAATATGACCCAAAGAGTTTAAGTACAGTAATTGGTAGATTTAAACATACATTCTTAGATTTAACTTTGTTCAAAGTGCAAATGGAATCGGTATGAATGAACGCTGAACGAGAGCCCGGCAGTCGATATCCCGATGCCGGCAGGCCGATCAGTGCAGATCCCGACGGAGGTAAGTAAAGTACCTAACCCTCCCCTCTCCCCCCCCCCCTAACCCTCCTTTAGTGGTGCCTAACCCTAACCTCCCCCCTAGTGCCTAACCCTAACCTCCCCCAGTGTTGCCTAAACCTAACCACCCATCACCGCACCCTAAACCTAACCCTCCTGGAGGGGTGCCTAACCTTAACCTCCCCCCGGAGGTGCCTAACCCCAACCCCTCCTTCCCCTAGCCTAACCCTAACCCACTCTGGGGGGTGCCTAACCTTAAGCCCCCCCAGGGGGTCCCTAAACTTAACCCCCCCATCCCCGGCTACGTGGATAACTTACTCCGGCGTTGGACGATCGGTCCGGCGTCCTGTCGGGGGCGCGGTGTCGGGATTAACATAGGCTTCGGTATTTTGATGCCTATGTTAGATCCCTTGCTGGGATTACACTGTCGGGATTGTTACTGGGGCCTTGCGGCCGCCGGTCACATGACTGCATCCGTGTCCATAATAAAGCTATGCACATAGTGGGGCTGATTCAGAGTTGGGCGCAAAGCAAATAATAATAAGAAAAAAAGTAAGCAATGGACTTTTTCATTTATAACTAAAGTTTCCACTCTATGGGGCCTATGTATCAAGCTGATTTTTACATAAAAGTATGCAGAAACTGCAGTTTCTGCATACTTTTATGTATTATTGCTATTTACTAATAGCACAATGCAGGAGATTTCACAAAAATCTTCGGCAAAGTGCTAATTAGCGCTGCAGTTCTCAGGCCCCATTATTGTCAATGGGGACTACGATCTGACCCCTATGTACTAAACTCTAAAAAGTGAAGCTTTTCGGAGTTTAGCTTCGGTAGTTTACACCATCTTCAGATGGTGTAAACTATTGTCAGCCTATGGAGGCTCCAGGTGCAGGAGAGCTGACACTGTGCGCATGCGCAGCATCATCTCCCCCCAGGGAAGTGAAAGACTTCTTCTAAATGCCGGGGATGTACCTCACAGGGACAGTTGTTACCGTAACTGCTGTCTCTGTAAGTTCCCCTTGGTACATAGCAGGGATATTTTCATTTTTAATGAAAAAATTCCCAGCGAGATGGATACATAGTAGTCGTGGCAGTACCGAGATTATTAGTATATAGACCCCTATGTACTGAAATGACTTTGCAGGGACAGCAGTAGCAATAACTGCTGTCCCTGCAAGTTACATCTTGGCCACATTCTTCTTGCTGCACTAGTCCTTTTGAATGATTATGAAAAGCTACATCTCTCACACAGGGGATGAGGGGTGGCTGTGTTGTATAGTGAACTGAGGGCCTGATTCAGAGCCGAACGCTCTGACCAGAGCGCTCGCTCTGAATCAGGGCCCTCCTCCATGAAAATGGAGCGTCTTCCTGGACGCTCGCATAGCTGTGGGTGACCACCCACAGCTTATGCGAGCATCCATGATGATGGTCGCGATGGTCAAGACCTTTGCGACCATCGGGCTTGCGACGGAGACCCTGCGGTAGGGTCTGCCGCAAGCCCTGGAGTGATTTTGGCTCTATCAGAGCCAAAATCACTCCCACTGACATCACTAGTGATGTCAGTGGGGTCGGCTTCAGACGGTAGGCGTTCCCATGGGAACACCTCCGTCTGGCAGCCACGCCCCCGGCACGCCCACCAAAGGGGGCGTGCTGTCAATCAACATCGACAGCACACCCCCTTTGGTGCGAGACCCGGAGCGACGGAGAGCCTGATGGAGCTCACTCTGTCGTGCGCATGCGCAGTGGGGCAACATCGACCCGCTTGCGAGCATCCTGCGCTCGCGAGCCGGTCTGAATGACCCCCTGAGCATGTTCAGAGTTTGATTTGCTTTCACTATTTACACATTCTCACATATTATGTTACATTAACTGTCACTACTGGACACTTGCCTCACCAGAATGGGACATTTCATTGACATAAAAATGTGAGGTCTCAGAATGTGGCGTACTATGGCGTACTATGGGCCTGATTCACTTGGGAATAGAGAGAGATATCTCTTTCAACTGATCATCTTGGTGAAACCATGCTGCACTGCAGGTGGGGCAGATTTAAAATGTGCAGAGAGATTTAGATTAGCGAGGAGTGTTTCCAAACTGACACCTAAATTGTAGAGTAATAATAAAGCTGTGCAGTATTTGTGGGCTACATGCAAAAGCAGCCAGTATTTACCCTTCATGTAAAAAAATGTATGTATTTACACCCCTTGCATTACAATATGGTTTGTTCAGGTTCACAGTTGAGAGAGATATCTCACTCTATTCCCAAGTCTGAATCAGGCCCTATATAAGTACACAGTTTCTCAATAATGGTCATGGCATAGGCAACATGTTTATGGTTTCTATTCAAGCTCAAAGTTTCCTGCAATATCGCCTCAGAGATATCAAACAAATTGGACTCACAGTCAGGCAGCACTTGAGGTAAATGGATTATGTGATCAAAATTATTTCTGCAATCGAGACAAAAGTATCCCTCATATAGAACTCTGTATCAAATCAATTTTGAGCTCAACTTTCAAACATTTTCCAGAACATGAAGCATATAAGCCAGAGGTTACCAAACGCGGTCCTCAAGGCTCCCCAACAGTTCAGGTGTTAAGGTGCATACACACGTAACGATTTTTTGATCCATTTAACTATAACAACGTCGTTATAATTGAATCGTTGAAAAAATCGTTCAGTTTCTGAGTTATAACGATTATCGTTCATGCGCATTCCCGTTTGTATCGATTGACCAATTGGACAATTTTCATTAAGGGAAGTTACAAAAATCGTTTGTAGTTCAAAAAATCGTTCATTACACTTTCAAAAATATGACAGATAAGCTGACAGAAAATCGTTTATAAAATCGTTGGTAACAAAATCGTTTTGTGTGTGTATGCAGCTTTATAAATATCCATGGTTGAGCACAGGTGACTTAATTAGTATCTCAGTCAATTTGATTTAACTACCTGTGGTCAACCATGGATATCTCTTAAGCTGCATACAAACACAACGATGTTAGTAACCAATGATTTTAGTGAGCGATTTTCGTCCAGATTTTCCCTTGAAAAAGTGAACGGAAATAGTTTATAAAAAATCGTTGGTTACTAAATTAATGAACTATTTTCATGAACGATGAACAATTTTTTAATCATGCATACATTGAACGGACATCGTTCATCGTTCAGTCTGTACAACATGAACGAATTTCTGAACGAAAATCGTTTGTTGGACAGTCAGAATGGATGATAAACTGCAAACGTGAACGCGCATGAACGATTATCGTTCAT
The DNA here is from genome assembly GCA_031769625.1 of Taudactylus pleione. Classification (NCBI taxonomy): domain Eukaryota; kingdom Metazoa; phylum Chordata; class Amphibia; order Anura; family Myobatrachidae; genus Taudactylus; species Taudactylus pleione. The sequence continues at coordinate 13,648,046 of JAUIMM010000115.1, read as the reverse complement.
CATTCACCTTAAAAAGATGAATGATTTTATAAACGATTTAACGATAACGTCATCGTTATCGTTAATTCGGTCTCAAAATCGTTATGTGTGTGCGCACTTTTAAACCTGAACTGTTGGGGAGCCTTGAGGACCGCGTTTGGGAACCTCTGATATAAGCATACCCATAGCACTATGCACATACCACCATGTTTCACAGTGTAGATAATGTTTTTGGAATGATTTGCACTTTACAGTTGTGTTAAATATCGAGCCTACTGCCTGGACCAAAAAGATCACTCTTTTTCCTCATCACATAGTATAATCATCTTCCACTTGGCATGAGTGTCTCCCACATGCATCCTGGCAAACTCTAGCGGGAAGATTTATAAAACCTTGGAGAGCGATATGGTGAAGAGAGATAAACTATTGACCTATCAGCTTTTGTCATTTAACAGGTTGCATTTGAAAAATGACAGAAGCTGATTGGTTTGTACTTTATCTCTCTCCAAGCTTTGATTAATCTCCCCCTAATTGAGATTTTTGCCAACATCCCATAAAGAACAGATTTGTGAAGCATCTGTGCAATTGTTGATCCTAGGACATGTTCTGACATGGTTGCCATAGGCCTTTTGGTGTCCTCCTAATAAGTTCTCTTCTTACATGGAAGCTCAGGGCCTGATTCAGACCCGCTCGCAAGTGGTCGATGGTGCCCTAGAGCGCATGCGCACATCGGAGGGAGCTCCGTCGTGCGCATGCGCGAGACCCGCATAGCGACGGCCAGCCGTCGCTATGGGTCTCGCACCAAAGGGGGCGTGCTGTCGATGGTGAGTGACAGCACGCCCACTTTGGTGGGCGTGCCGGGGGCGTTGCTGCCCACACGGAGGCGTTCCCATGGAAACGCCTACCGTCTGGGTCCGGCCCCACTCACATCACTAGTGATGTCAGTGGGAGTGCTTTTGGCTCTGATAGAGCCAAAAGCACTCCTGGGCTTGCGGCAGCGAGACTCTACCGCTGGGTCTCGTCGCAAGCCCGATGGTCGCGATGGTCTTGACCATCGCGTCCATCATTTTGGCCGCTCGCATAAGCTGTGGGTGGTCACCCATAGCTATGCGAGCGGCCAGGAGGCCGCTGCAATTTTAGGTATGAGGGCCCTGATTCTGAGCGAGCGCTCCTGTCAGAGCGTCCGGCTCTGAATCAGGCCCTCAGTTTGGAGAACAGTCTGTTTTGACAAATTCATATTTTATTTATTTATGATAGATTAACTGTGATCTGGAGGATAATAAACGTCTCTAAAATCTTATTATAGCCATCCCCTGACTGATGCTTTTCAATAATGTTGATTTGCATGGAAAGTTCTTTGAGCTTCATGATACAGATCTTGCTTGGAAATGCATTTTCAAACTGTGGGAGCTCTCCCAGACAAATATATTTATTTTGCAATCAACTGAAACACTTTAATTGTATACAGCTGTTACCCCATCAATTACTTATGTGATAAAATAAATTGTCTGTTTTTTTAAGTTAAATTAAGGAAAAACTTTCTTTTATTTTAGATCACAGATTATTTTGTGTTAATCAGTATAAAGTTTTAATGACTAAGGGGCCAATTTAGAGTTAAGCTGCATACACATATAAAGATTTTCTGTCCAATCATCCAACTAGTTGGTTGGTTGGAATGAAAATCTGGTAAGGTATGAAAGCAAATGACAATCAGCAATTTGCTCCCAAACGCCGGAAAATGGACAAAAACTGTTGTTTGAACAAATTGTTTAGATGAAACAATTAACAAACTTGTCTGATGACCATTTTCATCTGTTTTCTGGCATTTAGGATCAAATTGCTGATTGTCAGTTACTCCCATACGTCATCAGATTTTCATTCCAACCAATCAACTAGTTGGATGGTTGGACAGAAAATCTTTACGTGTGTACCCAGCTTTACACACATGTTCATTTTGTGGATGTTTCTTGTGATTTTTAGGAATGCACATGCGGTGTAGCCAAACATATCCCTAATTGTAGCTGAATGGGCATAAATGGTTAGTAACGGGGCACTGGCATGTAGGCTAGGTTCAGTGAGGGCATGTCATGTGTTGCAAATCTATTTATTCCATGTTGTAGAAAAATGAAAAGTATGAAACGGGTGAGCACTTTGGAACTTGTTTAATTATACTGGCAACCCTGCTACTTGAACCACCAGAACAATTGCAGTAGCCATTGCTCTTACCCCAGTTGCATGTGCTCATTGGAACTTCCTGACACTACAAACCCACCCCTCCTCCTACCACCCCCATAGAGAACTTCCCTGATCTGTTGTGAATGATGTGAGGTTAAATAAAATAAATAGGCAGACAGTAGCAAAAAGTATGGGCTCCAGACTCCAGCACTGAGGAGATAGAGACATGTCAGAAAGTCAGGTTGTTACTCTGCGGCGTGGTGTGAGATTCAGACACTTAATCCATACTTGCCGACTTTTCTGCCTAGTTTGGCCTAGAAGGGGTGTGGGAGCTGCATAGGTGGGATGTGTGGGTGGGAAGGGGGGGCATGGTGATCGTGTCATCATGGCCCCGCCTCCAGCTATACAGTGCTTAGATCACAGGCATTGTGTAGCGGGGGGCGAATCGCATAATCGCCTCCCACTTTTGCTCTGTAAATGGATGGCTGGAGGGGGTGCGGGAGACTTTCCCTCTTTTCCAGGCGGCCAGGAGTGCCACTCGATTTTCGGAAGCCTCCCGGCCATTCCAGGAGAGTAGACAAGTATGAATTAATCCTATCAGCTGGTGACATCCTGTCCTTCCTAAGTAACACACATATAATTAAAAAATACCAAACTTATTTCTCGCCACTGTATATGAAAATACTTGTAATACTTACCTTTTATGTGCTTTATATGTCTCTGATCTCACCATGCTTACTAACACAGACATTACTGAACCCTATGCTGATTTCACTTTTACCTGTTTACTAAAATATATGAAATATGCTGTAATAGAAAGTGAATCTGTACTGTTTGCTGAAAAGACAACACAATTAGGTGTTATATTTTAGAGTAAGACTGACAGTGTAGATCAGTGGCGTAGTCAGCTTTTAAAATGATGAAAGTTGGAAAAATAAGAGCCCCAGTCCCAGGTGGTTCAAAATTCAAATATCAACATCTAAATACATTGGGGTCTAGGTACAAAGGGGCACTTTAGCGTGGTGTAAAAGCCGCTTCTGCTTCACCTGCATACCGCTACGAAGCAGGAGCTGGCTACCGCGGTTGTTACTAATTACCGACCCGCTAAGGAGGGTGAACGTTCAGTCACCCCCTCGGCGTATAGGCAGTATGGCAGAGACTGGACTCACCAGGTCTCCAGAGTCCTGTGAGGAGGAAGCAGAGAGGAGGTTTTTTTTTCAACAAACTTTATTGACAAATGTCCAAAATTACAGAGCCCAAGGCTTGCTTCTCCTGAGGAAGGATGAAACTGTCCGAAACGCATTGAGCAGGTGACCGCACACGGGACGCTGAGATTGGGCAAACTGTGGACTGAGTGAGGGACTCTTTTGGTATCCAGAACCCTTGGTGTCTCTTCACCCAACATCTACCATTGTATTGCACTATTTGTGGCTATCTTTTTCCTTTGAGTTAACCCACATTGGAAGTTGGAGTTTCCTATGACGCATCAGATTGCTGTATGATCACTTTAGAAATGTGAGTGTCCCTTTGTCATAAACATTACATGTGTTTTTACAATCAGTATTGAACTATGTTTGGTATCTTCCTTTTTTTGAGATAATCAACACAAAGGAATTGGAGTTGGAATTGGAATTGGAATTGGAGAGAAAGTAAAGTAAGATTTCCATGTGGAGGACTTCAGTGTGATGTATGGTCACTATGGAGACATAAAAGTATAAGAGACATTTCATTCTGATGGTAGCGCCAAAGGGTGAAACTCAATTTGTATTTATCCGCTTTGGATTGTCAAAACAAGAGATTCAAATATAAACACATTTATATTTGTCCAAGCCTCACACAACTTTACAAAAACTCAGCAAGAACACACAGAGTGCAGCAAAAAATCTTTACACAATATCTATGTACATACAAGCGTGTAATTCTAAAAAAAGGATGAGAGAGCGCCGACTTGACTATCTATTGCTCTGGCCACCAGACCATAGTACCATTCATCTTTATTATATTCTGCCAATGTAGTGACCTTTCCTTGCACAGGCTCACTGTTAGGTCTTTTGCCAATTGAATTTGTCAGTCCAAGTTTGAACTTATTCTACTAGTGAAATGAAGTATGAAGCAACTAAAGCATCCCTCGTGAACATGAGCTTAGGTAATTTATCTACTAAGATGTTTAGAGAGGGTATGTATCTTAATTGCTATCAGCTATATTATCATTGATCTTCTTTGCAATGTATGTTCAAATGCTGTGGAATAAAGAATCAATGCATAGTATATATAAATAAAAAACAGAAAATTGGACTTACTATCATTTGACATATGTTTACAACAATAATCTAGAGCATACTGCTGCCACATAAGGTAAATTGACACCACATTGTTAGTTTTGGGATAATATTTCTTGTTTTAAACAATATCTTATTTTTGTCTGAGTCTGTGGCATGCAATCTGCATGCAATCTGTTTCTTTATTGCAAAAGAATGTTCATAGACAACAATTTTTCCCAACTTATGTTTTCACATTAAGCAGAGACTATCTCAGTTTTATTATTACAAATGCCGTAAAAGCTTGATAAAAAAACAAGACAAGAAAAAAGTAAAAACAAGAAAAAGGGGAGCACAATTTCCAGACATCCATCTTGATATCAGTAGCATGATGTTTTCGTAATTAATGGAGCTATTTAATAAACTATAATTTCTTATTGCCACATTGTGCTGCATAAATATTTTATTTTAAGTGACAATTTATCAAAATCCTCCTTAGAGGACAGTGGTTCAGATAAAGTCCATACCAGAGAAGAACGAAAAGTAAAGTTATAGCTTGCATAAGCACTTAAATGCTGCATCCAGACTCCGCTTATCCAATGTTCATGAGTGATTCTTGGGCTACCATAGAGGGATCTCTGGCAAAAAGGTAGCCTATAGGTTAAATGGCTAAAGCCATTTAAAGATGGCATTAGCCATCTTGATTAAGTTCCAAAAAGCTTTGTTTTTGGGGGCCTCGTATATTGGATAGAGGTCTACATTGGTGGGTCAGTAATTAGCATACCAGATACCTATAACATCTCCTACATTATAGCTGTAATACATTGCCCAAATAAAAGTTAGAAACTCAAAATCAAGATTTTCTGAATGGTAAAAAGGTCCCTATAACTGAAATCCCATATTTTTATTTGAATGCTGAATGTTAAACACAGTATATAATTTATTCAAACTAATTATGTTTACAAAGGTGGATCAGAAATGTATATTCTAGGTGTAGTCCTATGCTCAGGGGCCTATAGACTGCACTCTACTTGGTGTCTGCAGTTATCAGTTACTGTCTCCATCTGGAAAAAGGTGGAAGAATATAGCATTTAGAAAGTCTGTCTCAACAATGGATGTGTTCCTGATCTGATAGATTTATTGTTGCTGCAAATTACATTCCAATAGAAAGTGCAGCATGGGTCAGACATCTTTACAGGTTGCCCATCAACTTCAACCTATCCACAATGAAGATGACATCCCAAAATTTCAGTCAGTGAGACTCTGGGAATACAGCCGAAAGTTAGCTGGCAGTCAGCAATAAGTTAACAGTGATGGTGAAGCTCGGGAAAGTCCTTAATATGCCATCCAGAAATATTGGATATAATTCTTAGGGAGAGTTGGCAATGTAGTCTAAGACAATGATTTATTTCCTTTACATCCCCAAACATATGTCAACTGAGCCAAAGTGCTTCCCATGCTTTATGGCAGGAATGGCTCTGATGGGCACCAATATTTGTCAATGCTTAATGTAGAAGTGACGGACTAGACACACAAAATGCTACTTGGCACATAATAGAGTAATGCATACCAAGATTAATGCAGTAAGAGTGGGTACCCTTTTAAAAATGTCATATCAAATGATAGTCAACCAGAAGGAAACTGAGACTTCTAACTTGACAAGCAAACATGGAGAGTTTCTGCACAGCAGGTCCAAAAATGTAAAGACACTGCAGCCTCGACCATCCATGTTAAGGAATCCCACTATTTGTTTTTGATAACAGCTCCAAATTTCTCCCATATATTGGCATTATTCACATCTGCTACCAGAATCATGTCCCAGTTTCCATTGTTGAGGTGTATCTTTGTTTCCAAGTGGTAGAGTAATTTCTGTAACTCTTTCCAGGTATGACAATAAGGGGTCTATTTACTAAGCAGTGTTAGGAGACAGAGTGAAAAGTGATAAGAAAGTGATAAGGTGCCAGCCAATCAGCTCCCAACTGTCTTCTCACAGGCTGTGTTTGAAAAATGACAGTTGGGAGCTGATTGGCTGGCACCTTATCACTTTTCACTCTGTCTCCTAACACTGCTTAGTAAATAGACCCCTAAATTAGCAAATAGACTAGGGGTCTATGTACTAAGCCTTGAAGAGAGATAAAGTGGATGGAGATAAAGTACAAACCTCTGGTTCAGCTCCTGTAATTTTTTAAACACAGAATGTAAAGTGACAGTTGGGAGCTGATTGGGTACTTTATCTTCATCCACTCTATCACTCTCCAAAGGCTAGTACATAGACCCATGCTCATGCTCATGGTCTGGTTTGGGTAGAACCTTGTAGTGCACCAGGTTGTCAACCTCTTTTAATGATACAAATTCTTGACATGTCAACTTTGCGGGACCTAAGTACAAGTAGAACTGAAAAAGTTCCAAATAACAGACATCTTATCTCAATTAAAACACAGTCCTATAATTGGTAACTCAACATGTATGGAACCTCCCGTAAACCAACAGAAGAGGGCCGAAGAAACTTCTTCAAAGATACTTTCAATTTAATGCTTAAAATGGTGTTTTAAAGTAGTGGGAAGTTAAGTGGGTTTTGCCAATAATTCTCTTTATTCGTGCATTTAAATAGGTGATATCTAAATAGTGATACCATTTAATAGGTGATACATATTTTGTAAGTGCGTTCTGACAAACAGACCAATAAAATGCAATTGGGTGTCACTTTTTGACACCTGAAAAGTTTTGAATTTACTTTTATTAGAATCACACTGCTCATTTTTCTTGAAATTATACAGGAAAAAGGTTTTCACCCTTTCAGTAATAAATCATTATTTTTTGTAAGAAAACCCTACATTGAAAATATCTTTGTTTGTTTTTGGCATCTCATTACTTGCTTTACTTCCCTTGGAGTTTTGCATTGATAGCTTATGTTTTATGCTAGTGTAATGTATTACGCTTTGATCAGTCACTTATTACCAATAATCTGTTTTACGTCTATGTGACATTCAGCAAATACATTTAAAAAATAAATACAAATTCACCATTTGATATTAATCCAAGCATTCACTTTTGTTGTTTCTGCATGTACATTGGATAGTCTATGCCAGTGGTTCTTAAACTCGGTCCTCAGGATCCCACACAGGTCATGTTTTGCAGATCACCCAGCAGGTGCACAGGTGTATTCATTACTCACTTACACATTATAAAAGATCCACAGGTGGAGATTATTATTTAACTTGTGATTCTGTGAGAACTGGAAAATATGCACTGTTTGGGGTCCTTAGGACCGAGTTTGAGAACCTGTGGTCTATGCTTTGTATATTCCAATGGTTCTCAAACTCTGTCCTCAGGGCCCCATACTGGTCACATTTTCCAGGTCACCCAGCAGGTGCACAGGTGTATTCATTACTCACTGACACATTATAAAAGATCCACAGGTGGAGCTAATTATTTCACTTGTGATTCTGTGAGGAGACCTGGAAATCATGCACTATTTGGGGTCCTGAGGACTGAGTTTCAGAACTTGTGGTATATTCTATTGCGCCTCTTGCTCAATGTCAATGTTTGTTTTTAGAATTAATTATAATTAGTGTAATACATTTCTAAATCACAGTTAAAAATAAAGCTGCCCAGTATTTGTGTGCTGCATGCAAAAGCCAGAAGCATTTTTTTTTCCTTCATGCAAAAAGAATTTGCATGGCAATATGATTTGTCAATATGCAAATCAACAATTTCTCAAAAATTTAAGCTGGGTTTGCGCTAACTCTAATCAGCCACTTTCTGTTATGTGGAGCAATGTTGGACGCTTTTAAAAATTGCAAAAATAACACATCTACTGAACTACGATGATCAATTTGCAATTTATTTCCTTATGCTAACTAATCAGATTGTGTCACGACCAGAGTTTCTCGGCATGGTGGTCGATGGGTGTTACCTGTGAGGTCACTCTGGCGGGGGGTGTCTGGCGGTGGCGCTGGTGTTTGGCGAGGGGCATTGGCTGTGCGTGGTTCTGTGCGGGCATGTTGTCACTTTGGGCTGGTGAGGCCTGGTGGTGCTTCTGTTCTGCTCCGGCATGGGCGCCGCCATCTTGCCTCCGGTCACGTGACCTAATCGCCCAATCCTGGTTTGTCACATGCTCTCTATGGCCATTCACGGCACAGCACTTGGTATTTAGGGAGGTTCAGAGCCTCACTTCATTGCCAGTGCAACGTGTTTCTCAGCATAGCTTAGAGAGAGTTCCCTGTGCTCACCACCTGTTCCTGTGTAACGCTACCTGTCTGCCTGCTTGTCTTCTCCAACCCCGCTGGACTACCCTGCATCCTCCATTACCTTCCCCTTGCCTGAGTACCTGAGTCTGCTGTTCACCCTGCACCTTGCCTCCACTGACACTCTGCTGGATGATTCTTCCTCATCCTGCATTCTTCAGTTCAACCACTACACCTGATTTTCCCTGCCCGTCATTACCTGGACATTCTCTATTAACCAGTCATTACCAGGACAGTTCCCATTGTCTGCCACTACCTGGACATTTTCTATTAACCAGTCACTTCCTGGACATTTTGCATTGCCAATCACTAACTGGACTTTCTCCCATTACTTCACCACTGCTCCCAAGTGCACTTAGTGCTATTTCTGGACTTTAGTTTTTTGTCATATTCATGTCTACCAAACCACTCTTTAAAAGTTCCATATTTTCATTTAAACCTGCTTCAGCGTCTGCTCCTATCATCACCCCGGGCCCACAACAAAACCAGAACCTCACAGATTGATTTGACATGACTATTCCTTCATTTATTTATGTTGACACCATTTTATGAGGTTATTTTCTATATAATATGCTTTTAGACAGAATCTACTATATAATCTTAGTAAACTGTGAGTCTATAACATGCATAGTAAGCATTGGATGTGGCACGGGTTTTCACAGGGCAAAGAAAGTTGGGGAAAAGAGCAAGAGAGATGGTGAGAGAGATGCCAGGAAGACTGGGAGAGATCGGTAAAAAAGGAAGAGAGATAGACAGGGAGGGAGATAGAGAGAGACAAGGGAAAGAAGGGGAGAGAGATACAGGATAAGAGAGAGGAGAGAGAGAGAGAGAGAGAGAGACAGGGGTATGAGAACTAGAGATATGGGAAGGGTAGGGAGAGTGAGGGAAAAAAGATCCCTGCAAATTGCAATGCGGAACTCAACAGCCGAAGGTAAGTTGCAGATTATAGTTTTTGTGCATTTTGCTGCTTGTGAACTGGCAAATGACAGTTCCGGAATACATAGAGAGGTCAAGTAAGGCTTGGCTGTGTGCTTAGGGAGTGTGGAAGGGGTGGGAAGCAACCCACATCAAAAGGACAGCAGTGCAGAGTAGAGAAGCGGAGGGGGAGTTGCACAACAGGCAATATGCAATTAAAACAGAACAAAAAAGTAAAACCGTTATAGAACATCAAACAAAATTATAGAATCAATATACGAATAAGAACCACTTTGGGAGAACTATTTGAGAGCTAATGGAAAGATAAATAACTCCAACAAATAAAAAGAGGGAAGAAGGCAAGAGCCAAAGGGGGAGGGGATGGGAGAAGAAAAGGAAAAAGAAAAAGGGGGTGGGGGAAGAGGGCGTTAGAGGAGAATGAGACCTAGACTGAATGTTACATGTACAGTTATACATGAGATCTAAAATTTGATAGCTCACATTCAATTCAGTCAAAGGAGCAGGGCGGCAATGTAGAAACCTAAAAAAGAACAGAAAAATGAGAACAGAGAAAAATCACAAAGAAAGAGCAATGGAGTAAACTGAGAAATAGAGTTTCAAAGTAATCATAAGTCCTGTTCTCATTTCAGTGACTGTCAAACCTTGGATTAGAGAGAGGATGGAGGTCGATAGGAGAGATGCGATAGGGGACCCCAATGAAATGCCAATGTTCTGAAGCATAGCAGGTTATTTCACTCTATAAGAGGTGCCATTGTGTGTTAACAACAGGCTGAGGTAATCCCCATCGATAGTGTATCTTATCATTGCAGAGAACTTTTCTGATGTTGATGTGATTGCAACGTTTCTGTAGGGTGGAGGGACACACATCTTGAAAGACTTGCAGGTTGTGTCCAGAGTAGGAGATCACATGGGTTATTGCAGGTGGAGCTAATAATCGTGAAATGTGAAAGTAGTGAAAATGTACAACCACACCCCTCGATGGTTGGTCAGAAGGTGCCTTAGGTCGTAAGACATGGTGGTAAAGTTCAACAAGAAAATCAGTAGGGGGAGCAGCAGGAAGACACTGTGGAACAAGCTCTCTAAATGTTGGAGAAGGTGTCATTGTCCACTGTTTTAGGAATGTTTTTGAAGTGGACATGGTTTTGACCATATTGGTATTCAACATCTTTCAAGTGCTCTTTCATGGCTTCTAGTTCTTGGCAGACTGAGGAGAGTTTGTGCCATAGATTCCTGAAAGTCACAAGTATCATTCACTTGCTCATGGGAATCCTTTGCGGGACCTCAGGGATGTAATCTCCATCTTAAGATCCTTTATGATGCATGCATTTCTGATTGAATATTGGAGTAAATGAGGTGCATTAACTTAGGAGTAGAGCAGATGATGCCAGTAGGATTTAGCCCCTCAGTTTCTGAGTCAGGACGAATAGAGCTGGCAGAGTGCTCAGTTGAAGGAGCTTTGTCTTTTGTCACAAACATGGAATGGGTCAAAGGAACCGAGGATTTATTATGCTGATGTGACATTGGTTTCCCTAAATGTGGACAGCATTGGTCAAGAGTCAGATAGAAAGTATGATGCTATCATAGTTAGTGCCTGTAGCAGCCAGTCCACCTAATTAAGTGGGATCATGCAAGCATATAGCACAGAGCGAGAAGGGAGAATGGGAATATCCAAATCGGTAGGTGAGGATATCTGTTGACAGGAAATTCATTGTGCATGGATGAATAAGAGAGAAGCAACTAAGAAAGTCAGCATACTGCAGTAGAGACTCACTCACCAGGCATTGGAGGTTTGCAAGCACTTCCATTGAAACTACAACATATAAAGTCCTTTTGAAGATCTAGGCAGCAGGGTACTTGGAGACAGAAGGACAGTTGCAAGGTGAGGTAAAGGTGACAACGGGAAGGCAGCTAAATACAAAGCAAAATGGGCTGGATCCCTGGAGGCTGATGTAATGCAGGAGGACAGGCAGGAGCCACACTGTGTCTACAGAGGTAGAACTGTTCCCATGCAGTGGAGTAGCGTTCAGAGATGGCTAAAGGTGCCACAACTCGGGTGGAAGAGCCAGAGTCGTAGGAGGGAGTGCACCTCTCTGAGGCCTCATGGCACTACAGCAGGAAGTCTAGTGCTGAGGGAGGCTGGAAGCAATCCACAGCAGATGATACAGCTGCTCTGTGGTTCCAAGACTATACTTATCTACTTTTCAGCTCTCTCCTCTGGGAGAAGCCCTGAGGAGAGATGCTGACTGACTGGAGATGGGGGCGGGGCACAGAACTACACATCATTAGGCCCCGCTCTCTCACAGGGAATTCCACGGGTCGATTGTGAGGGGTGGGACCAATATTGTGTGTTTTGTATAGAAACACGTCATGTTGGCCCCGCGTCCTCCCTGTTTACTCGCGATTCATGGTTTTAACATCCTCACAGTGCCCGCTTTGTTAGGTAGTGGACAGTGGATGCGGAAGTACCATCTACTCTTCCTTGGGTGTGGGGGACTGCCTGCAAATTCAGGGGTCTCCCGCAACTTCTGGGAGAGTAGGCAAATATGCCCAAGACCCACACCGGCAGATGAGAGTCCAGAGGAGGCGTGAGGTCACAGCTGGGGTCCTGGTGAGTGTAGAATCAGTTATAGTTCTCCAGGAGGAAGAGACTTGCAGCCAAACAGACAGGAACCGGAACATGAAGCGGAGCTCTGCTATTACACCACTGCTAGGCTACTGGGTGCCAGACTGTAGATAGACAGTAATTAGTTAGACAATGTCTAGATCGACCCCAGATGTTAGACAGTCAATAGATCGACAGATACAAAAGGTCAACAGGTACAAAAGGTTGACACACTAAAGGTCGACCTGTAAGAAGGTCGACAGGTACAAATGGTCGACAGGGTCAAAAGGTCGACATGAAAATGGTTGACACAAAAATGATCGATACTTTTTTTTTTTTTTTTTTAAGGTTAGGCACTTAAGATGATCCAGTGTCCAACGTCATTCCCTACCATCAAACGTCATTCCCTGCCATCCAAGTGGGCATGGAGGGGAAACAAATCCATGTGGCGAGCGAAGCGAGCCACCGTGCCCGCAGCGTGGCGAGCGAAGCAAGCCCGCAAGAGGCCGAATGGTATTTACGCAAAAAAATTACCCGTCGACCATTGTCGTGTCGACCATTTTCATGTCGACATTTTGACCCTGTTGACCATTTGTACCCGTCGACCTTTAGTGTGTCGACCTTTTGTACCTGTCGACCTTTTGTACCTGTCGATCTATTAGCTGTCTAACATCTGGGGTCGATCTAGAAATTGTCTATCTAAATGACTGTCTATCTCTTATACCACACCTTAGGCTACTCCCCAAACCAGCCTATTTGTTCCAATACTGTCAGTTTGATTTTCATTGCCATTTATGTATTTTACATTTTTTGGCAGTTTAGATTTCTTTCAATACCAACCAGTTTCTTAAGCTTCTATATTTACTTAGCTTATTTGCATTTTTGTGTTACTTTCCTTGGTTTTATTTAATGCTTTCTCACTATCTCCTAATTTTGAAAATGTAAAGGCTGTGGTTTTTCCAGTGACACTACTAATACTTTCTAATTTAGTCACTATAATTCTTTTATTTAAAAAGTTGTAAATTAACCTGTGTTCAATATATTTTGATACTTCAATAGCCCTACTTCGATAACATACCCACCAACATTCTATACCCAAACAATAATTTACAGATTTAGTAGCATTTTACACTTGTGACTTTAGAGGCAGACTGGTGGAGTGCAAGCAAACATAGGTCAAGTACATTAAGGGCTTGTATGCATAATTGCGACTGAGGTAGACCTGGATCCAAACACCTGTCAGGAGCCATATCTCTTGCAGATGCTGGAGAGCTGGTGCAAATACATGCACTGATGGGGATGATAATGATGATGACTATCGGCACCACATTATATGAAGTAACATCCATCTATTCAAATATTTAATTGATATCGACATTTGAGCCACAGCATGCAATGATTTTTTACAGGGGAAAATAAAACACCTTTGTATTTGATTCAGTTTGACTTAATTTAATTGAAATTAATTTGAATTTGTTATTTGTATTTAATTATTTTATGCATTGTGAATATGACTTTCAAATGTATTAATGACACTATCCAGATACTATTTCTGTTGTGCATATGACCCATTATTATATTGTGTAGAAATAGGGTTGTGTGGCCTGCACAATTATTATTAAACCTATCAAGCCACATCTCTTTGCTATACTTGTTTCTCCAGACATAAATCTATGCTAGTGCTGTAAAACTGAACGCAGCGAGAGGTGTGTCTGACTAAGCATATGCGCTGTTCACAAATGTGTCTTTTACTGTCAATGTCCAAGATGTAGCTTCATCTTTACATCAGCACAAGAGTGTCCAGGGAATAAACATATTATTCTAAACACTTTAGCTAATCTATATATGTATTCGATTTTGTGATAGTATTTTCCACTGACGAAAATAAAGAGCAAATACCAAGCAGAAAGAACAATCAAACTGTACTGAAAGTGTACTGAAATATTCTTTATTAGCGCTATAAAAAACCAAATAAAATAGTTAAAAGATAATGAAAACGTTAATATTTCCAATAAAAACCCAGAGCACTGTCACTAATGCATGCATATAAAAAGTGCTAGGGGTTACATAAAAGTTTTCAGAATAATATTTTGAGACTATCTAAAAAGAATAATTAATTAGAAATTCACTGATTAACAGAAAGCGGACCCTCTGCTAGATACTTGTATATTGGCATAAATGAGATTGTTGCATGTGAGACGTATTATATCCCTGTTTCTACATGACTTAGAGAAGATAGACAAGTGTATAATTTGCGACTTCCTGTCTGTGAGCAAGGAGTTTAATCTGCTGTATATTTATTTCTTCTCGCATCCTATGACTTTAAAATCCTACCATAAAACAATAAGCTACAAGGTATTTCTGAACTCACTGTGACTTCCATGTAACTCATTACATGGAAAAATGCTATGTGGCAGGTGTTTTCTTACAAAGGCAATGCTAAAAATATGACTTTATAAAATTTATGCTTTCTGTCCTCGTTTCTTGTCTTTGTAAAACAGACTGCTAAGCAACACTACCTAATGTATTCAGAATATTTTAGGGTTTTTTGGTTATTTTCATAGACATGTGTACAGGGTTGAAATCAGGGCAGTATGGAGGGTACCTGTATATATGGCCTGTACTAGCCTGGGAACCCAGACTAATGAGGGGGCCTCCACCTACAGATGATGCCTAGCTCAAGCCTTCCAGCTGGGAGCAGCCACACCTCCAATGGTGTGGCTGTGTCCCCTGCACATGTAAAGAGAGGTCCGGTATTTGCAATGGGACATGGCCCCATCTTATGTCCTGGCAGTACTACATATGTTAAAATTTGGAAGATTACTTTTATGGCAAAGACTGCTGGAAAAAGAGGAACAGTTTACCAGGTCAATTATGCTTTATGATATAAACATTTAATATTATGCAATCATTCTTCATTCAGTATTGTAGACCCTGCAATTATATATAATTGTGTTATGGTAATTATAATAGTAGCAATGATTATCTCAGTAAAATTGTAATGTCAGAGCTGCTTCACTAATAGTCTGCACTCAAGATTTCTATGTTCAGCTCTCCATACACATGTCGCAGGGTCTCAGAGTCGAGAGTTGCTATCACTTTCCTTGAGCCTGCTCTGCTTGGAGTGCACTTCTCTTCCCAAGTCACTGATGTGTTTCCTGGGATTTCTCTGAAAAATAAATCATACGCATTAAGGTTATCATATGCTCATACAAACACGTGTCCAAAATGGTTCCGGTAAGAGAGCCTTGCTTAATCAACAACCAAATTCCTTCATTGCCACATTAATGTTCCATTTTTGGTTTTCCAGTATTGGTTATTATGACAGAACTATTGGATAAGGTGCAGTCTGGTGCAGACTCCATTCTTAGTGCAGAGGCGGTCTCTAGGACCTGCCTGAGCTCAGTGAGAGGTCTAAACTCTGACATGCGCTACAGCACATGCGCGACATCTCTGCACGTTTTTCTCCCTGGTATTTGTGCTGATTGTACAGTACGTCATTCCAAGACTCTCCAACATACTAGCTGTGAGGAGCCTATACAAACACAGCAAGTACACTATGGGGCTGATTCAGCAAGGATCGCTATTGCAATTGGAATAGCGATTACGCAAGAAGTCTCACTGCGAAGATATGGTAATGATTGTGATCGCACTGCCATACGCAGCCTAACATAAGGATGCCCACTTTACTTTACACACATCCGTAATGCTTAGCAAAATTGCGAAACCATCAGTAACATTGAGTACCATCACAGCCTCACGCACACTTGCACAAGGTCTGATCTTACTCAGAAATTGCTAACCTCATCACACGCAGTGGAAGACCAAGCTGCGTCTGGCATTGCAGTGGCTAATTTATGCACACCCCTACAACAGCGTTCAAACACACTGGCATGCCTGCGTTTCGCCGACCAGCCCCCCAATCACTCTGCGATGTGTCTGCGTAGTCACTACAATTGCAGTCCCGCTTGCAGTGGAGTGTTCTCGCACACGCAATGTGATGTATGCACAGAACGCAACAATTGGCTAATTGGCAATAGCGATCCTTGCTGAATCAGCCCTTATATCACCACTGTTAAAGTGTGTAGGCATATTGCTAATATCCGCTAACATTCGACAGTTATACCTGTCATATCCCTTTATCTTATGCTACTTGTTGTTCTAACTGGTTCAGTAAACATAAGAACTAGTTATGCTATACCACTTGTGTGTATTAACTGTCACCGTGTTTCCCCGATAATAAGACACTGTCTTATTTTTTTTTTGGTTCCAAAAAACACCATAGGGCTTATTTTCGGGGTAGGTCTTATTTTAACTAACATTGACAGCAGTTCCCCTTATGCAGGCCCCCCTGCAGCCGTGCCCCTTATGCAGGCCCCCCTGTAGCAGTGCCCCTTATGCAGGCCACCCTGTAGCAGTGCCCCTTATGCAGGCCCCCCTGTAGCAGTGCCCCTTATGCAGGCCCCCCCTGTAGCAGTGTCCCTTATGCAGGCCCCCCCCTGTAGCAGTGCCCCTTATGCAGGCCCCCCCTGTAGCAGTGCCCCTTATGCAGGCCCCCCCCTATAGCAGTGTCCCTTATGCAGGCCCACCCCTGTAGCAGTGTCCCTTATGCAGGCCCCCCCCTGTAGCAGTGCCCCTTATGCAGGCCCCCCTGTAGCAGTGTCCCTTATGCAGGCCCCCCCCTGTAGCAGTGCCTCTTATGCAGGCCCCCCCCCTGTAGCAGTGTCCTTTATGCATGCCCCCCCCTGTAGCAGTGCCCCTTATGCAGGCCCCCCCCTGTAGCAGTGTCCCTTATGCAGGCCCACCCCTGTAGCAGTGTCCCTTATGCAGGCCCCCCCCTGTAGCAGTGCCCCTTATGCAGGCCCCCCTGTAGCAGTGTCCCTTATGCAGGCCCCCCCCTGTAGCAGTGCCTCTTATGCAGGCCCCCCCCCTGTAGCAGTGTCCTTTATGCATGCCCCCCCCCTGTAGCAGTGCCCCTTATGCAGCCTCCCTTGTGTAGCAGTGCCCCTTATGCAGGCCCCCTTATTGCAGTGCAAGTACGGTACTTACATGAGTCGCCGCCGTCCGGGATGTCCCTCTCACTTGCGCGCTGACTGGATCTAATATGATCCAGCAGGCGCAGCCGCACAGGATCCTCAGCGCGCGGGTGACGTCGTGACGTCACCCGCGCACTGCATGACTGGGAACGCTGGTCTCTGCAGCGTTCCCAGCTCAAAAAGAGAATAAGGTAGGTCTTATTTTCGGGGTAGGGCTTATTTTAGACCGGGCTACAAAAGTAAGGGTAGGGCTTATTTTCAGGGTAGGTCTTATTATCGGGGAAACACGGCACCAGCACCAAACAACTGAGCAACACACTTAGGGGGATCTATTCAACATATTAATTATCTATCTAACACATCCGAGTGGACCCCGATAATTAACTTTCCTACTTGAGGCGAGCAACGGAGCAATTCATAATATTGTATTTTCAAAGCTTGATGAATTCTGTCCCCATACTAGTGTATGGGAACAATAGGCCATTCCGGTAAGCAGGAGATATCTGTGATATCTCCTGCTTTACCCTTTTGATGTCCCAAAAACTTAATTTCTACAATTGCATGTAGCTTTTGTAGAAATTAAGTGATGATGAATAGAACCCTTAACATTTTATATACTTTGGCCAAGTGTATTCCCTCCTGGTGGGTAAATTGTCAGGAGGACTAGTACATCCAATACCACTGCTGATCACAGCACTGTTACACAGTTCTGCTACTGGGTTATGGGTCCGTAAGTCTCAAGATAATAGGCTCTGGATCCCCCATACACTTACCGATAATCTGGTAATAAAAACACCTTGACTAAGACTCATATACAGACCATAAAATGCTGATTTGCACCACTCTTTTTATTTGTGCACGTTGTCCTCGAAATAGCATTTCAAGATGTACCGTATGCCTGTTTTCTGTGTTTTGGAAACTTAGGGCCTAATTCAGCAGTGCATGATATATATATATATTAGGGGTGTGCACCGGCCACTTTTCGTGTTTTGTGTTTTGGTTTTGGATCTGGATCTTTCTTCGTGTTTTGGATCTGGATTGGTTTTGCCAAAACCACCCTTCCGTGTTTTGGGTTCTGGGTTTTGTGTTTTGGATCTGTATTTTTTTGAAAAAAAGCATAAAAACAGCTAAAATCACAGAATTTGTAGGTTTTTCTGCTCCTATGCTATTATTAACCTCAATAACCTTAATTTCCACTCATTTCCAGTCTATTCTGAATACCTCACACCTCACAATAGTGTTTTTATGTCCAAAAGGTTGCACCGAGGTAGCTGGATGACTATGCTAAGCGACACGAGTGGGCGGCACAAACACGTGACCCATCTAGGCGTGAAACTGCAGTGGCAGACAGGATGGCATTGAAAAACTAGGCCCCAAACTGTACATAATGCAAAGAAAAAAAAGAGGTGCAAGATGGAATTGTCCTTGGGCCCTCCCACCCACCCTTATATTGTATAAACAGGACATGCACACTTTAACAAACCAATCATTTCAGCGCCAGGGTCTGCCACACAACTGTGGCTGAAATGATTGGTTCGTTTGGGCCCCCACAAAACAAGCTGGCAATTAATCTGTCCCTGCACAAACTGGCTCTACGGAGGCAAGAAGTCGTCCTCATCCTCCTCATCCACAGATTCCTCACCCTCTTCAGTGTTATGTACATCCTCATCCTCACAGAGTATTAATTCGTCCCTGCTGGAACCACAGGTCCCTCTGTACGTTCTGGAGGCTGGTCTCCCTGGAAGAGTTGATCATTCATTTTATGAACATCATCTTCTCCACATTTTGTGGAAGCAACCTCCTACGCCTTTCGCTAACAAGGTTCCCGGCTGCACTAAACACTCTTTCGGAGTACACACTGGAGGGGGGGCAACTCAGGTAAAATAGAGCCAGTTTGTACAGGGACCTCCAAATTGCTTCTTTTTCCTGCCAGTACAGGTACGGACTGTCTGACATGCCTACTTGGATGCTGTCACCGATGTAATCCTTTAACAGACAGACGCACGCTTGTCGCTGCTGCTTTGAGGATTCAAGTGCGGCTACAGCCCACACAATTCACAAAGACAGAAAAAAAAAAAGAATATTTTTATTGTTTGTGGAGCACACTTTGAGGGTTACACCACCCTCTAACAGACAGACGCACGCTTGTCGCTGCTGCTTTGAGGATGCAAGTGCGGCTACAGCCCACACAATTCACAAAGACAGAAAAAAGAAGAAGAATATTTTTATTCTTTGTGTAGCACACTTTGAGGGTGTCACCACCCTTTAACAGACAGATGCACGCTTGTCGCTGCTGCTTTAAGGATGCAGGTGCGGCTACAGCCCACACATTTCACAAAGACCGAAAAAAAAAGAACAATATTTTAATTGTTTGTGTAGCACACTTTGAGGGTGTCACCACCCTTTAACAGACAGACGTACGCTTGTCGCTGCTGCTTTAAGGATGCAGGTGCGGCTACAGCCCACACATTTCACAAAGACCGAAAAAAAAGAACAATATTTTAATTGTTTGTGTAGAACACTTTGAGGGTGTCACCACCCTTTAACAGACAGACGCACGCTTGTCGCTGCTGCTTTAAGGATGCAGGTGCGGCTACAGCCCACACAATTCACAAAGACAGAAAAAATAACAATATTTTAATTGTTTGTGTAGCACACTTTGAGGGTGTCACCACCCTTTAACAGACAGACGCACGCTTGTCGCTGCTGCTTTGAGGATGCAAGTGTGGCTACATCGCACACAAGTCACAAACACATTAAAAAAAATATTTTGATTTTTTGGAGCACTTTGAGAGTTACAACACCCTTTAACAGACAGACGCACGCTTGTCGCTGCTGCTTTGAGGATGCAAGTGCGGCTACAGCCCACACAATTCACAAAGACAGAAAAAAAAAGAACAATATTTTAATTGTTTGTGTAGCACACTTTGAGGGTGTCACCACCCTTTAACAGACAGACGCACGCTTGTCGCTGCTGCTTTAAGGATGCAGGTGCGGCTACAGCCCACACAATTCACAAAGACAGAAAAAAGAAGAATATATTTATTGTTTGTGTAGCACACTTTGAGGGTGTCACCACCCTTTAACAGACAGACGCACGCTTGTCGCTGCTGCTTTGAGGATGCAAGTGCGGCTACATCGCACACAAGTCACAAACACATAAAAAAATAGTTTTTTATTTTTTGGAGCACTTTGAGAGTTACACCACCCTTTAACAGACAGACGCACGCTTGTCGCTGCTGCTTTAAGGATGCAGGTGCGGCTACAGCCCACACATTTCACAAAGACCGAAAAAAAAGAACAATATTTTAATTGTTTGTGTAGAACACTTTGAGGGTGTCACCACCCTTTAACAGACAGACGCACGCTTGTCGCTGCTGCTTTAAGGATGCAGGTGCGGCTACAGCCCACACATTTCACAAAGACAGAAAAAAAAATAACAATATTTTAATTGTTTGTGTAGCACACTTTGAGGGTGTCACCACCCTTTAACAGACAGACGCACGCTTGTCGCTGCTGCTTTGAGGATGCAGGTGGAATCTAGACGGGATTTGGAACCGAGGACACACTACCTCCATCAATTGTCTAAATCCCACTGCACTAATGTCGGATACCGGACGCACGTCTAACACCAACATAGCAGTCAAGGCCTCAGTTATACGTTTTGCTTCAGGATGACTGCTGTCGTACTTCATCCTCATCGCTAGGGACTGTTGGAGGGTCAATTGTTTAGTAAAAGTAGTGATGTTCCTACTTCCTCTCTGGGATGATGAACAACTCCCAGCAGCAGCAACAGCACTAGTAGGAAGTGGTTCTTGATCTTTCCCTATTTTATTTTTATCAGAGAAAGTTTGGTCCTCCATTTATGTTATATTGATATATATACGTGCGGCTAAAGCGCACACAAACACAGAAAATATTTTTTTATTTTTGCTGGAGAGTAGTGCACTTTGTGGGTTACACCACCCTTTAAGAAATGAGCCAGCCGGCTCTTTACTTATGGGACACAGGCGCACGCTTGGCGCTGCTCCTTTGTTGATGCACGTGCAGCCACAGTGCACACAAGTCACAAACACAGAAAATATATATTTTTTTGGTTTGGAGTGTACTTTGGGGGTTACAGAACCCTTTAACGGTCAAGCCAGCCGGCCCTTTACTTATGACACAGGCGCACGCTTGGCACTACTTTGTTGATGCACGTGCGGCTACTGCGCACACAATTCACAAACACAGAAAATAATTTTTTTTTTGGTTTGGACTGGAGTGTACTTTCGGGGGTTACAGCACCCTTTAACGGTCAAGCCAGCCGGCCCTTTACTTATGACACAGGCGCACACTTGGCACTACTTTGTTGATGCACGTGCGGCTACTGCGCACACAATTCACAAACACAGAAAATAATTTTTTTTCGGTTTGGACTGGAGTGTACTTTGGGGGTTACAGCACCCTTTAACGGTCAAGCCAGCCGGCCCTTTACTTATGACACAGGCGCACGCTTGGCACTACTTTGTTGATGCACGTGCGGCTACTGCGCACACAATTCACAAACACAGAAAATAATTTTTTTTTTGGTTTGGACTGGAGTGTACTTTCGGGGGTTACAGCACCCTTTAACGGTCAAGCCAGCCGGCCCTTTACTTATGACACAGGCGCACGTTTGGCACTACTTTGTTGATGCACGTGCGGCTACTGCGCACACAATTCACAAACACAGAAAATAATTTTTTTTTTGGTTTGGACTGGAGTGTACTTTCGGGGGTTACAGCACCCTTAACGGTCAAGCCAGCCGGCCCTTTACTTATGACACAGGCGCACGCTTGGCACTACTTTGTTGATGCACGTGCGGCTACTGCGCACACAATTCACAAACACAGAAAATAATTTTTTTTTTGGTTTGGACTGGAGTGTACTTTCGGGGGTTACAGCACCCTTAACGGTCAAGCCAGCCGGCCCTTTACTTATGACACAGGCGCACGCTTGGCACTACTTTGTTGATGCACGTGCGGCTACTGCGCACACAATTCACAAACACAGAAAATAATTTTTTTTTTGGTTTGGACTGGAGTGTACTTTCGGGGGTTACAGCACCCTTAACGGTCAAGCCAGCCGGCCCTTTACTTATGACACAGGCGCATGCTTGGCACTACTTTGTTGATGCACGTGCGGCTACTGCGCACACAATTCACAAACACAGAAAATAATTTTTTTTTTGGTTTGGACTGGAGTGTACTTTCGGGGGTTACAGCACCCTTAACGGTCAAGCCAGCCGGCCCTTTACTTATGACACAGGCGCACGCTTGGCACTACTTTGTTGATGCACGTGCGGCTACTGCGCACACAATTCACAAACACAGAAAATAATTATTTTTTTGGTTTGGACTGGAGTGTACTTTCGGGGGTTACAGCACCCTTAACGGTCAAGCCAGCCGGCCCTTTACTTATGACACAGGCGCACACTTGGCACTACTTTGTTGATGCACGTGCGGCTACTGCGCACACAATTCACAAACACAGAAAATAATTTTTTTTTGGTTTGGACTGGAGTGTACTTTCAGGGGTTACAGCACCCTTTAACGGTCAAGCCAGCCGGCCCTTTACTTATGACACAGGCGCACGCTTGGCACTACTTTGTTGATGCACGTGCGGCTACTGCGCACACAATTCACAAACACAGAAAATAATTTTTTTTTGGTTTGGACTGGAGTGTACTTTCGGGGGTTACAGCACCCTTTAACGGTCAAGCCAGCCGGCCCTTTACTTATGACACAGGCGCACTCTTGGCACTACTTTGTTGATGCACGTGCGGCTACTGCGCACACAATTCACAAACACAGAAAATAATTTTTTTTTAGGTTTGGACTGGAGTGTACTTTCGGGGGTTACAGCACCCTTAACGGTCAAGCCAGCCGGCCCTTTACTTATGACACAGGCGCACGCTTGGCACTACTTTGTTGATGCACGTGCGGCTACTGCGCACACAATTCACAAACACAGAAAATAATTTTTTTTTTGGTTTGGACTGGAGTGTACTTTCGGGGGTTACAGCACCCTTAACGGTCAAGCCAGCCGGCCCTTTACTTATGACACAGGCGCACGCTTGGCACTACTTTGTTGATGCACGTGCGGCTACTGCGCACACAATTCACAAACACAGAAAATAATTTTTTTTTTGGTTTGGACTGGAGTGTACTTTCGGGGGTTACAGCACCCTTTAACGGTCAAGCCAGCCGGCCCTTTACTTATGACACAGGCGCACACTTGGCACTACTTTGTTGATGCACGTGCGGCTACTGCGCACACAATTCACAAACACAGAAAATAATTTTTTTTCGGTTTGGACTGGAGTGTACTTTGGGGGTTACAGCACCCTTTAACGGTCAAGCCAGCCGGCCCTTTACTTATGACACAGGCGCACGCTTGGCACTACTTTGTTGATGCACGTGCGGCTACTGCGCACACAATTCACAAACACAGAAAATAATTTTTTTTTTGGTTTGGACTGGAGTGTACTTTCGGGGGTTACAGCACCCTTTAACGGTCAAGCCAGCCGGCCCTTTACTTATGACACAGGCGCACGTTTGGCACTACTTTGTTGATGCACGTGCGGCTACTGCGCACACAATTCACAAACACAGAAAATAATTTTTTTTTTGGTTTGGACTGGAGTGTACTTTCGGGGGTTACAGCACCCTTAACGGTCAAGCCAGCCGGCCCTTTACTTATGACACAGGCGCACGCTTGGCACTACTTTGTTGATGCACGTGCGGCTACTGCGCACACAATTCACAAACACAGAAAATAATTTTTTTTTTGGTTTGGACTGGAGTGTACTTTCGGGGGTTACAGCACCCTTAACGGTCAAGCCAGCCGGCCCTTTACTTATGACACAGGCGCACGCTTGGCACTACTTTGTTGATGCACGTGCGGCTACTGCGCACACAATTCACAAACACAGAAAATAATTTTTTTTTTGGTTTGGACTAGAGTGTACTTTCGGGGGTTACAGCACCCTTAACGGTCAAGCCAGCCGGCCCTTTACTTATGACACAGGCGCATGCTTGGCACTACTTTGTTGATGCACGTGCGGCTACTGCGCACACAATTCACAAACACAGAAAATAATTTTTTTTTTGGTTTGGACTGGAGTGTACTTTCGGGGGTTACAGCACCCTTAACGGTCAAGCCAGCCGGCCCTTTACTTATGACACAGGCGCACGCTTGGCACTACTTTGTTGATGCACGTGCGGCTACTGCGCACACAATTCACAAACACAGAAAATAATTATTTTTTTGGTTTGGACTGGAGTGTACTTTCGGGGGTTACAGCACCCTTAACGGTCAAGCCAGCCGGCCCTTTACTTATGACACAGGCGCACACTTGGCACTACTTTGTTGATGCACGTGCGGCTACTGCGCACACAATTCACAAACACAGAAAATAATTTTTTTTTGGTTTGGACTGGAGTGTACTTTCAGGGGTTACAGCACCCTTTAACGGTCAAGCCAGCCAGCCCTTTACTTATGACACAGGCGCACGCTTGGCACTACTTTGTTGATGCACGTGCGGCTACTGCGCACACAATTCACAAACACAGAAAATAATTTTTTTTTGGTTTGGACTGGAGTGTACTTTCGGGGGTTACAGCACCCTTTAACGGTCAAGCCAGCCGGCCCTTTACTTATGACACAGGCGCACTCTTGGCACTACTTTGTTGATGCACGTGCGGCTACTGCGCACACAATTCACAAACACAGAAAATAATTTTTTTTTAGGTTTGGACTGGAGTGTACTTTCGGGGGTTACAGCACCCTTAACGGTCAAGCCAGCCGGCCCTTTACTTATGACACAGGCGCACGCTTGGCACTACTTTGTTGATGCACGTGCGGCTACTGCGCACACAATTCACAAACACAGAAAATAATTTTTTTTTTGGTTTGGACTGGAGTGTACTTTCGGGGGTTACAGCACCCTTAACGGTCAAGCCAGCCGGCCCTTTACTTATGACACAGGCGCACGCTTGGCACTACTTTGTTGATGCACGTGCGGCTACTGCGCACACAATTCACAAACACAGAAAATAATTTTTTTTTTGGTTTGGACTGGAGTGTACTTTCGGGGGTTACAGCACCCTTAACGGTCAAGCCAGCCGGCCCTTTACTTATGACACAGGCGAACGCTTGACACTACTTTGTTGATGCACGTGCGGCTACTGCGCACACAATTCACAAACACAGAAAATAATTTTTTTTTGGTTTGGACTGGAGTGTACTTTCAGGGGTTACAGCACCCTTTAACGGTCAAGCCAGCCGGCCCTTTACTTATGACACAGGCGCACGCTTGGCACTACTTTGTTGATGCACGTGCGGCTACTGCGCACACAATACACAAACACACAAAATAATTTTTTTTTGGTTTGGACTGGAGTGTACTTTCGGGGGTTACAGCACCCTTTAATGGTCAAGCCAGCCGGCCCTTTACTTATGACACAGGGGCACTCTTGGCACTACTTTGTTGATGCACGTGCGGCTACTGCGCACACAATTCACAAACACAGAAAATAATTTTTTTTTAGGTTTGGACTGGAGTGTACTTTCGGGGGTTACAGCACCCTTAACGGTCAAGCCAGCCGGCCCTTTACTTATGACACAGGCGCACGCTTGGCACTACTTTGTAGATGCACGTGCGGCTACTGCGCACACAATTCACAAACACAGAAAATAATTTTTTTTTGGTTTGGACTGGAGTGTACTTTCGGGGGTTACAGCACCCTTTAACGGTCAAGCCAGCCGGCCCTTTACTTATGACACAGGCGCACGCTTGGCACTACTTTGTTGATGCACGTGCGGCTACTGCGCACACAATTCACAAACACAGAAAATAATTTTTTTTTAGGTTTGGACTGGAGTGTACTTTCGGGGGTTACAGCACCCTTAACGGTCAAGCCAGCCGGCCCTTTACTTATGACACAGGCGCACGCTTGGCACTACTTTGTTGATGCACGTGCGGCTACTGCGCACACAATTCACAAACACAGAAAATAATTTTTTTTTTGGTTTGGACTGGAGTGTACTTTCGGGGGTTACAGCACCCTTAACGGTCAAGCCAGCTGGCCCTTTACTTATGACACAGGCGCACGCTTGGCACTACTTTGTTGATGCACGTGCGGCTACTGCGCACACAATTCACAAACACAGAAAATAATTTTTTTTTTGGTTTGGACTGGAGTGTACTTTCGGGGGTTACAGCACCCTTAACGGTCAAGCCAGCCGGCCCTTTACTTATGACACAGGCGCACGCTTGGCACTACTTTGTTGATGCACGTGCGGCTACTGCGCACACAATTCACAAACACAGAAAATAATTTTTTTTTTGGTTTGGACTGGAGTGTACTTTCGGGGGTTACAGCACCCTTAACGGTCAAGCCAGCCGGCCCTTTACTTATGACACAGGCGCATGCTTGGCACTACTTTGTTGATGCACGTGCGGCTACTGCGCACACAATTCACAAACACAGAAAATAATTTTTTTTTTGGTTTGGACTGGAGTGTACTTTCGGGGGTTACAGCACCCTTAACGGTCAAGCCAGCCGGCCCTTTACTTATGACACAGGCGCACGCTTGGCACTACTTTGTTGATGCACGTGCGGCTACTGCGCACACAATTCACAAACACAGAAAATAATTATTTTTTTGGTTTGGACTGGAGTGTACTTTCGGGGGTTACAGCACCCTTAACGGTCAAGCCAGCCGGCCCTTTACTTATGACACAGGCGCACACTTGGCACTACTTTGTTGATGCACGTGCGGCTACTGCGCACACAATTCACAAACACAGAAAATAATTTTTTTTTGGTTTGGACTGGAGTGTACTTTCAGGGGTTACAGCACCCTTTAACGGTCAAGCCAGCCGGCCCTTTACTTATGACACAGGCGCACGCTTGGCACTACTTTGTTGATGCACGTGCGGCTACTGCGCACACAATTCACAAACACAGAAAATAATTTTTTTTTGGTTTGGACTGGAGTGTACTTTCGGGGGTTACAGCACCCTTTAACGGTCAAGCCAGCCGGCCCTTTACTTATGACACAGGCGCACTCTTGGCACTACTTTGTTGATGCACGTGCGGCTACTGCGCACACAATTCACAAACACAGAAAATAATTTTTTTTTAGGTTTGGACTGGAGTGTACTTTCGGGGGTTACAGCACCCTTAACGGTCAAGCCAGCCGGCCCTTTACTTATGACACAGGCGCACGCTTGGCACTACTTTGTTGATGCACGTGCGGCTACTGCGCACACAATTCACAAACACAGAAAATAATTTTTTTTTTGGTTTGGACTGGAGTGTACTTTCGGGGGTTACAGCACCCTTAACGGTCAAGCCAGCCGGCCCTTTACTTATGACACAGGCGCACGCTTGGCACTACTTTGTTGATGCACGTGCGGCTACTGCGCACACAATTCACAAACACAGAAAATAATTTTTTTTTTGGTTTGGACTGGAGTGTACTTTCGGGGGTTACAGCACCCTTTAACGGTCAAGCCAGCCGGCCCTTTACTTATGACACAGGCGCACACTTGGCACTACTTTGTTGATGCACGTGCGGCTACTGCGCACACAATTCACAAACACAGAAAATAATTTTTTTTCGGTTTGGACTGGAGTGTACTTTGGGGGTTACAGCACCCTTTAACGGTCAAGCCAGCCGGCCCTTTACTTATGACACAGGCGCACGCTTGGCACTACTTTGTTGATGCACGTGCGGCTACTGCGCACACAATTCACAAACACAGAAAATAATTTTTTTTTTGGTTTGGACTGGAGTGTACTTTCGGGGGTTACAGCACCCTTTAACGGTCAAGCCAGCCGGCCCTTTACTTATGACACAGGCGCACGTTTGGCACTACTTTGTTGATGCACGTGCGGCTACTGCGCACACAATTCACAAACACAGAAAATAATTTTTTTTTTGGTTTGGACTGGAGTGTACTTTCGGGGGTTACAGCACCCTTAACGGTCAAGCCAGCCGGCCCTTTACTTATGACACAGGCGCACGCTTGGCACTACTTTGTTGATGCACGTGCGGCTACTGCGCACACAATTCACAAACACAGAAAATAATTTTTTTTTTGGTTTGGACTGGAGTGTACTTTCGGGGGTTACAGCACCCTTAACGGTCAAGCCAGCCGGCCCTTTACTTATGACACAGGCGCACGCTTGGCACTACTTTGTTGATGCACGTGCGGCTACTGCGCACACAATTCACAAACACAGAAAATAATTTTTTTTTTGGTTTGGACTGGAGTGTACTTTCGGGGGTTACAGCACCCTTAACGGTCAAGCCAGCCGGCCCTTTACTTATGACACAGGCGCATGCTTGGCACTACTTTGTTGATGCACGTGCGGCTACTGCGCACACAATTCACAAACACAGAAAATAATTTTTTTTTTGGTTTGGACTGGAGTGTACTTTCGGGGGTTACAGCACCCTTAACGGTCAAGCCAGCCGGCCCTTTACTTATGACACAGGCGCACGCTTGGCACTACTTTGTTGATGCACGTGCGGCTACTGCGCACACAATTCACAAACACAGAAAATAATTATTTTTTTGGTTTGGACTGGAGTGTACTTTCGGGGGTTACAGCACCCTTAACGGTCAAGCCAGCCGGCCCTTTACTTATGACACAGGCGCACACTTGGCACTACTTTGTTGATGCACGTGCGGCTACTGCGCACACAATTCACAAACACAGAAAATAATTTTTTTTTGGTTTGGACTGGAGTGTACTTTCAGGGGTTACAGCACCCTTTAACGGTCAAGCCAGCCGGCCCTTTACTTATGACACAGGCGCACGCTTGGCACTACTTTGTTGATGCACGTGCGGCTACTGCGCACACAATTCACAAACACAGAAAATAATTTTTTTTTGGTTTGGACTGGAGTGTACTTTCGGGGGTTACAGCACCCTTTAACGGTCAAGCCAGCCGGCCCTTTACTTATGACACAGGCGCACTCTTGGCACTACTTTGTTGATGCACGTGCGGCTACTGCGCACACAATTCACAAACACAGAAAATAATTTTTTTTTAGGTTTGGACTGGAGTGTACTTTCGGGGGTTACAGCACCCTTAACGGTCAAGCCAGCCGGCCCTTTACTTATGACACAGGCGCACGCTTGGCACTACTTTGTTGATGCACGTGCGGCTACTGCGCACACAATTCACAAACACAGAAAATAATTTTTTTTTTGGTTTGGACTGGAGTGTACTTTCGGGGGTTACAGCACCCTTAACGGTCAAGCCAGCCGGCCCTTTACTTATGACACAGGCGCACGCTTGGCACTACTTTGTTGATGCACGTGCGGCTACTGCGCACACAATTCACAAACACAGAAAATAATTTTTTTTTTGGTTTGGACTGGAGTGTACTTTCGGGGGTTACAGCACCCTTAACGGTCAAGCCAGCCGGCCCTTTACTTATGACACAGGCGAACGCTTGACACTACTTTGTTGATGCACGTGCGGCTACTGCGCACACAATTCACAAACACAGAAAATAATTTTTTTTTGGTTTGGACTGGAGTGTACTTTCAGGGGTTACAGCACCCTTTAACGGTCAAGCCAGCCGGCCCTTTACTTATGACACAGGCGCACGCTTGGCACTACTTTGTTGATGCACGTGCGGCTACTGCGCACACAATTCACAAACACAGAAAATAATTTTTTTTTGGTTTGGACTGGAGTGTACTTTCGGGGGTTACAGCACCCTTTAATGGTCAAGCCAGCCGGCCCTTTACTTATGACACAGGGGCACTCTTGGCACTACTTTGTTGATGCACGTGCGGCTACTGCGCACACAATTCACAAACACAGAAAATAATTTTTTTTTAGGTTTGGACTGGAGTGTACTTTCGGGGGTTACAGCACCCTTAACGGTCAAGCCAGCCGGCCCTTTACTTATGACACAGGCGCACGCTTGGCACTACTTTGTAGATGCACGTGCGGCTACTGCGCACACAATTCACAAACACAGAAAATAATTTTTTTTTGGTTTGGACTGGAGTGTACTTTCGGGGGTTACAGCACCCTTTAACGGTCAAGCCAGCCGGCCCTTTACTTATGACACAGGCGCACGCTTGGCACTACTTTGTTGATGCACGTGCGGCTACTGCGCACACAATTCACAAACACAGAAAATAATTTTTTTTTAGGTTTGGACTGGAGTGTACTTTCGGGGGTTACAGCACCCTTAACGGTCAAGCCAGCCGGCCCTTTACTTATGACACAGGCGCACGCTTGGCACTACTTTGTTGATGCACGTGCGGCTACTGCGCACACAATTCACAAACACAGAAAATAATTTTTTTTTTGGTTTGGACTGGAGTGTACTTTCGGGGGTTACAGCACCCTTAACGGTCAAGCCAGCCGGCCCTTTACTTATGACACAGGCGCACGCTTGGCACTACTTTGTTGATGCACGTGCGGCTACTGCGCACACAATTCACAAACACAGAAAATAATTTTTTTTTTGGTTTGGACTGGAGTGTACTTTCGGGGGTTACAGCACCCTTAACGGTCAAGCCAGCCGGCCCTTTACTTATGACACAGGCGAACGCTTGACACTACTTTGTTGATGCACGTGCGGCTACTGCGCACACAATTCACAAACACAGAAAATAATTTTTTTTTGGTTTGGACTGGAGTGTACTTTCAGGGGTTACAGCACCCTTTAACGGTCAAGCCAGCCGGCCCTTTACTTATGACACAGGCGCACGCTTGGCACTACTTTGTTGATGCACGTGCGGCTACTGCGCACACAATTCACAAACACAGAAAATAATTTTTTTTTGGTTTGGACTGGAGTGTACTTTCGGGGGTTACAGCACCCTTTAACGGTCAAGCCAGCCGGCCCTTTACTTATGACACAGGGGCACTCTTGGCACTACTTTGTTGATGCACGTGCGGCTACTGCGCACACAATTCACAAACACAGAAAATAATTTTTTTTTAGGTTTGGACTGGAGTGTACTTTCGGGGGTTACAGCACCCTTAACGGTCAAGCCAGCCGGCCCTTTACTTATGACACAGGCGCACGCTTGGCACTACTTTGTTGATGCACGTGCGGCTACTGCGCACACAATTCACAAACACAGAAAATAATTTTTTTTTGGTTTGGACTGGAGTGTACTTTCGGGGGTTACAGCACCCTTTAACGGTCAAGCCAGCCGGCCCTTTACTTATGACACAGGCGCACGCTTGGCACTACTTTGTTGATGCACGTGCGGCTACTGCGCACACAATTCACAAACACAGAAAATAATTTTTTTTTTGGTTTGGACTGGAGTGTACTTTCGGGGGTTACAGCACCCTTAACGGTCAAGCCAGCCGGCCCTTTACTTATGACACAGGCGAACGCTTGACACTACTTTGTTGATGCACGTGCGGCTACTGCGCACACAATTCACAAACACAGAAAATAATTTTTTTTTGGTTTGGACTGGAGTGTACTTTCAGGGGTTACAGCACCCTTTAACGGTCAAGCCAGCCGGCCCTTTACTTATGACACAGGCGCACGCTTGGCACTACTTTGTTGATGCACGTGCGGCTACTGCGCACACAATTCACAAACACAGAAAATAATTTTTTTTTGGTTTGGACTGGAGTGTACTTTCGGGGGTTACAGCACCCTTTAACGGTCAAGCCAGCCGGCCCTTTACTTATGACACAGGGGCACTCTTGGCACTACTTTGTTGATGCACGTGCGGCTACTGCGCACACAATTCACAAACACAGAAAATAATTTTTTTTTAGGTTTGGACTGGAGTGTACTTTCGGGGGTTACAGCACCCTTAACGGTCAAGCCAGCCGGCCCTTTACTTATGACACAGGCGCACGCTTGGCACTACTTTGTTGATGCACGTGCGGCTACTGCGCACACAATTCACAAACACAGAAAATAATTTTTTTTTGGTTTGGACTGGAGTGTACTTTCGGGGGTTACAGCACCCTTTAACGGTCAAGCCAGCCGGCCCTTTACTTATGACACAGGCGCACACTTGGCACTACTTTGTTGATGCACGTGCGGCTACTGCGCACACAATTCACAAACACAGAAAATAATTTTTTTTTAGGTTTGGACTGGAGTGTACTTTCGGGGGTTACAGCACCCTTAACGGTCAAGCCAGCCGGCCCTTTACTTATGACACAGGCGCACGCTTGGCACTACTTTGTTGATGCACGTGCGGCTACTGCGCACACAATTCACAAACACAGAAAATAATTTTTTTTTTGGTTTGGACTGGAGTGTACTTTCGGGGGTTACAGCACCCTTAACGGTCAAGCCAGCCGGCCCTTTACTTATGACACAGGCGCACGCTTGGCACTACTTTGTTGATGCACGTGCAGCTACTGCGCACACAATTCACAAACACAGAAAATATATTATTTTTTTAGCACTTGGGGGGAGCACCCCTGATGGACAGAGCACCCCCTGGACAACACTACAGCACCCCTTTAGGACTGGGACACTGCACAGGACTTTGGAACTGACTGCACAACACAGTCCAGCCAGCCCCTATGGACTTTGAAGTAGTGGACACAGCCCCTATTAACAACAGCAGCACAGCACAACACAGCCAGCCCCTATGGACTTTGAAGTAGTGGACAACAGCAGCACTACACTACACTACACTACACAGCACTAACTCCCACCCTCCCTCTTCACTGTCCACAGCCGAGTGAGAAAATGGCGCCGACGCGGGTACCTTATATAGGATCCAAAACCCGCGAGACTCGGAAGGCGGGATGATGACGTTTTGCCTCGATGTCAGATCCGAGTCAGGCGGGAAAAGTCGAGCCTGACTCGGATCGGACTCGGATCGGGGGGGCTCGGGGGGGTTCGGATTTCAGAAATCCGAACCCGCTCACCCCTAATATATATATATATATATATATATAAGTAAAAAAATCACCGGCTCTTTTGACGTGAGTATAAACATAAATCCTGCTGAGGTGCTCACCCTGGGGCATGTCACCCCTCCATGTATCCTTTTTTCAATAAAGCGGCACTCTCAGCCTTAGGCAAAAAAGATATGCAGTAAAATACTTTTTTGCACAAGTATCTAAGCCTGAGAGCGCCGCTTTATTGAAAAAAAAATAAATAAATAAAAAAAATATATATATATATATATATATATATAATGAAAGAAAAGAGAGCAGTAGTTGTTTTAAGGTGGTGCTCTAATTGTTAAAATAAAACTTTTAGGGCTCTATTTATTATCACTTGTGGCCAGCTCCCAAAAAGAAACATTCCTTATTACCGCAATTCATGGCAATCTTTATTCGCTAAGATGTACCACTGGTGAGTCACCAGGACATGGGCTCCAATAGGAGCCCTTCCCAGCGATTGCAGAGAAGTAATAAAATTGCACTGTGATCAAATTTTTTCCTTTTCTGCCCCCTCAGCTGTGCTACTGCGAATAAAACATTGGACATTGGCGCATGTGTAAGCAGGAGCCACTGGGGTGGGAGGGGCATCACCATCTATTTCGCCTCAGGACACGGGGTAAATTTTTCAAAGGTTGATTTGGCATTTTGAGTGATTTGAGGTGCGATTTTCATTCGATTTGTATTTGATTTTGCTTTTGGGTATTTACTAAAGGCCAAATCGAATTTCAAATATTTTTAGTCAAATCGGCCTCAAATCGACCATCAGAAAAACATTGGTACTTTTACACACAAAACCCTTATTTACTATCATTCGATTTGAAATCGACCTCAAAATCGGACTTCAAATCGAACTTCAAATCACCAAATGAATAGACCTGATGCATGCTTTCGATTTGAGCATGAGCAGGTTGGATTGACACAGATACATGCAGACATCAGTGAGATGCCTGCATGTATATGACTGTAAAAAGTAATGAAACAGTTAAAAGTTTAAAAAAAATTGATGTGAGGTCCCCCCCAGAACACAACCAGCCCCGGACTGTTCAAACCAAGGTCTGGTTGACTAAGTACAGGGAAAAAATTACGTAGGGTCTCCCTGTACTCAGTACAACCAGCACTGAGCTATGGGAAGCAGGGCTGGTTCTGGAATTACAGGGAAAAATTTGCGTAGGGTCTCCCTCGAATTCACAGAACCATCCCTGGACCCTTTCTAATGGGGGACTGATGCCACAGCCAGGGGAACCCTATCATCGGGCCCCCCAGCCACAGCATCAGCCTTGACTGATAGTCAGCCCAGGCCAGGGATCCCTGGGGAGTTGGAGACCCCTGTAAATAAAGGGGTCTCCCTCTCCAGGGCACTCCTAGCCTAGGCTGATAGCCCGGGGCTATCCCCGCCACCCCTGGGCGGTGGGTGGCGGGTTGATTGTGTTAGTGTAGTGTAAAAATAGAAGAATATAAACCTTGTGTTTACAGTAGAACTGCAGGTCCCAGCAAGCCTCCCCCGCATGCTGGTACTTGGAGAACCACAAGTACCAGCATGCGGGGCATTAAGGGCCCACTGGGACCTGTAGTTCACCTGTAAAGAACTGTTGAAAGAAACACACACACCTTACACAGTATAAGTTTAATACATACATACACACTCACACATACTCACCTATATTACCTCGTGTGGTCCTCTTGTCCAGTAGGCATCCATGGGTCTTTTTAAAATAAAAAAACGATAAACCCGACCATCATACTACGCAAGATTCATCCTAACCAGGATGAATATTCCTTCCGGAATGAAGCGCACAGACGCGGCTTCCTCCTTTGAAGTACCAGGTCTGAGCGTTCATTGGCTAAGATAGGTCAGGCGCCGCATCTCAGCTAATGAACGGCTCCCTCCATTGAACTCAATAGTGGGAACTGCAAGATAAACTTTAGTTACCCTGTGGCTCCCACCATTGAGTTCAATAGAGGGAGCAGTTCATTGGCTGAGAGGCAGCACCTGACCTCTCTCAGCCAATGAAAGCGCAGACCCGGAACTTCAAAGGAGGAAGCCGCGTCTGTGTAATTCCAGAACCAGCCCTGTTTCCCATAGCCCAGTGCTTGAGTACAGGGAGACCCTAAATAATTTTTTCCCTGTACTTAGTCAACCAGACCTGGGTTTGAACAGTCCGGGGCTGGTTGTGTTTTGGGGGGGACCTCACATCATTTTTTTTTAAGTTTTAACTCTTTAGTTACTTTTTACTGTCAGATACATGCAGGCATCTCACTGATGTCTGCATGTATCTGTGTGAGAACGAACTGCTCATGCTGAAAGTGAAAGCATGAAGCAGTTCTATGCTGTCAGGATTTGCAGTTAGTTTTGTAGTGTGATTTGCCGTTCAATTTGTACATGAACATGCCAAATCGAACAACAAATCACTGCTCAAAACCAACTCAAATCGAATTTGTTTTGCAAATTGCAAAACAAATCGAATAATAGTAAATGCAGTGAAAAAATGGGTTTGCCTCAATTCGATTTCAGTAGATTTGAAAAGAGCTAAATCACTCCCCAAATCGACCTGCAAATCGACCTTTGATAAATTTACCCCCTGGTATCAACTTACACCCCTGAGTGGTTCCCAATCTTTCTTGAATCACAGTGCTCTAGAGTATCAGCATTTTTTTCATGGCACCCCTAAGCCAAAAGTTTCATATTGAGAAATTCAGCTATATTGTTAATACCTGTCATTCTTGGGCTCAGGTATGTTATGGTGGACAGGGTTGTACTTGTTTGGCCACATGATTCATGATAGGCAAAAGCAGTGCCAATGAGTGCCAATCACATTGACCATAAATAATTTGATTTGGTTCTGGACCACCAACCTGTGGCATCACTGCAAGTGCCCTGCATCCAGTTTGAGAACCACTGATTTAGTGGCAAATGGCACTTGTGTATGACATCTATGGTGATTTCTCTTTAATACTAATTTTGAGTATCCCTAAAAATGTTAAACAAGCCCCTTTCTTGGAAGTACCGATTGCTGGTTTGAGTTCAGCAAGAAATGAAGGTTGCACTAAACCACATTGAGGCGACCACCTTCAGGAAACCAAAAGCAATGCTCTCTTCCCAGTTATCAGTGAATAAAGCAACTGTAAGCACTGTATGCAGATGCAGGATTTGAGAATTCACTCAAAACCTCTCATCTGTCTTTTGGACCTACCAGGGGAGTTTTCTAACAAGACAGAAGCATTTTTTTCACCATGGAAATGTACCTTTAATGGAAGGATATTATAGATCCTTACCAGTGGCATAACTACAGGGGGTGCAGGGGGTGCAGTTGCTATGGGGCCCGCCGCTAGGGGGGGCCCGAGTTCCAGCAAGCAATTTGCACTTTTCAATATAAAATTTATTTAATCCGGCCCTGCTGCACCCTCTGTAGTTACGCGGACACACTGCCTTCGAGTCCTGTACTACTGTGAAGACCCGCCCAGAGCCGCAACAGGAATCAGCACAGGAAGGAGATGCAGCTGGAGAGTCTGCTGCCCCCTCCCTCAGTGCTGCCCGAGCCTCCCCGCCCCTGATGCTGATGGTCAGTCACAGAAGGACACACGCCATCCCGAGCCCTGCTGCAGTGCTGCTGATGCCCCCAGTGGCGGCCAGACTGTCCCGCATAATACATTGAACTCCCCTCCCTCGGGTGATTGCGGGGAGTCTGTGAGATGCTATGGAGTCAGTGAGATGCTACAGGGGGAGTGAGGTGTTATAGGAGGAGTGAGGTGTTACAGGGGGAGTAAGGTGCTACGGGGAAGTGAGAGGTACTACAGGGAGAGTGAGGTGCTACAGGGGGAGTGACAGGTGCTACCGGAGGAGTAAGGTGTTACAGGGGGAGTGAGGTGCTACGGGGAAGTGAGAGGTGCTAAAGGGGGAGTGAGGTGTTACAGGGGGAGTGAGGTGCTATGGGGAAGTGAGAGGTGCTAAAGGGGGAGTGAGGTGATACAGGGGAAGTGAGGTGTTACAAGGGGACTGACAGGTGCTACAGGGGGAGTGAGGTGTTACAGGGGGAGTGAGGTGCTACGGGGAAGTGGGAGGTACTAAAGGGGGAGTGAGGTGCTACAGGGGGAGTGAGAGGTGCTACAGGTGGAGTGAGGGGTGTGAGATGCTACAAGGTGAGGGGAGTAAGAGGTGCTATGAGGTGAGGTGAGGGGAGTGAGAGGTGCTATGAGGTGAGGGGAGTGAGAGGTGCTATGAGGTGAGTGAGGTGCTACAGGGTGAGGAGAGTGAGGTGCTAAGAGGTGAGGGGAGCTAATATATATATTTGTATATAAATTTATATACACGTATATACATTTATATATATGTATACACTCTGGTTGAGACCTGAGTTGGGGGCCCCTTAAGAATTTTGCTATGGGGCCCACAAAGTTCTAGTTACGCCTCTGATGCTTACATTGAATTGTTCTTGTTATATCAGGTTATCTACCAACCAATTAAAAGTGTTTATACATATGGATGCATTTTACCACTTTTAATATAAATTTGTCTCTGTATTTATGTTTAAGTATCAGCAGCAGCTGTACTACATTAATTTTACTATGCATTATAATATGTATTACTGACTTGATTGTTATTTATTTGTGACCTATGATGCCAGTTTGCTCTACTAATAGTATTCTGTTTTTACCTACATCTTATTATTAATAAACCACTGTTTATAAGTCATATAAACTAATCACTCTTTTACAAAAAGGTTCTCTACATTTCTGGTTCACAAATTTAATACACTGTTATGATGTCCTGAAATACTTTGTGTAAGCCCTCTAGAGTCACACTGGTAAGGTCTTTAAGCCAATAACAGCCACCTGTTGTTGCCTTAGAGCTGAACACGCTCACCGGTACTTAGGTTGCCGACTGGTCTTATGCTCGGGACAGTAATGGCTTACACAGTAGTTCAGATATTGCAGGAGATGTGTGCGGCTAGGGATCTGACTGGAAACAGGTGTTATGAACTTTGATACTAACAAGGTGTGACTAGGCCGCAAGCTGGATATGGAGTGAAGAGGCAAGGTAGCAGGCTGGGACGCTACAGAGCGGAATGGCAAGGTCACAGGCTGATGTTGCAGAACTGAGGGGTACTGAGTGGTAAGGGCACAGGCTGATGTTGCAGCTCCTTGATGGAATAAGCGGCAAGGCCATGGGCTATTGTCACTGCACTAAGGTGGTATGAGCGGCAAGGCCATGGACTGATGTCGCAGCTCTAGGTGGAATGGGTGCAGCTAACAGCGACTACAGCAATACAAACTGGAACACAGAAATTATGTTTGCAGGGTCAAGGCAGAAGTACTGGCTGGCAGAGATTCCTCATGACCACAAACAAAGACCAGGGATGTACATGCAGGGTATAAGCTATAACTGGCAGGGAGGAGTTGGGCTGGCTGCCTTTTAACAGAGTGACCCACCAATCAACAGCAGCTTGAGAATGAGAGACTTAGATTGATAATTAGGAACAGCTGCAGAGCTGCATGTCCACCCGGCAAGCTTGACAGAGGGAAGCAGCTCCCATGGCCACCCGGTGTACTGGGCACCTGGCAACCACAGGCATCATCCTAGCCTGGTGTCCCCATTGCAGGGTGAAGATGCAGTGTCTTGGTTGCATGGCAACAACCGGGACCTCGGGAGGAAGCAAACCATGGCGGCTTGTGGCACACACTCACGCAGCTTACTATGACCTTCCAAATTAAAATCACTATTTAAAATTATATTCAATTATTTTAAAATGTTTTTAATACAAATATTATTGAATTAAAATACAGCGTACAATACTATCTTGCTTTGATTCAATGTTATTCTTATATTATACAGATTATTTTTTCGCACTGATGCTACTTGTTTAGAAAACTCAATGTGGATCATAGCACCGTCTTACAGGGAGCTACTGAAATCTTACAAAGTACACTCATGGGTTTATGTATAAATGAATCAAAAAAAGTTTTTTTTTCCATTCTAAATTCTATTCATCCTTTACCATACTGAAATCTTATTTGTGGTATGTAAAAATCATTGAAAAGGTCTCAAGTGATTATTAGTAATCTCATTAAAAATGTCAGCTTAGTTTTACATAAAGTCTGCCTACATTATCTATGGGGAAACTAGTGCAACAGTGAAGACTAGGAGGGATTGCTGCCAAACAGCGCTATGAAGGAAGATGCGAGAATGCTGACTCTCTTTATGGATGAATGAATTAATTAAAAAAATTAATCCTTCCTCAGTTCCTTAAATAAATAAATACATATATAAATAAATAAATAAATAAAAATACGTATAACTTGGTCAAATAACCTACTGTATCTGCAATTTTTAATTATCACTGTAACAGATAAATCTTCAATGTGGGGTCCCCTTGTTAAAGGGCCCAGAAGTGTCAATGCAGGCCTGAATGCTTCTATTAGGGCATGGGTGCCAAATATGCTGTGTGGCCGCTATTCTCCAATATCTACCATGCCAATGCTGAAATGAGAGTGGTGGAGATCTGGATAATGAGTGATGTTGAAATCGATCATGTCAACTTAAAGTGTTAAGTTAATTATTTGTAACATTTATGACAGGGTGTGACACTAGAATCTTAGAAGAACATTGACTTGACAGAGTAGGAGCTCCTTAAAAATGTGTCCAATTATTTCTAGTTCTAATTTCTAGTTCCGCCATTGCAAGCAAGCAATCAGGCATTTGATTATATTGTCTTATTTCTACTAGATCAATGAAATTAATCATAGATTGGTTGTTACTGGTTACTGTACTGTACATATGAACTTTGTTAGTAAATAACCATTAAATCAGTTTAAAAATACAGAGAACAGCAACCATTACATATTATGAATGTGTTATTGCAATTGCTACTCTTTGCATTCTAAATTGCCATATTGTGTAATGCTTAATCTGAACCTACTGTATATCAGAACTTGGTGCTACTGCACTATCCAGAATCTACCTCATTGTTTTATTTGTTCAGTTATAACAGGCACTCAAGCATGCCTACAATCCTGAAGAGACATTGATAAAGAGAAAGTGGAATAAATAACAAAAAGTAAACTAAAAATAAGAGAAAATATACAGTAAATTATTTTCATTTTTTAAGAAATGGATTAAATTTTCAATAATCCTTTTTGCTTGGGAGAAAATATTGTGATGAATGCTTCCAAATAATGTGCTGAGCCATCAGAAGGCACATGTTATTTATCATTTTGAATACCTACTCACTAATGGGATTATGATTTAACTACTATCCTTTTTCCATTGCATTGAAAGGCCTGCAGCTTTATGTAAACTAGAGAACTTCAAACGGATCCTGAACTATTGATTCAACAGTTTTTAACATTAAGTGAATTGAGACATACCGTAGCAAGGAGGATACATTAGAGACATTACCCAAATTTCTTACCATCATACTGAGCTACTGAAGAAGGCAATGGTCATATGTCAAAGCTTAGTTCAGTAAATCATTATTTTAATATTGTACCTTACTACATATGCATTCTCAGCTTCTCTATCTTATTTTACTATTATGTGGTATAATTTAAAAATAAGATAAAGTTGCTATATGCTGGGTTGTAACTACAGAGTGTAGTCAGGATCCCTACGGACAGAATGCTGAAGGTCATAATACCA
Source organism: Taudactylus pleione (assembly GCA_031769625.1). Lineage (NCBI taxonomy): Eukaryota > Metazoa > Chordata > Amphibia > Anura > Myobatrachidae > Taudactylus > Taudactylus pleione. Next base: position 13,607,229 of record JAUIMM010000115.1, on the reverse strand, counting down.
ACTGCGGCATCCCGGCAGTCACAATCTCGACAGATTCCAACAGTGAGTATTAGGGTTAGGTACTAGGGTTAGGCTGGGGTAGGGGACGATTCGAGTTAGGCTGCGGGAGGGGATGGTTTGGGTTAGGCTGTGAGAGAGGTGGGTTAGGATTGGTTTTAGAATACTTTCCAAAATCTGTTAGGATTTTGACCGTCGAGATGCTGCTGTCGGTATTCTGACCATCGAGATTGTGACCATCGGGATCCTGTACCCAACCCATAATCTACAGTCAGTGCAGGGGTTGCTGTTTCTATTGGTCCTGGACCATCACCAGGGTCTGACTCCCTGCAACTTACTCAGGCTGCTGAACACTGCCTTCTAGGTGAGACTGTGAGGCTTTCTCCTCCCACTGTTACCTGCGCCAGCCAATGAGGACTATGGGCAACAAAGAAGGATGGGGAATCTGATGGACAGAGCACTGGAGCCGCCAGCTGAAGAGGTCTGTGTTTTGGAGCTCACTCTGAGCCACTCAGAGAACTTTCAAACAATGCGGCAGACAGAAGGTAACATGCTAGGGTGAACACAAGCACATTGTACAGTTGTAGTAAAGGGTGTCAGGTCTTATGTTGATATCTCTATTTTTGTGAGAACTAGCTGTGAACATTTCAGAGTAAATATATGTCCTTGCATAAAAGTAATTAAAAATGGATGGAAAGGTGTATTGCATTTTGTCACATTAACAGGATAGAGTTGCTACCCAGATTGTTCAAGGAAGGAGCCCAGTAGCATGAGCTTCAGGAGATATAGCACCAGGATAAAGGCAACCAGAAATTGAGATGTTTGATTGGTGGGATGTATTGTGACTAGCCCTGCATTTATTAAATTACAGAGGAATGACCTTATTAGCAGCTGTAGTAAGGTTCCTGCAAATCACCAGCTATTGCATACAGGTCCAACTATGATTCAGACAGGAAATTGAACATCACATTTGTCATACAGACATAGCCAGTGTTCATAAGAGCAATGATGGCATAAATGGAAAGTTATATAAATATGTAATTGCCAGACTTATACATTGATTGGTATTTAAAGATAACTCTTTACCTAAAAATCTGAGTTTTGGTTTTCATAACACCTGGCCCACCGATTCGCAGGATAACATTCTGGAGTTTCTTCTTCAGCGGATTAGTGAACTCCACCACCACTGTCATTTCCTTTCCAACCATCATCTCCCCGATAGTCTACAGTGTTTTATTGCAAAAAAAATAAAAAAATAATAATGGTATTATATGTGTACATATATATATATATATATATATATATATAAACAATCGTATAAAATTACAAATATCAAGTATTTTGCTTATATATAGCCCAAATTAAATAATGATTTAACATAAGTACAGAATAACTGTACTAGATACGAATATTGTAGACATTCTAATTAGCATTTTAATTATTCATCACATTATGCTGATCTTGCTTGAAATATTCTAATTATCCTTTTTTCTCATAACTTGTTAGACTCCTTAAAAATGTAGGATAGTGACATTTAATTCTCTACACTAAATGCCATCTAGGCTCAAGCTGTCCATATAATTCATATATATGCTAGTCTATTTATTGAAGCTTTCAATATATTATACATAATCTAAAAGTAAAGGTCATTTATGTGGTGCAAAAGTGCACATGCTCTTTTGTGACATCATGTTTTCACTTCAGTGCAAATGTGCCTAACTTTACATGGAAGCATGTGGCTATATAGGCCATGATGGTCCTTTCTGCAGGGGTTCAGAAGTTACAATGTAAGCTTATTTAACCAGTCTCACTGTTCCCCTTTAATATAAAGGGGAAGTGGTCACTTATACCATTCAACTAATACTATATAAGAGATACCCAGGCAGCAAATCATTGGCTATCATGGCCGGATGATAGGCGAGGCGACAGCGGTGGTCGCCCCAGGACCCCCACTGGCTCCCGGCCACTGCTACTAACTAAAAACCAAAGTACAGCATTTAGCTGTCTCTTCTGAGGTACTCCTCAACCACTCAGCCGAGGAGCTTCAGTACAGTCACAGTCTCGAGAGATTATGACGTCAAAAGACTGTGACTGGTCAGACCAGAGCAGCAGGCTGCGAAGTAATCCTCACTGCAAATGGCATCGCAAAGGTACCTACAACTCTAACTCAGGCCCTTTGTACCCTATCTGTCTGTCGATGGTACAACCGATTGTTGCGTCAATGTTGGTGTGTTTACAAACTCCAACACAAATGCACAGACCACAGAGCCTGAAAATGGGTGTCTCACCTCTGTACACTCCATCACACAGTAGAACACAAAGGAAAGTCTGAGATTAACATTTGCATGTTCCCGTAACCATTATTGAGAGAGCGGCTGCATTACCAGCCATCTCTGAATTAGGCCCTAGAACATATTCTCCTATGAACAGTTAATTGCATTTGTATAATATAATTTTCTTTATAAAAAGGACATTATATTAGCAATTGGTACACTGATAGGAAAATAATTATTTTCTATAATATCAATGCTAATTGCAGGAAGGTGGGAGCTTACCTAAATTGTATTTCATTATGTTTGTGATTTGTATAATAAAGGTCTCCAGTGCACAGCAAAGAATGAAATAATCATTCCAACCATAATTACTACAATAAGAATATTCATCTGCTTCGCTGTTTGCATCCTACTACATTGAGATGCATTACATCATTACTAGCAGGCAGTTAATGTCCTGCTCCTATAAAACTATTGAGTGACAGATGCGTCCATCAGCCTTACAGTTTTAGATGCATTATATTGCCTATGGGTATTTCGCAAATTAAATGTAAAATTATGAAAATGCTTCCATGACTATAGAAAAACAGAAAACCCATTTCCTTGTAAATCCAGTAAAAGTTATGCGTAATAATTTGTTCACACAAAGAAGCAGATATTGTATATTCAGTACAGTGAGTTTGGAAAGTCCCTCTGCAGTGACTGCCAAGTGTGTAACGAACAGTGGCTGCTCCAGTGGTGGGGCCACAGCACAGTCCAAAATTCAAATAGGGGAATCTCACCAACTGTCACCCCAAATTATGCCAAACCTCACCAGCCGGGACTCCCTGGCAGTTGGTGTGGCTCCCCTAATTGAATTTTAGACTATCCCACACTTAGCACAAGCAGTCACTGCAGAGGGACTTTCCCAACTCTCTCTATGGGGTAGAAGTACTAAGTCTTTGAGTGAGATAAAGTGTAGAGAGAAAAAGTAGCAGCCAATCAGCTCCTCATTTCACAGGCTGTAAAGTGACAGTTAGGAGCTGATCGGTTGGTACTTTATCTCTCTCCACTTTATCTCTCTCCAAGGCTTAGCACATCTCCCCGCATATGTATAGTATTGTACGTATAATGGACATGTAACAGGGAAGCAAATGCAAAAATCATTGAGATACTATAGGAATGAGAAAATATGTTTCATTTTTCATCAGGATGAGACATCACACAGGTAAAAAAATAAAGTTGAGAATTCAGTCATCTGAGTTACTGTTTTACCACTGGCCCTACCCCTGTGTATGAATGAAGTCACCTGCCCAAAACAGTGTATATTTGAAAGGCAAGTTTAGAAAGCTGTCACTCTAACTCTGCCTGATAAGTTAAAGGAGCACCTCCCCCTTCTAAAGGGCCCCATACATCAAGCGGCTGTGTTACTCATTCCCTTATCCGACTGGAACCGATCGATGACCGCCGATATATCAGGCAATCAGTGAAATTCTTCATGTTAAAAATCCATGATTTGTGAATCGCAATCATATTTGGGTCGGGATTGACAATTTGTGAATCCAACATGTTGCATTTCACAGATGCACCGATCCCAGCTCCGGGGATCGGGGAATTGGCCAATACATTGCTGAAGTATGGGGGCCTATAGTTAACAGAAGAACCTACAACAGAGGAATACAAGAGTGTATGGTTGACATGTTTAAGTACAAAGACACCAGTTATTTCATGTGTATTATTCAGCTCATTACTATACTTTCTTTGATATATATTAATTCATTAATTCTTTTATATATATATTCAAATAATGGCTTTACTTAAAAAATGAATACTGAGATATGAATCAGTCTGGAAAAGTTTAGCATAAGTTTCTCTCTAACTGTACATTTGTTTTCTTTTGGATATGACTCTGACCTTAATAGACAGCTCAGGAACGTGCAATACAACAATCTTCTGTTTGGCCATTATCTTCTTTGTTTCATTGACCCGAGCTGTGACAAAAAAATTTAGAGATGCCTGTTCCACAAGATGGTTCATGTACTCACTGGCTTTTATTTGAACTTCTGCCGTTTTAGCTAATAGAAAAATGAAATGAAAGAGAGAAAATGCAATTTACATTCTGAAGTGGTCATTGGAAATATATTCCTGAGTATCACATACCATATATCACTCATCATATTTGTTGCTAGTACTGTAACTAAATGGTAATTTACACAATTCCACCTCTTCACTCTCAGTACACAATGAATATCTGTGCTTGGTATAAGCATCTCCTAACTCTGTAGCTTTTTGTAGCCTTCAATCACATAATCTGCAGTTAATAAATAGAATTTAATGTATATCACTTGAAAGCTGTATTTGGCAACATTGGAGAGAAGTTGAAAAGATTATACAAAGGGATATGACTTCTTCAAAAAGGAAATTCAATTTCCAATACGTGTTTTATTATATAGCAAACACAAACATAAAGTGCATTCTTTTACATTTGCTCTTTAGCAGTTTTACATCAAGTGCTTTATTATAGATGAAAGAGCAGCTTCAAAAGGGTCTCACAAGTGTGCAAATAAACAGTTACATATATTATTATATATAAACCTTACACAATGAGCATTTTCTTTACGCAACAAAGCTGTGTTATTACTATCAATGCATGAATTGCCCCATTTGCTTTATTAACTGAATGGTTATATTTTTTATCCTATTATTCCATGTATATAATCAAATAGACTTAATAGTTTATCTTTATGTTGCAAATATGTTTATAGATATGATTAGTTTTAATGTCTCCTCTATGTGCTAGACGTAGCCCCCTCCCCAATATAAATCGTTCAATGCCCCTGGCTGCGGCTGTGATAAAACATGTAAAAGTCGCAGGAGGCATTGAGTTAAAAGACACCCACGACTAGCTTCTGTACTCCACTGCTGTGTCCGATGACACAGCATCAGATCTACTGGGGGACCATCGGACAATTCAGTAACCCTCTGGTTACTCAGGATGTCTGGTTAAATTACGCAGCCGAAACCAGTGAAGCTGCTTCCAAGGACACAGCCACTAGCTTCAACACATCCAGACAACAGGTGCAATATGCCCCGGTTTTCTGTAACACTTCCTGTCGCCGTCCTGTTGCCACCCCCAAATGCCAGCAGCATTCCAGCTTCAGATCAGCCCATGAACAGAGATGTGCGTTTATATCAGGTTTACTTACATCTCTGAATTAGGCCCTAACACAAGTAACAGAAATGACTGACAAGCAATGATATATTTTTATCCAATGTCACTAACTTGAGAAGATCACTATCAGATATGGCAGGTTGTGGTGATCTACTGTACTGTAAAACTTTCCAGGGTCAAACATATTTTAGCCTTTGTTTTTATCTCTAACTTTTCAAATCCTGCTTTCAGTGTTTTCTAAAGCCGCGTATCTATTTGCAGATTAAACAGAGCGATTGATTGATAACGACATCGTTATCGATCAATCGCTCATTAATCGTGCACAAATCGGGCATGAAAATGTTGAAAACAACCAGCAATGCGCGCTGCCACTGGTTGTTTTCAACATCAATCATCGCCTGAACATGCCGGTGAATCTGCCGATAACGACAGATTGGGCATGTTCGGGGATGAGGGAGGGTGCCTGCACTGAACGACATATCGCTCAGTGTAGGCACTGCAGGGGAAAAGGAATGACTGTACGATTACAATGTTGTAATCGTACTGTCGTTCCATGTTCTGCAAGTGGATACATATCTTTAGACCATCTTTTATGTTACAAGTGTGTTTGGAAAATGTAACCGTACTTCAGTAGCACTGATTCTATTAATCAGATCAAGTACAAGACTAGAATAAAACTGTTGTCAAAACTATTGTAAGGTTTTCATTACTTGTGAATACTTTACATTTGATACAATTGTCTATTATTATGTAGCCACTTTTTCCATTACACCCAAATCTACTCTCTAAAACAGAGTAGTAAAAGTAACAATAGTACATATGCATTTCAAGTGAATACAAAATAGAGTTTGTATGTTTGCCTTATATCTTTCCTTGTGTGGATACATTTTGGAATAATTTTCTCTGCTGTTTTTGAAACCCTTTATTTTTCATGACAACTGAAATATCTCAAAAATAGGAAGGAAATTATATTGATCATTTAGAGATAGCTTTATCTGAGGGGGTGACACCAAAATAGCAAAGCAGCTCTGCTATTTTGACATCACTTCCTTGAATGGTGTCACCCGGTGTGGCCTGCCCCCAAAATAGTGATGCCACTAAGGGATCGAGAGACTTCATATTGAACAAGGCTTTTTATTTTGGTCAGCAAAGACATAATATTTGTTTTTTATTTTTAAATAACTTTTATGTATTGATGACTGGCCCAGGGAAGTAGTAAGTTTACTTTAAACTCCAGGCCAGTACCACATACATAGCAGAGGACCATTCAGCTGCTCTCTGATATTTTTCCTGATAAATCAAGATAATAAAAAATTCCATGAACTGGCTGTTAATAAAATAACAGAAAATTGGCCTTTAATACTGTTTTTACTGCTGCCATGCACTTTGTCACTTTTTAGGCATATAACCATTTTATAAAGGGGGGTAACACCACACCCTGTGAACTGTATGCCTTGAAATAAGGTTGGTGGAGAGCAGGGGACACCTGCATGCATACAAAAAGCATTGAAGGTCAGCACTTTTTGACTGCTTGTAAATGACTGTGTGTTTCTTGATTTTTTGCTACATTCAGTTCTCACACTTCCTCGGCAAGTCATGGATAATTTACAACATATATAGTAGCTTGTTGAAACTGAATGAATGAAACATGCTAGGATTTGCTATAAACCAAGCAAGACCTGCCAGTAACCCTGTGTCCCTGAGGTAATCAGAAAAGGGATTTTGTATGACAGAGATTGAGGGTCAAGAGGGCTGAGCACCTTTTTATATATCTGAAGGTTGCGTTTGGTGCTTTTAGGAAAGCATCAGACTATGCGTTTTATACTGTAGACGCAGGTCATAGTTTTCTTTATAAACAATAATTGTATTCCTGCATGGTTGCCTTAAATGTCTAAATGATATGAGCACAGAATATCCATACAGCAGTGGATCTGATGATTGTATGTAAAGTATGAAAAAAAAGAAACCAGCAATCAATTGGATCCATTGCTCATAAAAGTGATTTCTAACTAATGTTATAGTACATTTCTCCTATGCACAATAAAACATGTTATTTAATTTTGCACTTTATATTTATAATATGTTTGTGCAACTTACTGGATAATGGATCCAAAGTAACTTCAAGTTTTTTGTTTTTAAACTCTGCTTTCAGTACCCCAGTATAAAATACAACATGTCCAGCTAGAAAGGCTGACACTGTATAAAGATGTGAGCTTTGGTTCTTGAATGTTAAAGTGACTTTGAAGTCACTGCCAAATACTGCATTATCTTCCTGAAATTCCATTGTAGTGTCAATCGAAGATGGTAGCTGTTCCTCTTCTCGGATTACCTTTTTGACACCATACATAAGAGCAGCCTCCAGCGCCAGTCTCTCTTCCTCAGTGCCTGTCACAAAACAAAAGTACAAACAAGTTTTCAGGTCAAAAGTATTAAGAGTACAACATTTAGAAATATTGGTCATTTAGCTGCAATAAAAAAATAAAATAGGAGTTATAAAGAAAATTATTCAATTCAACAAGAACCACCCCCGATCTCTGATAGTATGCCTGTTGGATGTAATGCACTGTGCGGGACTGGACCAGGTTAATATTATGGTAAATGTATACAAACACTCAGCCATGGTGCTTAGGGCCTGATTTCAGAGCCGCTCGTAAGCGGCCGCTCGTTCGCTCCGAGCGATGTTTGCCCAACTGCGCATGCGTACGGATCGTTATACGCATGCACGAACCAGTCAGTGCGGTCGAAATTCAAGTGCTCGCAATATAGCGAAAGCCTGATAATTTGAGTGACAGAAAGAGGCGTATGTGGGTGGTAACAGGGGAAGGTGTTTGAAAACGGGGAGTGGAGATCCGATCGCAGGCGTGCTTAAAGGTCAAAACGGGCGTTTTATGGGTGTGCATAATTAAAACAGCAGCGTCATTGACCACGTCACTGGGTTATTTTATAGCCAGAACTGCTCGCAAAATTGTGGTAGCAAAAACCAACCACAAGAATAGCGAGCAGCTCATACCCTGGTCGATGTACTCGATTAATCTAATAAATAGCGGACATGACGTAGGATGCGAGCGGCCAGGGGGCGTAGTTTCCCAAAAAACGACCGCAAGTTTTGTTCGCTCATTCAGACCTAGAGGCGTGAAAAGACCGCAAACAGCGAACGGTTCATTTGAATAGCCACCCCTATTTTCTGGACGAGCGAGCGCCAATTGCATCCGGCTCTGAATCAGGCCCTTAGTCCAAATGATCCAATTTCAAAAATATGTGTATGTGTATGTGTATATATATATATATATATATATATATATATAAAATATATATATATATATATAATATATATATATATATACACACACCTAGGCTCAAAGGGGCTCTATGAGCATCTTCAATAAGATTAGCAGAATTACTTTAGCATGTAAGTGGTGATTCTTGGTATATTTTGCAAAAGACAAAATATTCCTTTTGCATTGGCAAATGACTAATGTATGACTGGCACCTCATAAAATTGATTTGATAGCATAGATCCTTAAAATGAAAATTGCAATATTAAAATTTCCAACAATGTTATGTTCTAAAACAGGGGTGGGGAACCTTCTTTCTGCCGAGGGCCATTTTGATATATATAACATTATTCGCGGGCCCAGTCCAGGCCACACCTCTTCCATGTGACGTCACATGGGGGCGGGGCCAAAATAGACCCTGATTCAGCAATGCAAATCCGGAGGATGCTCTGGGTAGCTGTAAGGGCAGCAGTGTGACCGTCTAAAGTGTCCTAAGGATGCTAAAGTGTCCTAAGGATGCTAAAGTGTCCTAGAATGTAAGCTCTCATGAGCAGGGACCTCTTCCCTCATGTGCTTCTCTTTTCATTTTCTTCTACTCTCTACTCCCCATTAGGGCACCTAACACGGGACTGCCAACTCCCGGCAGCTTATTGTGAGTGCTTTAATCACTATTTCAGCAATGTATATCAGTCGTGTTCTTGTCCTGCACTGTAATGTACTGTAAGTTACTTGTTTCTTGTTCACCTATTATTTCTATGTACTATGTAAGGCGCTGCGGAACACTTGTGGCGCCATATAAATAAAGGATAATAATAATAATAATAATGGCACTGTTGCATAGATTCTGGCTGCAGTGTTCCATTCTAGGCACCCTGCTATCCAGATGAGGATAGCAGAAAAAAGCTCAGAGGGCCAGACCAAATGATTCCGGGGGCCTTATATGGCCCCCGGGCCTGAGGTTCCCCATCCCTGTTCTAAAATGTAGTTACTATTGTTAATCAGCTTTGTCATTCCATTGTTTCCTTAAGAAAGTTCACATGTCAAATTTTTTTTTTAAATATTGTCACTCAACAGAGTCTTTGGCACTTTCCAGTAATGTGGGACAACAAAAATGTTTTGTAGGGCCGTCAGTAAGACAGGCCTTCTCTTTCCTCAAATCCCCTGTAGTTTCCAGTGCTTGGGTGTAATTGTACAAGTCACTTATGTCATATATGTAACAAAAGGAAGGAATGTGGCTCCAATTATCATTCTTCATTCTCTGCCATGTCCACATACTCTCAATATATTTCCTTTTTCCCTCTGACCAGACAAAATATTAATATTACACATTACATGGTTTAGTATTTATTATGAAGTGGGATTTTCTGTGACAGTTGCTGCTTTCCTGTTGGATGTCATTGCTCTACTCTCTTGTTAACTGCTTTCATTCTACAACCTTTCCTCACATCCATCCTCTTGGGACCCAGTAGCTAAGCAACCACACAGTACTCACACTACAAATCTCCAAGGGTTTGCATGGCAAATAGACCTCCCATTAAATATTGAAAAACTCTAATGGTGAATACTGACGTGCTTTCTTTTACACTTTTTTTTCCAATTTCCTTTCCCTTTTACTTTCATTGCAAAACTGCAATAAATGCTAAAATATTTACTAAACCATCTTTCTACAGTACCACCTTGTTTGATCTGAATTATTTTTAGTAATATAAGAACAGATGTGTTATGATAGAATTGTATTTTTGAGATGCAAAGCCTGCAGTCTTTCAGCTAAACTAATACACTTTGCTAGCCATTAAAGCAGTTTTTCGCTACATAGACAACACAATTAAATCGCAATACAAAGAAAACATTCCCAGTAACAAATATACACCTTTTGTTTGGATTTGGTAAACACAATTTTGTGTTTAGTTTCCATAATAACTATATTAGAAATGTAAGTATTTATACTGATTATTGATAAACATTTGCTTACCAATATAGTTGATTTATTCGGGAAACTGCAGTTTAAATATTTATGTGTATTCAGCCTACTGCAGGTGTTTAGTTAAATTCGGTAATCTGGATGCCCTAGCAAGCACTGGTGGCCTGTAACTACATTATTAATCATTTGGGATGGTGTGTAGCCACAGGGCAATATGCAAAGTACGGTGTAAACGTAATTTGCAGCCTTTTCTGGGCACAAGTTGTTTTGCTTTTTAATGTCCATGCACATATTTTCGTAATCCACATTTTTCATGGGTACTCATAGCCTGCGACTACATGTGACTAAGGGACCAGGATCGGGGCATGCAGATGAGGGCTCTGGGTGTGCTTACATGTGCAGTAGGCTAACAGACCCAGTCAAAGCACAGTAAGGATGTGGGGTGGGCATGCATGACGTGAGGGGTGACCAAAAAGGGCAGCGGAAATTGGCAAATGAATGCAGATGCAGGGATCTGGGCTACGGGTCCTCACACCGTGACACTAAAGATGATGACTTTGTCTGATTGGTTGCAAACGTAAAATACACATCAATTTATGCAAACATACTGAAACTTTGTTTAAAAGGTTAGTTTACATTGCAATTCATACACATTTAATACAAATAAAGAATGCTTCATTCATACTAAGTTTGGGTAGGGGAAGCCCGCACATACATTTTAAAGTGTTGTTAAGCATTACAGATGTACCAATCCACGTGGGTACTTTTTATCTGCTCTGTCTGCCAGTTAGCTGTAATGCATTAGAATTGTATACAGTGATTTTTACCAATTTCAAAACTCACTGTAAAATCAAACCTCCAGTCATACTCCAGCTGCAGGTACATCTATGGGCGAGAGCCTCAGCCAAGAGTAGGAAGCCTCAGCTAAAGACTTGCATACACGGACAGCTCTGAATAGGTCACCAAGATGCAAATTTATTTTGCCAACACAAGTTGTGATTGTTTACTTGCAACTATGGATATTAGAGGGGGTTATTAGAGGGGGTTTGGCTGGGCTTGGTTGGATAAGATGTAACATATGACTTCAGGGATCAATCAAGCCTGCACTTTAATGTTAGGAAGGTTTTTTTTATCTAGGTTGCAATACATTGGCTTTATGTCAGGGACAGAACTATGGGAGACAATGGAGGCGCCTGCCGCCGGGCTCCAGCTCTGAAGGGGCACCTCCTCCATTGTCCACAACATATTCACCCCACTTTGGGCTGTAACTATCAACTTGGAGTGTACTGTCACGGCCGCCCAATACATGGCACCCCTTCCTAGCACCTGAGAAGCCACCATACACTAGTGGAGAGCTCCATGTCAGACCACCAGCTGCTGCCTTCATCTATCTATAGCCTGTCTGCATGTGAATTGCTACATTACAGTGTCAGCGGCTGTGACAGGGGGGCACCAAATTATAACTTGCCTCCAGGCGTCTGGGATGAACTTACGCCACTGCTTTATGTGCACCTTTGCTGAGAGTCAGTCAGATGTGGTCATCTGAGAGGAAGTGGGCTAAGCAGTGGTGGCTCCTACTTCATGTATCAGGAGGACTACTGCAGCCCACCTAAGCAGCAGCACTGTAAGGGGAGGGAAGAAAATAGAACAGGTCCTGTGCATATGCACAATTCCCTGGCTTCAAGGGACTGCAATGGGTTCGGCCCCTAAAAGCACATTACTGCTGTTGGCAAAACTTGTGTATGCTCACAACCCTTCCTATTTCTCTCTCGCAGCTTTTAAGGACTGCAGGCCTGATTCAGAGTTACACGCTATTAGCATCACTGATGCTTCTTTGGACACAGCAGTGATGCTAAAAAATGCTAATGACACAGAAGACGTCTTGTGTAAAAAGACACCTCATTCTGGTTTCCATGATCCACTGCTGTGAATGAGGACATAGCATTTCAGCACTCTGCATGACCATCAATCATCTGAGGTTAAGTCATGCCTCCCGACCCTCCTCCAGACCCGTCATGCCTCCAGACCTGCCCTCCTCAGTCGAGAGTCTCCTCCCTCCACCCCCCGCAGTGGTGTTTATACTGAACCAATTATTATAATTATTTAGAAATGTGCGCTGATCCCGGTGTTTTGGTTTTGGATCCGGATTCATCTTTGTGTTTTGGTTTCAGTTTTGCAAAACCACCCTCATGTTTTGGTTTTTAATCTGTATTTTTTTTTAAATAAATAAAAAAACTGGTAAAAAAATGACATAAGTTTGACCTGTTAGCATGCAATCCAAAACCCGAGTTCAGTTTTTAAGCAGGAGTTCTGAACCGCAGGAAGATCTGAACCGGGACTCGGTTCGACTCGGTACCCCAAAGTGATTCCTAACTTGTACTCTGTTCAACTCAGAACCCCTAAATTCGGTTGTTGTTCATTCTCTGAGAACCGGACCCATCTCTATTATTATTATTATTATTATTATTATTATTATTATTATTATTATAATTATTATTAAAATCCTTTATATGGCACCACAAGTGTTCTGCAGCGTAAGTACAAAGTACATAAACAAATAAGTGAACAAACAAACAACGACTTACAGTACAATAGAATGCAGGACAAGGACATGGTTTATGCACATTGCTGCATTAGTGATAATAACACTCAAGTAAGCAACAGGGCATAAGCAAACAGGTGTTAGGTGCCCTAGTGGGGAGTAAGGAGTAGATGAAAGTATAAGTAAAAAGAAGCACAAGAGGGCTCGTAACAGCTTACATTCTAAAGTTAATAAACCAATAAACTTATAATGTGACCAAACTGTATTGGGAACAAGCTACATATACTTGAAAATCACTGCACTAATGTCACTACCATTGGATTTGTAATGGAACCTGGGAAATGCATAACACACATACATGAGAAGTGCTTACACACATACATGAGAAGTGCTTACACACACGCATAAAACAGGCAAAGAATTCAGAGTAATGAAACTTTATAAAGTATTGTACAATCTATGCTAAAATTTTATATTGTATGTGTAAGATTGTTGTTGAAGATTATCTAAATGAGAATATACAGTGTAAGAATCAATAATCCTGTTATGCATGTCAAAGAATATAAACATTTATATTTGTACTGTATAAATTTATATCTGAACATGTGCATGTTGCCGAAAAATAAATTATATGTACCATATATTGTAAGTAATTCTAAGTCCCATATCTAGAATATCTGCTTGTGAATAGTTTATATACCATTCACAACCAGATATTGTAGATATACAAAGGCAGCTTCCAGTTTAGCCAGAGCTACTGTTAATTTTCTACTCTTTTTGTGAAATGTGGCTAAACTGGAAACTGCTTTTGTGAGCGATTAATATGTATTATTTTACATGTTGAAATGTGCTGTGTTATACACAGGTTATGTTATATTTGTATTGTTTACAGTATATGATCCTGAAGTTATCTGATAGCGTTTCATTATGACTCAGAGGAAAAATGTTGCAATAGCTTGTCTTAATTCATAATACATTGTAGATACGTTGATGATTTGCTTGATGTATTTGTAAAAATATAGTTTGTGTAAGATCTGGGAGGTACAGTATATCCCCTGTCAAAAAGGAAGATGGCAAGAACTTCCTCTCTGTGATTGTTGTGCTACAAGATGGGAAATTGACTAAAAGATACCTCATAGGAACATCTGCAATGTGTTATGGGAACTGTATTATTTGATATTACGCAAAATGCACATCTTGTATTTTACCCCAATAACTTAATATTAGATGGCCATATGGAATTTCATCATATTTCAAAGTTATTATGTAGGGTTCCATACAAAAGGTTGAAAATGAAAAGGTCTACAATGATTTGGTTGACACAAGAAAGTCGACATGACAAAGAGTCAACAGTATAGAAACTCGATATGTACAAAAGGGTGACAGGTTCAAAAGGTCAACATAGAAATAGTCAACACAGCAATGGTCGACACATACTTTTTTATTTTTAGGGTTAGGCACTTACCGGAGGGTTAGGCACGAGGAGGGACAGTTAGGGTTAGACACTCACCCAGACGGTTAGGCACTCACCCAGAGGGTTAGGCACCAAGGGGAGGGTTAGGGTAAAGAATAAGGTTAGAAAAAGAAAGTGTCGAACATTTCTCTATCCACCATTTCCATGTTGACCTTTCTAACCTGTTGACCTTTTGTACCTGTATAAAATATGTTGTCGACCTTCTGTACTGTGTAACTTTTGCCATGTTGATCTTTTTCCATGTCGACCTTTGGCGGTCGACCAAATTATTGTCAAGCTTTTTATTGTTGACTTTTTGTTTCCCACACCAAAGTAATAACAGCCATTTTAATTGTTTTGTAGTGATCCCTAATTTCAGCAGTAGACCAGCAGGAAAAACTCTGCTATGGACCTGCTAGCCCTCTTGATAGCCAACATATTGTACAGCTTGTAGAAAATGCATGATATATATTTGCACCTATCCCTATACAGATCTGCAACAGGCTACACTAATTCTAAAGCACTTACACATTGCTAGTATTGTCAGCTATTGAAATCAAGTAGACAGTTCAACACCATATGTAACAAAATATAGAAAACAAAATATAGAAGAAAAATTTAGGGTCTATAAATGCATAAGGCAGTACATATTTTAAGGTTTCCTTTGTTGTGCTGAAGAGAATAGTGGACCTCTAGCATTAGAAACCAAATATGAACATCGTTGAATGATTTAATTTGAACACTGTCCTGCTCAGCCTTATATTCCATACCCTGCATTCAGCCAGGGTTAGTGATGCAACTGTGTTATGCCTGTATGTGCAGTAGAATGTGCAGATCTTGCTCCCCAAAGGACATACTTTATAACCAGCACAGCAAACAAACATACTGTAATTGATTTCAAGCACCCTTCATTTAGCCGTTCATGGAGGCTCTTCTTAGCAGTGGGCATTACTGTAAAGCTAAAAGCAACTGCGATCAGGCTTTTTATCAGATCAGATGATCATCTTAGGGTATCAGACAAGGAGATTTGTGAATAATTTGGTATAAAATACTTTGGTGGTCATCATTAGTTCAACCTTAAAGTCCATAAATATGCTGTAAATAAAAAAATAATCTCTATCTATCCCATCTTAGTGCTGATAAGTTTCTTAATTAAACGGATGCATATTTATCATAGTCATATTTAGTCTTTCATTTTATGCAACATTTACTTAAACCTTCAAATAACATTAGTACAAGGATACTGACTCATGGGGGTTTATTTACTAAAGTGCAGGTTGTTAGAAGTGGAGATAGAAGAGATGTTGCCCATAGCAACCAATCAGATTCTGGCTATTATCTTCTAGAAGGTGCTAGATAAGTGTTAAGTAGAATCTGATTGGTTGCTATGGGTAACATCATTTCTAAAAACCCAAACTTTAGTAAATATACCCCATAGTGTAACAGAGTTAAATAAAAGAATAAAAAAACAGTAGATAAAAGTAAGCAAAACATAAATGGTATAATCAAATGGTCTGTAGTAATACAGTGTAAACAATGGCTGAGGACCGTGAGGTTTGAGCCATAAGAGATGTAAAAAATAAGTTTAACTTTATCTAATTAAAGTAAAAGCCTTCTGTTTAATTGGGTTTCTTACTGTAAGCCAGATTCACACTGTGTATGTTTATCAGAACTTAAATTATTAAGACTGTACAGAAGACATGCTAAATTAAAATTGAATATGAGTTTGACTAACAGGTGCAAAGTCATCCCGAAGTCTCTCCCACACATGCTGCAAAGAACATGTCCATACATTTTATTTAAACTTCTGTAAGTTTTAAAATGTACACCAAACTGTACATCATAGCGCAGCAGAACACATTACCTTCTGAAAACTTGTAGAGGTCAGTTATATCATGTTGTCCATCTCCGCCTATCTCTTTAGTTAATATTCTTTGTCCTACGTGAGTTTTATCAACATTCTGAATCACTTTTGATCCATCTTTCTTTACATTGTAATAAACAATGTCACTGTTTACCTGTAACAATAAAGCGAGCATGGTGTGATTCATCCCAAATCTGTTTTTTTAATATCTGTTAATTCATAGATTTAAAACATGCAATGCTCTCTTAATGATAGAATAGTAGTTATCACAAACAAATCCTCCTTATAGAATCCAATATGTAAATAAAAAGTTATAATAAGACCTTGGATATCTGAGTCTACGCTATATGATGTTGTCATGTTATGGTCGCATACTTCTCAGACTAGGGATGTCCATCAACATTTGCTGGCTAGTAACCATCAATGCTTTCCTCCCAATAGTAAATAGTTTTACCATCGATGGTTCCTATGGCAAAATAACACCACTTTCAGTACTGCGCATGCGAGGCTGCAGACACTCTTCATTTGCGCATGAGCAGACCCAACTGGTTTAAAGACTGTGCAAGAGTTCGAACTAAGTCAATATCACAAACAAGTGCATATCAATTGCATTGCGTAATAACATCATCGATCATGGGCTGATGTGTCACAGGTGGTCATGTGTGTGCTATGAAAAATGCACACACATAGCCCACAACATGGGCATGGTCTTAAAAGCCGGCATGGTCTTAAAAGCCAAGGCACAGACGTTTAGTCTTTCTCTCTTTATCCTGGAGATTCACAGAGACACACATTCTCTCTCATCACTTATGCTGGCCATACAGGCTACAATTATCGGGGCGATCCACCTGATATCGGCGGATCGCCCCGATAATTCTAGCGTGTGTGCGGGCGACCGAGGGTTAAATATTGCTCGGTCGGGCATGCAGGATTGTCCAGCATGCCCGTCCGATGCGATATTTACCCGGTAAACTGTTGGCCGCATAGGGCAGTGTATGCCCAGCGCGGCCGACAGACAGACATTTCCTGTGTTCCTTCCTACGGAAGGAACAGGGAAATGTCTCCTCCCCCGGGGGCAGAGTGCGGATGTCGGGCTATACACTGTGAGAGAAATCTCGCAGTGTATGCTGGCGACATCTGCGGCTGGCAGGCTGCCAGATAAAATGTCTGTCGGTCTGACAGACATTTTATCTGGCTGTGTATACCCAGCATAAGAAATGCCATACACAAATCTAAGATTATACTAACTAGCAATAAACTGATAAAGTAACAGGACACACAGGGCTCATGTATAGCTGGACTTACATGTATTTTTTTGGTGTAAAATATACTTTATATGTAATGTACATACAGTATGCACAAAAAATCATTGCCCATATGCAAATTCCTTCTGACTAAGTAGAAAGGCAGACTGGGGGAGGGAAGAGGTAATCAAGCGCAGGCCAGGCACAGTAAGCGTGTGTAAGTGTGACTGAGTCAGATCTGTACACAGATGCTGTTAGCAGAACCTATGTTGATAGTGATGCTGGCGTGTGATAGAGGTCAGTCCACACATTAAAGGGATTAACCAAGGATTGGTTTATTAGCCAGGTAGAAAGGCAGGATGTGAGACAACACAGGGTTAATGCAGTATAATGCAGGAAGATGCAGTATGAGACAGATCCAGCCAGGAGTGGGTTAATGCACAGTAGGTGGTGGTGGAATACACAGTGCAGCCAATGGTGGTGACGCAGTGGCTTGTGGAACCACTGTACAAATATGTGGCAGTTGTTGGGTATCTGTGGTAGTCTCCCTCCAGAGAAACCCATGGGCAGGTCATAACTCTCCAGAGGAAGAAGATACGTGGTATGGTAATAGTGTGCACAGTAGGTGCATTGGGCCAGAGGTTGTGCATGTGCAGTAGTGGTGGTGATTTATTATTGGCTGAATGCAGATTACCTTCTCCAGCTTAATGTGCTGTGTGCTGTGGTTATATGATAATTTTGCTTACGTGTCAAGATACATATAAATCAACATGCACACCAATTGTTCTTCTATTCGGACATATTTTATGTCTGCGTTTTTTTCTGTAAAATGTGTCCACCTTTGCATTAAGCCCACATAGAGAACACTAATAAAGGAACAGAGCAACACAAAGGCAGAGAGATGCATGCCCTGACTGACTACTGCAACAAAGGAATAAACTCAAGATTCAGTGGCATACAGCAAAGAGTGGTGTATTCACCTGGTGAAGTCAATTTATAATAATTTGTTAAAGTGTAAATGATTCAAAGTATGTGTGTGTGTAGTGCATTGTGGGTTACCTACAGCAATTATGTGTGTGACTACAAGAGTGAACAACAAGGGTTTTGTGTTAATAAATGGTAAGAAGGATTAGAGTAGTCATTTGTGAAAATAGCACAAGTAAAAGTGGAAGAGTATATGAGTAATTAGTGGGGACTTACTTGGAAGACTAACTTCCTTCAATTTAACTATCATGAGTGAATTAACACCTTAAAATGCATTTTAAATGGTTCCAGTGAGAACTATGAAAACTTTGTTGGTGCAGTTGAGCTATGCTCAGTTACCTGGGGATATAGGCTGGCAGCTGTAAGTCTTCCAGCCTCTGTACATGCATGATCTAATGCTAGCATCTCATATGGGTCACAACTCCTATATATAGAGAATGCAGGCTTACTTCATCAGCGCCAATGTATATAAAGACAGCTAGGCTGGCATCACTTACTAACAACTAACACGCATGATCTAATGCTAGCATCTCTATATGGGTCACAACTCCTATATACAGAGAATGCAGGCTTACTTCATCAGTGCCAATGTATATAAAGACTGCTAGGCTGGCATCACTTACTAACAATTAATTATATAGGTTGATTGACATCCAAAAATATTCCTTCAGGTACTGTACAAATTAAATGCTATTAATAAAGGTGATGATAAAAGTTGACATGCTGTGGGGGAGGTAAGACAGTTAACTTTTATTAGGGGACCAATATTTTAAATCTCTGCATAGTCCTTCATCAGCTCATCTTCTGCCTGTTGTGTAAAGCCAGTGCCTGACATAAAAATCTATCACAGGTTGTTATTACTGAGCTCAATAACATATAGGAAACAGCTGTTAATGTTCATACATGTCCACCATGGTGATCTTTTTATTAAGTATATACATATATATATATATATATTATGAAAGGTAAATAATTTTAAAGTCTGCTCAGCTCACTTGGAGTTCCAAAGTCAAAAGGATTTATTTGCAAACAGAAATAAATAGCGTACCGCCCCTTACAATACGCAAGCGCAATTGGCACCAATACAAGGCTTCAATTCTGAATGCACTGACTTCCAATGGTCACTGCAGTACAATTTATAAATTCACTTTCAAATAGTCCTTAGGGAATAAGATCATTGGATACAGGCAGGGATCTGTATATACGTCTGATAGGTCAGTTCTTTCTTCTTTGTGTGTGAGCAGTCGGATCTTCATTAGCCTGAGGGTCACGCCAAAACTATCCCATTCTGGAATTCCTTTGTCTCACAGTATCATTGGAGAGGGGGAAGTTTCAGTTTCAGGTTAAGCACATTACATTGTTTAACTATATATAAACTGGATCTAAAACATTATACCAATAATATTACATTTGTGTTTACAACAGGGATGCAGTATTTACCTATAATATGCTACAAATTAAATACTGATTAAAATAAGACTAAACATCAATATACAGTTATGTAACATTATAAGTATACTTAAAGTATATTTAAAATAAGAACTTCATTAATGATATTCCATAACCGCACGGTGTGGTGGTTTCTGCAGTGTCACCAAAGTTATCCTATTGGAATACAGAACAGAACAAGCCCAAGGAATTGTGTAATATTATGAATCACAACAGCATACAATAAGATCTTATACAATCAGATCTCATAAAAATCTAATTCGACCAATCTGCAATTTATAACCTATATAAGTACATGCCTTCATCCAAAATAACTATCCTTAACAATATATATATATTAGGGGTGAGCGGGTTCGGATTTCTGAAATCCGAACCCCCCCGAGCCCCCCCGATCCGAGTCCGATCCGAGTCAGGCTCGACTTTTCCCGCCTGACTCGGATCTGAAATCGAGGCAAAACGTCATCATCCCGCCTTCCGAGTCTCGCGGGTTTTGGATCCTATATAAGGTACCCGCGTCGGCGCCATTTTCTCACTCGGCTGTGGACAGTGAAGAGGGAGGGTGGGAGTTAGGGCTGTGTAGTGTAGTGTAGTGTAGTGCTGCTGTTGTCCACTACTTCAAAGTCCATAGGGGCTGGCTGTGTTGTGCTGTGCTGCTGTTGTTAATAGGGGCTGTGTCCACTACTTCAAAGTCCATAGGGGCTGGCTGGACTGTGTTGTGCAGTCAGTTCTCCATAGGGGCTGTGTCCACTCCAAAGTCCTGTGCAGTGTCCCAGTCCTAAAGGAGTGCTGTAGTGTTGTCCAGGGGGTGCTCTGTCCATCAGGGGTGCTCCCCCCAAGTGCTAAAAAAATAATATATTTTCTGTGTTTGTGAATTGTGTGCGCAGTAGCCGCACGTGCATCAACAAAGTAGTGCCAAGCGTGCGCCTGTGTCATAAGTAAAGGGCCGGCTGGCTTGACCGTTAAAGGGTGCTGTAACCCCCGAAAGTACACTCCAGTCCAAACCAAAAAAAAATTATTTTCTGTGTTTGTGAATTGTGTGCGCAGTAGCCGCACGTGCATCAACAAAGTAGTGCCAAGCGTGCGCCTGTGTCATAAGTAAAGGGCCGGCTGGCTTGACCGTTAAGGGTGCTGTAACCCCCGAAAGTACACTCCAGTCCAAACCAAAAAAAAAAATATTTTCTGTGTTTGTGAATTGTGTGCGCAGTAGCCGCACGTGCATCAACAAAGTAGTGCCAAGCGTGCGCCTGTGTCATAAGTAAAGGGCCGGCTGGCTTGACCGTTAAGGGTGCTGTAACCCCCGAAAGTACACTCCAGTCCAAACCAAAAAAAAAATTATTTTCTGTGTTTGTGAATTGTGTGCGCAGTAGCCGCACGTGCATCAACAAAGTAGTGCCAAGCGTGCGCCTGTGTCATAAGTAAAGGGCCGGCTGGCTTGACCGTTAAGGGTGCTGTAACCCCCGAAAGTACACTCCAGTCCAAACCAAAAAAAAAATTATTTTCTGTGTTTGTGAATTGTGTGTGCAGTAGCCGCACGTGCATCAACAAAGTAGTGCCAAGCGTGCGCCTGTGTCATAAGTAAAGGGCCGGCTGGCTTGACCGTTAAAGGGTGCTGTAACCCCCAAAGTACACTCCAGTCCAAACCAAAAAAAAATTATTTTCTGTGTTTGTGAATTGTGTGCGCAGTAGCCGCACGTGCATCAACAAAGTAGTGGCAAACGTGCACCTGTGTCATAAGTAAAGGGCTGGCTGGCTTGACCGTTAAGGGTGCTGTAACCCCCAAAAGTACACTCCAGTCCAAACCAAAAAAAAAATTATTTTCTGTGTTTGTGAATTGTGCGCAGTAGCCGCACGTGCATCAACAAAGTAGTGCCAAGCGTGCGCCTGTGTCATAAGTAAAGGGCCGGCTGGCTTGACCGTTAAGGGTGCTGTAACCCCCGAAAGTACACTCCAGTCCAAACCAAAAAAAAAATTATTTTCTGTGTTTGTGAATTGTGTGCGCAGTAGCCGCACGTGCATCAACAAAGTAGTGCCAAGCGTGCGCCTGTATCATAAGTAAAGGGCCGGCTGGCTTGACCGTTAAGGGTGCTGTAACCCCCGAAAGTACACTCCAGTCCAAACCAAAAAAAAAATTATTTTCTGTGTTTGTGAATTGTGTGCGCAGTAGCCGCACGTGCATCAACAAAGTAGTGCCAAGCGTGCGCCTGTGTCATAAGTAAAGGGCCGGCTGGCTTGACCGTTAAGGGTGCTGTAACCCCCGAAAGTACACTCCAGTCCAAACCAAAAAAAAAATTATTTTCTGTGTTTGTGAATTGTGTGCGCAGTAGCCGCACGTGCATCAACAAAGTAGTGCCAAGCGTGCGCCTGTGTCATAAGTAAAGGGCCGGCTGGCTTGACCGTTAAAGGGTGCTGTAACCCCCAAAGTACACTCCAGTCCAAACCAAAAAAAAAATTATTTTCTGTGTTTGTGAATTGTGTGCGCAGTAGCCGCACGTGCATCAACAAAGTAGTGCCAAACGTGCGCCTGTGTCATAAGTAAAGGGCCGGCTGGCTTGACCGTTAAGGGTGCTGTAACCCCCGAAAGTACACTCCAGTCCAAACCAAAAAAAAAATTATTTTCTGTGTTTGTGAATTGTGTGCGCAGTAGCCGCACGTGCATCAACAAAGTAGTGCCAAGCGTGCGCCTGTGTCATAAGTAAAGGGCCGGCTGGCTTGACCATTAAGGGTGCTGTAACCCCCGAAAGTACACTCCAGTCCAAACCAAAAAAAAAATTATTTTCTGTGTTTGTGAATTGTGTGCGCAGTAGCCGCACGTGCATCAACAAAGTAGTGCCAAGCGTGCACCTGTGTCATAAGTAAAGGGCCGGCTGGCTTGACCGTTAAGGGTGCTGTAACCCCCGAAAGTACACTCCAGTCCAAACCAAAAAAAAAATTATTTTCTGTGTTTGTGAATTGTGTGCGCAGTAGCCGCACGTGCATCAACAAAGTAGTGCCAAGCGTGCGCCTGTGTCATAAGTAAAGGGCCGGCTGGCTTGACCGTTAAAGGGTGCTGTAACCCCCGAAAGTACACTCCAGTCCAAACCAAAAAAAAATTATTTTCTGTGTTTGTGAATTGTGTGCGCAGTAGCCGCACGTGCATCAACAAAGTAGTGCCAAGCGTGCGCCTGTGTCATAAGTAAAGGGCCGGCTGGCTTGACCGTTAAAGGGTGCTGTAACCCCCAAAGTACACTCCAGTCCAAACCAAAAAAAAAATTATTTTCTGTGTTTGTGAATTGTGGGCGCAGTAGCCGCACGTGCATCAACAAAGTAGTGCCAAGCGTGCGCCTGTGTCATAAGTAAAGGGCCGGCTGGCTTGACCGTTAAAGGGTGCTGTAACCCCCAAAGTACACTCCAGTCCAAACCAAAAAAAAATTATTTTCTGTGTTTGTGAATTGTGTGCGCAGTAGCCGCACGTGCATCAACAAAGTAGTGCCAAGTGTGCGCCTGTGTCATAAGTAAAGGGCCGGCTGGCTTGACCGTTAAAGGGTGCTGTAACCCCCAAAGTACACTCCAGTCCAAACCAAAAAAAAAATTATTTTCTGTGTTTAGCCGCACGTATATATCAAATCGATATAACATAAATGGAGGACCAAACTTTCTCCGATAAAAATAAAATAGAGAAAGATCAAGAACCACTTCCTCCTAGTGCTGAAGCTGCTGCCACTAGTCATGACATAGACGATAACATGCCATCAACGTCGTCTGCCAAGGCCGATGCCCAATGTCATAGTAGAGGGCACATACAATCCCAAATGGCAAAGTTCAGGAAAATGACCTTGAAAAAGACATTTAAATCAGCTGAAGAGAAACGTAAACTTGCCAATATGCCATTTACGACACGGAGTGGCAAGGAACGGCTAAGGTCGATCCCTAGTATGTTCATGACTAGTGGTTCAGCTTCACATGACGATGGAAGCCCTCCTCCCACTAAAAAAATCAAAAGAGTTAAGCTGGCAAAAGCACAGCGAAGAACTGTGCTTTCTAAGAAGATATCACAAATCCCCAAGGAGAGTCCAAGTGTGGTGGTGGTTGCGATGCCTGACCTTCCCAGCACTGGACGGGAAGAGGTGGCTCTTTCCACCATTTGCACGCCCCCTGCAAGTGCTGAAAGGAGCACCCACAGTCCACTTGCTGATATGCAAATTGAAGATGTCACTGTTGAAGTACAACAGGATGAGGATACTGGTGTAGCTGGCGCTGAGGAGGAAGTTGGCGAGGAGGATTCTGATGGTGATGTGGTTTGTTTAAATCAGGCTCCGGGGGAGACAGTTGTTGTCCGTGGGATGAAAAAGCCCATCACGGTCATGCCTGGGCAGAAGACCAAACATTCCACCTCTTTGGTCTGGCAATATTTCTATCCAAATCCGGACAACAACTGTCTTGCCATATGTACCATATGTAAAGGTGAAATAAGTAGGGGTAGGGACGTCAACCACCTAGGAACATCCTCCCTTATACGGCACCTGCAGCGCGTTCATAAAAAGTTACTGTCAAGTTCAGAAACTTTGGCTAAGACCGTAAGCAGTCCAGGGACACCTAAATCCCGTTGTCCTGTTGTATCCAAGCGCCTGCAAACCACACCGTCAACTCCCTCCTCGTCAATTTCCTCCTTAGTCAGGATCGGAAGTAGTCCTGCAGGCCATGTCACTGGCATGACTGACTCTCCTATCCGGGATTCCTCTGGAGGATCCTGCATTGCTACGCCTACTGCTGCCGCTGCTGCTGTTGCTGCTGCTGGGAGTCGTTCATCATCCCAGAGAGGAAGTAGGAACACCACTACTTTTACTAAACAATTGACCCTCCAACAGTCCTTAGCGAGGAGGATGAAGTACGACAGCAGTCATCCTGAAGCAAAACGTATAACTGAGGCCTTGACTGCTATATTGGTGTTAGACGTGCGTCCGGTATCCGCCATTAGTGCAGTGGGATTTAGACAATTGATGGAGGTAGTGTGTCCCCGGTTCCAAATCCCGTCTAGATTCCACTTCACTAGGCAGGCGATACCGAGACTGTACAGAAACGTCAGAAAAAGTGTCCTCAGTGTCCTGAAAAATGCCGCTGTACACAATGTCCACTTAACCACGGACATGTGGACAAGTGGAACAGGGCAGACTAAGGACTATATGACTGTGACAGCCCACTGGGTAGATGTATCACCTTACGCAGCAACAGCAGCAGCGTCACCAGTAGCAGCATCTCAGAAACGCCAGCTCGTTACAAGGCAGGCTACGCTGTGTATCACCGGTTTCAGTAAGAGGCACACCGCCGACAACCTCTTAGAGAAACTGAGGGAAATCATCGCCCAGTGGCTTACCCCACTTAGACTCTCCTGGGGATTTGTGATATCTGACAACGCCACCAATATTGTGCGGGCATTACATCTGGGCAAATTCCAGCACGTCCCATGTTTTGCTCACACAATAAACTTGGTGGTGCAGAATTTTCTGAAAAGCGACAGGGGCGTGCAGGAGACGCTTTGGGTGGCCCGAAAAATTTCTGGCCACTTTCGCCATTCAGCGACTGCGTGCCGAAGACTGGAGCGCCAGCAAACACTCTTGAACCTGCCCCGCCATCACCTGAAGCAAGAGGTTGTGACGCGGTGGAACTCAACCCTCTATATTCTTCAGAGGATGGAGGAGCAGCAAAAGGCCATACAAGCCTATACATCCACCTATGACATAGGCAAAGGAGGGGGTATGCACCTGACTCAAGCGCAGTGGAGAATGATTTCCGTGTTGTGCAAGGTTCTCCAGCCCTTCGAACTTGCCACACGTGAAGTCAGTTCAGACACAGCCAGCTTGAGTCAGGTCATTCCCCTCATCAGGCTTTTGCAGAAGCAGCTGGAGAAAGTGAAGGAGGAGCTAAGACGGAGCGATTCCGCTCGGCATGTGGGACTTGTGGATGAAGCCCTTCATTCGCTTTGCCAGGATTCCAGGGTGGTCAATCTGTTGAAATCAGACCACTACATTTTGGCCACCGTGCTTGATCCTAGGTTTAAAGCCTATGTGGTGTCTCTCTTTCCGGCCGACACAAGCCTGCAGAGGTGCAAAGACCTGCTGGTGAACACACTGTCAGCTGAAGCGGAACGTGACACGTCAATGGCTCCTTCTTCATTTTCTCCCGCAACTGGGGCTGCCAGGAAAAAACTTAGGTATCCTAAGCAACCTGCTGGCGGTGATGCAGGGCAGGCAGGACCAAGTTTGGACATCTGGTCCGGACTGAAGGACCTGGCAACAATTTCTGACATGTCTACTGTCACTGCATATGATACTGTCACCATTGACAGAATGGTGGAGGATTACATCGGTGACAGCATCCAAGTAGGCATGTCAGACAGTCCATACCTGTACTGGCAGGAAAAAGAGGCAATTTGGAGGCCCCTGTACAAGCTGGCTCTATTTTACCTGAGTTGCCCCCCCTCCAGTGTGTACTCCGAAAGAGTGTTTAGTGCAGCCGGGAACCTTGTCAGCGAAAGGCGTAGGAGGTTGCTTCCACAGAATGTGGAGAAGATGATGTTCATCAAAATGAATTATCAGCTCTTCCAGGGAGACCAGCCTCCAGAAGGTACAGAGGGACCTGTGGTGGTGGATTCAAGTGGGGACGAGTTAATACTTTGTGAGGATGAGGATGTACACACTGAAGAGGGTGAGGAATCGGTGGATGAGGAGGATGAGGATGACATCTTGCCTCCGTAGAGCCAGTTTGTGCAGGGACACATTAATTGCCAGCTTGTTTTGTGGGGGCCCAAACGAACCAATCATTTCAGCCACAGTTGTGTGGCAGACCCTGGCGCTGAAATGATTGATTTGTTAAAGTGTGCATGTCCTGTTTATACAACATAAGGGTGGGTGGGAGGGCCCAAGGACAATTCCATCTTGCACTTCTTTTTTTTCTTTGCATTATGTACAGTTTGGGGCCTAGTTTTTCTAACTGCCATCCTGTCTGCCACTGCAGTGTCACTCCTAGATGGGTCACGTGTTTGTGCCGCCCACTCGTGTCGCTTAGCATAGTCATCCAGCTACCTCGGTGCAACCTTTTGGACATGAAAACACTATTGTGAGGTGTGAGGTGTTCAGAATAGACTGGAAATGAGTGGAAATTAAGGTTATTGAGGTTAATAATAGCATAGGAGCAGAGAAACCAACAAATTCTGTGATTTTAGCTGTTTTTATGCTTTTTAAAAAAAAAATACAGATCCAAAACACAAAACCCAGAACCCAAAACACGGAAGGGTGGTTTTGGCAAAACCAATCCAGATCCAAAACACGAAGAAAGATCCAGATCCAAAACCAAAACACAAAACACGAAAAGTGGCCGGTGCACACCCCTAATATATATATATATATATATGTATATATATATATATATATATATATTAGGGGTGTGCACCGGCCACTTTTCGTGTTTTGTGTTTTGGTTTTGGATCTGGATCTTTCTTCGTGTTTTGGATCTGGATTGGTTTTGCCAAAACCACCCTTCCGTGTTTTGGGTTCTTGGTTTTGTGTTTTGGATCTGTATTTTTTTGAAAAAAAGCATAAAAACAGCTAAAATCACAGAATTTGTAGGTTTTTCTGCTCCTATGCTATTATTAACCTCAATAACCTTAATTTCCACTCATTTCCAGTCTATTCTGAACACCTCACACCTCACAATAGTGTTTTTATGTCCAAAAGGTTGCACCGAGGTAGCTGGATGACTATGCTAAGCGACACGAGTGGGCGGCACAAACACGTGACCCATCTAGGCATGAAACTGCAGTGGCAGACAGGATGGCAGTTTGAAAAACTAGGCCCCAAACTGTACATAATGCAAAGAAAAAAAAGAGGTGCAAGATGGAATTGTCCTTGGGCCCTCCCACCCACCCTTATGTTGTATAAACAGGACATGCACACTTTAACAAACCAATCATTTCAGCGCCAGGGTCTGCCACACAACTGTGGCTGAAATGATTGGTTCGTTTGGGCCCCCACAAAACAAGCTGGCAATTAATGTGTCCCTGCACAAACTGGCTCTACGGAGGCAAGATGTCATCCTCATCCTCCTCATCCACCGATTCCTCACCCTCTTCAGTGTGTACATCCTCATCCTCACAGAGTATGAATTCGTCCCCACTTGAATCCACCACCACAGGTCCCTCTGTACCTTCTGGAGGCTGGTCTCCCTGGAAGAGTTGATAATTCATTTTATGAACATAATCTTCTCCACATTCTGTGGAAGCAACCTCCTACGCCTTTCGCTGACAAGGTTCCCGGCTGCACTAAACACTCTTTCGGAGTACACACTGGAGGGCGGGCAACTCAGGTAAAATAGAGCCAGCTTGTACAGGGGCCTCCAAATTGCCTCTTTTTCCTGCCAGTACAGGTACGGACTGTCTGACATGCCTACTTGGATGCTGTCACCGATGTAATCCTTTAACAGACAGACGCACACTTGTCGTTGCTGCTTTGAGGATGCAAGTGCGGCTACAGCCCACACAATTCACAAAGACAGAAAAAAAAAGAAGAATATTTTTATTGTTTGTGGAGCGCACTTTGAGGGTTACACCACCCTTTAACAGACAGACTCACGCTTGTCGCTGCTGCTTTGAGGATGCAAGTGCGGCTACATCGCACACAAGTCACAAACACATTAAAAAAATAGTTTTTTATTTTTTGGAGCACTTTGAGAGTTACACCACCCTTTAACAGACAGACGCACGCTTGTCGCTGCAGCTTTGAGGATGGAAGTGCTGCTACAGCCCACACAATTCACAAAGACAGAAAAAAAAAGAACAATATTTTTATTGTTTGTGTAGCACACTTTGAGGGTGTCACCACCCTTTAACAGACAGACGCACGCTTGTCGCTGCTGCTTTGAGGATGCAAGTGCGGCTACAGCCCACACAATTCACAAAGACAGAAAAAAAAGAACAATATTTTTATTGTTTGTGTAGCACACTTTGAGGGTGTCACCACCCTTTAACAGACAGACGCACGCTTGTCGCTGCTGCTTTGAGGATGCAAGTGCGGCTACAGCCCACACAATTCACAAAGACAGAAAAAAAAAGAACAATATTTTTATTGTTTGTGTAGCACACTTTGAGGGTGTCACCTCCCTTTAACAGACAGACGCACGCTTGTCGCTGCTGTTTTAAGGATGCAGGTGCGGCTACAGCCCACACATTTCACAAAGACAGAAAAAAAAAGAACAATATTTTTATTGTTTGTGTAGCACACTTTGAGGGTGTCACCACCCTTTAACAGACAGACGCACGCTTGTCACTGCTGCTTTAAGGATGCAGGTGCGGCTACAGCCCACACATTTCACAAAGACCGAAAAAAAAAGAACAATATTTTTATTGTTTGTGTAGCACACTTTGAGGGTGTCACCACCCTTTAACAGACAGACGCACGCTTGTCGCTGCTGCTTTGAGGATGCAGGTGGAATCTAGACGGGATTTGGAACCGGGGACACACTACCTCCTTCAATTGTCTAAATCCCACTGCACTAATGGCGGATACCGGACGCACGTCTAACACCAACATAGCAGTCAAGGCCTCAGTTATACGTTTTCTTCAGGATGACTGCTGTCGTACTTCATCCTCATCGCTAGGGACTGTTGGAGGGTCAATTGTTTAGTAAAAGTAGTGATGTTCCTACTTCCTCTCTGGGATGATGAACAACTCCCAGCAGCAGCAACAGCACTAGGAGGAAGTGGTTCTTGATCTTTCCCTATTTTATTTTTATCAGAGAAAGTTTGGTCCTCCATTTATGTTATATTGATATATACGTGCGGCTAAAGCGCACACAAACACAGAAAATATTTTTTTATTTTTGCTGGAGAGTAGTGCACTTTGTGGGTTACACCACCCTTTAAGAAATGAGCCAGCCGTCTCTTTACTTATGGGACACAGGCGCACGCTTGGCGCTGCTCCTTTGTTGATGCACGTGCAGCCACAGTGCACACAATTCACAAACACAGAAAAAATATTTTGTTATTTGGTTTGGAGTGTACTTTGGGGGTTACAGCACCCTTTAACGGTCAAGCCAGCTGGCCCTTTACTTATGACACAGGCGCACACTTGGCACTACTTTGTTGATGCACGTGCCGCTACTGCGCACACAAACACAAACACAGAAAATATTTTTTTTTTTGGTTTGGACTGGAGTGTACTTTGGGGGTTACAGCACCCTTTAACGGTCAAGCCAGCCGGCCTTTTACTTATGACACAGGCGCACGCTTGGCACTACTTTGTTGATGCACGTGCGGCTACTGCGCCCACAATTCACAAACACAGAAAATATTTTTTTTTGGGTTTGGAGTGTACTTTGGGGGTTACAGCACCCTTTAATGGTCAGTCCAGCTGGCCGTTTACTTATGACACAGGCGCACGCTTGGCACTACTTTGTTGATGCACGTGCGGCTACTGCGCACACAATTCACAAACAGAAAATATTTTTTTTTTTGGTTTCGACTGGAGTGTACTTTGGGGGTTACAGCACCCTTTAATGGTCAAGCCAGCCGGCCCTTCACTTATGACACAGGCGCACGCTTGGCACTACTTTGTTGATGCACGTGCGGCTACTGCGCACACAAACACAAACACAGAAAATATTTTTTTTTTTGGTTTGGACTGGAGTGTACTTTGGGGGTTACAGCACCCTTTAACGGTCAAGCCAGCCGGCCCTTTACTTATGACAGAGGCGCACGCTTGGCACTACTTTGTTGATGCACGTGCGGCTACTGCGCACACAATTCACAAACACAGAAAATATTTTTTTTTTGGTTTGGACTGGAGTGTACTTTGGGAGTTACAGCACCCTTTAACGGTCAAGCCAGCCGGCCCTTTACTTATGACAGAGGCGCACGCTTGGCACTACTTTGTTGATGCACGTGCGGCTACTGCGCACACAATTCACAAACACAAAAAATATAATTTTTTTAGCTCTTGGGGGAGCACCCCTGATGGACAGAGCACCCCCTGGACAACACTACAGCACCCCTTTAGGACTGGGACACTGCACAGGACTTTGGAGTGGACACAGCCCCTATGGAGAACTGACTGCACAACACAGTCCAGCCAGCCCCTATGGACTTTGAAGTAGTGGACACAGCCCCTATTAACAACAGCAGCACAGCACAACACAGCCAGCCCCTATGGACTTTGAAGTAGTGGACAACAGCAGCACAGCGCAGCACAGCACAGCACAGCACAACACTACTCTGCACTACACTACACTACACTACACAGCCCAGCCAGCCCTAACTCCCACCCTCCCTCTTCACTGTCCACAGCCGAGTGAGAAAATGGCACCGACGCGGGTACCTTATATAGGAACCAAAACCCGCGAGACTCGGAAGGCGGGATGATGACGTTTTGCCTCGATTTCAGATCCGAGTCAGGCGGGAAAAGTCGAGCCTGACTCGGATCGGCCTCGGATCTGGGGGGCTCGGGGGGGTTCGGATTTCAGAAATCCGAACCCGCTCACCCCTAATATATATATATATATATATATATATATATATATATATATATATATATTGTAATGTATCATGGGTAGTTGAAGTGAAGATTCCAGACAGGCAGGTAATTTTGGTAAAGCAGTGGCTTTTTTAATAGCAGCAAACACTGCACCTTAGCATATGTGAGTTTAGGCCTGCCCACATACAGGTCCATAACATACAATAAACAAACAAACAAACAAACATCAAAGTCTCAGCACTCCTTGTGCTTATCGATCAGCAGTGGCTTGCAGCCACAATTTGGGCATGCTTTCCCAGCATAGCCCTTGGACCCTGGCACTACAACACTGCGTCGCTACTTCCTGGCTGCTACTCAGCGTCAGGGCAATGAGCATCAGGTGTGTGAGAATTTTAAACCCTTCTTGTGCTCCAGTGATTATTCCAGCTGGGTCTGTAAATGTGAAAACCTGGAATTCCACACAACCACAGCCAATGCAGAACGTACAGGTTTCACTCTAGCCTCCCTTGGAGGGAGCTGATTCCTCCAGAATGTGGGTATTCAGGTGAGAGACAATCCCTCTCACCACAAAAAAAAAAAAATAAATAAATTTATATATATATATATATATATATATATATATATATCTACTGTTCGGAGAAGTCTGGCCAGAAGTGGTCTTCATGGAAGAATTGCAACCAAAAAGCCATACCTTCGATGTGAAAACAAGGCCAGCTATGTACTAAAACATGGGCCTGATCTCTACATCATTGAGTCTGTCTGGGATTACATTAAGTGACAAAGATTTGAGCAAGCCTACATCAACAGCAGATCTGTGGTTAGTTCTCCAAGATGTTTGGAACAACCTCCCTGCTGAATTCCTTCAAAAACTGTGTGCAAGTGTACCTAGAAGCATTGATGCTGTTTTGAAGGCAAAGGGTGGTCACACCAAATATTGATTTGATCTAGATTTTGATTGGATTCTGTGGAATCCGAACTGCTCCGAACATAAGGGATCCGAGTCCACCTGAGCCACGGCTTGGGTGTTCCCGCCTGACTCGGATCCCACTTCGTGGTCGACCGTCATCCTCCTACCGTTGGATTCTCGCAAGACATGGATGACGTTCGTCCTCTATATAAGGTGCGGCTGGGACTCGATGCCATTTGTTAGTCAGACTCACTCGGCACGCACGCTGCTCAGAGCTCTGACAGGAAGTTTGCTGTGTCCAGACTCCAGACTAGTGGCTACTGGCTGTGCTGTTAAGTGACTGTGAGGGGTACACTGCATGCTGATGCTGCGCTGCCAGTGGCGGGCTGGGCTGGGGGGCAGGGTGCCATATGCCCCCCGGTCCGGTAGACTTTCGCCTCAGTGAGGGCCGGTATCTCTAGTGCACAGGCATGACTGACGGCCGGGTGACAGGCAGAAAGTGCTCTCAGTCGCTCCGACTATAGCAGCATCAGAGCGGCTGGGCAGCATTCTCTGCCTGTTACCGGGCTGTCTGTCACCCTATGTAGCTTGTGGCTGCACACTGAGCAGCACTCCTTCCGAGGCCGCTCCGCTGCAGGGGCTGTGCACCTACTTCTGTGTCCTCTGTCCCTTCCCCGGGCTCCTTCCTCTCCCCGGCTAAGGCTCTGCCCCCCTCTCCGGGAGGCACCGCCCCCTCTCTTACCCTGTCTGACTATATTAATCTATCTCCTCCTGTACCTGCTGAAGACCCCACCCCCTCACCCCTACTCCCCACCCTTTCTTTAGTCTATCCTGTCTGTGTCATCTCTTCCTGTACCCTGGAGCTCCTCAGGGACCAGAAACAGAGCAGCCTTCCAGGCAGGTAAGTGCCAGTGGAGGTGTACATGTTTACATGACATTTGAGAGGGAAGGGGGGAGTGTTGGAATACTTATGCAATGGGGGCTGTAGTTATTTTTATCTTTGGGGGGATGGGGTGTTTTAATACTGTCGGTGCTGGGGGTGATGTAATAATGTGTGTGAATGTGGGGGGGTATTATTATTGTGTGTGAGGGCTACTGTATACTCAGAATACCTGTGTTATATGTGGGTCACTGATGATTTCTGCATAATCTGGTGATTACTGCGTTATCTGGCAGCCATTACAACGCTCCCCGCTCTGATGGTCCTTGCGAACCTCTCTGCATTATATGGCAGTCACTGCGACACTCCCTGATCTGATGGTCCTTGCGAACCTCTCTGCATTATATGGCAGTCACTGCGACACTCCCTGATCTGATGGTCCTTGTGAACCTCTCTGCATTATATGGCAGTCACTGCGACACTCCCTGATCTGATGGTCCTTGCGAACCTCTCTGCATTATATGGCAGTCACTGCGACACTCCCTGATCTGATGGTCCTTGCGAACCTCTCTGCATTATATGGCAGTCACTGCGATGCTCCCTAATCTGGCTGTCACTGCAAACCTCTCTACATTATTTAAAGCACACCCACATTAGGCACACCTAATTAGGCTATTATAATGTGTCTTTTCTCCATTGCAATGCGCTGGTGGAGAAATCGGGCCACTTACTTGTGTCTGCCCCCCAGACCAAAAGTTGCAGGCAGCCCCTGTGTGCTGCTCTGCTAATTAAAGTGACTCTTTGGGCAGTGCAGTAGCCCTCTGTGTATACAAGCACTGTGACTCCTTGGGCAATAGCCCTCTGTGTATACAAGCACTGTGACTCCTAGGGCAATAGCCCTATGTGTATGCAAGCACTGTGACTCCTTAAGCAATAGCCCTCTGTGTATACAAGCACTGTGACTCA
Source organism: Taudactylus pleione (assembly GCA_031769625.1). Taxonomy (NCBI): domain Eukaryota; kingdom Metazoa; phylum Chordata; class Amphibia; order Anura; family Myobatrachidae; genus Taudactylus; species Taudactylus pleione. The sequence continues at coordinate 13,572,825 of JAUIMM010000115.1, read as the reverse complement.
TTGGGCAGTAGCCCTCTGTATATACAAGCATGACTCCTTGGGCAATAGCCCTCTGTGTATACAAGCACTGTGACTCCTTGAGCAATAGCCCTCTGTGTATACAAGCACTGTGACTCCTTGGGCAATAGCCCTATGTGTATACAAGCACTGTGACTCCTTGAGCAATAGCCCTCTGTGTATACAAGCACTGTGACTCATTGGGCAGTAGCCCTCTGTATATACAAGCATGACTCCTTGGGCAATAGCCCTCTGTGTATACAAGCACTGTGACTCCTTGAGCAATAGCCCTCTGTGTATACAAGCACTGTGACTCCTTGGGCAATAGCCCTATGTGTATACAAGCACTGTGACTCCTTGAGCAATAGCCCTCTGTGTATACAAGCACTGTGACTCATTGGGCAGTAGCCCTCTGTATATACAAGCATGACTCCTTGGGCAATAGCCCTATGTGTATACAAGCACTGTGACTCCTTGAGCAATAGCCCTCTGTGTATACAAGCACTGTGACTCATTGGGCAATAGCCCTCTGTGTATACAAGGACTGTAATTCCTTGGGCAATAGTCCGTTGTGTGTATAAGCACTGTGAATCCTTGGGCAATAGCCATCTCTGTGTATAAGCACTGTGACTCCTTGGGCAATAGCCCGCTGTGTGTATAAGCACTGTGACTCCTTGGGCAATAGCCCTCTGTGTGTGTAAGCACTGTGACACCTTGGGCAATAGCCCTCTGTGTGTATAAGCACCATGACTCCTTGGGCAATATCCCTTTGTGTATACAACACCGTGACTCCTTGGGCCATAGCCCTCTGCATATACAAGCACTGTGACTGCATATACAAGCACTGTGACTCCTTGGGCCTTTGCCCTCTGTGTCTCCATAACATACAAGTACTGTGACTCAGTAGTGAGTAGCAGTGAGTGGCAATGTTTCAAAGATGTACTTTAAACTGCGGTGTCTGTGCCGCTGCTCTGTCGCTTAGTAACCAGCCAGCTCACTGCAGCCTTTGGCCAATAATGGTGAAAACAAAATAGTGAGCTGTGAGGTGGTCTAAATTGACTGTAAATGACTGTAAATTAATGTTATTGGATTTAATAATACTCTAGGAACAAAATAAAGCCCAAATGATGTGATTTTAGCTTTTTTTGTACATTTTTGTAAAAAAAATCCAAATCCAAATCCAAAACCAGTCATGGCAGGTTTGGCAAATCCAAAGCCGGATGATGTATCAGAACCAAATCCAAATCCAGCAAAAATGGTCCGGCGCACATCCCTAGAAATGAGGGTACTCACCATGCTTGTTGCTAACAGGTTTAAAGATTTATTACCACAGAAGATCATCACAGGAATAAAACTGTCATAATCAACATTTTGTGCCTATAAGGACCTTTTTCAAGATATTAGCAGAATAATTCAAAAGTAATTGAATCACAATTTCACCATGTAACTGTGACTTAAATGTGCAAGGTCTGAGTGGCGTCGGTGTAATACTGTTTTCTGGTATCAGCCATAGACATGGCAATGTGCATTTGGAAGCAATACAGTGGTACTGTTTCAAACAATAATGCTTAAATTGTGTTAATATTTATAGAAGTCAGTTTAAACCAAATAAAGGTTATGTAACGTGAAGCAGGAACAACTTTGTACTGCAGACTTCTCCAAGGTAAAATAATGTAAATTGTATACACTCACTATCGTCTTTTCTGAATACTTGACTTACTTTTTACATTATATGCATGTTATGTATACACAAAGGCAGATTTAATGTATGACATGATAGAGGCATTTATTCACATTTCTCAACAGCAAAGTTAATTGAAGACCTACTAGATGTGGATGATAGAAATGAAAGAGTACCATGCAAATAGCTTTGGCTTAGCATTGTGGATTTAGTAGGAGATATTACATTTATGATGAGATTAAAGTAAATCATACCTCAGAGAATAGGAAGGGTGTATCAAACTGGAAGCAGACATGGCCGTGCTTAATGGCTTGAACAGATGCAGGGCCGCATCTATACATACCTGAAAAGATGGTCAGTATTACAGTTTATCTGAGGATGAATTTGCACACTAGCTAAGAGCTTATTTTTCAGTATTGCACAGTTTGCCTACTGTTATTGATGTTTGCATACTATAGAGATATGTCCTCATACACTATTGCTAAAGTTGTGCAGTTGGACCAAACAGCCCTTCTTGGCGTGCCAGGTCCCGTCTTAAGGTGCATACACACGGAACAATATTGTGAACGATATGAACCATAATGATATCGTTATCGTTCATACCGTTCAATATCGTTCCGTGTGTATGCAAGACATTGTTAATGATGCGCGCTCATGCGGCTCGTTAATGATGTCTTTCATTGCCCGAACATGCAGGCCGACCTGATGATATCGTCAGGCCCTGCATGTTCGGGGATGCAGCCGGTGACATAACTGAACAATATCGTTAACGATATCGTTCAGTAGGTATGCTCAGTGTCGGGAACGACATTGAGCCTGGCAGGTGAAGGGGCAACACTGAATGATATTGCTCATAGATCATACCATTCCATGTGTACGCACCAGAACTCGGCTTGCTTTGAGCTTTTTTTTGCATCTTTAAGCCAACAAAATGCATCAAAGCGATGCTACTAACTGAGACTGTACGGATTCATTTGATATCCGACACTTCTATATCAGTGGCGTAACTAGGGTATTTGGAGCACAGGGCAAATTTGAAAAAGGAGCCCCCCCCATGTGCGCTCGGTGAAAAATGGGTGTGGTCACAAGGGGCGTGGCCACTGAAAAACAACATGACACACACCCCTTTCTTGTCACTGGGAACATTTCTTTCCATTTGCACCTTAATGCAGTGCCTCTTATACAGTCCCCCCTATGCAGTGCCCCTAGTAGTGGTCCCCCTTATGCAGGCCCCCAGTAGTACCCCTTATATAGTACCCGTAGTATACAATGCCCCCAGTAGTGTTCCCTCTTATGCAGGCCCCCAGTAGTGGTCCCCCTTATGCAGCCCCCGATTAGCTCCCCTTATACAGGCCCCCAGTAGTGATCCCCTATATTCAGTGCCTCTTACACAGTTCCCTCTGTAGTAGTCCCCCAGTCATGATCTCCCATATGCAGCCCCCCAGTAGTGATCCCCCATATGCAGTGCCCTTTATACAGTGCCCCCAGGGGTGATCCCCCCTTATGCAGGCCCCCAGTAGTTATCCCCCCTATGGAGTGCCCCCTGTAGTGGTTCTCCCTTTTCAGTGCCCCCTGTAGTGGTTCCCCCTGTGCAGTGCCCCCAGTAGTAAGCCTCTTATATAGTGCCCCAGTAGGAGTCCCCCTTCATGCAGTGCCCCCAGTAGTAGTCCCCACCCAGTAGTGTCCCCAGTAGTGGTCCTCCCCAATGCAGTGCCCCCAGTAGTAGTCCGCCCTATACAGTGCCCTTTATATAGTGGCCCCAGTAGGAGTCCCCCTTGATGCAGTGCCCCCAGTAGTTGCCCCCCCTATACAGTGCCCTTTATGTAGTGGCCCCAGTAGGAGTCCCCCTTGATGCAGTGCCATCAGTAGTAGTCCCCCCTATACAGTGCCCTTTATATAGTGGCCACAGTAGGAGTCCCCCTTGATTCAGTGCCCCCAGTGCCCCCAGTAGTAGTCCCCCCCACTAATGGTCCCCCCAGTAGTAGTCCCCATTAGTGGTCCCACCCAATGCAGTACCCACAGTAGTAGTCCCCCCTATACAGTGGCCCCAGTAGGAGTCCCCCTTGAAGCAGTGCCCCCCTGTAGTAGTCCCCAGTAGTGGTCTCCCCAATGCAGTGCCCCCAATAGTATCCCCCCCAGAAGCAGTGCCCCCAGTAGTAGTCCCCTCCTTAGTAATAGTGTCCCCCCCTTAGTAATAGTGTCCCCCCCAGTAGTGGTCTCCACCGCCCCCCCGAAGCAGTGCCCCCAGTAGTAGTCCCCCCCTACACACTGACATTAAATAATAAATAAAAGTAAAATACTTACCTGAATCCACGATCCGGCTCCCACTGCCATCCGCACGTCAATCCTCCCGGGCTGGCGTGCTCTGCATTATGGGAGAGACGTCATGACGTTATGACGTATTTCCCATTACCCACTGCAGGAGCCGGAAGGGAGCCGGCTCTTGCAGTGGGCACTGCGGCTGCAGCAGTCAATGAGAGTCTATCTGACTCTCATTGGCTGCTGTTTAACACACACATCACCGCCAGCACTTTGAGCAATCTCGCCTTTCAGAATCTAGTCTAAAAGATCTGCCTTTATTCTGGTTGTTTTAAATGCAGGTTTTGAAAACAGCAGCTGCATACATTGCACCTTTTGTATGTACCCATGTCCCAAAACCAAAATTGTGGATTACAATTTTAATTAATGCGCAGTTATTTGCAGTTAGGTCTTCAGTGTAAATCACTGTTTATGAATAACTCATTGGGGTCAATTTACTAAGATGGGAGTTCTATTTAAAAGTGATGTTGCCCATAGCAGAAGGTGCTAGATAAATGAGAAGTAGAATCTGACTGGTTACTATGGGCAACATTACTTTTAAATAGAACTCCCATGTTAGTAAATTTACCCCAATGAGTTATTCATAAACAGTGATTTAATCCGAAGACCTAACTGCAAATAATTGTGCATTAATTAAATAGAACTCCCATCTTAGTAAATTTACCCCATAGAGTCAGATGAAAACCTGTGGTTTGGTGTAACTGCACTCTAGCAAATTTACTTAAGGAGTTAATGATCCTCCGGGGGTTGTAGTTATAATCCCGACAGTCAGGATGCCAGTGCTTAGAATGCCGGCATCCCGACGGTAAGTACTGCGTCAGGATTCTGACCGCCGGGATCCCGAGAACCAGCATCCCTTACCCAACCTCTCACAGATACCGTCTTACAAGATTTGTAATGCCCATATTTTTTCTTAATTTATAATATTTGTGTTATGTATGCAACAGTTTCACTGAATTGGATTAAACAAGAATACTGGGTACTCTCTGCGTGTGGTTTAATAAATATGCTTGTGTGAATGGATCTTCCATATGGTATATGAATCAATGAACACTGTTTAATAATCATTTATGTTAACTGCAGCAATCTGCTGAATATCATATGCCTGTGTCATAAAGCTACATTTAACAGCATAGTCCTAACAAATTCTTCCTATTATACAACTTGATTTTAATTAAAACAAAAGTAATGAAATTCCTGGTAATGATAAGACTGCTGGTGAAAATACACCAAGGGTCAGATCTTCATTAATCCTTAGCAGGAAAGCTGCCCAAAAACAAAGATATAATTGTATGCAACTGCTTCTGAGCTACAGTACTTCATAACTGTAAAATAATAATGGTAATTTAGTGTGAAAGCGGTGAGAGTTCTATTGTGGAAGGAGATGAGAAGAAAAACAAAATAATGAAGTAATTACCATCGCTGGTCTCCTGAGGTGTGGCATCTACTGCCTGCCATCCTCCAAAACCCACCGGAAGGTCCGGGCGGCTCATCCAGGCCTCATTCCAGCAATGATAGTTCCTTGTTAGGAGAACAATTTGTTAATTTTAAAGAGCTGCTTTTGATCATAGTGTATTGACATGTACAGTCTACTATATGAGGATTAGTTTTATAAGATTTTAATTTATGGCTTTGTAGATAACAACATATTCTTGCATAAACCACTATACAGTGTCAGTATTTTCATATTGTTTTCCAGTACATTAGAGTCTCTGTTTTGTGTTCCTTCCCATTGTGTTTAGCTGTTTGTGCAAATCTTCATTGTGTCTATACCTTTTTATATTTTATTCATTTATGTTTGCCTTAGCTCATTCTGCCAATTCCACCTCTGCTTTCAGATGCAGATTAGATTTATTGGCCCACTAGGCCTTACCTCCCTCCAATGCATTGTTTTTTACTCCACTGTCTTCCATCATACATTGACTACATTTAACCCAAGTATAAGCAAAAAATGTATGTTTTAATATATTAATAACACACTAGCATTTTGGTTGTATTTCCTCTGTCTTCTCCTGTTTCTCTCTGATCCCGTTTAATTTTATCCCACCTCCCTATATTCCTCCTCCTCCTCCTCCTCCTCCTCCTCCTCCTCCTCCTCCTCCTCCTCCTGCTGTGTAGTGTCAAGTGTGTGGAGCACACTGACTACCTTGTACAACCAGTTCCACTTCTGTGAGTAATCTGAGTGGGGGTTCCAGTCCTTAGGGCATCTCCCCCCTGCCCCTATTTGTGCGTGCTGAAGACCGACTCTAGCAAGATTCTGTAGTAGCTTATTAAACATGTTAAATGTAAAAAGTGGCGAATGTGTTACACCTGGTCATTCCACAAATCTGGGACATAATATTGTGGTATCTCCATATGGACCTGTGCAGCAGCATGTGAAATATTTGTTGTACCCATCTGCATGACATCATCATAGTGACTTTTCTGTGCATATGAACGTGTCCAGTATCGGGCTCATTTACTAGCACTGCACTTATGTGCAAATTTGTTTTGAACAACAGAATCCAATCAGCATTATTCAGCATTAATCCTTTATCTCTTTAATGCAAGTTAGAGAATGAAAACAAGTGGCTGTTTGGTTGCTATGGGTAAGTACAAACTTTGAAAATGCTACAGCATGTTTGTAAATGAACCATTTTAGTGCAATTTAGAAAGTGAAATGAAAGTTGAATTTCGTAGCCATTATAAAAAGTAATGTACATGAAGAGATAAAATGGAACAAGTTCTAATACAAAGTTATAATAATTCACAATACCCATGTATTATCAGAAGGGATAAGAATATTGTTATTAAATAAATAAATAAATAATAAATCAATAAATTCCCTACAAGCAGACAGTTCCCTTCCAATTGTTTAAGCATAAAGTTTAGTTCACTGAGTGGTTGGAACAATGTGACACCTCTGTACATTATTAGGTACTGTATGTGGAATATTAACAGCTTTACTGTAATAAAAAGATGATGAAACTGAGGTTACTGGAAGGCATAGCTTTCATTTGTCTAAAGTTAGTCACCACGATGTCTTCAATCAGAATACATCAATTGTATGTAATATTTCGTTACAAGTATCTGGTTAATTTTGCTTTTTAAGTGATCTGCACCCAGCCAAGTGTTAAGAAACTGATTTAATTCAAGTACCCACTTATGTATTCCTGATCTGTAAGATTGTATCAGCAATAAAAATGTCAGTAAGAAAAAAAAACACAGAATAGTTAAACTCTGACCATTTCATAAATAATGGGTAAATACAGAAAGTAGAAGAGGTTGGGAGGATCTAAAGCTTGTCTAACAAGTCATTTCAAAGTAAGAATAACATTTTGGATCAAGGAAAACTTGTCAATGGAGAAATATAATGAGGCACAAAAATACGAAGAGATTATTCAAGGAAACCTATCTACAATTCTTGAATTTTTTAAACAGTACAAGAATGCATTATCCAGAGATTACTCTTGGGTATGCATGATGGAATATGAAAGGATGTTACTTACTGAGGTATAGAATCCTATTTTATTGCCAGAGAAAAAGATATAACCAGGTAAATTTGCAAAGTTATGTATACAATGGCATTTTCAAAGTAATTTTTTTTTATAAACGTATTGCATTTATATGTGTTTAATATGATTTTAGGTGTATTTACTAGTGCAGTCAATCTACAGTTTTATATATGCGCCAGTTACAGTGCAGGAAGCTATCGTGTTTAACCCAAACACATATAGGGCTATATTCATGATGTTAACTAACATTCTAACTTTCCGTGGACGCCGAAGCAATTCATCATTGTTTCAGCGCGGAGACAGCTGATCCAAAAATCATCTGTCCCCGAGAGTGGCTTCCCTGCTGCTTTCGGACCAGTGAATCTTTTCAAGACTCCTTCCTGAGTCCCGCGACCCGGGACTCCTTTCTATAGGGAAGGAGCGGGAAGCGGGAGCACTCGTCTTCTGAAGATGGCGAATGCTCCTGCAATCTAGCTCTGAAAATATTGTATTTTCAGAGCTTGATGAATTCTGTCCCCATACTAGTTTATAGGGACAGCGGGCCACTCCGCAAGAGGAAGGTAAGCAAGTAATATCTGTAATATCTCCTGCTTTACCTTCTTGATGAATGGTCCGATAACTTAATTTCTACAATTGCAGGTGAAAATGTTCATTTTCACCTGCTTTTGTAGAAATTAAGTGTTGATAAATAGGCCCCTTAGAAACTTATGTAAGTGCAGCCGAACCACATCTCCCTGAGATTACAATGCACTCCCATTGAGATAACTGGTGTGCCTCAAATTCTGAAATCGAACAAAAAAGTGTTAAACATGTGTAAATGCAAATATGTACGGTCTTATTTTGCGGGGGTTGGGGTTAATAGCCTTATGTGTAAGTAAAATTATTTTATATTGAATTCGGTAGAATGCAGGTAACCAGTGGATGGACTGACAGATTGGAGCAGGAGACGATAACCATTTAGTAAGGAAGATCAACCTCGCAGCTGAATTCAGTATGGATTGTAGTGGTTAGAGTCTGTTTTGGGGAAGACCAGTAAGGACACTATTGCAATAATCAATGCGGGAGATAATGAGTGCATGGATTAAGGTGGGTGCACACCTAACAGATATATCTGCAGATCGAGTGTCCCTCCCCGCGGGTGCCGCTGCATGTGTACAGGCGTTTGGCTGATCGCTCTTACACACTTGCCAAAGGACGTGATATGTCTGTGAACGACATATCGCTGGTACACATTGGCTAACGGGCAGTGCCAGATTAATGTCCACATGACCGGTGTGGTGTAGGTGTGGTTTACATAGGGGTGTGCCCTGTGCTGTGGGATATATACACATACATATATATATATATATATATATATATATATATACAGTATATATACTGTATACATATATATATATATATATGTATATACATATATATGCATACCTACACACACATATATATATATATATATATACACACACACATAAATACTCAGGAGCCAGACATTACACTGACCTGTGGGAAGTTAATCTGGACCTGCTGGGCTGCCTTCCCTCCGATTCCCAAGCTAGGTGACAGGATGGTGGACACATCTATAGAGCAGGACGGTCAGGGGACGGAGCTTCGGCGGATCGGAGGAGGGCGGGGTTTGGTCAGCCGGTCCACCGGCTGTGGGGAAGAAGGGAGAGGTCGCCAAGGGGGTGTTGGAAAGGGCTTAACTTAGCTATGGGCGGCCGAGGGGAAGAGATAGCTGGGCTAATGACGACAGGAAAAAAAAGTATTTTTCCTGTCTGCACCGCAATCAGTGTATGTAGAAGAGATCCAAAGTCCATATAACTAGTCGTTATCCAAAGTCGCTTAAATACGCAGGAACTACTCAGAGAGTATCAATGTAGGACAAAATGTCACAACAAAATGGCTGCCAGTAGCTAAGCTTCCTACTTATAGTGCTGTGACCTGCATTGTGACATCACAATACATGCAGGCAGCAGCTAAAGATGTCTGTAGCTTATATCAGCTCTAGGGCCCAGATGCCCTGGTTTAGGAGATGGCATTGTAATTTGGTGCAGGGAGAGGGCCAGGCCCCAGAGGTGGCCTGGGACTCTTAGCAGCCCCTTTCTCTACACCTACTGTAGCTACGCCCTTGCCTGTGAGTAGCCGTTAGTCTGCCAAAGATTGGAAAAGTGAGGACGGTGACACAATCATTTCAGTAGACTGTTTTAGCAGATGCATATCTAAGAGCTGCTGCAAAATTGTACAGGTGTGGAGGAATATATAGGGCAGTGGTGACGAACCCTGGCACTCCAGCTGCTGTGGGACTACATATCCCAGCATGCACTGCCAGAGTTTTGCTACTAGGGAATGCTAAAATTGTGGAAGTGCATGCTGGGATATGTAGTCCCACAGCAGCTGGAGTGCCAGGGTTCGCCACAAATGATATAGGGTTTTGAAACTGCGTCCAAATCTCCAGTAGGATTGTGTCAACAGTCTGGTCTGGGTTTGGTTCCTGGAGGATTGCACAATTGTTTACCAATCTTTGGTCATGCAGCATCATATCAGATGAATAATTTGCTTTTTCTATTTTTTCTAAATTAAATTCTCCATATAAAATGGAGGGAGGTGTCTGATGGGGTAAAAGTGACAAGCTAAAACTTGTTATATAGTTCTTACCTGAAGATGTTATTCAGATTCTGTTTCTGAAGATGTTGCTGTTTAGGACTTTATTGGAAGATTTAATCCAAAATCCATATCAGTAGTCGTTATCCAAAGTCGCTTAAATAAGCAGGAACTACTCAGAGAGTATCAGTGTAGGACAAAATTTCACAACAAAATGGCTGCCAGTAGCTAACCTTCCTGATTATAGTGCTGTGACCTGCATTGTGACATCACAATGCATTCTGGCAGCAGCTAGAGTTGGTTGTATCTTAGATCAGCCCTGAGTCCAGATGCTCTGCAGCAGCAATCAGGTGAGAATAGAAAAGCCGGGGTTTAGGAGATGGCTTTGTAATTCATTGCAGGAAGAGGGCCAAGCCCCAGAGGTGGCCTGGGATTCTTAGCAGCCCCTTTCTCTATACCTACTGTAGCTATGCCCTTGCTCGTCAGTAGCAGCTAGTCTGCCAAAGATTGAAAAAGTGAGGACAGTGACACTGGCCCTCATTCAGAGGCTCTCGCAAAATGCGAGCGGTCGCTCTGAATGAGGGCGGCCGCTTGGGTTTTGAAGTGCGGCCTCCTGGTCGCTAGCTAAGCTGTGGGTTACAACCCACAGCTGAAGCGACCGACCAGGTTGATGGTCGCGATGGTCAAGACCATCGTGACCATCGGGGCTTGCGACGAGACCCTAAGGTTGGGTCTCGGCAACCGCAAGCCCCAGGGAGCTTCCTGCTCTGATCGAGCAGGAAGCTCCCCACTGACATCACTGCTGATGTCAGCGCGGCCGCCCACAAAACGGCAGGCATTCCTTAAGGAACACCTCCGTTTGTGAAACCACCCCCCTACCACGCCTACAAAATGGGGAGAGCTGTCGATGAACATCGACAGCCGCCCCTTTTGTAGTGATCTCCGGAGCGAGAGAATTTCTCTCTCGCTCCGGGGCTTGCGCACTGGTCTGGGTTTGGTTCCCAGATGATTGCACAATCGTTTACCAATCTTTGGTCATGCGGCATCATATCAGATGAATAATTTGCTTTTTCCATTTTCTCTAAAGTAAAATCTCTAGATAAAATGGAGAGAGGCATCTGATGGGGTAAAAGTGAGAGGCCACAATTTGTTATATAGTTCTTACCTGAAGATGCTATTCAGATTCTATTTCTGAAGATGTTGCTGTTTAATACCTTATTGGAAGATTTAATCCAAAGTCCATATCAGTAGTCGTTATCCAAAGTCGCTTAAATAAGCAGGAACTACTCAGAGAGTATCAATGTAGGAGATATTGTCTCTACAAAATGGCTGCCAGTAGCTGGGCATTCTGTTTATAGTGCTGTGACCTGCATTGTGACATCACAATGCATGCAGACAACAGCTAAACATGGCTGTCACTTAGATCAGCTCTGGGCCCAGATGCCCTGAAGCAGCAATCAGGTGAGAATAGATAAGCCGGGGTTTAGGAGATGGCTTTGTAATTCAGTGCAGTGAGAGGACCAGGCCCCAGAGGTGGCCTGGGACTCTTAGCAGCTCATTTCTCTACAACTACTGTTTGGCCCTTGCCCGTCAGTAGCAGCAGTCTGCCAAAGATTGGAAAAGTGTGGATGGTGAACCAATCTTTTCAGTAGACTTTTTTTTAGCAGCAACAGATATGAGATCTGCTGCAAAATTGTATAGACCCTATATATTCCTCCACACCTATACAATTTTGCAGCAGATTGCATGTGCAGGTCACCGGGAAAATGGCAGACACGCCATTTTCCCAGTGATTTGCCCACTGCGCATTTGGTGGCCATTTTCCAGGCGTATTTGCGCAGGGCTGCGACACCCGACATGGGTCTTAAGAGGTAAGTATTAGAAAATATGGGTGCAGGTTGTGCGGTGTGGGCCCCCCTGAACCCAGGAGCCCATGTACCCTGCACATCCTGCACCAATTATAAAGACGCCCCTACTTCTGACATCACTAAAGAGGTTTGTCTGCAATTGCTGCGTTGTCCCATTTTAATATTTTAACTCGGTCCTCAGGACCCCACACGGTTCACATTTTCCATGTCAACCAGCAGGTGCCCATGTGTATTTACTACTCACCGACACATTTTAAAAGATCCACAGGTGGAGCTAATTATTTCACTTGTTATTCTGTGAGGAGACCTGGAAAACAAGAACAGTTTGGGGTCCTGAGGGCCGAGTTTGAGAACCTCTGAACTAGTGTATATACCATTTCTGATTATATAATTATGCACCTGGCCTGTGACTGAATAAGATAGATGGGTAGCATGTATGTCTTATAACTTTGCCTCATACACTGTTGGTTATTATATCTTTCCGCTGTATACTCACAAACATATATTGCAGATTTCTGATATATGCAACCATGGTTATATATCTATAAGATGATAAATGAGCATACATTCCATATACTTCATTGTTAATATAGGCTGCAAACCAGTGACTAATTACTTTCGACCGAAGGTACCTGAAATTCCATTCCATTGGTTGGATTACGGCACTAAAGCTGGGTACACATTATACGATTTTTTGGGCAGATCTGGCCGACATATCATCTAAATTGTCTAATATGTATGCACTATGGCCCTCATTCAGAGCCGGTCGCTATTTGCGTTCGTTCGTTCAAAAACAAGGGGTGGCTATGCAAATGATCCGTTCGCACATTGCAGTCTGTTCACACCTCTAAGTCTGAACGAGCGAGCAAAACATACGCTCTTTTATTTCTTAAAAACGCCCCCTGGCCGCTCGCACCATACGTCATGTCCGCTATTTATTAGATTAATCGAGTACATCGAACAGGATATGAACTGCTCGCTATTCTTGTGGTTGGTTTTTTCAACCGCTATTTTGCGAGCAGTTCTGAGTTAAAAAAAACCAAGTGACGTGGTCATTGACGCTGCTATATTAATTATGCACACCCATAAAACGCCCGTTTTGACCTTTAAGCACGCCTGCGATCGGATCTCCACTCCCCGTTTTCAAGCACCTTCCCCTGTTACCACCCTCATACGCCTCATTCTGTCACTAAAAATAGCAGGCACTCGCTATATTGCGTACAAATGATTTTCGGCTGCACTGACTGGTTCGCGCATGCGTACTAAAAACCGTACGCATGCGCAGATGTGCGAACATCGCTCGGAACGAGCGTACTGCCGATAGCGAGTGGCTCTGAATGAGGGCCAATGTCGGCTATTGCACGCTCCAGTGGGGTCGTCGGCCACATCGACAGGTCATCCCTACATGCAGCTCAACCTGACAATGTGACTGGCGACCCCATGCAGCGGGATGTGGCAGGGGACGACATATCGGTCAGACACCGGATCGTCTAATGTGTACCGGCCGCCCATCGTATTGCTGTCTGTTAAAGGGTGGTGTAACCTCCAAAGTGCGCTCCACAAAAAATAAACAATTCTTCTTTTTTTCTGTGTTTTGTGTGTGAAATGTATGCACAGTAGCCGCACGTACATCAACAAAGGAGCAGCGCCATGCGTGCGCTTGTGTCATAAGTAAAGGGCCGGCTGGCTCATCTGTTAAAGGGTGGTGTAACCCCCATAGTGCGCTCCATAAAAAATAAACAATTCTTTTTTTTCTGTGTTTGTGTGTGAAATGTATGCGCAGTAGCCGCACGTGCATCAACAAAGGAGCAGCGCCAAGCGTGCGCCTGTGTCATAAGTAAAGGGCCGGCTGGCTTGTCTGTTAAAGTGCACTCCAAACAAAATTAAAAATTCTTCTTTTCTGTGTTGTGAATTGTGTGCACTGTAGCTGCACGTGCATCAACAAAGGAGCAGCGCCAAGCATGCGCCTGTGTCATAAGTCTGTTAAAGGGTGGTGTAACCCCCAAAGTGCACTCCCAAAAAAAATATGAGATATGGTAAGAACTTACCTTTGTTATCTCTATTTCTACGAAGTACATAGGGTTCCACAGGATACCTTGGGGTATAGGAGATGACGTCAGGCATCGGGCACCATAGAGTTAAGTTTTTAAGTTTTCAGCCTCCCAGGATGCACTAGGGTCCCCCTCCTATACCCCGCCCCCGAGCCAAGGCATCTCAGTTACGTACCAAGCCATAGGCCGGAGGAGGAGAAGGAAGAGAGAGAAAAAAGATCTGGACACACACAGGAAACACATTCTCACCAGAGGGAGACGGAAAAACCGGTGACCAGAGCAAAGCCCATCTGCAGCACAGGTGCGACAGGGCGGGAGTCCTGTGGAACCCGCCCGAAGGAAGCATCCTGAGAGGCAAAGTTGTCAAACGCGTAATACCTCACAAAGGTATGGACAGAGGACCACGTGGCAGCCTTGCAGATCTGGACTGCCGAGGCACCACGTCGAGCTGCCCACAAAGGACCCACAGACCTAGTGTAATGAGCCCTCACAGAGGATGGAACCGGCAGGCCCTCCTTCCTGTTTGAATTTCCGGATTACCCGTGGAAGTGAAAATGGAGGAAAGAGATAAGCAAACCGGAACGTCCACCGGATGGACAGAGCATCCACCAGAGACGCCTTTTCGTCTCTTGTGGGAGACCCGTACACCGGCAACTTATTGTTGTGCCGTGACGCCATGAGGTCGATCTCTGGAAGACCCCACCTGTCCACCAGAAGTTGAAAGATGTCCCAGTGCAGAGACCATTCCCCCGGATGAACGTCCTGGCGACTGAGAAAGTTGGCCTCCCAGTTGAGGACTCCCAGGATGAATACCGCTGATATGGCCGGGAGATTGCGCTCTGCACAGATCAGGATGCGGGACACCTCTACGAGTGCCGCCCGACTTCGGGTTCCTCCTTCCTCCTTGCTGATTTATGTAGGCAACGGCGGTGGCGTTGTCCGACTGGACCTGCACGGGATGACCCTGGAGAACCCGATGGGCCTGCTGGAGAGCATTGAAAATGGCGCGGAGTTCCAAGATGTTTATCGGAAGCTCCTCTTCCGTCTCAGTCCATCTGCCAAGGAAAAAGTGTGGACCTGTGACCGCTCCCCAGCCCCGAAGACTGGCGTCCATTGTCAATAGTGCCCAGTTCGCCACCCAAAATGGATGACCCTTGTTGAGATTGGTCATCTGCAACCACCAGGCAAGGGACAGGCGAACCTCCGGAGTGAGCACCATCGTCTGGGATTTGAGACTCTGAGGCAGTCCATTCCATTTGGACAGGATCAGTTGCTGCAGAGGTCTGGAGTGAAACTGGGCATATTCCACCATGTCGAATACGGACACCATGGAGCCCAGTAACCTCATTGCCGAGTGAAAAGACACCCGGCGACTCTGCAGTCAATTGCACACCCTCAACTACAAGGCAGAGATCTTTCCCCCATCACAAAGATCCGCTGCTGACTGGAGTCCAACAAGGCTCCGAGGTGCAGAATCCTCTGAGACTGGATCAGGGTGGACTTTTGCCAGTTTATCAACCAGCCGTGCCGTTGCAGTACTGCGATCATCAGATCCTAATGGCATAGAAGGAGCCAACAGTAGGTCGTCTAGGTACGGCAACATGCGGACTCCCTGCAGCCGCCGGGAAGCCGCCATGACCGCCATAACTTTGGTGAACACATGTGGTGCTGTCGCCAGGCCAAAAGGTAACGCCCAGAACTGGAAATGATCGTTGCGGATTGCAAACCTGAGGAACTGTTGATGGCGCGAAAGAATAGGGACATGCAGGTAAGCGTCCTGTATGTCAAACGACACCATGTAATCCCCAGGTTCCAGCGCCAGAATGATGGACCGTAGGGTCTCCATCCGAAACCTCGGCACCCGCAAGGACTTGTTGAGTGCTTTGAGGTTGAGGATCAGACGGTACGACCCATTGGGTTTCTCCACCAAAAACAGATTGGAATAGGAACCCAGGCCCCTCTGGGAGAAAGGAACATGCACTATAACTCCAGCCTGGAGCATAGTGTGCAAAACCTTCTGCAGTTCCGTGGCTTTGTTCCGGTCTGATGCAAGACCCATGGTGAAGAATCGGGACGGGGGCCTGTGCCGGAAGGAGAGGGCATACCCGTGAGAAACCACCTCGTGAACCCAACTGTCTGTCGTGGTGACCGACCATCACTGGGCGAACCGCAGCGGGCAGCCTCCCACTTTGGGATCCCCCAAAGGGAGGCCCGGACCATCAGGCCGCAGGTTTGTCATCGGACTTAGGGGCCGGACGTCTGGTACTCCAGGCCTGCTTCTGGGGCTTGGCCGATTTCTTGGGGCCAGCCTGTCGGGGAAAGGACTGAGCCTTCGGTCTACCCTGGGTCCTGTAAGGCTGAAAGGACGAGGTACCTGAACTGGAAGGAACTGCAGCAGACGGGAGACATGCCGATTTGGTTGCCGCCAGCGTGGCTACAATTTTGTCCAGATCCGGACCAAATAGGACTTCTCCATTAAAAGGCAATGCTTCCAAGCCCTTTTTGGAATCAGCATCTGCCTTCCAAGATCGCAACCATAAGGTGCGACGAGCCGCCACTGCTGCCGAAGAAATCCGAGAAGTCAGGGTACTGATATCTAAAGCCGCTTCATTAATGTAAGTGGCCGAATCCCGGAGATTGCCTATCAACTCGGTGTGTTCAGCCGAACAGTCGAAATCGAAAGACGCCTCTAAACTATCTGCCCAGCGCTCCATAGCTCTGGCTACCCAACAAATGGCCATAGCCAGCCTGGCTGCCCCCCCTGCGAGGGAATAAACGGACTAGGCAGATCTCCACATTACGGTCTGTGGCATCCTTTAAGGAGGACATGGAGTGCACGGGCAACGTGGCACTTCGGACCAGGCGTGTCACATGGGAATCCACCTGTGGCGGGGATTCCCACTTAGCAAAATAATTGTCCGCAAACGGATAAGCCACTGCTAAACGTCTTTGAGGCTGATACCGTTTGCCAGGATGTTTCCACGCCTCCTCTAAGTGGTCCACCAATTGATCCGAAAGAGGAAACACGGTGGCGTGACCCTTAACATCCTTGAAAAAGGCATATTTGGATTTTGATACCAGAGGTTCATCATCCTCAATAACTAAAGCTGTGTGGACTGCACGAATAAGGCCAGGGATATAAACCTTAGACTTGGCGTCCAACTCTTTAGTACGGAGAGGTTCCTGGTCCGAAAGATCCAGAATCTCCCCATCATCGGACGTCCCCTCGTCATCCTCATAAGGAGTAGACAGAGATGCCACCGGCCGCTTATGCGGCCGCAACGCAGACTCCCCTTGTGACATGTCTGACAAATGCTGCACAGAACTTGTCAGAGAATTAACCCACGCAGGCTCCTGAGAGACCTGAGGTGTGGGGTACCATCAGTTGTCCCGGGAACCCCTGCATGGGTGATGACACCACTGACTGCTGGGACAATCCCATCTGAGGGAACGCAGGTTGCGGAGCTAACTGACCCACAAGGGTTGTAAGCGCTTTAACGAAACAAGCCCAGGGCGGTTCCTGAACCGGAGCCGTGACGGTAATCGGCCGCGTCAATAAAAAACACTGCCGACATAGCCCCTCCGCGCTACCCTCCCCCTCCGCTATAGGTACCTTACATGTAGTACACAGAAGCTGGAGAGGAAAATCATTCTCAGACATGATGGCAAGTATGTGACCCATCTCACTGATATGCGTTAGTTTAGTGGGAGAACAACCCTGCAATCACCGCACCGCAAGGGCTTTAGCAGAAGAAGAGCAGGGACAGTGAAAAGGCTGATAGTAGAAAGTGAAAGTACAGGCAGCAGACGCTAGCAGCAGTAACATACAATGCAAAGAAATCAATCCCTGCACTATCAGCGCTGATCCTCAACTATGCCGACACAGAGCCTAGTAGGACACAGCGCTGCATTCACAGACCTGTTCCAACGGAGGAGAGGTATGCCGGGGGACCCAGACCATGATGCCACCGATCAGCAGCATCCAACAGCGTTCACCATGCTTCAGGAAAGATGGCCACCGAGGAGCAGAGAGGAGGCTGGCCTGGGGGAGGAATGCTGCCACAGGGCCAATCGGGAAGTACAGAGAGGCTGTGTGCAGCGGGGGAGGCGCCGGCTGTGTACAGGGAAGGCGCGCTCCCCTGGCATGCATTTAACCCCTGGGATGCTGCAGCGCTACCGCTCAGCTGCGGTCCGCTGTCCCAGGGGGGAAGTGGAAGCGCAGGTCCATAACCTGGCTCCACGCTGCAGCCAGTCCCCAGGGAGCCCCTTGCCTGGGGTCTCCGGACCATGTTCCAGTGGGGACCCACCACGGGACCCCGCTGCTTACCTGCTGTCCCCCTTAAATCCAGCCATGGTCCCAAGCATCTGGGGTCACCGCTAGCTGTGACCCCAGATGCCTACCAGCATCCCCGGATCAGTACCGGCATTCTGATACCGGCGTGGGTGTAGGGAAGACAGCATGGACGTCAAGAATGACTGTCCATGCTGTACTTCCAGATGTGCAGCCACAGCTGCCTTGATAGAAAACTTCAGGGGCTATCCTAGCCCCCCTCTAAACAGGTGCATCCGACTCCGAGCCGGGCCCCAACGAAACTGAGATGCCTTGGCTCTGGGGCGGGGTATAGGAGGGGGACCCTAGTGCATCCTGGGAGGCTGAAAACTTAACTCTATGGTACCCGATGCCTGACATCATCACCTATACCCCAAGGTATCCTGTGGATACCCTATGGACCCTGAAGTAGAAATAAAAAATTCTTCTTTTCTGTGTTTGTGTGCACCTTAGCCGCACGTATATATCAATATAACATAAATGGAGGACAAAACTTTGTCCGATAAAAATAAAATAGGGAAAGATCAAGTACGACTTCCTCCTAATGCTGAAGCTGCTGCCACTAGTCATGACATAGACGATAAAATGCCATCACCGTCGTCTGCCAAGGTCGATGCCCAATGTCATAGAAGAGGGCATATAAAATCCCAAATGACAAAGTTCAGAAAATTGACCTTAAAAAAAACATTTAAATCATCTGAGGAGAAACGTAAACTTGCCAATATGCCATTTACGACACGGAGTGGCAAGGAACGACTAAGGTCTTTCCCTATGTTCATGACTAGTGGTTCAGCTTCACATGACGATGGAAGCCCTCCTCCCGCTACAAAAATCAAACGAGTTAAGCTGGCTTCTAAGAAGATATCACAAATCCCTAAGGAAGTCCAAGTGTGGTGATGGTTGCGATGCCTGACCTTCCCAGCACTGGATGGGAAGAGGTGGCTCTTTCCACCATTTGCACGCCCTCTGCAAGTGCTGAAAGGATCACCCACAGTCCACTTCCTGATATGCAAATTGAAGATGTCACTGTTGAAGTACAACAGGATGAGGATACTGTGGTAGCTGGCGCTGAGGAGGAAGATGGCAAGGAGGATTCTCATGGTGATGTGGTCTGTTTAAATCAGGCTCCGGGGGAGACAGTTGTTGTCCGTGGGATGAAAAAGCCCATCACGGTCATGTCTGGGCAGAAGACCAAACATTCAACCTCTTTGGTCTGGCAATATTTCTATCCAAATCCGGACAACAACTGTATTGCCATATGTACAATATGTAAAGGTAAAATAAGTAGGGGTAGGGATGTTAACCACCTAGGAACATCCTCCCTTATGCGTCACCTGCAGCGCATTCAGAAAAAGTTACTGTCAAGTTCAGAAACTTTGGCTAAGACCGTAAGCAGTCCAGGGACACCTAAATCCCTTTGTCCTGTTGTATCCAAGCACCTGCAAACCACACCGTCAACTCCCTCCTTGTCAATTTCCTCCTTAGTCAGGATCGGAAGTAGTCCTGCAGGCCATGTCACTGGCATGACTGACTCTCCTATCTGGGATTCCTACGGAGGATCCTGCATTGCTATGCCTACTGCTGCCGCTGCTGCTGTTGCTGCTGGGAGTCGTTCATCATCCCATAGAGGAAGTAGGAGCACCACTACTTTTACTAAACAATTGACTCTCCAACAGTCCTTAGCGAGGAGGATGAAGTACGACAGCAGTCATCCTGAAGCAAAATGTATAACTGAGGCCTTGACTGCTATGTTGGTGTTAGACGTGCATCCGGTATCCGCCCTTAGTGCAGTGTGATTTAGACAATTGATGGAGGTAGTGTGTCCCCGGTTCCAAATCCCGTCTAGATTCCACTTCACTAGGCAGGCGATACCGAGACTGTACACAAACGTCAGCAAAAGTGTCCTCAGTGTCCTAAAAAATGCGGTTGTACCCAATGTCCACTTAACCACGGACATGTGGACAAGTGGAACAGGGAAGACTAAGGACTATATAACTGTGACAGCCCACTGGGTAGATGTATCACCTTACGCAGCAACAACAGCAGCGTCACCAGTAGCAGCATCTCAGAAACACCAGCTAGTTCCAAGGCAGACTACACTGTGTATCACCGGTTTCAGTAAGAGGCACACCACTGACAATCTCTTAGAGAAACTGAGGGAAATCATCGAACAGTGGCTTACCCCACTTAGAGTCTTCTGGGGATTTGTGATATCTGACAACACCACCAATATTGTGCGTTTATTACATCTGGGCAAATTCCAGCACGTCCCATGTTTTGCTCACACAATAAATTTGGTGGTGCAGAATTTTCTGAAAAACCAAAGGGGCGTGCAGGAGACGCTTTGGGTGGCCCGAAAAATTTCTGCCCACTTTCGCCATTCAGTGACTGCGCACCAAAGACTGGAGCGCCAGCAAACACTCTTGAACCTGCACCGCCATCACCTGAAGCAGAAGGTTGTGATGCAGTGGAACTCAACCCTCTATATGCTTCAGAGGATGGAGGAGCAGCAAAAGGCCATTCAAGCCTATACATCCACCGATGACATAAGCAAAGGAGGGGGTATGCACCTGACTCAAGCGCAATGGAGAATGATTTCTGTGTAGTGCAAGGTTCTCCAGCCCTTCTAACTTGCCACACGTGAAGTCAGTTCAGACACTGCCAGCTTGAGTCAGGTCATTCCCCTCATCAGGCTTTTGCAGAAGCAGCTGGAGAAAGTGAAGGAAGAGCTAAGACGGAGCGATTCCGCTCAGCATGTGGGACTTGTGGATGAAGCCCTTCATTCGCTTTGCCAGGATTCCAGGGTGGTCAATCTGTTGAAATCAGACCACTACATTTTGGCCACCGTGCTCGATCCTAGGTTTAAAGCCTATGCGGTGTCTCTCTTTCTGGCCAACACAAGCCTGCAGAGGTGTAAAGACCTGCTGGTGAAAACACTGTCAGCTGAAGCGGAACGTGACTCGTCAACAGCTCCTTCTTCATTTTCTCCCGCAACTGGGGCTGCCAGGAAACAACTTAGGTATCCTAAGCAACCTGGAGGCGGTGATGCAGGGCAGGCAGGACCAAGTTTGGACATCTGGTCCGGACTGAAGGACCTGGCAACAATTTCTAACATGTCTACTGTCACTGCATATGATACTGTCACCATTGACAGAATGGTGGAGGATTAAATCTGTGACAGCATCCAAGTAGGCATGTCGGACTGTACTGGCAGGAAAAAGAGGCAATTTGGACGCCCCTGTACAAACTGGCTCTATTTTACCTGAGTTGCCCCCCGCCCAGTGTGTACTCCGAAAGAGTGTTTAGTGCAGCCGGGAACCTTGTCAGCGAAAGGCGTAGGAGGTTGCTTCCACAAAATGTGGAGAAGATGATGTTCATAAAAATGAATTATCAACTCTTCCAGGGAGACCAGCCCCCAGAACGTACAGAGGAACCTGTGGTGGTTGATTCCAATGGGGACGAATTAATACTCCGTGAGGATGAGGATGTACACAACACTGAAGAGGGTGGGGAATCGGTAGATGAGGAGGATGAAGACGACATCTTGCCTCCGTAGAGCCAGTTTGTGCAGGACAGATTAATTGCCAGCTTGTTTTGTGGGGGCCCAAACGAACCAATCATTTCAGCCACAGTCATGTGGCAGACCCTGTCACT